>CM035844.1:169696576-170296576 GCA_020510985.1 Pholidichthys leucotaenia
TCCTCGTCTTCTGAACGGGGATCTTCCAGTTCAGATTCTCCGGCCGATACGTGTCCTAGCCTGGAGAATTTCAGTTTCTTCTGTTTTCCTTTAGACATGATGATTTTGTCTTTTGATTTTCACTCCTCCAAAAATCCGTTAAGTTTGATTTTCAAGGTGTTATCCTGGATTGAGTCTGAGAGCTTCAGTGTTAAGCTGCAGTCGCCATGGCGTCCAGACCGGAAGTCAGTGGTCTGCATTTTGAGCCCCACATCCCCTCCAGCATAAAGATTGGGTATTTGTATATTTTCCTTGAATCTGTGGTGTAATGAAAAAGCGAATCAGGTTTTTCCATCCAAATTCCCTCCATGCCCTTGAATTTGTTGATGTGTGTTGTGTTTTCCATATTTCCTGCCAGCTTTCTTCTGTTATGTTTAAATTGAGCTCTTTCTCCCATTTCTCCTTTATATAGTTACTTGTATGATTGTTTGTCATAAGTTTCTGATATAGTTTTGAAATAATTCTTATTTTATTTCCTGCATATGAGCTTAAAATAAGTTGTATAATCTCGTTCACATCTGTTTGGAGGTTATGCCTAATCTTCTTCATATAGTAATCTCTCATCTGCAGATATCTGAAAAATTCCGATCTTTCTAATTTAAATTTTCTCCTGATATTTACAAAGCTCCCAAGATCTTTTTTTCCGATATTGCCCCATGCTGTGATTCCCTTGTTCACCAGATTTTTGTATCCCCTATCTTGTTTTGCCGGTTCAAACTGACTGTCAAATGCTACCCATTTCAATAGTTTTATGTCTTCCCTTATATTATATTTTTGTACTATTTTATACCACAGTTCTAAAGTAAATTTAGTGATTGGGTCTATTTGTTTGATTTGCTTATATGCATCTTTATCCCCTATTATGCTTTGTACTGGGAGTCCCTCAATTTCCTTTTCCATTTCTTTCCATTTTGCCTCATATCCCTCGTCGCACCAACATATGATATATCTTATTTGTGCTGAGTAGTAATATTCCTTTAGACTCGGTAGGCCCATGCCTCCTTTCTCTTTTGGTAATTGGAGGGTTTTATATTTCACTCTTGGTTTTTTACCTCCCCAAACAAATCTCGATATCATCCTGTCCCACTTTGAGAATTGGGCATCTGGAATCTCTGTTGGTATAGCCTGGAAGAGGTAAAGTAATCTAGGTTGTATGCTGATTTTGACTGTCTCAATTTTTGAATTCAGATCCATATTTAAGATTGACCATCTATCAATATCTTTTTTTATTTCTTGTTCCAACCTATCATAGTTTGCTTTATATATTTTGCTTAGGTCTTTAGGTATGTTCACTCCAAGGTATTTTATTTCTTTTTGGTTCCAGTTTAGTTTGATCTTATCAGTTATCTGGTTTAGAGGGTTATAGTGGAATGTCAGTATTTGTGTTTTTGTTATGTTTATCTTGTATCCTGATAATTTTCCAAAATTTTCTATCAAGTTCATCATTTCCATTATTGATTTATCTGGTTGTTCAAGGTAAACTATAATATCGTCTGCAAATAGCCCAATCTTGTGTTCCGCCCCCCTTTATTGTTACACCTTTTAATTTCTTATTTTGTTGTATCGCTTGAGCCAATGGTTCTATGAACAGAGCAAACAAGGTGGGCGATAAGCAGCATCCCTGCCTAGTTGATCTTTGTATATTTACTTTGTCTGTTAAGCTACCGTTTATCTTGATTCTTGCCACAGGTTCTTGATATAGCGTCCTTATGCATTGTACTGATTTTTCGTTAAATCCAAAGCGCTCCAGTACACTATATAGGAATTTCCAGTTAACCCTGTCAAATGCTTTTTCTGCGTCTAAACTCATTATTACTGCGCTTTTCTTTTCTTTATGTATTTGGTTAATTATATGTATTGTTCTCCTGATATTGTCATGTGTTTGGCGTCCCTCTATGAATCCAGTTTGATCATCTTCTATCAATTCCGTCAAGAATGTCTTTATTCGTTTACATATAATTGTTGTGTATATTTTATAATCTACATTTAATAAAGAGATTGGTCTATAGTTTCCGCATTGTTCTTTATCTTTCCCTGGTTTTAAAATAACTGAAATGATTGCTTCGTTCCATGATGGAGGTATTTTGTTGTTGTTCAGCGTCCAATTAAATGACTTTAGGAGTTGTGGCATGAGTTCTTCTATAAACAGTTTATAAAACTCAGATGGGTATCCATCACTACCTGGTGATTTACCATTTTTAAGTGACTTAATCACATCTCTGATCTCTTGTGTTGTTATTTCTGCTGTTAGTTTTTCATTTTGTTGATTTCCTATTGATGGCAAGTCCAATGTGTCTAGAAATTTTTTGATATCTTTAGTATTTGTTTCTTCAGGTTGCGAGTATAGTTCTTGGTAGAAATTATGGAAAATTTCTTCGATGTTTTCTGGGTTAACTGTGGTTTTATTTGTGGTGGGGTCTTTAATCTTGTATACATTATTCATTGTTTGTTGTTTTCTTAACCGTTTTGCCAGCAGTTTTGTGGCTTTTGGCCCGTTTCATAATATTTTTGCTTTAGATATCTATTTTTCCTTTCAGTTTCATCCATTTGTGTTTCTTTTATCTTTGTTTTTTCTTCTTTAATTTCTTGATATATTTTTGGATCATTTGTGCTTTGATGTTTACGTTCTAATTCCCTCAGTCTCTCACATCTTTGTTCATACGCTTCCAGTTTAGTCTTATTTGCTTTTCCTGTTTCAACAATTAATTTACCCCTTAACACGGCTTTTAGTGCGTCCCATAGTATTGTTGGGTCCACTTCTTCATTGTCATTCTCTTGGATATATTCGTTTATGTTTATTTTTATTCTTTCTTTCATTTTCTCATCATTTAACTGTCCTACGTTAAGTTTCCATGTTGTTTGTCGTTTTCTATTGTTTAAATATATTTCCATGTATATAGGATTATGATCTGATATTTCTGCCCCTCCAATCCAACAATTTCTCACCCTGTGTCTGTCACCTTCATTCATAAGGAAGTAATCTATTCTAGAGTGTACTTTATGGGCTGCTGAATAATGTGTATAGTCTTTTTCGAGTGGGTGTAGGTCCCTCCATATGTCTACTATACCCATTTCTGCCAGTGAGGTTCTTATGAACTTTGTTACATGTTTTTTTGTCTTCTTAACACTTGTTGTGTCAACTTCATGATCCATGACAGCATTTAAGTCTCCTCCACAAATTAGGACTCCTTCACTGTGTGTTGCTATGAGATCAAACAGATGTTGAAAAAAACCCTTGTCACTTTCTGGTGGGGCATAGATGTTCACTAATGTAATCTGCATACCATCTATTCTTCCCTTTATTATTACATACCTGCCTTCTTTATCCTGGATTTCCTGTTCACTTTCAAATTGTATTTTGTTTGAGATTAGTATCATAACCCCCCTTTTTGCTCCTCCCTTAAATGAACTGTAGTAGGAGTTCTTATAGCCAAATCTCTTTAGTTTCACATGTTCTGCCTTGCTCAAATGTGTCTCTTGCATAAATATAATTTCAGCTTTTTCCTTCTTGAATTTTCTTATTATTCTTTCCCTTTTAACAGGTGAGTTCAGACCATTCACGTTTAGTGTCATTATCTTAAGATTTTTACCCATATTCATGTTTTTCCATTTTTTTAACTTGTGCTCCTAGCCCCTTTAACAACAAAAATAACACATATTTATATAAAAACACATTAAAAAAACTCGACCTCCGTACTTTGGGCCTTTCTTCTGCCCACTGGTCCCTGTTGGTGGGTGGGGGGTTTGTCTTCACAGAGTGAAGGGCCCTCCCTAGACTTCTAATTACTATCAAAGTAATAGTCATAAGTCTAGAAATGTCCAACAAATATCACTTAAACCTCTCCTAGCCGTCTGTTTCTCTTTTACCTTGTCTTCTTGGCCTTCATTTCTTCTGTGCCTTTCTTAATCTTTGTTATGATCTAGGCTTCCAGTTGAAAGCCTTGTAGCTTGTCCTGGGCCCGCTGCTCTACGTCTCTTCCCCTTCTTCCGCCGTTCACTCGTCTCCACTCCGTCTGTCGTGGTGCATTCAGGGCCGCCGCTGCTCCAGCCGTCTCCTTCGGCACGCTCACCTCAAGGCCCCGCTCCATCATATCCCGCGCTGCCTCTTCGGCCGTGTTGTAGGTTCTTGTGCCTTCCTCCCAATGAATCCTCATTTTCGTTAGCGGCGTTTGGAATCTAATTTTTTTCTCTTTCAGCGTTTTTTTCTTTCTTTCTTTCAAAGGTCTTTTTATTATTATTAATTGAAGTATCAATACAATACAAAGTATTAGAAATTTTCATTTTTGTTTCAACCAAACAGTAAAAAACTAGAACTTAAAGCCAACAAATGTAAATGCTTCAAAGCACAAAAACCTTTAAATAAACAATAAAAAAAAAAAATAATACAAAGAAAAATTGTGTGTGTGAAGTGGGGGTGGGATAAAGGGGATATGAGCTACTCAGAAACTATAATCGTGGGTCTTTCAAAGAAGTCAAGAAACGGGTGCCATAATTTATAGAATTTGTTTTCAGAGCCACAGACTGTATATCTGATTTTTTCTAAATCCAAACAGGACATTATATCTTTTATCCACTGTAAATGTGAAGGGGGCGAAGAGTCTTTCCACTTCAGTAATACAGCACGTCTGGCCAATAATAATGAAAATTTGAATACTTTTAATTTGGAACTTGGCAAGACAAGTTCTGGAGCCACACCAAAAATGGTGCATAATGGATCAGGTTTAATTTGATATTGCAGGACTTCAGACATAGTGATAAAAACAGAATGCCAAAAATTCATCAATGCAGGGCAGGACCAATACATGTGAAGCAAAGTGCCAGGAGCGCTACCACACTTTTCACAAGTTGGGTCTATATCCGAGTAAATACGTGCTAACTTAACCTTGGACAGGTGCATCCGGTGTACAATCTTAAATTGAATAAGAGCGTGACGAGCACACATTGATACAGTGTGAACCTGGCCAAGAATAGAGTCCCACAGTTCATCAGTAAAAGTAAAATTAAGATCTTGTTCCCAGTTCAATTTGATAGCGGCCAGAGAAGAAGATTGTAAATTTGAAATTAAATTATATAAAACTGACATTACCCCCTTAGAAGTTGGTTTAACTAATAAAAAATCATCTAGAGGATTATCAGAAGGTTTTTGAGGGAATTGTTTTGTCATGGTTTGCACATAATGTCTGACCTGGAGGAAGCGGAAAAAATGTGTAGAAGTGATGTCGAATTTGGTGGAAAGTTGAGAAAAACTTGCAAATTGACCATCAAAATATAAATCCGCAAAAGATTTTAAACCTTTTCTGTGCCATATATGAAATGCACTATCAATAGTTGATGGGGTAAATAAATGATTTGCGGCAATTGGACTTCTAATGGAAAAAAACTGAAGACCGAAATTTTTCCTGAATTGAGACCAAATTCTAAGAGACTGACGAACCACTTCGTTATTACCCAGTGTAGACAAAGCAAGGGGAAGTGGTGAACCTAAAATTGCCGGTAGGGAAGTTTGATTGTCCACATGTGACTCCATAAGGATCCAAATAGGTGATTTGGGTTCCAGATAAAAATGTTTCCAATATAACATGCACCTGATATTTGCTGCCCAGTAGTAATATTGAAAGTTAGGCAGAGCCATGCCACCTACTGATTTGGGTCTTTGAAGAAAAACTTTCCTCAATCTCGGATGTTTACCATTCCAAATAAATGAGGTAATCAGAGAGTCCAAAGACTTAAAAAAGGATTTAGGAATAAAAATGGGGAGACATTGAAACAAATATAAAAACTTTGGAAGTAACATCATTTTTACAGAATTGATTCTGCCAATTAAAGACAAGGATAATGGGGACCATTTGGAAAGTATTAACTTGCACTAGTCAAGTAAGGGGAGAAAATTATTTTTAAACAAGTAATTAAATTGTTTAGTGACACATATCCCAAGATAATTAAAATGATCAATAACAACCTTGAAAGGAAAATTTTCAAAATCCTGAACTTGAATCTTTTCATTAATCAGAAACAGTTCACTCTTATTAAGATTAATTTTATAACCAGAAAACCTACTAAAACTATCCAAAATATTAAGTATAGCGGGTAATGAAGTAAGTGGGTTGGAGAGAAATAATAAAAGATCATCAGCATAGAGTGAAACCCTATGCTCAATGCCACCCCTACGAATGCCTAGAAAGTCCCGGCTCCCACGGATTGCAATAGCTAACGGCTCAACTGCCAAGGCAAAGAGCAACGGGCTCAAAGGACAGCCTTGCCTCGTACCACGGTAAAGTCTAAAATAGTCAGAATAGCGACAATTAGTTAACACTGAAGCTAAAGGACTAGCATAGAGAAGTTTAATCCAGGAACAGAAGGAAGGACCAAAACCGAACCTCTCCAAAGTAAAAAACAAATACTCCCACTCAACCCTATTGAATGCCTTTTCAGCGTCCAAACTAATAAGACATTCAGGTATGTTGTGGTGAGGAGTATAAATAATATTAAACAACCGCCGCAAGTTAAAAAAAGAATGGCGATTTTTAATGAAACCGGTTTGGTCCTGTGAAATTATAAAAGGAAGAATCTTTTCCAACCTTGAAGCTAACAACTTTGACAAAATTTTAACATCGGTATTTAACAAGGAAATAGGCCTGTAAGAAGCACAATCAACAGGATCCTTATCCTTTTTAAGCAACACAGTGATACAGGCCTGATAGCATGAAGGAGGAAGTGTACCAGAGTCAAGCGACTCTGTAAAAACTTGACAAAGGAAAGGGGCGAGGTCATCAGAGAATTTTTTGAAAAAATCAGCGGAAAACCCATCAGGTCCTGGAGATTTTCCTGATTGCATGGATGATATTGCCAGCTGAATTTCTTCTTTTGTGATGGGAGCTTCTAAAATTTGCCGAGATTCTGAAGAAATCGAAGGAATATCAATAGAATCAAAAAAAATTTCCAAATCCTTTAAGTTTGTTGTATATTCTGAGGTATATAATTTGGAATAAAATGACCTGAAAATATCATTAATCGCTTGTTGGTCAGATGTCACCTCTCCTTTATCTGTCCTAACTCCAGTAATAATTTGCTTAGCTCTAATACCACGTAGTTGATTAGCTAGAAGTTTACTGGTTTTTTCGCCATGTTCATAAAATTCACTCTTGTTCCTTATTAAACAACCTTCAATTTGTCGAGTAGAAAGTAAATTAAGTTTAGTTTGTAATGTCATACGTTCCTTGTACAGAGCGGGTGATGGAGATTGAGCATATTGTCTGTCAATGTCCAGGATTTGATCTAAAATAGCCTTCTGTTCCTGTATTAAGGATCGTCTTTTAAATGCTGCCAATGAAATAAATTCCCCCCTAAGAAATGCCTTCATGGCCTCCCATATCGTTTTATTTGACATACCAGGAGTTTTATTTTCTTTCAAAAAAAAATTAATTTTAGAAGAAATATTCGCAACCAATTTTTCATCTGTAAGTAATAATGGATCCAATCTCCAATGCTTTCTCATGGAGTCACATCCATGGAGGATCATTTTAAGTACAAGAGGGGCATGATCAGAAACCGAGATGCTATCATAACTGCAAGAGCAAAGGTTATTAATTAATAAATTGTCAACAAAAAAATAATCTATTCTGGTATAAGTATGGTGTACGTGAGAGAAAAAAGAATAGTCCCTGCCGTTAGGATGTAAAAAACGCCAAGGATCTGTAAGGCTATATTCCTCAAGAAAAGACTTAACATAAGTTGCAGATTTATTAAGACTAGCAGGTTTTGAAGATGAGCGATCTAAGATCGGATCCATATACAAATTAAAGTCACCCCCAAGAATTAGAGAATGAGTATTTAAATCTAGAAGTTGCGAAAAAAGGTTGCGAAAAAAGTGCACATCATCAAAATTCGGTGCATACAGATTAGCCAAAGTGACATGTTTACCTGATACTATTACAAATCGTCCATTTTTATCTGATACAACATTAGAGGGAATAAATGGGATATTTCGATCAATAAGAATAGCAGCGCCCCTGGCCTTAGCTTTAAAATTTGAATGAAAAAATTGTCCTGACCAACATTTTGACAAACGCAAGTGGTCGGAATCCTGCAAATGGGTTTCCTGCAAAAACAGTACCCCAGGCTTAAATTGCTTTAGACGTGACATGACTCTCTTTCGTTTAATTGGATGGTTCAACCCCTTCACATTCCAGCTTACCAAAGTAAGATTACTATTCATTCAAAGAGTAAAATTTATATATTATGTTGTGTAGCCCAAAGAAGAATAAAGTGAGGTACGGGTAAAAAAAAAGAAAAAAGGAAGGGGTAAGGGGGTGTAAATAAAACCATAACAAAAAAACAAAACAAAAAAAAATAAATAAAAAAATAAAAATAAAAAAAAAAAATAAAAAAATCCAACAACCAAACCTATAACAACACTCCAGCCGGTTGCAAAAAAACAGCAACCGCTCCATCTCCAGCTCTATTTTCATCCTAACAGAATGCTCCCATACAACTGGCTTCAATCCTGCATAATATGAACGTTTTACCCTAAAAAAAAATAAATAAATAAGATAAAATTAAAAAAAAGAATTAAGTAAACAACAACGTATAGGGAGCCAATTTTACCTTGTTTTTAAACATCTGAAAATGCATCAATGTCCAGTCAGTGCAGCTTCAATGAAGTAACAAGCAGCCCAGCGCGGCAGCTGGTCAACCCAGAAATGTCCAGTTCAAGGCGAAAATTGCTGGTTTCTCTCCATAGTTTGCATGAAGCAGGTGGCCTCCGAGACGGACGCCAGCCACTGGTTTTTGCCGTCTGGAAGAGTTATCCGGAGCCTGGCGGGGAAAAGAAGAGAAGGACGAAAACCTCTCTTGTACAACTCGGACATAACCTCCTTATATTCGGCTCGTTGCTTCTGAACGTCGGCGTTATAATCCTCGTAGAACTGAAGTTTATGCCCACGATATTCCAAAGTCCCACGGCGTCTCCGCACTTCTCTCATCACCAAGTCTTTGGTCCGAAACCGGTGGAAACAAATAATGACAGCGCGCGGCTTCCCATTCGGACTCGGCTTGGACATGAGGCTGCGGTGGGCTCTATCCAGCTCTGGGGGAAATGGCAAAGTTTGTGTGCCAAAGACGTCCACCAACAGCCGAGAAAAAAATTCAGATGGCCGTGGACCCACATCAAAGGACTCCGGCAGACCCACCAGACGAATATTCAGCCTCCTGCTTCTTCCCTCCAGGTCAGAAAGTTTGTTTTTCAAAAGTTTGTTCTCCTCCTGTATTGACTCGCATGTAACTTCAAGCGCCGCTAGGCGCTGGCTGACGTCCTCCGCGTTGTTTTCAAGGTCGCCAATGCGTTGCTCCTGGTTCGCCACATCTGCTTGAATTTTGTCCAGCTTACCATTAATAAGTTCAAATGAAGCTTTGAAGTCAGCAGCTATGGACATTCTGTGTTGCTCAAGCAAGGCAACAAGTGCAGGGTTAAGGCTGATACTAGCATCCTCAGCTAAGCTGGTGTTAATATTGTTCCCTGCTGCCTCCTTTTCAGTCTGCTTTCTTGTTTTGGACATATTTCAAAACAGATTCTGCACGTATTAAATGTCCAAAACATTAACAGCTTACAGCAAAATAGGGTTTAAAAAGTAAAGAAAAAAATATAGCAGGAGCCAGCAACGCACACACCTACTCCATTGCCAGCACACCTGAAGCCAATCTCCGCGTTTTTTTAATGTTGGCATATTTCTTCCGCTGCTGCACGATTTCTGTCGGGTAGTCATGGTCAAAAAATACCTGTTTGTCGCCGATTCGTATCTTTTTTTTCCATGCTTGCGTCAGGATTCTTTCCTTTATGTCATATTTCACAAAGTTTACCACAACTGACCTGGGTGGAGAGTTTGTTTTCGGGTTCTGTGCCGGTGTTCTGTGCGCCCGTTGAATCTGCAGATCCGTTTCTCCGGGTATTTCCAGTTCTTTTTTTAAGAACTGATCCATGAATTTTGTCATCGAGTTGCCTTCAATGCCCTCTGGAATTCCAAAGATGCGCATATTGCTTCGTCGGGATCTGCTCTCCAAGTCGTTTATTTTCTCCTGCATCCTCTGCGTTTGCATCGTCAGGGTCTGTAGTTGTTCGTTTGCCTCGCTTTTCCAATCTTCTAGTTCCGAAATTCGGGTCTGCGCTTCTGTCATACACGCCCGCTGGGAGCGCAGCTCCTCCATGTTTTCCGTTAATTTACGCTCCATTTCTCTTCGGAGGTCCATGATTTCCTCCTTAATTTCTTTTTTCAGTTCCTCCTTAAGAGCCGCTAAATCCTGTTGTAGCTGTCGCTTGAATTCTCTTAACTCTTCACCCAAACTGGCGATGCCAGCGTTCATGTTGTCGATTCTGGTGTCCTCCATTTTCTCTGCTGTAGACATCTCGTTTTTTTGGGCTTTGCGTACAGCGGTTTTTCCTGCGTTGTTGGAGAGGAATTCTTCAATTTTACCCTGTTTTTGTCCTTGTGCCCGGTTCCTTCGTGTTTTCATCCCTTAGTTTATTGATCCGTTTATGTCGAGTTGGCCATTTACCGATGATTTTTAATCCGGCTAGGGAGAGCTCTTTGTTTAAGTGTTATGTCTCTCCGCCATCTTCCCGGAAGTCCTATTTATTTATTTTTAGATTGCACAATATTCCATGGAAGAATGTTGCTGGGCTTTGCTTCGGACAATTGCAACACGATGGTGGGTCGAGAAAATTCTGTCCTTTCCAGACTGAAGGAGAAATCTCCAAATGTTTTCAGGTATGGGCAGTATTATTCACCTTCAAATATTACCTAAATATAACAAAAAAATGCTTTAAAATCTTAACAAACATGCTTAGAGGTAGCCCAAATCCCCTATAGTGTACTGTTATTTTGTATCTTGGAACTTTGCTTTACATCTGAATGTATAGCATTATATCGAAAGGGCTGAATGAGATTGATATTTTCATTGTTATTATTATTAACACAATTTCAAAGAGAATTATTTCTGATACTTAACTTATGAAACAAAAATCCATTCTGCTTTTGTTTCAGCATTGGCAGCATAAATGAATGAATTTGAAATAGTTCATGTTGCAGTTGCTGTTTGTTTGGTTTTTGTTTGGTTTTTTTGCTTCAGTTTTCTTTCATCTGCCGATAAATACAGTTTTTAAGTACTCAGTGCAGGTGTGAAAGCCCCCACAATAAGGGAGGCATGAGGTCAGTACAGGTATGAAGGCCCCCCCAAAAAGGGAGGCATGAGGTATGCCTTGACAGGTATGCAAAAGAACCAATGAGAGTGTCCTTCGTGAAATTGGTGGAGGGATCAGTCTCTTCAAACAAAAACTGCAATATTTTGGACACATTGCCAGACGAGAAGGAGCAAATCTGGAGAAATTAATTATGTTTTGTATAGTTGAAGAGAAAAGGAGCAGAGGGAGACAAAAACTACTGTCTAGAGATGGAATTGTGTCACTCTCCAAGAAGTCTATCTACACATGCTACAACATGGCCCAAAACCGACACTACTGGAAAAACTTTATTGAGGTCACAAATGCTCAGACATGAGTAGAACAACGACGATGATGATACTTTGCAGTACTTTATTAGTTTCAGTCTGAGTGTGAATCAGTTTTTGTTTTAAGTTTCACCAATTAAAAACATTTCCTCCTAATACACCAAGACTCAGAAACTTATTTTCATTCTATACTGTAATCTGCTCCTTCCTGACATACAGTATATTCTCTTTATATTCCCATTTTTGCCCCGCTGCCAAAATTTGATTAAAAACTTGTAGAACGTCTGTAGCCTTTAAAGGTCAGAAATGAACAGATAGCAGACATTGATTTTCTGCATTCTTCCTCAACATATTTACTCTCAGTACGTCAACACAAAGTCACATTTTCATGTGGAATGTGTTTTGAAGCCAGACATGGCAGCATGGGACAACATCTTCTGTCTGTTATGATTCACTCTGGAAGTTTTTCATCATATCCTCTGAAACTTTAAAATACTTCTTTGAAACAAGCCATAATTCATCTTATCTCACATATTTATTATCGCCAAGGTACTTTACTCTGGTTTAAATGATCATTTACGACTCATGGGAAACTACTAGCTCTCAAATGCTAGCACACCGTGTTATCTCCCTTTTTCAACTCCTTTTCCAGATCTGTTGATTTGAAAACAAAGTCTCTGTGGAGCCAGTAAAAGCTGGTGAGGGGTTATTTGTGTTGTCATGATTCAGTTCTATGTGGTTGTTTTACCCTTTGAGGGCGACTCACTAGATGGGCCCCTCAGGCAGAAGCAAGGCCTATTAACTGGAGACATTTCGCAACTTCAGGAGACACCCCCCCCCCCCGCCCCAGATGTATGGAGAGGAGCACCTGTGTTGACTTTGGCGGGATGCATTGCCTCAGTATTCACAACCAGCTGAATGTGAAAGCAATCCTTCTCACCAGGGGAGAAAAAAGAGACACATCTAGTGGGAAGGGCATTGTGACACTTTCAGAGAATAGCTGCAAATTAGTTTCGTCACCTGATGTCGTCACACTGGAATCTCCAGCATTTAAGTGCTAATGAGGGAATAGTTGTTTGCCTTCCAGTTTCAGAGTCCCCTAATTTACATGAGGAGTTTAAATCTTGCCCCAATCTATCTATAAATTCAAGATGTCTCTGTCTGTTTGTGTCTCTCTGTGTGTGTGTGTGTGTTTTCCTCAGATATCTCTCAAACTGTTCATCACACTGACCTAAGATTTTAAACATGTTTTGCTGAAGGTACAAGGGTGTGCATCCCAAATATGGAGTCACTTAGTCAAAATATGTAATTTTTATCAATAAAAGTTTAGCCACCGCTGTGTGACCGCTCCGTGTCTTCATCCCCTGGCTTCAAGAAGTGTGAGCAGGGTTTTGGATTAACTCCGTGTTCATTGGAGAATACATCGCATCCCGGCCATGCTGATTGGATAACACAGCATCATGACCTGTCAGTCTCCACAATGCTTTGCAAACAATGATTTTAGAAGTGCTTTGCTGCTGAGGTGTGCATCCACGAGTACGGAGCCGCTCAGTCAAAATATATACCATAAAGTTGTGTAGGTCTAATGGATATATTTGCCATAGAGAACACGAGGTGGGGGGGGGGGGGCTGCCAGGGACCCGTGGTGCCGCAATGACATCACTGGCACATGGGTAAGGCAGCAGCTGAGACTCCCGTTAACCAGCCAACACCGGTGTCCCATCGTGCGCTCCACGAACGTTTGGGGGGAGGCATGCTCCGCCTGCCCAGTCAGTGGTACACGAAAGTCCCAACTGCTGCTTCATTGTTGAGCGTAATGACCAGCTCAGCTGCATATTACATGCGGACACATGCTTTGACTAAATGACAGCAAGACACAAAAATGTCCAAATAATGAAATAAATCATTTTTATTTAAATATTTACAGACAAATGGGTAACACTGACGCAAAACTTGCAGCCAAATGGGTCATTCTGCTGTGTGTGTGTGTGTGTGTGTGACACTGGTGAAGGGATCGGCGCTGTACCGTGGATTACCCTGAATTTCCCTCTGGTGATCAATACTACAGTGGGTCTCAAATATTTGTAAACGTGTCCTGTTATAGTATAAAAGCGCTATATAAGTGAATGCCATTTACCATTTACCATTTATAGTATTGCATGACTTGATTGACGATCAACTATAATCTACACATATAAACTAAATTATAATGGTGACTGAACAACTCCCATTCCCCAAAGTGCAAAATACAACATTTATGAATATAACTCATAAAAGATCACACAAATAAGTGATCTTGTGGTGACACTAGACACTGCTGGTGGACATTATCTCACACCCAGAAGCAGACAGAGGGGCTGAACAATGGACTGAGAGGGGTAGCCCCCCACAGGGGTAATTAGACCAGACTTTAAGGCACCTTCGCCTCCTGCTGCTCTAAGCTGCAGCACTGGGATGCGAATGTATTGTTATGAAGGTAACGTGTTATGATAATTGTGCCACACAGTGCCTTTGTCAAACCCCATGTAATAGGTGCCAGCCCCCCCAGTTCCTATGCCAGGTCAATAAAGCTGTATAAGAGAAGGCAGAGGAAATGGGGGAAGGCTTACTGGCTTCATGCTTTGCCAGACACACGGCCCCAGTGTCCACGCTGGGGTCATAATAGGCTGTACATTTATGTTAGAGGGTTTAATAAAGAATCTGTGTTGACCTACGCTCGTACTCACCTCCACATCCTTCCCTTTCACCCTCTACAATCAACAAAAAAATAAACAAGCGTTTCTTAAACAGTGGCTAATATTGGATGTCCCATTCATTTTCAGTTATTCTCTAATTAATATTCACACAGTCAAATAAATCTCGGTTCAGTCCCTTTCATATCTGTCAAAGTACATGTGTGATTGCCTACATATAGGCTACAACCCTGTGTTTCACTTTCAAACACGGCTTACGTTTGGGCCTGTAAAACCTGATTGCGCTACCTGTTTCAGACAGGAATACTTGCTTTCTACGGACATGCACTAGTGTGACTGAATTTATGGGATTTAATTCTAAAATAGTTTCTTTGCCAAACCTCTATTAAAATAGCTTATTGTTGTTTTCATACTTTTTACTGACATAACCAGTGATTGTGAATTTCTGACTGCAAGATTTTAGTCAAAAAACACACGGCGGACCACAATCTTTTCATTAATATTAAGTTCAGAAAACACATACACTAAATCATTTAAAGAAGTAAATCTCAGATTGATTTAGTTGTTACAGTACTGCTGTTCCTTCTCAAACACTGCTTCAGTTTTTGTTCCATTTAAAAGAAATTGAGTCATATTTTCATGGCTGCTTACTCAGTGTTTTCCCTTAACTGGAAACAAGCTACACCATACAACTCTTTTCTGCTTCTTCTTCTTTTGGCACCTCCCCCACGTCACAATGTAAGGAGGAGAGAACATTATCAGTGGAGTCATCACACCATCGTTTCTCACTCACTCAACAAGCCGCTCACACACTCACTGGCGAGTGGAGCACAAGGCGCAGAAAAGTGAGTATCTACCTACTTACAAGCTGATGGGGGATTTGGCAACTTTTTGGTTTGTGCTAGGATTAGTAGTGGCAAGATTTAAAAAAAAAAAAATAGGACTTTGGCACTTTTTTTTGGGGGGGGAGGTAATAAATAGATTTGCCAAGAATAAATAATTGAGGGGGACACGTGATTATTTTGTTGTATCTATGTTTACACTTATGGTTGACAGATTCTTTGGTTTCTACTGAAAACTGCAGTATTTCTGTGTGATGGGGAGGTGGAGATTGCTGGTGCTGCTTTGTGGATCGAACCATTGGACACATTATTATTATTATTCATTCATTCATCTTCTTCTGCTTAATCCTTTTCGGGTCGCGGGGGGGGCTGGAGCCCATCCCAGCGTCTTTGGGTGAGAGGCAGGGTCCACCGTGGACAATCGCCGGTCCATCGCAGGGCCAACACAGAGAGACAGACAACCATTCACTCTCACAGTCAGACCTAAGGACAATTTAGAATCCCCAGTTTGATGCCAATTAACCTAACTTGCATGTTTTTATTATTATTATTATTATTATTACGGGTTTTCTCAGGCAGGTATAGGAGATAAAGTAAAGGCAGGGGGCCGGGCAGGAAGCGGCGTGGGCAGCCTCCTCTTGTGTCACCGCCTGCGTCACAGCCGACGCCGGGAGGGAGTTTTCCACTGACGAAAAAGGCTGCGCTGCTCGGCAGGCTGCTACAGACAAGGGAAGCGCTTCAGCTGCTGCGGGAGTCGTGCGGCGCTCAAGCCTCAGACAAAAGCCCGAGCCGAGCCGTGGACACATTTTCACAACGCGGGGAGGATTTTAAAAGCCGTTTTGCCTCGGTGCCATTTGGATTACTTCCCCCACCGACCCTATTTTGTCACTAATGCTGATCGGATACTTGAATTTGTGGTGAGTACGGCAGATACAACCGCGGGAGGGGGGGGAGTTTGGCTGCTGGCTCCCGTCGAGCACCCTAATTTGTGTGTGTGTGTGTGCGCGCGCGCGCGTGTGTGTGCGTAACCTCAGCGGCGGCTGAAGGAGGGAAGCCAAATAGTTTGAATGTTCTTTCTGGCGTGTGTCGGGAGGTGTTTAAATACCCACTTTGCGTGGCCGTGTGTGTGTGTGTGTGTGTTTGTGGAGGGGGGGGGGGACGCAGTTTAAACGCTGTTATTCGCTTGGATTGATTTAAGACACTTCAGTCGTGTTTGGTTTAACTTGTAAACGGACGCGGTTGCGGTGAGTTGAAGACAGTTTTAATGAATTTGGGTTTTTTTTTTAACGCGCAGATATTCCTGCGGTGATTTCTGGGAAAATGAAAGAAGGGATTGATAGAATTAAACACCAGTAACCACCCGCTTCCTTCACATGTTAATTTACTCATAGATAACTGATTATCTTCTGTTATCTGCTGGTTTGACTTCCCACCTGACACCGGGGGAGCCGTACCTGCCTTCGCAGCGTCTCCCCCCCCCCGGCTGTGGATTCATTCTGGGGGGGGTTATCTGAACTGCTGATGAGGTCGGCCGGCTTTGTGTGTTCAGCCAGTGAGTGTTGCCTTCTTGTTCACCTCGGCGGTGCTGGTGCGCCTCTTGTAACTAGAGCGACTCCTGAAGGCGACTGCATCCGAGCGGCCAGCTGTCATTAGAATTAGCATTAATGATGAGGTCAGCGGGGAGGCGCACGCGGGGATCCGCTGCCCTCTCCCCCCGCGCGCCACATTTAATCATTGATTTTTGATTTGCTGATGAGTTCCAGCAGTCTTCCTGGCGCAGGTGAGTTTGGTGCCAAAAAGGGAAGCTGGGCTCTTTTATTGCACTCATTTCACATTTTTTTTTGTTTTGTTTTGAATATTTATACGATTGAAGTTTGCGCTAATTTAATTTCTGTAAAGGCAGCGAATGGTCCCGCTGTTTAATTTTTATTGCTTCAGTGTGTGATATTGTTGTCTGGGCTTGTTTTTTTGTTGTTGTAACTATTAAATATTAATGGGTGTTTTTGAAAGGTCTGGACTGGATCTGTTTGTGATGAAGCAGCTGAGCGATTTTAATGGTCTCCAGCGCGACCTCACCCGGATCATTTTTGGAGATGTTTTCTGGATTTAGGCTCCAGAGCCTGAACGATCCTTTGTTTACTGAGGAGGAAAAATCCCAGTCGTGCAGTGCATCTATGTGTTTCCCAGAAATGGCCACAGATTAAATCTCGTTCCTTTTTTTTTTCTTTTTGTTTAACCTAAATGTCCCTGCTGAAGCATATTGTTCTAACCTGATCCCTTTAGAGAATAATAACAGATGGCCTCTTTTGAAAACTAAGGTGCATGACTTCCAGGCAGCAAAAGCTGGAGGACCTTTCAAGAGAAATTCCACACACCTTCTAACTCCTTCATGTCCACCATGTGAGCTGTGTTCAGTTTGTCTTGTGGTGTCTGCAGCTGTCAGCCACAGCATAATGTGGACGGCCACTTCCTGTGCACTGCAGTGTACGTTTCACAACCTCAGGAGGCCTGTGCACACTTTTATGGTGTCTTGTCTCCCTGGCTGGGAGAGGCTGCAGCCGGCACGCTGGGTTCGGACTGGGTTCTCCGTGATTGCTTCATTTTGGTCACGCAGGATGGCCCCCACGCTTTTGTGCCTGGAGACGGCGGAGGGGTGGTGGGGGTGGTGGTGGTGGTGGGTGGTAACAGGGAGCCTGCTGACAGTCTCCAGCGCAGCAGCAGAGAGCTCCCATCTGCTTTGTCCTCTCCCAGCATTCCAGGCAGCAAGTGTCCCAGACTAGAGCACAACCCCCCCCCCCCCCCCACACACACACACATCCATGCTCAAAGCTGCAGGTTTTTCTCAAGTTTTCTTCTCACTTGCATTTCTCTCTACGTAAAGTTTGTTAACCTTCCACCCAGGTCGGCACACAGCCTCCCACTTGCATCACCTGGCCATTCAGGTTTGGTCTGCATAACAGATTAGTGGCAGCCGAGGGCATGTGAGGTCCACGTGCAAGCTAATACCCTGTCAGGTGTGGCCTGGAAAAGGTGGCTCGCTCGAGTGTCTTGATGGGAGCAGGACTTTTCCAGTGGTTAGCAGCAGAAGACACATCTGGCTTAGATAGAGGCTGTGTTCTTCTCCTACTATTACAGCGGGAGCAGCGCTGCCAGAGTGGAATTCCTGTGGTTGGAGACATGACATTATTTATTTGTTTTGTACAATCCTCCCTCTTTCTTCCCACTACCTCTCCTCTTTGGAATTGGCCAGGGCACGGGTCGAGGCAGCCGGGGGAACAGAATGTTTCTGTGGCATGGTGGCAGCCAGCTTTTTGGGCTTCAGTGAAAACAACAGGCTCATAGAGGAGAAAGCAGAGAGCGCTCCCAGCATTGTTCCAGCAGGTGGAGCGCTTCACACCAACAGCTGAGCTCATAAGAAAGGAGCCAGTGTTTCCCCCAGCTGTGCGGGAGCTGGAATCTGGCCCACTGTCACCTTGATGGCTCCGATCAATTATCCCAGCTCTGGAGGTGAGAGGTGCAATACCTTGAAAGCTTGGAGAGGGGGGAGCGGCGTGCCCAGACATGGCTCTGCACACATAGGAAGACTCCCAGGCTCATCATTATCACATTTTATGAGCACCCAGTCAGTCATTCAGAGGCAGCACAAGGTTGTCAGCGTGCCATGTAAATGCTCTGGCTGGCTGAGATTAGTGCAACTTGTCGCTCCCGCCCACGCCGTCCTCAGCTGCAAAGGGGCAGTACCGGCATGTGCAAGGGGGGCAAAGTCAACTGTGACTTGTCCTGGTGGCTGCAGAGCCAACAGGAGCAGTTTAAACAGGCTGCTATCTGACATCTCTGCATATGCAAGGATAAGCATACAATTTTCTGCTCTGCTCTGAATTACACTTTTCCTTTCCAGTAATCTTAGCAAAGTCTGTTTAAGGTGTGAAATATTGATCTGCTATTTTGCATTCTGTTCTCTGCTCAGATAATCTTATGAGGATTTAAGAAGTGGTGTGCACATTTAAGATAGAAATAAATTTGGATTCTAAAGTCATTCAAACAGCTTGTAGCTGCGTGCATCTGAATAATCTGATTCAGCTGACATAGTTATCCATCTGACTTGAGCTGTGTAGTGCTTCTGGTGACAAATGTCCTCGCCAGAGATTTATCTTTCCCAACTCTGTGACAACTGGCTGGGGAGCACCTCGGTGGCTGCGTCCTTTATCTGCCTGCCTGTGTGCGGTTGATGGAATGACAGTGATGCATAATTTAGTGCATGCTGAAAACATGCTGTGCTGCCTCTCTGGCTCGGCTGTCCGATCACATCCATTCTCCATTTAGTGCAGACACTTGCAGGCGCTGCTTTCTTGAGGAGCTGTGCAGCTCTGAATTCCTCTCTCTTATCTTTGTTCTTCCTTTCCCCTCTCCCTTCACCCCTTTTTTTTGCAAAATAAGTCATTGCCCGGTGTGTGTTTTTTAACACCAGTCCCTTGTTCCATCCACTCTCTGTGCTCTCTTGGCCTTGTTCGTTCTGTGGGTGCAGCGGCTGAGCAGGCTGAGGAGCTCCAGATTGACTACAAGCCGTCCCCTTCCAGGATTAACCTCTCGCCATTGTTTCTGCCTGTTGAACAGGATTAACAAATCAATGTGTCAGGTAGACTGCAGTCAAGAGACAATGACCCAGTTCTGACACCACTGCCCACCGCCACATTTCTCTCTCTCCCCCTCTTCTGTCTCACTGCAGCTTTTAATTAAAAAGACTTTGCTTAGCTGGCGCTATGCACTCCCTTGAGGATGCCTCACAGCTTTGTTTTCTTTTTCCCTTTTTTTTTTCCAGGGAATTGGGGCTGGGAATGATGGTATGAATTAGGGGTGTGCCATATTATATTGTTCACAACAATACCGGTATAAATTTTGATACTAGTGTAAAAATGAATTACTTGATATTTGGGATCTGCTGTGTGACGACATCAAGCCGTTGGCTGCCCATGGAAGTTAGGCGTTAACATAGAAAATGCAAAACAAACATGGCATGGAAAGCTGCAGCTCTCAAGTCGGACGTCTACATCCAGTTGAGTGGAAATGTTTTAAGTATCACTTTCTGTTCACACTGCTGTCATGTTAAAAAAAAAACACAGTGCAGCAATGTGGATAATTGCCTGCATTTTTTTCCTCATGTCAGTAACACTGCTGGAGCGGTATTAACGTCAGACAATGTGCCGCTTGAAGTGGCTGTAGTTGTGTTTTACTTTCGTTTCGGCTGGTTCATCTTGATTTTATTCAACCACCCAAGCGAGAGGGAAAACAAAACAAAACATTCATTCAGTGCAATGAGAGCCAAAAAGCCCCAGGACGGGTGCGTGCAACGAGAGTAATGCAGGTAAAAGTGATTCAGCATAAAACCTGACATCTGTGTGCAGTTAAGATGTAACAGTTTATATTCTTTTTTTGTAATATTTGATACAGAACTAAAAAAAAAATCTTTTAAACTAAATCTGAGCTGCTGTTTATAAACTGGAGAAATAAGGGTTTTTGTTCTTTCTGAAGATGTTGAAAGTAAATAATGCTGGCCTGTGAAACTGTCCTTTTTGTATAAATTTAAAAGGAAAGAAATATTCTGCGATAGCGTGAAAATTCACAGAAATATCGTGATATTATTTTTAGGCCATATTGCCCACCCCTAGTATGAATATAAGGTGAACCCTTCTGCCCGTACCGTTAAGAACAAACGCCTGGTAAGTGAAGACAGAAGCAACATATGCTGCACCCAGGTGTTTCTAAATCATGTCAAGGCAAAATCCCATGATGTGGTAATGACAGCTGTGGAGATTATTTTGCACTTGGGTAATTTAATGGGTGGGGATTTGGTGCCTTCTTTCATTTGTCCTGTAATGTAAAAGACTCTGCAGCAGAAGCCTTTTTTTATTTGTTGCACAGACACTTTGAGGCAGTTTGACCTATCGCAAGGTGATTCATTCATCATACATGTGCCAGGGACAACAATATCTGACTGCAGCAATAACAATAACCCCATTGCGACTGCAGCGTTACCCACCCCCATAAACACCGTCTATAGGAAGGTGTCAGCCTCTTACCCTTGACTCTGTCTTTGCCCTCATCCTTGCCAAAAGGGAGGGGGGTTGCTTTTGCATAATTGCTCCATGTTACATACTGAGAATGACCCCCCATGTTGTATCCCTGCTCCTGTTTTTTGCCACTCTTCAAACGAGACATCAGAGGCAAGCCAGGCTTGCAGGTCATTTCAGGTTAAAGTTTCTCCTAAGTCTTTGGAGGATTCTGGACAGATCCTGTTTTGTTTGGCTTTAATCCAGCTATAAAGATTCCTACTGTAATTATAGAAATATAGTTCAAGACGGCATACAGTCAAAAAGTGTGAACATTTTTCTTAAATACAGGTATTACCCAGAAAATATTTAAACAAATGCACCTAAAAATAACCAACAATTAAAGTGGGATACAGTAGCGGCACACAGGATCAGGCAGCAGCAGCTGTAAGTAATTTGGATTCAATTTTAAGGTTTGCTAAACAGTTTGATGGTGAAATGATCCCTTTATACGCAAAATAAAAGTCTCCTTTCCCAACCCTCATCATCAGAGGGAGTGTCTGAGCTGGAGTGGAGCCCGGTCATGTCTTCCCTTTCCCCTCACTTCCTTCCTCCCTCCACATGTCTTTCCCGTCCTTATTGAAGCTAGCATGAGGTCAGGCCCAGACTGTGGCGATGACCCGTTCTGTCCAACAGCTGCTCTCGCCTTGCACTTCTCACAACTTGTGAAGAAGGTTGTCTGTTGTTTGTCGGAGCTGCGTGCCACATTTATAATTCAGAGCCACAAAACACAGAAGCAGTAACCTTCTCTTTCAGTATTTTTTTTTTTTTTTTCACGAGTTGTTTGTTCCATTTTAACTGAAAGATGAGGATTTCGTGCACTTTGCAAAGTGGAATTCATCGACTAGAGCAAGAACTGAACAGATAACATGCTAGCTTTCTTTTTTTGAAGATTAGAAGAGAAATGGGATTCCCTGTTCTCTAATGCCTTAACTGGTGATCACAATTTTTTTTTTTCTTTTTCTTGCCTGCTTCTCTCAAAGGATTGATTGTTTTTATTGCCGCACCAGCAGCCCCTCTCATGGGGCCTGTGAAGAAATGCACGAGTTGCATAACAGAACATCCTGACCATGCATAGCTGTACATGGATTTAATGAGTGTTCTGTGAGCACGTTAGCGTGACTTGCAAATTGGTCTGCATGTTTGATTGTGAGGGCTGTCTGAAAAGAAGGACTGAAATCAGATACGAGTGGCTTGATGGTTGGGGGACACCTTTGTTCAGTCTCCTCTGATCAGACTGTGAAGACTGTGCAGAGTCCAGTAATTGTTGATTGAATCCTGTGCTGCGGCTCTCAGCTGAGAGTAAGCACGGGACTGGGGCACGTACAGTGTCACGTGGCCGAGCACAGGAGTCCCTTGTACCATTGACAGTGTTTGAACAAAGGAATGATGAGATATAAAGTCACCAATGAATCCCTCCGTCTCTTCTTTCCTGCAGATCTTTCACACCAACGCCATGAGTGGGCTTCTTAAGAGGAAGTTTGAGGAGGTGGACGAGGACCCATGCTACTCCTCGCCGTCACCCTCCTCCCTCTCCTCTGCCTGCTCAGGCTGGGACTCGGAGGCGGAGAGCTGCTACTCAGACACCCTGGATTCCACTCCCAGCAACCCCAGCTCTCCAGCAGCGACGTTCAACAGTAAGTGTCTTCCTCCGGTGACAGTAAATCATAGGAAGTAGCTGATAGAACATGACTTTTAATGTATTCCCTCACCTTGCATCCACTGGGGCTCTGATAACAATCCCATTTAAAAAAAAAAAAAAAGCGGGGGGGGGGTGTTTAAAGAATTCAGGCAGCTGGCAGACTATGAAACACTTTGCAGAAATGGTTTCAGATTCTTGCACTGAACACGTCTTTTGAGTTCTTGCCCTAAAGGTACAAAATGGCTTATCAGGTTATGTAAATCCTCGCAAACCAAGCCCCACCTTTACTTTAAGAGACATGGTGGCATTGGGGCATTTGTGTGTCTGCTGCTCCTTAGGGGAGCAACCGAGTTGGAGAAGAATTGGGAGTATGGGAGAAGGGCAAAACAGTCGTGAGGTTTCTAGGATGGTGGGGCAGGGAGCCAGGAAGAGAAGTGTGGCATGTTGCCAAGGCCGGGAGCACACAGAGCCTTGTCTGAGGCCCGGGCGTGCATCCAGCACAGGTGCTGAAAGAGGCTGGGTGTGGGGATTGCAAAGAAACGAGAGGTGAGACAATCGAGAAGAGAAAAGCACACACACATCTAAGGGGAGGCAGATTGGGCGGACCATTAATGGAAAGAAAGTTGTTTGCCATTGTGAAGTGAGCGGGGGGTGGGGGGGGGAAAGCCAGCGCAGCTTTCTCATTTGGAGTCAGCAGAGAAGATGCCATTTGTCTCCTGCAGCTGTCATAAGCCTGACTGGATTTGATGGATGCGGAGCTAAACCTGGCAGTTTGTTTTCATCTGTATTACCCCTAGCAGCAGATTAGACGACACAGTGAGGCTATTGTGTGCCACTTACCTGCATGGAGGTGAAAGGTTACCTCTCTTCCCCTGAGCCTCAATTATCACACCAACCTACTTGTTTGGCTTCAGGGGCTTTCGAGGATTGCAGCAGTTTCCCACCACATCATAAAAGTAATGCCCAGCACATGGTGGATTGTGGATAATCAACTTTTTTTGTAACATACACTCCCAATAAAAATGGGGGGGGAAAAGTATGACAGAGAGGGAGAAGTTTCTAGGCTCAGAGGTTATGCTGAATAACCCAGGGTGAAGGAAGTGGAATTTACAATAAAGCTTGTATAATTGTTGGCCTCTTTATCCTCACATATGGTTCCACTTTGATTCCCGTTTGGTTTTATTGTGTTCGTCTGGCCGTAGAAAGATGGTTTGTCGCTGTGGGTCCCAAATGCTTTTAATAGAGGGAGCACCTTTTGACTTCAGTCAGGTTCCCGGGCCATGTGTGGGGATCGTCGGCTAGCAGAGAGACCAGGGCCGGGGAAGTTTTCTTCCTGAGAGCTAGACTTCCACCCTGCCCTCCATCTGGAAGCCACAAGCATTTACTCACCAGTCTGTGATCCTGGCTGTTCTGCTTCCTCTACTGTGCTGGCCACCAAAGGGAAATTCCTGGGATGGGTGTTTTTTGGTCTCTCAGTAGGATTTGTAACCAAGCTTTAACAGATTTTTTTTCTCCTTTTGGTCATTTGGGTTTCACTTTACAGGATGTAAGTGTGTCGAACTCCTGTTAGCAGTGTCTCTTAATTGAGTACATGTTAAGGCTAGGGCAATGAATCACAGGGGTGTCCTTTTACAGTTGGCTCAGCTGGCATTTGCACACAGCTTAAGATTTCAAGAAGTGGAAGCGTTGCGCCATCTAGTGGTCCAAAAAGAACGTGTTAACTCGTTTCCTAATAACTGCTTTTCTTCATCCGCAGCAACATCCATCCTCAAGAAATCCAAGAGAGCGCGGCGAGGGAATGTGACGTTCGACCAGGTGAAGGTGTTCATCTTCCCCCGCTGCCAGGGCTTCACCAGTGTTCCCAGTCGGGGAGGATGCACTCTGGGCATGACGCAGCGACACAGTGCACTCCGCACGTACACGCTGGCAGAGTTTGCTGTGGAGCAGCGGCTCATACGTCGGGAGAAGCTCCTCAACAGACTCAAGGAGGAGAAGCTAGAAGCACTAAAACTGAAGGTGAGCAACTTGTAGAGAAATGTGGGACTGAACTGGACGACTCCTATCCTAAGTAGTAATTAACCGTGGTTCCTTTGTTCCCTTCAGCTGACTAAAAATGGAACCCAGGAAAGTGAGGAGGCCGAGAGGCTGACAATTGATGACATCCCAGAGCAGGATATCGACATGTCTGCAGCCAACCTGGACGAGGGGTCTTTCTCGTTCCTTCAGCCTTACACCTCCAAGCGGCGCTACGCACTTCTCAAAGCAGCTGGTGTGAAGAAGATCGACAAGGAGGAGAAGAGGCAGCTGCACGAGCTGAGGCTCTCCAGGGAGAACTGTGGTTGCGACTGTCAGGGCTATTGTGAGCCTGAGACCTGTAGCTGCAGCCTGGCTGGCATCAAATGTCAGGTAAGTGCTGAAAAAGCCCCTAAGATTTGAATGTCATAAGCACTCAAATGCAGCACATCTGGCAGTTTAGGTTACAACTGATTTAACAGCTTTTTTTTTTTTTGTGTGTGTACTTTCTTGTAGATGGACCATTCCTCTTTCCCATGTGGCTGCACCAAGGATGGCTGCGGGAACACGGAGGGTCGCATCGAATTCAACTCAACCAGGGTACAGACGCATTACATCCACACCGTCATGAGGCTGGAGCTGGAGAAGAGGCTGGAGGAGCCGTCCAGCACAGAGGAGGAGGCGGCAGACAAAACAGGTGGCAATCCCCTACCGGGAGTGCCTTCCTTCCCTTTTAACTCTGAACTGGCAGCAGCCGGAGAGAACAGCTGCAGCAGCGACATGACGGACTTATCGGACTCTTCGGGACAGAGTGACGACTCAGAGTTGGGCGAGACCCGCTGTGAGCATCACACCCAGGTGGATGTTGACGAGAAAGGCCTGAGCCGCATACTGTGTTTCAGCGACACCGAAAACTGCTCGAACAGCAGCAGCAGCGGTGACGATGCAGACAAAGATGGCAAAGACACTTGTTGCCCTGATCAGCAGCAGCAACCATCTACGGACGCATTCAGCAGCTTCAGCATGGTGGACTTTGCTGACGATAATGACAACATAGACGCTGCACTGCTGGACTCTACAGACAATCGAGGGACGGACATTTCAGAACTTTTGGATGAGAATGCCAACCAGGGAAATGCCCTGTTTCGTAGCAGTAGTGTGCCACGCACACCCTCCCCCACCATCGACCGCTTGGCGAGCTACAACATGGACCTGAGCCTGTCGTCCGAGTCGGACCTAGAATTCTTTGATGGCTTCCCCTGTTTGGGGCCCAGCTCGCTTTACAACTCCCTGAAGGAGTATGAGCACATGGACAGCCTTTTTCAGTTTCAGTTGCCCAGCTACCCTGCAGCAAGCGACCCCGGGACCTGCCTGCTGGAGTCGCTGATAGGCCTTTCAGAATCCGTCCCCGAACCCCCCACCACATTTACGGACAATCAGCTGTTGGAGGAAGCCATGAAGTTGTCTGTGATGGAGTCTGTGAAAGTTTGATTCCTCGTGGCAAATTTGTGGATGGACAAAAGAGGGGGGAAAAAAAATGCACATAAGATGTCAACATGTTGGAGGAAGCTGTGATTTCTCCCTCTTGCCTAATAATAAATGTTCAAATTCCAGACTTGCCTTCAAATTGTTAGCAAAGCGGTTTGGGATTGTTGCTGTTTGAGATGGCAGCTAGTGTTTAAAAAAAGTGAAATGAAATGAAACCAACATCTGATATTTGACCAGGCCCATAGAAACCAATGATGGCTCTCAATTCCTAAGAAAGCTCCTTAAACCAAACTACGATCAGGAATCAACCTTAACTGGGGCCCGGTTGGAAATCTCAACACAGCTGAATGTGCACCTCAGGGATTTTTTTTTCCAAGCTTTCTAGCTTTTGGAGGCAATGTATGGTGACCATTGCTGTGATGGCCTTCATTTAAAAAAAAAAAAGTCTAATCACAACATATTCCTGCTCATGTCCTCCACTTTTGGGATGATGTGAGCAGTTCCTGTGTGTTTAATCCTGAAGCTAGTGGACTTTTCCCTCCCCAGGGGTCTTTACATGGTACAAAAAAAAAAAAATCCCTCTAAAATTTCCTTTTTTGCACTTTATCTGTGAAGATTTATGAATAGGCATTGTTTTGGTTGCATGGGATTGATTCAACAGTTCAAACGCTAAATTGCTGAGTTGCTGATTTAGGAGTTGGGTATAGATGTGCTCATGCCATTAAAAGCTGTAGCTGTATTGTCTTTTTTTTTTTTTAAATTATTTCTTTTTTTTTTAGAATTTTATTTATTTCAGACAAAGCCTTTTTTCTTTCAAACAGCACTGTGGTTTGATATTTTCACCTGAAAGTGCAATCTTCCTACCTTTTTTTCCCCCCATATCACTCGTAGTCATTGTTATGGGAAGCGGGACCACAAGTCCTCTGAAAAGTATTTAATGTCTCATATGTTTTAACACTTTTTTTGGTAACTTATTATGTCATTATTTCATTAGTTATTTAATTTAAGACATTTTGGCAATAACGTGAGCTGTCGTAACGTTTACTGGATGTGCCTGCTTATCAGGGGAGTGTTGGCGCGTGCCCGGTGCTTCCACTTAAGCTTTGGGACTGAAAACTGTGGAATCTCCCTAATCACTGAAACGAAATTATGGGTCTATTGTAACGCTGCCTATAATATAACCATAGAAAATTACACTGATGTTTTCTATCTAATTTATGTAGAATGATGAAAGAATTCTAATCACTGACAAATTGAATATTTTATTAATGGAAAAAAAAGCAAAATGATTAATTTTTTCAATCTGGGACAGCCTTTGTAATATATGAATTATAGAGAAATGTATACTTATGAAGGTGACTGCTTTGCAGCGTTCTGAAGTATTTTTCATAGGCAGCCTTATGGTTAGATATCTTAGAGAAATAATGCCACTAAAACTAATTGCGAAGATCAATTTGATTGTACTCTGAATTGTTCTGGAAGTCTGTGACTCGAGTTGCAATATGTTATGAATTAACACGTGTAATGGGGTTTTCGGTGGATAAAACCTGCATATATTATACAGCTTTTACCACAAGCTCGAACCCTGAAAGTTGAAGAGTTGCCTTGTTAATTATTGATCAAAAACTTTTAAGGAAAAAAAAAAAAAGGTGAGTGATCGGTCAGCTGCGTGAAGAGCTGAGGGACACGAGAGAATCGATGTACATATCTCACCATTTCTACTGCTGTTTCAACAGCCTCTGTGGACCCTTTAGAAATTTATGCATGCAGGTCCTGTTTGGTAAAACTCATTCTGATTAATTGTATACTTTGAAAAGTGCAGACTGCATATTTGGAAATGTATTATTCGCTTTTTTGCCTTTTTGATTACTCTAAAAAAATCCATCCAATATGTGTTCTTATGCCATGAAGAGGGTTTGTTTCTCTTGTATAAAAAATCATTAAATTTCATGAAGAAATGGAAAATGAGTGTTCATCAAGATAATGTATTACAGTACAGTTTATTTTGTTTTCAAAGAACGTGTCTTACTATTTTTGCCTTTTTTTTGTGTTGTACATATTTCTGATTGAATGGTCCTGCAGAGCAAACGAAGCTGCTTTATTTTTTACATATTCTCACAATAACCTGTTGTTCAGACAGTTTGTTTCATCTATGCCATTTCGACACCCTGTCCCCCCTTAATAACAATTAAAAAATACCATTTTCTTAAGACCTGACTTCTGTGTTTTTTGTTGTTTTGTGATTTGAGTGAGACTGGTAGAGAATTATGCAGAGTAGAAATACTGACTTTAAAATGACAGTATTATTATTGACTATACTGTGTATACAAAGAATAAATCTGTGACAAGTCATTATTTTGAATAATTTTTACCCCCAGAAATTTGCAGAGGAGTGGAAGTAAAACTCTGGAGTATAAACTACCTTGTTAGCAATAACAATACTGTAGGTATTTTTTCTAAATTCTGCAATTATTCTCTTAGGAATCACAGTTAGCCAAGATACATATGCATGTAAAAACAATGGCTTTTTTTCTTTAAAAAGGGGCATATCCAGGTTTTTGTTAGTCTTTTTGTATGATTTTGCCACTTGTAATTTTTATTTTAGTCATGTCTTTTGTAAATGGAAATTTTTGCAAAATTTACAACTTTCATCTAGCATTTGCTATTTTGTATTTACGCTTTCTTGTAGCATTTGCTTTTTTTTTTCTTCTGTCTTTATATACTGTATTTATATACAGTTCTGGAAAATTAAGAGACCACTGCAAAATTTATCTTATGGTTTTGTGTTTGAGTAAAATGATCAATTTTGTTTTATTCTCTAACCTACTGAAAACAACTAGGTGTATTTATTTACAAAAAATGACAACTGGCCAAAACAACAAAAAAGATGGTGTTTTTTGATAAACTGATGGAAAGGAAAGTTCTTAAACACTACAATACTTAAATTTTAACTTTGTAAGAACTCAGAAATCTATATTTATGTAATAAACTGATTTTTATTCCCAGCTTTCATGCATCTTGCCATGCTTAGATGATCACCTAATTAGTGCAGTACAGAGAGAATGAACCAGGCGAGGCAACGAGTTGAATCAGCACAGACTTGATTCTCTCTAACAAGTCGGGATCACAAGAAAAGCTGCCAGGCCCCAGTGCATCTCACTTTTATACCTTTAATCATTTGCATAGTGGCCTGGGGCTCAGACATCATACTTGTTACATGACAAAGCCCTTGTGGTGCATTAACATAACAGTACGCTGGTGCCACCCTACTTCCTTCTCCCAGTGGCCAGTGTCTCCACTTCTCCTTGGGGGGTGCCCAACTTCTGCTGTTCCGTCTGGACCCCCCAATGGCCTCTCTTCTCCTGGGCTATTACTCTTTGGATGGAGAGTCTAACACCTAGCTCCCCCACAACAATCTCCTTAAGTAGACGAGGTGTTTTTGTGTTGGAATTGTGGTATATATGACTCTTATATCCCATATCTACATATGTTAGAACAAGTGGAAATGTTTTGTGACAGCATATGTAAAGAGCTTCACACCTAGTAAGGACAGAGCATCCCCCGCGCCGGGGTAAAGACAATGGACCTCCCAAGACACGGCAGTGGAGACGGACTTTACCCCCTAAAGTGAGAGGGGGAGTTCCCATCACCTCCCAAGACAGGGAGAGGGGATGGCAGGACAATGGGGATTAAGATAACGGGGAGATGTTACCTTTTTCAATGAGTGGCTCTGATGTCAGCTGTTTCAATGAGTGGTGCTATGCGTGCTTGTATTTAACCAGCGAGTGAAGCAGAGTTCTGTCTCTTGCCTTCTGCCAAGCTCTACACCTGATGAGATTTGATAGCGGAGCTATTCATTAAAAACCCTGTTTTTAATACAAAACCGCCTCGTTATTTCAGCTCCACTACAGGAATTATGTTTTAATTATGGATTACAAGTTTAAAAAATGAATACACTGATTTGCTATTAAATCCTTTTGGACTGTTTCTGAAATCTTTTGGAGCAAAATCTAAACCTGATCAGTGACTTAGTAATCAATTTAGAAAAAAAATAATGCTTTCTTCTAGAATGGAGAACTCCAGTTTTATATTACTTTTATTTAGTGGCTCTCACAGAGAGGTCTTCCATAAATTAAAAAAAACAAAACAAAAAAACTTGTATTTGCTGCTTATACTACAGGTTTGCTTAACTTTTGCAGTGATTTGACAAAAAACAAAATAAAAATCCACACTTCCTTTGCCCCACCCAGAGCCATAGATTACACATTTATGACCCATAATAACACTTCTATGAGGTGGTGAAGTTTGGACTCATGTACAGGAACCAGCTGATTTCTGATGTTTTATTAGCCTTGATTTTCTAAAACAAAGAATTTGCTGTCCATAGTCATTAAACCCATTATGTATTTCTATATTATCAAAGTCTATATTGGAGCCCCATTCCTCAAAAAAAAAACTGCGCTCCTAGTTTTTAATGCAAACTGCTGGAAGGTATGTGTGGGTTATTGTCTCCATGGTTAAAATGTAAACACTCTTGATGTCATGCTGTAGTCTCCTGACTACCGCCACAAACATATGGTCAGAAAATTCCAGACAGAGGAAATGTTGAGTGTGTGACAGCATATACATAGCTCACACATTTGGCCGCAATTAGGAAACCCTGGCTCATTGTTCAGGTTGACAATGTAAAAACCTTGTACTTTTCCTCATTCACCAGTGGTAAATGAAGATCTACTGTACCTCTGTGTCAGTTGAGCCTTTTTAATCTGACATAAGGTCCAGTTCCTTTGAACTTTGGTCTGGATCAGCCTTTGGAATTTTCCATCATCTGAGCCCGCAACTTGGAGGGTTTTAGAAGTAAGAAAATAATGATATTGTTGTTCAGGTACATTTGGTTGTACTCTTTGAGTTACTTTTGATTTCAGTGTGGTAATAAATGTGCTTGTTTACGGTGGAATAACTTGTTCTTAACAGACATGACTGCTTCACTTTGATAAATTTATAATCATCCATCCATACATCCATACATCCATCTTCTACTGCTTATCTGGAGCTCTGGGTCACGGGGGCATCAGTGCAGACAGAGCAGCCCAGACCTCCGCCCAGTTGACATAGCACCATGATCCCCATGATCTCTGGCGGTGAGCCCACTGGAGGATGGACCCATGTGCTTCCTTTGGGTACACTAAGTCCTTGATGCAACGTTTTTCATGGAGATCTACTGGACCGTCTAGTCTGGCCCTTCACTCGGGACCAGTTTGCCTTAGCAGACCTTTCTAAAGGCGAATTTCCCCTACAACATAACTCCTGGGATCATTCGGGCACTCAAACCCCTCCACCATGATAAGGTGGTCATCCAAGGAGAGGAATTTTTAATTTATAATTGCATTTCAATTAAATCAGAGTTGAAATCATCAGTCTTCCATTCTGGCTCAAAAAATATTTCATTTTTCTCTGCCTACTCTTTATAAGATTTGGATTATATATATTGAGAGGCATCAAAAGTGCAACATACAAAGGAAACACGATCCTGTATACAGTGGTGTGGAAAAGTGCTTGCCTCCTGATTTCTCATTTTTTTGTATGTTTGTCACTTAAATGTTTCAGATCACCAAGCAAATTTAAATATTAGACAAAGATGACACAAGTAAACACAAAATGCAGTTTTTAAATGAAGGTGTTTTAAGGGTAAAAAAAAAATCCAAACCTACATGGCTCTGTGTGAAAAATTGATTGCCCCCTAAACCTAATACTGTAACTGGTTGGGCCGCCCTTACCAGCAACAACTGCAATCAAGCATTTGCGATAACTGTCAATGAGTCTTTTACAGTGCTGTGGAGGAATTTTGGCCCACTCATCTTTGCAGAATTGTTGTAATTCAGTCACATTGGAGGGTTTTCAAGCATGAATCACCTTTTTAAGGTCATGCCACAGCATCTCAGTCGGATTCAGGTCAGGACTTTGACTAGGCCACTCCACAGTCTTCATTTTGTTTTTCTTAAACCATTCAGAGGTGGACCTGCAGGTGTGTTTTGGATCATTGTCCTGCTGCAGAACCCAAGTGCGCTTCAGCTTGAGGTCATGAACAGATGGCCAGACATTCTCCTTCAGGATTTTTTGGTAGACAGCAGAATTCATGCTTCTATTTACCACAGCAAATCTTCCAGGTCCTGAAGCAGCAAAACAGTCCCAGACCATCACACTACCACCTCCATATTTTACTACTGGTATGATGTTCCTTTTCTGAAATGATGTGTTACTTTTACGCCGGATGTAATGGTCACACACCTTTCACAAAGTTCAACTTTTGTCTCGTCAGTCCACAGAGTATTTTGCCAAGAGTCTTGGGGATCATTAAGATGCTTTCTGGAAAAACAGAGACAAGTCTTTATGTTCTTTTTGTTCAGCAGTGGTTTTTGTCTTGGAATTCTGCCATGCAGGCCATTTTTGCCCAGTCTCTTTCTTATAGTGGAGTCATGAACACTGACCTTAACTGAGGCAAGTGAGGACTGCAGTTCTTTGGATGTTGTTGTGGGGTCTTTTGTGACCTCTTGGATGAGTTGTTGCTGCGGTCTTGGGGTAATTTTGGTCGGCCGGCCACTCCTGGAAAGGTTCACCACTGTTCCACGTTTTCACTATTTGTGGATAATGGCTCTCAATGTGGTTCACTGGAGTTCCAAAGCTTTAGATATGGATTTATAACCTTTTCCACACTGATAAATCTCTATTGTGGGCCACATATGTATGACTTTAAGCTTCACATCTCAGAGTAGAACAAAGGACTGGGCCTCCTGTGAGATAACAGGAGGATGTGAAAATTTAGTCTTTGGTATGCTCAGAGTAGAACAAAGGACTGGGCCTCCTGTGAGATAACAGGAGGATGTGAAAATTTAGTCTTTGGTATGCAAGAGACGGCCTTGGGGGATTTCCTGGTCTGCCAGAGGCTATGAGGAGGATGTGATAGGATTTAAAGAAAGAGGCATTGTTACTTGTCATTAAATGCAATGTGACTGTGAGCTTTGAAGGTCCTGGATATATAAAGGACGAATGTCTGTGTTTGATCTCTCTTTCTGCTTTGCTGATGTTGGAAGATGTGAATAAACGTGACTCGTGAGAAAAACTCTGCCTCGTCATTTTCACATTTCCACACTGGTGACCCTAAGACGTATCATGGATGAAAGAAATTCCCCCGGGCCAGCCGAGTCAGGAGCTCCCAGCCCAAGCGTATGCCGCTACCGTCCAGCTACCGGACTTTTGGCAGGACAACCCGCGCTCCTGGTTCCACTTGGTCGAAGCACAGTTCGCCCTCCGGGAGATAACGGTAGATGACACAAAGTTCTACCATGTGATCGCAAAGCTCGACAATCGCACGGCTCGGCATGTGCAGAGCCTATTGGAGCGGCCACCTGCCAACGACAAATACGGCGGGTTGAAGGCTGCGCTTATCCAGCGTTTCACTCTCTCAGTCGAGGAGAGAGCGGAGAGGCTCCTGGCTCTGAACGACTTGGGAGATGGCACGCCCATTGACCTGATGGAGAACATGCTGAGGTTGAGAGACTCAGACGGCGACGACTTCCTCTTCACCCACATTTTCCTCAGGACCCTACCGTCGGCCACGAGAGTGACCCTGGCCAGTTCGCCGTTGTTGGACCAGCGGAACTTCCGCGCGCTGGCCCAGGAGGCGCACCGGATTCTCAACGCCAGCAAACAGCGCGCGGCCACCGCGGCAGCGACGGAGTTCGGCGCGACGGCCAGAGATGGTGGGGGGCCAGAGACGGCTGTAGCAGAACCACCGACGACGACGGCGGCGGGGGCCAAGGATTGCGGAGGAGACACCCTCTGTTTCTACCATTGCCGCTTTGCAGAGAAGGCACGCAAATGTATACCACCGTGCCAGTTCAAGCGCTCTGGAAACGCCAAGACCAGGGGTTGGTAGCAGCTGCGGCCCTTGGGGAGGAGAACAAGCTGCTCTACTTGAAGGATGCGCGCTCGGGGAAGCAATTCCTCGTGGACACAGGCTCCCAAGTGAGTTTCATCACGCCTTCCTCCGCTGACTGGCTGGCGGTTCCCAGAGGTCACGGGGCGTCAGCAGCGAACGGCTTGGAGATTAAGACCTTTGGTGAGAGGGCTCTGCTTCTGTCCCTACACGGCCGTACATTTGAGTGGACTTTTGTCATAGCTGCAGTGAATTTCAATATGTTGGGGGCTGATTTTCTGTGCTCACATGGGTTGTTGGTTGATTTTGCTAACAGGCGCCTGGTTAATGCACTTTCTTTTTATTCTATTCCCTGTACAGCCCGAGTGACCCCGCCAACAGCACAAGCCAACATCACAACCGCAAGCGGTAAGTTCCACACACTGCTCACTCAGTTCCCAGCACTCACGGTTCCCACATTTTCAGCAGCCGTCGCTAAACACGGAGTGGAACATTTTATTACTACCACCGGACCGCCCGTTTTTGCAAAATCTCGGCGCTTGGATTCAGCTAAACTGACCATAGCACGCGAGGAGTTCGCCAACCTGGAAAGGCTGGGCATCATCAGGCGTTCGAACAGCCCATGGGCTTCCCCACTGCACATGGTCCCGAAAGCTGACGGCTAGTGGCGACCTTGCGGAGATTTCCGCAGGTTGAACAACGCCACAGCACACGACCACTACCCAATCCCGCATATCCAAGATTTTTCCGTTCATTTGGCGGGGGCGCGCGTTTTTTCTAAGATAGACTTGGTCCGCGGTTACCACCAAGTCCCACTGCGCGCTGAGGACATACCCAAAACAGCGGTAATAACTCCGTTCGGTCTATTCGAGTTTTTGCGCATGCCATTTGGGCTTAAAGGCGCTGTGCAGACATTCCAACGCATGATGGACGCGGTGTTGCGCGATCTCCCCTTTGTATTCGTCTACCTGGACGACATCTTAGTAGCCAGCGCGTCCGAAGACGAACACGAAAACCACCTCACGGCAGTTTTCCGGAGGTTGGGAGAGCACTGTTTAATAATCAACCCAGCGAAGTGTCAGTTCGGGGTGACGCAGATTGATTTTTTGGGGCATTGCGTCTCTCCAGAAGGGGCGGTTCCGCTGCCTGACAAAGTGTGCGCGGTAGCAAATTTTCCCCAGCCACAAACGGTCAAGGCGTTACAGGAGTTTTTGGGAATGGTGAATTTTTATAACCGTTTCCTTCCCCGCGCAGCGCAGCTCATGCAACCATTGTATGCCGCACTCAAAAAGCAAAAACCCAAAAATAAGATTGAATGGTCTCCGGAGCGAGAGCGAGCATTCTCGGAGGTCAAAACAGCCCTGGCAAACGCTGCGTTGTTAGCACATCCAGACCCAACGGCCCGCATGGCGCTCACTACTGACGCGTCAGATGTGGCCATAGGGGCGGTCGTGGAGCAGCATGTAGCCGGGGCTTGGCAGCCGCTCGCCTTTTTCAGCAGGACTTTGCGCGATAGTGAACGAAAATACAGCGCATTCGACAGGGAGTTGTTAGCTCTCCACTTGGCCATTCGCCACTTCCAGTTCTGGCTGGAGGGACGCCGTTTCACTGCGTTCGTTGACCACAAGCCGCTGACATTCGCGATGGCCAAGGTTTCAGAACCGTGGTCGGGCCGGCAGCAAAGACAGCTGGCTGCCATCTCAGAGTTTACTACCGATATTCAGCACGTAGCGGGTAAAATGAATGTAGTGGCAGACTGTCTCGTGCGCGCCGTGGCGGCCCCAGTCCGCGTAGGGATAGATTATGCAGCCATGGCCGTGGATCAGGTTAGCGACGCGGACGTGTGCGCTCCAGTCTGGACCAACAGGGTTAAGGCTGGAGAACAGGGTGCTGCAAGACGGTATGCCCCCCCCTAATCTGCGATGTCTCCACTGGGCGACCGCGTCCTGTGGTACCGGCCGCGTGGCGCCGCCGCGTTTTTGACTCGATTCATTCTCTGGCGCACCCAAGAGTGCGCGCGTCGGTCAAAATGGTAGGAGAGAAATTTGTATGGCCGAGCCTGCGTAAACAAGTTAAGGAGTGGGCAGCAGCCTGCATGGCTTGTCAACGAACCAAGGTACACAGACACACGAGAGCTCCCTTGGAGCCGTTTCACATCCCGGCTAAGAGGTTCGATCATGTTCACGTGGACCTCGTAGGCCCCCTCCCGCCGTCACAGGGGTGCACACACCTTCTGACAATGGTGGACCGCACCACGCGCTGGCCGGAAGTGGTCCCCCTGGCGTCAACCACAGCCGAGGAGGTGGCGCGCACGTTTTTAACAGCATGGGTAGCGCACTTTGGAGTCCCGTCGGACATTACGTCCGACAGAGGTCCTCAATTTGTTTCCGAACTTTGGTCAGCAATGGCCCGCAGCCTGGGGGTAACGATCCACCGCACAACCGCGTGCAATCCGCAGGCTAATGGGTTATGCGAACGTTTTCATAGGTCATTGAAAGCGGCTCTCAGAGCGTCGCTGACGGATGCAAATTGGGTGGACAGGCTACCGTGGGTTTTATTGGGGTTGCGTTCTGCACCTAAAGAGGACTTAGAAGCCTCCCCGGCTGAGCTAGTTTTTGCGCAGCCACTTCGGCTGCCCGGGGAGTTTCTCCCAGATAATCCTGCGCCAGATAGCTCCCCATCTCAGCGGTTGCAGCGTGGCACGGAATTGGGCATGCTGCCTGGCCCAGTTCACCACAGTTTTCCACGTGTTTTTGTGCCTAAGGCTTTGAAAAACGCGGAGTTTGTTTTTGTCAGACACGATGCCCATCGCCCACCGCTGCAACCACCTTATGATGGACCAATTTAGAGTGCTGGAAACAGGGGACAAACATTTTTTGCTAGATTTGGGGGGCAGGAAGGAAAAGATTGGCATAAACAGGCTCAAACCCGCTTTTGTGGTGGCGGACGAGGATGTGCTGTTGGCCAGGTCTCCTCGGTGCGGCAGACCCCCTCGGGGACATTCCCCAGAACACCCACAGGGAGTGACAAACAGTTCTCACCCCAAGACAGCAGCTCCCCAGCAGGATGGCGCCGCAGAAGTGGCGAAGCCCGCTTACAGCAGATACGGGAGGAGACTGAGGCCCAAGCAGCACGTGGGTTAATGTGTAATGATTTTATCATGACATGCAAACTGTTATTCTGTTGTTCCATCTTAGATGTTTGGGGGGGGGGTCATGTAGGCCATATATGTATGACTTTAAGCTTCACATCTCAGAGTAGAACAAAGGACTGGGCCTCCTGTGAGATAACAGGAGGATGTGAAAATTTAGTCTTTGGTATGCAAGAGACGGCCTTGGGGGATTTCCTGGTCTGCCAGAGGCTATGAGGAGGATGTGATAGGATTTAAGGAAAGAGGCATTGTTACTTGTCATTAAATGCAATGTGACTGTGAGCTTTGAAGGTCCTGGATATATAAAGGACGAATGTCTGTGTTTGATCTCTCTTTCTGCTTTGCTGATGTTGGAAGATGTGAATAAACCTGACTCGTGAGATAAACTCTGCCTCGTCATTTTCACATTTCCACACTATTACTTTGTTTCTCATTTGTTCCTGAATTTCTTTGGATCGCAGCATGATGTCTGGATTTTGAGGATCTCTTGGTCTATTTCACTTTGTCAGGCAGGTCCTATTTAAGTTATTTCATGATTGAGAACAGGTGTGGCAGTAATCAGGCCTGGGTATGGCTGGAGAAATTGAACTCAGCTTTCCAAAGATGTGATAAACCACAGTTAATTTATGTTTTAACAGGAGGGGGCAATCAGTTTTTCACACAGGGCCATGTAAGTTTGGATTTTTTTTTTACCCTTAATAATAAACACCTTCATTTAAAAACTGCATTTTGGGTTTACTTGTGTTATCTTTGTCTAATATTTAAATTTGTTTGATGATCTGAAACATTTAAGTGTGACAAACATACAAAAAAAATGAGAAATCAGGAAGGGGTAAATACTTTTTCACACCACTGTATCTTTATAATGATTATTCATTCATTCATTCATCTTCTTCCGCTTAATCCTTTTTGGGTCACGGGGGGGCTGGAGCCTATCCCAGCATCTTTGGGCGAGAGGCAGGGTACACCCTGGACAGATCGCCAGTCCATCGCAGGGCCAACACAGAGAGACAGACAACCATTCACTCTCACAGTCATACCTAAGGACAATTTAGAATCCCCAGTTTTTGATGCCAGTTAACCTAACTTGCATGTTTTTGGCATGTGGGAGGAAACCGGAGAAATTCCAGAGTAAACCCACGCAGACACGAGGAGAACATGCAAACTCCACACAGATCACTATTGGTCGGGGGCTGGGATCGAACCCAGGATCCCCCGGCCAAGGGTGAGTTGCTGTGCTGCCTCAGTGCTAACCACTCCGCCACTGCGCTGCCTATATACTTTTATATATGTATATATACAGTGGGGCAAAAAAGTATTTAGTCAGCCACCCAGTTGTGCCAGTTCTCCCACTAAAAGATGAGGGAGGGTCTCCAATTTCATCATAGGTATACCTCAACTATGAGAGACAAAATGAGAAAAAAAAATCCAGAAAATCACATTAAAGGATTTTTAATTAATTAATTGGTAAATTCCTCGGTAAAATAAGTATTTGGTCAATAACAAAAGTTCATCTCAATACTTTGTTATATACCCTTCGCTGAGCAATGACAGAGGTCAAACGTTTTCTGTAAGGTCTTCACAAGGTTTTCACACACTGTTGCTGGTATTTTTGGCCCATTCCTCCATGCAGATCTCCCTCTAGAGAAGTGATGTTTTGGGCTGTCGCTGGCAACACGGACTTTCAACTCCCTCCAAAGATTTTCTATGGGGTTGAGGTCTGGAGACTGGCTAGGCCACTCCAGGACCTTGAAATCTTCTTACGAAGCCACTCCTTCGTTGCCCGGCGGTGTGTTTGGGATCATTGTCATGCTGAAAGATCCAGCCACGTTTCATCTTCAATGCCCTTTGCTGATGGAAGAGGTTTTCACTCAAAATCTCATGAAACATGGCCCCATTCATTCTTTCCTTTACATGGATCAGTCGTCCTGGTCCCTTTGCAGAAAAACAGCCCCAAAGTATGATGTTTCCACCCCCATGCTTCACAGTAGGTATGGTGTTCTTTCTCCTCCAAACACGACAAGTTGAGTTTTTACCAAAAAGTTCTATTTTGGTTTCATCTGACCATATGACATTCTCCCAATCCTCTTCTGGATCATCCAAATGCTCTCTAGCAAACTTCAGACGGGCCTGGACATATACTGGCTTAAGCAGGGGGACACATCTGGCACTGCAGGATTTGAGTCCCTGGCGGCGTAGTGTGTTACTGATGTAGCCTTTGTTACTTTGGTCCCATCTCTCTGCAGGTCATTCACTAGGTACCCCCGTGTGGTTCTGGGATTTTTGCTCACCGTTCTTGTGATCATTTTGACCCCACGGGGTGAGATCTTGCATGGAGCCCCAGATCGAGGGAGATTATCAGTGGTCTTGTATGTCTTCCATTTCTAATAATTGCTCCCACAGTTGATTTCTTCACACCAAGCTGCTTACCTATTGCAGATTCAGTCTTCCCAGCCCTGGTGCAGGTCTACAATTTTGTTTCTGGTGTCCTTTGACAGCTCTTTGGTCTTGGCCATAGTGGAGTTTGGAGGTCTGACTGTTTGAGGTTGTGGACAGGTGTCTTTTATTCTGATAACAAGTTCAAACAGGTGCCAATTAATACAGGTAACGAGTGGAGGACAGAGGAGCCTCTTAAAGAAGAAGTTACAGGTCTGTGAGAGCCAGAAATCTTGCTTGTTTGTAGGTGACCAAATACTTATTTTACTGAGGAATTTACCAATTAATTCATTAAAAATCCTTCAATGTGATTTTCTGGATTTTTTTTTTCTCATTTTGTCTCTCATAGTTGAGGTATACCTATGATGAAAACTGGAGACCTCTCTCATCTTTTTATATATCTTTTTATATATCTACATATTATTCCATCTTATTCCATTATTCCATATTATTCCATCTAGCTACATTGCTCCGCATCTTATTCCATTATTCCATATTATTCCATCTAGCTACATTGCTCCGCACTGTGTGTGTTTATATACTTGCATATTTATTCCACCTAGCTGCAATGCTCCGTACTGTGGGTGTTTATATATTTACATATTTATTCCATCTAGCTACAATGCTCTGCACTGTGTGTTCATATATTCATATATTTATTCCATCCAGCTACAATGCTCTGCACTGTGTGTCTGTGTGTGTGTGTGTGTGTATATATATTTTATAGTAATATGTACATATGTATATTAGCTGCTCTTGCTTGCTTGTTTTTTTTCTTGCCTTCTGATTGTTGCTCTGAGTGTTGCTATCCCTGTGCTGTTGCAATCCTGGAATTTCCCCGTTGTGGGACTAATAAAGGCTTATCTTATCTTATCTTATCTTTTAAGTGGGAGAACTTGCACAATTGGTGGCTGACTAAATACTTTTTTGCCCCACTGTATATGTATATATATATGTATATATATATATACTATATAAATATATATATAATGATTATGTGATTTAAAACTGACTTGCTCACTTGCCAAGTCTGACTTCCATCCATCCATCTTCTACTGCTTAATCCTTTTCAGGTTGCGGGGGGGCCTGGAGCCTATCCTAGCGTCTTTGGGCGAGAGGCAGGGTACTCCTGGACAGATTGCCAGTCCATGGCAGGGCCGACATAGACACACAGACAACCGTTCATTCTAACATTCATTACCTAAGAACATATAGAATCCCCATTTGATGCCAGGTTACCTAACGTGCATGTCTTTGGCCTGTGGGAGGAAACCGAAGTAGCCCACGCAGACACGGTGAGAACTGGCTGTTATGTATGGAAAATACCTGGGTGAAGGATGAGGCAAAATGAGTTTGGTGACACAGCTTTATTGATGTTGGTAGAAGAAGCGGTTACACAGCAGGCACCTGGCGTTGGGCACTGGTCAAAGAGACCACAACATGGTCGCCCATCCCTTAAATAGGGCAGTGTGGTGATGTGACGGGTAGTGCACGTCACCACATTGCACTTCACAGTAAAGTGCCGTTTCCCATATATCACATTTCCTCGCCCTCCCCTTAGAAAAGTCCAAAACCACACACACAATTGACCCCCCCCCCAAATTTAGGACCAGAATCATGCACTAAAATAACGAAAACTAATGTACTAAATTGGCCTAACACACTCACTCAAAACAACCTAGAATTGGGCTGGCGGATGGACTACCGCACAGCCTGCAAGGCATGGTGGATTATTCTGCCACCCATATCTAAAAGAAAAAGCCTTTATTAAACTAAAGTTGCTTGCTGTGCTCCTAAACTAAAAATACAAACACAAACACAAAAATATTCCCATATCATAATATGCATGCATAGAACAAAAGAACTATAAACACCCATTTTTTACAGCACAGTCACTTGGGCGATTGAGAACCGGCATGGTGGGGCCCAGGGCAGCCCCTCAGCAAGCACGCCCCTGGAAGCAGCAAACCCTTGGGATGATGGCTGATCTTCTGGACGGTGGAGCCCGACTCCTTCACCACCAACACCGACTCCCGTCCAGCTTCGTCACCTGGAGCCTCTTCCCGGACATGACAAAGCTGATTGGCGTGCCTCGATGAACCGTCAGACAACTGGAAGTATGCTGCACCCAGCTTTGCCACTATGCGCAGACATCCTCTGTGTTTTGCTGGCTGTCATTTGGCCCATCTTCGCCGTGGACATTCTTCACCCTGAACCAAGTCCAAAACCCTCAGTGGGGCCCGGCTCAGCCTGACGTGGTGCTGCTGAGCATCCGGTAAATCCATGCTCATCGGGCTGGCCCTGTCCTCTTCTAAAACCATCATAGCTACAGACCCTCCATTACCCTGCGGCCAAACTCCAGATGCATCTGGGGCTAGCTCATTGGTGTCACTCGCTGACACAGGCGCCTTGCCGCCACGCTCAGTGCCCCCCTCTACCATGTCCCGAGTGCCGGCACTGAGACCCTCCTGCACTGAACCTGAGTGAAACTGGCCCTGCTTGACCACTGTGGTGTCTGTTAGCTCCTCGTCCCACACAACGTTCTCTTCGACCACCGGAACCAGGGGGTTCCAGCGACCACAACCCAACCATTTGTTCCCGGCACTATCTTTAATGGCAAAACCCAGTCCGTAAAACAAATCACAGCCCATGATGTTATCACCTTGTGCTGTCACGTGGAATGTGAAGTCAACCATCTTCGCAGACTTGTACTGGACCGTTAACTCCAAAGTCCCAACCGTGTACAGCATGCCACCTCCATAACCATGCAACAGTAGCAGGTTATTTATAATTCTGTAGTGGGGGAAAAACTTCCTCACCGTGGCCCAATTCAGCAATGACCCCTCCGCCCCGGTGTCGAGCAACAGCGGCACCTCCACGCCGTCCAATTCCACTGTGCAGTACATGTACCTGTTTGTGCTGGGGGACACCGTATGGGTGGTTGTCGGGGGCAGGCGGAGTGATTTCTTCTGTGGGCTCTCCAGTTCAGCTACACAGCACACTCTTGCATAATGGTTCAAGCGTCCACATCTGCTACAACATTTTCCCCTAGCTTGGCAGTCCTTCGCCTTATTTTGGTGCATTGCAGACCCACAACCCTTGCACAGGGGTCTTTCTGGGGCATACCTTCGGCTGGCAGCATTGGTTTCCGTAACGTGGTCATTCAAGCTATCCTCGCTTTCCGAGTCTGCAGCATTTGCTGCAGCAGGTGGCTCCGGCGGCCACTGTGACTGGCGCCAGGTTAGCTCCAAAGCTAGCTTGTCTGCGGCCTCCAACTGGAGAGCTAGTTTGACAGCTCTGGCTAATGTTAAGTCATTGGGTGCTGTGAGTAGCCTCGCCCACAATGCGGCACTGCACGTGTGCTCCGCAAGCTGGTCACGTACCATGTTATGTTCCAATGGCCCAAAGCGACACTTGGTAGCTAGCTGCCTCAAATCGGTGACAAATTGGTGAATAGGCTCACCTACCCGCTGATGTCGTTGCCGAAAATGAATCCACTGAATGGTCACACTATCCGGGGTGTGGAAATGGTTGGCTAGCAGATCCATGACGTCCTCAAAGGAGTCCGACGCTCCGAGTGTTCGCAGGACTCGCTGGCCCTAGATACTCAGGTTATGGACAAGAAGCGCACGTGCCCTTAGCTTGTCGAGCTGTCCGAGGTCCAGCGTGGCCTTGAACCACCTGGGCCAAAGCACGGGCGGTTCACCCAGAAGCTGGAGAAAGGTATGAAGTGGTGTTATACACATCTCCATGAGTTAATCTTCGATCGCCAAATGTTGTGTATGGAAAATACCTGGGTGATGGATGAGGCAAGATGAGTTGGCGAACGCACCTTTATTGATGTTGGTAGAAGTAGCAGTTACACACCAGGGACCTGGCGATGGGTACCGGTCAAAGAGACCACAACATGGTCGCCCATCCCTTATATAGGGCAGTGCGGTGACGTGATGGGAAGTGCACGTCACCGCACTGCACTTCACAATAAAGTGCTATTTCCCATATACCACTCATGCAAACTCCACACAGAAGGGTCACCAATGGTCGGGGTGGGATCAAACCTGTGACCTTCTTGCTGTGTTGCAACAGTGCTGACCACTGCGCCACCGAGCTGCCCGCCAAGTTTGACTTGATTTTTCATTAACATACGCTGTAAGTGCTGTCGTACCAAGTGTTAAAGGGGTCATTGACTGAAAAATTGTGTGTTTGTAGATTTTAACTGTCTGAAATGAATCTACTGGTCACCTAATTATCAAAAAATTTTCAAACCAGTAAATTCTCTTAAAAAAAAAACACACACAGCCTTTATCTCATTTTTCTCTCCCGGAAACACCAGAAACGTTTTTGACTCTTCCATCTAAATCGTATACGTCACGATTAGAAAAAGCCAACCCACTGCCGTCCTTTAGACACGCCCACTTCTCTATTATTGGCCCGCCTAGCTGTCTGTCATGTATATGGAAGTGGTGCTAAAGGTAGCCTATTAGTCCCTGAGCTATTAGCCCCCAAATTAACACTGGTACCAGGAAGCTCAAACCAAGCGCGGCTTATACTGTTATTTTCTTCAGTTCTTAGTCACCCTAATAACCATCCCTGTTATCATCTGGTTCACCAGTCCACAGTCCACAATATACCTTGCATCACTCCAACCCATCTCCCAGTGGCTTTGCCATAATTCTGCAGCAGGTTGCCGGCACCGGCGTGCCGGTTGTGGCAACCGTCTATGCCACGACCCAAAGCTGCTGGCTGGAGGCTGCTGGCTCTCACGGCCAGCTCCCCCCCCATCCTCCGGGACTCCGTGTGACTCCGCTCTACTCTCGCAAGCAACGTAGGGAAGCTGCTTCGTGACGGGGCATCACCTAGCTGGCCGTGGGAGAGGAGTGGAGTTCTGTGGAGCAAGACACTGCCCTTTGAAATCTCGTGGCTCGGCAGCTCGGCCAGCAGCCTCGGGTTGCGGTGATTGGTGTGTCACCCGGTGCGCGGTGCTGGCGACTTATTGTGGCATCCTGGTGAGGTTGTTGGGAGATGGACGGAGTGATGCGAGATACACAAACGACTGTGGATCAGTGAACCAGTGCTGCTCATCCAAGCTAGAAGGGGGCTAGAAGCTAGTCAGCTAATGGCTAACTGACGTAAGAGGGAGGGCGGAGTAGAATGGGTGAAGGATGTTTCTTAAAGTGAAAGGCTTTAAATCAGAGTGTTTCGAGAAAGCCAGGAAAAATACAAAACAAATTTGCTTCAATAATTTAAAAAAAAAATAAAGAAAATGTGAGCAAAATATACCACAAACACTTCATTAAGACACGTGAGCTGTTAAAATGTGGAAAAAGTGCAGTCAATGACCCCTTTAAGTGTTCGGCGTTGACACTTTCTACCATCATGTTACTGATATGATGGAATCAATATAAAAACTGCCAGACTGTATCTGTAGCCTTGCTTGTTTAAAATTTATCTTTCGTATATTTACTATACTATTGGGTTTTTTTTTCTCTTATATTCTGTTGTGTTCTTGACTTCTTGCTGCAGTAACATCTGAATTTCCCCCATTGGGCTCAATAAAGGATTATTTTATTTTATCGTAAACATGAAGTGTATCTTCATTTGTGTTTTATTCAGTGACAACTTATATTACTTTCTGAAACTGATGTAATGTTTCATTTTTAATGCTTCTTGGTATACAATATAGGATTTCAATTCTATTTTTCCCTCTGGTTAACACATTTAAAAGAAGAACCTCTCAAGCTGGTAAGAGTAAGGTTGCAAGTTTTAAAATAAAAAGATGCAAACTTACAAAAACAACCAAACCACTTATTTTACAGATAAAAATCTCCAATGTGCAAGACAAAGGGTCTAAAATTCTATGAGAAAAAATATATTTTATGAGAAAAAAATGGCAGCGTTACAAGTACAAACTTGCAAATTTTGTGGAAAAGAAGTTGAAAATTTATGAAAGAAAAGTTTAATTTACATAGCGCTTTTCTGTGAACTCAGTTGCTTTACAAGAAGAAAAAAATTGTTACGGTGTAGAGGGTAAAAGGGAAGGATGTGGAGGCGAGGCACGAGCGTAGGACGACACAGAATCTTTATTAACCCTCTAACATATGTACAGCCTATGGCCCCCAGCGTGGGCTGCTGGGGCTGAGTTCTGTAGAAGAGCCCCCCCCCCCCCCCCAGTTTCTCTGAGTTCTGTTTATATAGCTTTATCTTAACCTCACATAGAAACTGGGGCTGGCACATTATGTATTAAGATAAGATAAGCCTTTATTAGTCCCACAACGGGGAAATTCCAGGATTGCAACAGCACAGGGATAGCAACACTCAGAGCAACAATCAGAAGGCAAGAAAAAAAAACAAGCAAGCAAGAGCAGCTAATATACATATGTACATATTACTATAAAATATATATATACACACACACACACACACACAGACACACAGTGCAGAGCATTGTAGCTGGATGGAATAAATATATGAATATATGAACACACAGTGCAGAGCATTGTAGCTAGATGGAATAAATATGTAAATATATAAACACCCACAGTATGGAGCATTGCAGCTAGGTGGAATAAATATGCAAGTATATAAACACACACAGTGCGGAGCAATGTAGCTAGATGGAATAATATGTAGATATATAAAAACACAGTGCGGAGCATTGTAGCTAGATGGAATAAATATATAGATATATAAATATAAACACACCCAGTGCTGAGCATTGTAGCTAGATGGAATAAATATATAGATATATAAATATAAACACACCCAGTGCTGAGCATTGTAGCTAGATGGAATAAATATATAGATATATAAATATAAACACACCCAGTGCAGAGCATTGTAGCTAGATGGAATAAATATGTAAATATATAAACACACACAGTGCAGAGCAGTGTTGCTAGGTGGGATGAAACAGCATAACCGTCTACTTAGTTATCCTACATGGTATGATTATGTGCCCATACATATTCTCACCCTCCATAGCGACCGGTATGTTCCTAGTTGTATGCCGGAGAGGACCATTGTGTAAGTCTATTGCATCTTTTGCATTCAAAAAAAACTATTAGTTTGTTACGTCTTTTTGCTATCTCTGCGAGCAGACCTGCTTAGGTTGTACAGTCTGACAGCCGTTGGTAGGAAGGACCTACGAAACCTCTCGGTTGTGCACCTGGGATGATGTAGTCTGCTGCTAAATGAGCTCCTCAGTGCATCCAGTATGTCCTGCATAGGGTGGAACTCGGACTCCAGCAGAGATGACAGTTTAGCCACCGTCCTTCTCTCTCCTATCTCCTCCATCGGATCAAGGCGTTTGCCCCAGGACAGAGCTAGCTTTCTTAATCAGTTTGTTCAGTCTCTTCCTATCGGCTGCAGTAATGCACTGCCCCAGCAGACCACTCCAAAAGTGATGGCTGATGCCACCACCGTGTCATAGAATGACTTCAGCAGCGCCCCTTGTACACCAAAAGACCTGAGTCTCCTCAGCAGGAACAGCCTGCGCTGTCCCTTCTTGTAGAGTGCGTCAGTATTGTGTGACCAGTCTAGTTTATTGTTCAGATGAATACCCAGGTACTTGTAGGATGTCACCATCTCGATGTCTGTTCCCTGTATATTTACTGGTGCTGTGAGGGGCTGCCCATGCCTGCGGCAGTCCACCACCAGCTCCTTAGTTTTCCTCGCGTTGATCTGGAGGCAGTTCCGATGGCACCAGTCCACAAAGTCCTGGATAAGCCCTCTGTACTCAGCTTCATCTCCGCTGGAGATGAGACCAACGATCGCAGAGTCATCAGAGAACTTCTGTAGATGGCAATGTGTTGTGTTGTGTGAGAAGTCTGCAGTATAAAGAGTGAACAGGAAGGGAGCCAGCACCGTTCCCTGGGGGGCCCCCGTGCTACTGATGATCGTGTCGGAAACACAGTCCCGGGTTCTCACAAACTGAGGCCGGTTCGTGAGGTAGTCCAGGATCCATGATGACAGGTGCTGGTCCACCCCTGCGCGCAGCAGCTTGTCTTTCAGGATCATCGGTTGGATGGTGTTGAAAGCACTGGAGAAGTCAAAGAACATGATCCTCACCATATTCCCGGGCTTCTCCAGGTGAGACAGAGAACGGTGAAGGGGAAGATCACCGCATCCTCCACCCCAATGGCCATGCTGGTAGGCGAACTGGAGTGGATCCATCGCTGGTTCCACCAGGGTGCGGAGATGAGCAAGGAGCAGTCTCTCCAGGGTCTTCATCAAGTGGGACGTCAAGGCCACCGGTCTGAAGCTGTTCAGGTCTTTGGGGTGGAAGTTTTTGGTACAGGTACCCACACAAGATGTTTTCCACAGCTGTGGTACCCTCCCCAGTTTCAGGCTCATGGTTGAAGATATACGTCACAATCCCACACAGCTGGTCTGCAACAGGACTTGAGGAGCTTTGCGCTGATGCCATCCGGTCCCGACGCTTCCTCGCCTTGATCTTCCTCAGCTCCGTCCTCACCTGGGTCTTGGTCAGGGTCAGGATGGGGGGCTGTGTGTTGGGAGGGGGGGGGGTGTCGGTGGAGTGGGGAGTGGGCAGCAGGACCTTGATTTCTTAGTGGCAGCAGTGGTTGTTGTGCATGAAGGGGGGGAGGGCGGTTGGTCAAATCTATTGAAAAACAGATTCAGGTTGTTCGCCCACTCCCTGCCCCCCGTGGCCTGGGGGGAGGTATTCTGGAGCCCCCGAGATGGTTTTGAGGTTTCTCCAGACCCCGCTGATGTCGCTCTGTTGCAGCTTGTCCTCCATCTTCTTCCTGAAGCTGTCCTTGCCTCTCTGATCTTTCTCCTCAGCTCCCTCTGTACGGACTTCAGCATCTCCCTGTTCCCCGACCTGAAGATCCTCTTCTTCTCTCTCAGAAGTGTTTTTATCTCAGGGATGATCCAGGGTTTGTTGTTTGAGTGACGCCGTCGTATGGTCTTGGTGGGAACGGATTTGTCCACACCAGAAGCTGTGGTAGCCCGTGAAGGTGTGAATGAGGCCATCGATGTCCTCACCATGTGGATCGCAGAGCTGCTTCCAGGCAGTGGCTTTCAAAACAGTCCTTTAGAGTGTCCATTGTCTCCTCAGACCATAACTCCACAGTGTGCATGGCCGGAGGTTGTCTGTGCACTAGGGGTTTGTACAACCGGTTGGAGATGAACCAAGTTGTGATCCGATCTCCCAAGTGGGGGGAGTTGTGATGAGGTGTACGCCTCCTTAGTGTTTGCGTTAGAACAATCCAGTGTTTTATTGTCTCTAGTGTGGCATGTGACATACTGGGTGAAAGTGGGCAGAATGGGAGACAGTGAAACGTGGTTGAAATCGCCTGAGATGAGGAGAAGAGCATCTGGGTGTTCTGTCTGCAGCCTGCTGGTTACTGAATGGATGACGTCACGCGCTGTCCCAGCGTTCGCCGTCGGATTTGCATAAACAACAATGCAGATCACGTGTGAGTGTTCTCTCGGGAGATATGTAGGCCTCATGCTAACAGCTAGCAACTCAATGTCTTTGCTGCAGTGTCGTTGTTTAACAGTGATATGTCCCGGTCTACACCAGTTGTTGTTAACATACATTATCACTCCACCGCCCCTAGTTTTGCCACTCTCTGGTGTTCGGTCAGCTCGTATCATGTGAAAAACCCTCCAGCTCAATGTTAGCTGTATTGGGTATGAACAAAGGAATTGTGTGACGCAATTATCCTAACACTTGTTATATACATTACAATGCATCCACCCTCCTGTGCCTCATGCAGCAGCTTGGAGCAGCAGGGGGCAAAGGTGCCTCATTGTCTGGTCTAGTTACCCCCCGGTGGGGGGGCTTCCCCCTTCAGTCCATTATTCTGCCCCTCTTCCTGCTTCTGGGTGTGAGAGAATGTCCGCACGCTGTGTCTAGTGTTCATCACAATGGTCTGTTAACAGTTGAAAGCTTTCTTGAAAAGGTGTTTTTTAAGTTTATTCTTAAAGGAGTTTATTCTTCATGAGAAAAACCTACAAACATTTCTGGTAAAAAAGTCACCAATTTATGAACAAAAACATGCAATTTTATGAGAGAAGATACAACGTTAAGATGAAAACATACAAAGTGGAAAAAAACTCCCTAATTACAAATCAAGTATGTTTAGTGCTTTTCCATCCGTTTGGTGACTGCTCTCACTAATACTTGAGTAATTAGTATTATAAAGTAATGCTGCTTTTACTTGGATACATTTCTAGAACTCTACCCACCACTGTTGATACATGCTCACTTCCTCCAATACATCCATCCATCCATCTTCTACCGCTTTTCCGGAGGGTCGGGTCACGGAGGGCAGCAGTTCAAGCAGAGAAGCCAGACTTCCCTCTCCCCCGCACCTGCCTCCAGCTCTTCAGAGAGGATACCAAGCGGTTCCCAGACCAGCGGGGAGACATAGTCTCTCAGGGAGTCCTGGGTCTGCCCCGGGGTATCTCCCAGTGGGACGTGCTGAAACACCTGAAATGGGAGGGTCCAGGAGGCATCCTAATCAGATGCCCATACCACCTCAACTGACTCCTTTCAATGTGGAGGAGCAGCGGTTCTACTCTGAGCCTCTCCTGGATGACTGAGCTCCTCACCCTATCTCTGAGGGTGAGTCCAGCAATCCTACGGAGAAAGCTCACTTCAGCCGCTTGTATCCGCGATCTTGTTCTTTCGGTCATTACCCAAAGCTCGTGACCATAGGTGAGAGTAGGAACGTAGATTGACTGGTAAATTGACAGCTTTGCCTTAGAACTAAGCTCCCTCTTCACCACAACAGACCGGTACAACATCCGCATCACTGCAGATGCTGCTCCAATCCGTCTGTCAATCTCTCGCTCCATTTTCTCCTCAGTCGTGAACAAGACCCCAAGATACTTAAACTCCTCCACTTGGGGCAGGAGCCCGGCCCCAACCCAGAGAGGACAATCCACCTTTTTCCGGCTGAGGACCATGGACTCGGACTTGGAGGTGCTGATTTTCATCCCAGCCGCTTCACACTCAGCGGCAAACCGTCCCAGCAAGAGCTATAGGTCATTGCTGGATGAAGCCAACACGACAACATCATCTGCAAACAACAGAGATGAGATCCTGTGGTCACCAAGCATGACACCCTCCGTTCCCTGGCTGCACCTAGAAATCCTGTCCATAAAAATTATGAACAGGATCGGTGACAAAGGGCAGTCCTGGCGGAGTCCAACTCTCACTGGGAATGACTCCGACCGAGTGTTGGCAATACGAACTAAACTCTCACAATGGTTGTACAGAGACCGAATAGCTCGTAACAACAAGCTCGATACCCCATACTTCCGAAGCACCCCCCACAAAAAACCACGAGGGACACGGTCAAATGCCTTCTCCAAGTCCACAAAACACATGTAGACTGGTTGGGCAAACTCCCACGAACCCTCGAGAATTCTCAAGAGGGTAAAGAGCTGGTCCGATGTGCCACGGCCAGGACGAAAACCACATTGCTCCTCCTGAATCCGAGGTTCGATCAACGGCCGGACTCTCCTCTCCAGTACCTTGGCATAGACCTTCCCAGGGAGGCTGAGGAGTGTGATCCCTCTAAAGTTGGAGCACACCCTCCGGTCCCCTTTTTTGAAGAGAGGAACCACCACCCCGGTTTGCCGTACCAAAGGCACTGCCCCCGACCTCCATGCAATGTTGCAGAGGCGTGTCAACCATGACAGCCCTACAACATCCAGGGCCTTGAGGTACTCAGGGCGAATCTCGTCCACCCCCGGGGCCCACCCACCAAGGAGATTTTTAACCACCTTGGCGACCTCAGCCCCTGTGATAGGCGAGTCGTCCCCCTCGGCCCCAAACCCTGCTTCCTCTGTGGAAGGCGTATCATGTTCACTTACAGTTGATTAATCCCCAGCCAGTGATGTAACAGACGAGGTACAACCCTCCCATCATCACTTACAGACATCTACTCCACCAGGGTCATCAGGAGGGCCCACAACATCATCAAGGACCATACCCATCCACAACTCCAGTCCTGTTCACACTCGAGCACATCAGGAAGACGCTACAGTAGTATGAAATTCCGACATACCCAGGTTGCTAAGGCAACTTCTACCCACAGGCCATCAGACTCCTGGACCCTAACCAACCCTTCAGTGCTCCATTCCCCAACCGCAGTCCTCCTGGACTCTGACTTTTGTTTGAGCCTAGTCCAGCACTGCCCCCACAAAGACGAAGTGTGCCCCACTGCACATTTGCATGAGGTGCAGCACACTTATTTTTATATTTATTCTTAGTTTGTTTTGCTTATTTTACTCACTTTTTTACCTGCTGTGTGAAGGCAGTTATGTAGCTATAAGAATTTACTTGACCTGGTGTGAAATGGCTGTTTTACTGTGTTTATGACAATAAAACTTCTGATTCTGTGGAGAAGTTCTGAAGTACCAGGAAGAAGAAAAAAGTTGAAATGCTGCCACCACCTTTTGGTTGATTTTAGAACTACATACAAACATCAACTGCACAAAACAGGACTGGGATGCATTTACATTTTATTTCAAAGGCGCTTTCTGACAGTTTGAAGATAACATGATGCCATCTAGGAGCGTGTGGTAACCTGAAAAAAACAAATACAAGGCAGACATTTTCTAAATCAAATCATCAATTCACAAATTTATAACTGTCAAGGTTCAATGAGCCTTACTGAATATAACCAGTCTTCGAAGGAGGAGACTCTGGTGAAGACAGTGGGTTTGTAAAGCTGGTTGCACATGCCAGCTGGGCCATAACTGACCACACCGTGGACTCTCCAGGCCCCGCCAGTAAAGCAGTTCAAAGGACCTCCAGAGTCACCCTGCAACAGGGAGCAACAAGAGCAAGACCATGGCTCCGAGTGACTAGGATAAATCTTCACAGTGTTACTGATTAATTACAAAAAATATGAGTAAAAAGATTACCGATGCACGTTATCATCTAAAATGGCATAATTTGATATTTGCTCTAGAAAATAGTTGTTAAATGCCAATGGTAGTCATGCTCTACAATATAAGAAGTAATTTTGAGGAATTGTCGGCCCAAAAAATTACTGTAGCTTGAAAAAATGTTGAAGCCTTAAAATTAAAGTGAGCATTATAAAATTGTACCTCAAAAGATGAAATCTAAATAAGGTAAATTAGCTTATTTTTGAGATATATCTTCAATTAAAATTTTTAAAGTTAAGCTGAGTTTTTACTGTGTGTAAACTGGTCTGCTAATTTTCTATTTTTTTTAATTTACATTTGTTCCTGTAAATATTTTTTCCATATAAAATTGTATACTTTTTTTTAAATTTAAGTTTTTGTAAAGGGTATACAGGTCATTACAGCATTGCATTGTTTACATTTTTATCACGTTCCCTTATTTTTTGCTATTTGACAACATTGGAAGAATAATTATTACAACACCTCTTTTTTTTTTTAAAGTGAAAGAAAAAGTGAAATTAAAGAAAATAGAATAAAAAACAAACAAACAAACAAACAAAACAGAAAAAAACAAACAAAAAGAAAAATAAGTAATTAAAAGTAAAAGAGCATCTGAGTAGTGTTGGAACAAAGAGCGGAACCATTATTGAAATGGTATTTGTCAAAGATTAGATCTAATAGAAGACACATATGAGAATCCAGGGTTGCCCAAAAGTTCATGAAGCTCATCCATGTCTGTCTCAGTGCGAATGTCAACTTTTTCCATCGAGTAATGTCTTGGATCACGTTAATCCAATCTTCAGGTGTAGGACAGTCCCTTCAACATCCATTTTTTTAGTTAGGACTTTTTTTACTTGCCAATATTAAACATTGAATAAGTATTTTTCTCCTTGTCTTTCCCAGTGAGTCCGGTAGTAAATCCCAATACAAAGTTACAAAAGAATAGGGAACTGTTATTTTGAATATTTTCCCAATATTGTCTGTACATTGGTCCAATATTGGTGGATAACTGGGCATGACCAAATCACATGAAAATGATTTGCCAGTCTTTTCACCACACAAGCGCCAACAGTTCAACCCTTATGGGTAAATTTGTTTTGTGCAGGTGTTCTGAAAATCTTACCAAAATTTTTCCATCCAATGTCTCTCCACTGCAGGGATGAGGTACTTTTCCATGCTGTTTATTTTAGCTTTTCCATATTTCCAGCTGTAAAGTGAATTTCCCCTCTTTTTCTCCCATCTCTCTTTTATATATGTTGTGTTGTCTCCTGTTTAACGTCTTGCGAGACCTTGGTATATTTTAGAAATGTATCTGATCCCTGGGATCCCTTTATATGCCATTAGAAAGACCTCAGAACACCTGACTGGGCCCCTTTCCAAATCCTCCCTTTTTAAGTATACTTGTTATGTGTGTCTAAAGCTGAAAGAACCTGTAAAGATCTTGATTTTTTAGAGCCTTGTTTTTTTCAAATCCTCTCAAAACTTCTTAAAGTTTGCCCCTTAAAAAATCGTAATATTTTATCAGCCCTTTCTCTTTCCACTTTAAATCTAGTGTCTGTTTTATTGGGAGTAAAGTCTTGATCATAGGCCAATCATTGCAGAAGTCGATAGGGCTCTTTAGTTTGATTCTCTCTGACTATCTTAACCAATTTTTTAGCGGGGTCCTCTATCCACGGCGTTAGTGTTATTCAAATGTTTAGGTAAGGCATTGTTCCCTATTATCGCCTGTAGGGGTTGGTCACTTGTTATTTGGCATTCGATCTCCTTCCATTGTGCAGTGTAGACTGGGTTACATATCTCTATTAAAGTTTTAATTTGTGCGGCTTTAAAATAGTCCCTGATATTTGGCAGCGCGAGCCCACCTTTGTCTTTGTTTAGCTGTAAGGTTCTATATCTGATTCTAGGTCTCTTGCCCTACCATATGAATCTTGAGATCCTTCTGTCTAGCTCCTGCCATGTTTTTTTGGGAGGTTCTACCGGTATTGTTTGGAAAAGATATAGAAGACGTGGAAATATATTCATTTTGACTGCTTCAGTTCTTTGTGCAGTACCCAAGAATGGTATCATATTCCATCTTGCTAGGTCAGATTTTATTTTTGTCACCAGTGGATCATAGTTTAGTGTTATAATTTTGTTGAGTTGTTTCGGGATATTGACCCCCAGATATTTCATAGATTCCAACTCCCAGTTAGTTTTGAGTTTGCTTAGTGAATAATGATTTGGGTCATAGTTGAATGTTAAAACTTGCGTTTTATGCATGTTTAATTTGTACCCCGATAAATCTCCATACTCTGAAAAAACTGAGATTAGTTCTGGTAATGAAGTGTCCAGCTGCCCTAGGTATATTAAAATGTCATCAGCAAAGAGTGCTATTTTATGTTCCTTCTGACCAAGTGTAATACCTTGAATTTCTTGATTTTGTCTTATCCATTGGCTCAGAGGTTCTATGAAGATTGCAAAGAGCAGTGGAGACAAGGGGCAGCCCTGACGACATCCTCTTTCCAGCTCAAAAGATGATGATAAATTACCGTTAATCCTTATTTTAGCTGTTGGTTTTTTATATAATGCCTGTATAGTTCTAATGAAGTTGTTATGAAAATTGAAACTGGATAAGATTCTATATAGGAAAGACCAGTCAACCGAATCGAATGCTTTTTCAGCATCTAGTCCCAATATGACTGCATTTAAGTTATATTTTTTTATATGATGAATTATGTGTAAAGTGCGTCTAATGTTGTCTTGTGTCTGTCTTTATCTTATAAAACCTGTTTGGTCTAAGTGAATTAAGTCTGTCAGTATATTTTCTAACCTTTTGGCAAGGATAATGGTAAAAAGCTTATAGTCCTGATTTAATGCATTGATTGGTCTGTAGTTGGAGCATTCTAGTTTATCCTTTTCAGGTTTAGGTATAACTGCAATAACCCCTTCTCTCCAGGAGGGGGGGATTTCCCCTGTGTGGAGGACATAGTTAAATGTTTTCAGGAGGAGAGGAGATAGTTGCTGTTTAAAGGTTTTGTACCACTCTGCTGTATAGCCATCTGCTCCTGGGGATTTGTTAGCTTTAAGTTTCATAATTGCTTTTTCCAATTCTTTAGGATGTATTTCTGACAGTAGTGTTTTATTTTGTGACTCCGTAAGTTGGGGAAGGTTTAATGTGTTTAGGAGTGCCTCGGATGCGTTTTTATGTTTTTTGTGGGAGTATAAGTTCTTATAGTAATTCTCGAAGCTTTTAAGAATATCCTGAATTCTGAATTTTATTTCCTTTGATACTGGGTCTCTGATTTTGTAGATTGCTCTTTCTGTTTGTTGTTTCCTCAATTTATAGGATAGTAATTTTGCTGATTTACTGCCTGCTTCATAGTGTTTTTGTTTCAGAAATGTAAGTTTCTTCTGGATTTCTATTGTGTAGATCTCATTTATTTGATTTTTAATTTCCTTAATCTTGTGCAAGTCATTAGAATGAGTGTTGCCTTTGTGTTGTTTTTCTAGGTTCTTAAGTTCTGACTCTAATGTGATTAGTTTTTCTTGTCTCAGTTTCTTTTGGGTTGCCAGTTTTGCAATAATTTTTCCCCTTATTACAGCTTTGCATGCATCCCACAGTATTAAAGGGGATACTTCTCCATTATCGTTTTCTTCCAAATATCTGAGAATATCTGATTCCAGTTCATCTTTCAGTGGTCCTTTCAGGACATTTGAATTCAACCTCCAAGAAAATGTATTATTTGTGTATTTTGGGATATTTAAGTCCATATAGATCGGACTGTGGTCAGAGAGATCCATCAGTCCTATTTTACATGTTTTTACTCTTCCAATGTCTCTATTAAACATAAAAAAGTAATCAATCCTTGAGTAAGATGAATGTGGCGTTGAATAAAATATATAATCTTTTACATTGGGGTTGAATTCCCTCCACACATCACAGATTCCCATTTCTTTTAGTAGCATCCGAGTTTTCCTACTTTGAGTGTTATTTTGATGTGACGAATTACCTGTTGCATCCCAGTATGGATTCAGTCTTAGACTGAAGTCTCCACCACATATCACTAAACCTTGGGCTTTAGTTATCATTAGGTCAAATACATTTTTATAAAATTTCCAGTTAGCCCCTGGTGGTGCATATACATTCAGCAGGGTGATATCTTCTCCCTCTAGCCGCCCAATTACCAAACTGTACCTCCCTTTTTTATCTTTGTGTTCTGATTTTTTTTCAAATGTAATTTTGGTTGATATCAATGTCGCTACTCCCCTCCTCCTCCCTGACTTATATGAAGATGAAGAGATCATTTTAAACCCTTGTCTATTGAGTTTAGTGTGCTCCACATCTGTTAGGTGGGTTTCTTGTAAAAATATTATTTCTGCTTTGTCTTTTTTCATTTTGCCTAGAATCTTGGATCTTTTAACTGGATTCAGGATCCCTTTTACATTATATGAGACTATTTTGGTTACACCCTGTTTCTCCATTGTATTGTCTTATTTAATATAACAGTGTGGTGGCCCTCTTTTATGCTACTCAGAAACTGAAAGAACATTAAGAACATAAAAAACATTAAGAACATAGTGTACGAAACTTTAAAACAAAAAATTGTCAAAAGAACTTCCTGAGCTGAGGTCTTTTTAAAGACCCTGTAAGAGCCTTGATGGAGTGAAGGCCCTGAGGGAAATTCCTCAAACTCTGTTACGTGTTGAGGGCCCTCTCTTACCCCTGTAAGTTGTCCCATGTTTTTAACGTGAATTTCAGATCCCAATCCGAACTTGTAATGATTTTTTTTTTTTTTTTATGCCTATACCCTATGAGATTGTGTGCACCCTCCCACCCCCATCACAGCAAACATTCACTCTAATACAGTATTTGTTAGTGTGGTGAGAACATGTGGGTCATTGTCACATTTCTATTTTAACAAGTTTTTTGTTTTTTGTTTTTTTTTTAATTAAAAAGACGTTTGTTTCTAATGCTATGACTGATCCATGAAATGTTTTACCACATGCTGATTCTGCATCTCCTTTAATGTTTGTTACCTTGTAGGAGGGGGGTTGGAAGTGCAGAATGACTAAAAAAAAAAAGGTCGCTATTCCCTCCTGAAACTGGCAGGCTTATCCTTGTAGCTCTGGCACTGGGTTTCCCGCTGCTGGCCCGTGGATTTTGAAGGTCTCTGTGTGGACCACGTTTGAGCCTTGATCCTATCGCTCGGGTCTGCTGCGGGTTTAAACACCGTTACCGGGAGCCCTCTTCTCGCCATGTCAATTGTTGCTTCTTCCGCCGAATTATAGAGACATGACTCTTCACCGTAAAAGACCCTTAACTTCGCAGGAAATGGCGTCTGAAAGCGCAGTTTCTGTTCCCGTAGCACCTTTTTAGCGTCGTTGTATTCCCGGCGCTTTTTAAGAACCTCCGGGGCGTAATCGTGTTCCACGAAGACTTTTCTCTCTTGGTGCATAAATCCTTTTTTCTGCCAAGCCCGTCTTACAACCTCTTGTTTTATTTTGAAATTGGCGAATCTTACCACCACCGAACGTGGGGGCGCTTCCGCCGCTGGCTTTGCGGCTAATGTACGATGGGCCTTTTCTATCTTCAAATCAGTGGTTTGTGGAATATCCAACTTCTCTCTCAGTAAGGATTCCATGCATTCCGCCATTGTGTTGAAACCATCTTCGGCTCTTTCTTTCAGACCGTGAATTCTAATGTTGTCTCTTCTCTGTCTTCCTTCTTTGTCGGTTAGCTTAGCCTCCAGTCTTGACTGTCTTTTGTGTAAATCCAGCACGGAATCTTCAAGCACTTTTATTCTTTCTTCAGCTTCCAAGATTCGGTTCTCGGCCTGGTCCACTCTGCTGTTCGTCCTTTTTAATTCCTCTCTGAATTCACGAAATTCGGCCCAAACCTCTCGGCGAAATCGTCGTAATTCTTCAAATAACGATTTCAAGCTAACCTTCTTGTTAGCTACGTTCAGCTCCTCGTCTTCTGAACGGAGGTCCTCCGGTTCAGATTCTCCGGCCGATGCGTGTCCTAGCCTAGGAAATGTCAGTTTCTTCTATTTTTGTTTAGGCATGATGCTTTTGCCTTTTGATTTTTACTCTTCCAAAAATCCGTTAAGTCTGATTTTGAAGATGTTTTCCTGGATTAGGTCTGGGAGCTTCAGCGTTAAGCTGCTATCACCATGGCGTCCAGACCGGAAGGCCAAAATTGTATACTTTTACCCTTAAATTTGTAGCTTTTCTCTTGTAGATTGGCAACTTTTTACCACAAATTTGGAAATTTTCACTTACAAATTTTTATATTTTTTTCTTCAACAAAAATCTGTGACTTTTGTTATAACTGTTTTTCTTTTTTCTTATAAATTTGGCATTTTTCTCTTGTAAATTACAGTTTTTTCCCCAAATTTTTTCAGCAATTTTCCCATAAACGACTCATTTTCTTTCTTGTATATTTACATTTTTACTTACAAAGTTTGAACTTTTTTCTCATAAATGTATGAAAAAATATATTTTTCTCTTGTGACTTTTTGTGTTTTTTTCCCCTAAAATTGCAGTTTTTCAATAAATTTGAGTCTTTTTTCATCAATCTACATTTTCCTCATAACCTGTCAATTTATTTTATTATTTATTGTCATTTTTAATCATTGAGAGTCATTGGGTTTTTTTCTCTTGCATATATTTTCCAATGATATTTTCTATACCTGACAGCCTGATATGATTCCATCCCCTCCAGCACAGACCATAGTTTCCAGAGCGATGCTGCCCCACCAGTTGGGCTGGGAGCAGACAGCGTGCTCCACCACATTAATGGGAGCCACCTGTAGGATGGTAGGGACGCTACCATAATCTGAATAAACACAGAAGCATGGAAATGTCTTAATTCCAAACACATTAGAGGGTATTCATGGGTGCTCACGTGTTTACTTACAGTCTATTAATCCCCAGCCTGTGATGTAACAGGTGAAGTCATGAGGGAGCGTCTCCCCAGGGTACGGCAGCTCAGCTATGGCCACATAACCATTATCAGACACAGGGTTGGCCAGCTTCATCACGGCAATGTCATTTCTGAGAGAAACGTTAGATGCGTCACTGAGTGGCAGTGTATTTACTTAAATGAAGATGAGTGGGTGTGATTGGCTGCCACTCTACCCTTTGCCAAGGTCTCCGGTCCATCCAGGATGGACGATAATCCTTTCCACACGGAGGAACTGCTCACTGCCTTCGTACACATCCAGGTTGTACTCACCAACCACCACACGGTACAGGTCAGGCTGCAGACTGACAGGGGGATACAAAAAACCCAAAACCTAGTGTTTACTTGCATTCATTTGTCCAACTTGGAAAGAGAGATAGGTGGAGTAGCCAGAAATTGTACTCATAAGTAGTGGCTAGAAATTACTTGAGTAAGAGTAAGAAAATAGACCTTTCCACTAAAAAATAAAATTGAGTAATGAGTAACTTTTTTACTCTCACCAAATTTTGAAATATTTCTCTTATTTTTTTTTGCTTTTTTTGCTTTTTTTTCTTATAAATTTACTGCCGTTTCCTCAAAAATTTGTGGCTTTTTTTTTTTTTGTAAATTTTAGACTTCATTCTCATCACTTTTTGAGGTTTCACTATATTTGAGGTATTTCTTTTGTAAATTTGCAGCTTTGTTTTCACACGTTTGCAGTTTTTTCTAAATAAAATTGCAACTTTTTCCACAAAATTATCTAAGTTTTTTTTTGCATAAACTTGCAACTTTCTTCCTCATAAATTTGCAACTTTTCATTTGTACATTTTCAACTTCATTCTCAACAATTTGCAAGGTTTTTCCTCCAAAAGGTGTTAGTCTGAAGGAAAAAAAAAGCAAACTATCCAAATGTAATAATCCATATCATATAGATAAACAACAGATGCAGTCATTTCTGGTTAGAACAAGTCACCCCCTCTGCTCAGAAGACATCAGTCACTGCCCAGAATCCAAACCTGAGGATGCAGTGAGCCGCAGTCATGATGTGGAAACCATCAATGATGGAGCCTCCACAGAGGTGGTAGAAATAGCCCTCATTGTATGAATCATACTGCAGAGAAACCTGAGAGAAAACAAAGGCCTCGTAAACACAGGGAAGTAATAATCATGTAATTATGACGATTGTGTAGTACAATAACAACTTATTCAGTGGTACTACACTTGCTCTAATTGCTCCAAAAACAGAGGGAAACAACCACATTACAGCACAGACTCCCAGTAAAACACAGTTCTGCTACTTTGTCAATGGAGGAAAAAGTACCTGCCACTTCCAGGTGTTGGGCTTGGCATTGCTGCCCCCTATGACCCTCTCATTGTGCACCCTGTGGTTGAAGGGTCCATCGGCAGAAGTCAGCCCTGTAACAAATAAGCAGATGACACACCTGCGACATGTGTTAAAGATCACAAAACTGGTTTTTAGCATAGGAAAAAGCCTAAAGAAATGGCAAGCTCACCGATGCAGGACAGAACAGCCACAAGCCAAATCATTTTAGCGCACCGAGAACTTGGGGCGGTTTGCTTTTATATCAATTTGAGATGGCAAGACCTTCAGATCGGACTTCTAAATTAGGCAGCTGTTAAGTTACCAGCCAAGGTCAACTTTCTGTCGGTGTCAGATCAAATGTGCAAAACATTATGACAAAAAGGGAACAAATTATAAAGGTGAGACATTGTCACAACATAAACCCACCAAATATGTACATAGTACAAGTGTTTGCCTTTTGACTGACTGAGAATTTAAAAGTAAAGAAAAAGCTACAGTAGTTCCTTATCATGTTGTTGGGAAAAGAACAGGTGCAGTGTGTGGATGGAACAGAGTCATACTGAAGAAAAGTCAGCCAAACCACCTGGTGAAGGTGAACGCCAAACACAAAATGTCCAGCAGATAAAGTTTTAACAGGATTACCAGCCAATGCAAAGAAGAAAATGTTCCACAGCCTGCAAATCTAGTCAAAGAGGTTAAAAACCTCTTTGACTAGTTTTTAACTTTTTAATATGACCCTTCTCTCTTACCTCTGGTTTTTCTCTCATCTCTTTGTCTTTATACCCTGATTGATGGAGCCTTGAGTATTTTTATCGTGTTTATAGTCAGCTTCATGTGTGCCTGTGTTTGTGTCTATGTTGAATGTAACTGTGGCTTGTAAATATGGATGTCACCAGACTGCAAAACAAATCTACCTAAGGGTACAAATAAAGTAACCTGAACCTGAACCTGAAATCTGCATGAATCTGAAATTAGTATTTGCATTACAGTGGAAGAAACAATGTAGTTAACATGTAGAAACAAGCAAACAAATAAATATAGATGGATACACCAGGATGTGACATTCAACACTTTTCTACCTGAAATCAAGACATAACCCATTCACAAGATTTACATCTCTTTTGATATGCAGAAGAGCTACATAAAATTCAATGTCCATGTTCCAGCTATGATGTAGTGCACAATATGTGTTACTGTCCTCTCAGATATGGAGATCATAGAGCTGGAGATACGGGGCAGCTGTACCGCCAATGTCAGCTTTCCATGTACTAGATTATCACAGATAAAATAATGTCATGATATGCTGCCATAAGGGAACAAGCTAAAATATGTGACTGTGTATTAGACAGTTACTATATAAAGCAATTAAATGTACAGTATATTTACATGAGTTTGTTAGCGTTTTAATAAATTTCAATTCCGCTGTTGGAGTTGAGCCAACATAACTGGAAAACAATTAGATAAGACTTAAAAGATGTTGTTGAGAATGCCACAAATTTGCAATACTTTAATAAAATTTGATTTATTACTAAGACTGCATTTTATAAAAAAAAAAAAATGAACTGTCTCATTTTAACTGATTTAAAACAATTAGTCTCATTTCAGAAAAGGAACAAAAACTTACACTTATAAAAATTTGCTTTTTCATGTGGACCGCTACTCTGTGGACAGTCGGCCCCAAGATTTCTGCATACAATGTTTAATAGAGTTTAAGGCGGATTCACACTACAACATTTGGACTGACTTTTACTGGCATTTTGGCAAACGTCTGGCTCTGCTGGCAAAAGTTAATGATTGCTGGTGTTTGTTGGCAAATGCTGGCGAAAGTTGTGTTCTTTGAAAATTATCAACCTGTTGAAAATGTACCAACGTTTGGAAATACACGTTGGTGAAAGTTGTGCTCATTTTGTAAAAGTTCTTGGGCGCTGGGCTAAGTTATGCAGAGTTTACCTAAGCCAGCCTAAGTTAAAGCTGGGTTCACTCTATAGCATTTGGACCGACTTGTACAGATGTTTTGAAAAATCAGAGAAAAACTCAGCGCAGGTCAGCTGACATCACAGTCAGGTGGCACTCATATAAAGATCAGTGTTTGTGGAGGCTTCCTGCCGTTTTGCTTCTGGAGAGAACACATCTCCTTTTGGCATATGTTTCAGTATTTATTTTCATTTATATTCTTATGTAGTCACTTACACATACCCTTGTCCCCTGTTCATTCATTCATTCATTCATTCATTCATTCATTCATTCATTTATCTAAAAAATAATAAAATAATGCTATGGACTCCAACACTAAGTCCACAATTAAAATGTGAATGTGGATGGAATAAAAAAAACTGTTTAGTGTATCATCATATAAATAAAATGACGGATGATTATTTTTGACTGTTACAACTCTCTCCATTAAAATAACATAAAAATCCCATTAAATGTCATTTACCTTTTGACACCACATCAGCGCTGTTTGATTCCCCACAATAGAAATGAACCAATAAATCCTGGAGAATGATCACACACGGAGCAGAAAATAAAGAACAGTAAGTTTCTCAATGAGGAGATTTTTTTTTTTTTTTTGGCTGTCACATTTTTGGGAGATTATATACCTCCCTGGCAGTGATCGTCAGGCAGGTAACTGTCCCACCGACCCACCAACCGGCCAAACTTCCCCGTTTTGGTGGTGAAATCCTGCTGGATGATTACCTGGTCCAGGTGGAACTGGCCACTGCGCTGAATGGCTGGACACTGGAAGAGACAGCTGTGCAGGTCGCGCTAGCTCTGGAGGGTGGAGCTCTCTGCATGCTGTCTGATCTCCGGCCTGAGGAACATCACAGCTGGCCAGCGCTACAAGGAGCTCTCCGGAGGTGGTTTAAGAGAGCGACTCATGCTGATCATGCTAGGGAACAGCTGGCCAATCGCCGGCGAGACAACCAAGAGGGCCTGGGAGCTTATGCAGGGGGCATACGGCTGCTGACACAGTGTGGCTACCTGGATTTCGAGCCGGAGACAGTGGAGAAACTCGCCCTACAGAACTTCATCCAAGGGCTCCACCCAGCCCAGCTCCAAGAACATATCCGGATTCACGCAGCGAGCGCTGGAGATGGCATTGGCACAAGTGGAGTGGGTTGGGCCAATGATGGATATGCAAGCTGACGTGTAGTCACCAAGGCAGAGAGCTTTTTCAGGCACATCTGAGAGCAAGGATGAGGAGAACTGCATCAGACCACAGCTACGCGGCTGGCGAGAGTACAGATATGGCGGCATGAGGAGGGATGCTTCCACTGTGGAGAACCAGGACACATTGCGTGCTACTGCCCTGCAGTCACTCTGTGACAACTAGTCTCCTCACCGGCTTTAATCCAAGAGTGAGATGGCACAGACAGGGACCTGCCACCTCCCACAGACATTTTCCCTGATGCACAGCTGGGCCAACTTGGACAATCACAAGGGCTGTACCTGCAGTGCAGCCTGGACAACACACCAATCCAGGCCCTGATCAACACCGGTTCCACCGTCTCCCTGGTCCGACCCAGGGCGCTTCCCGGTACAGATGGACTCAGACTGCAAGGGTGGGAACCCACCAGTCGCTGCATCACCACAGCCACCGGGGAATGTGCCATACTTGGGGGGGAACAAGTCCTTGTGATGGGAGTGGCCGGTCAGAACACAAACCACCCATTCTGGCTGGCTGACATCCAAGACCCATGAATCATTGGACTAGATCTGCTCACAGCACGGGGCATGAAGATCGGCATCGCCAGCTCTTCCTTCCTGCTGGGGCTCAGACCATCACACTCTGTGGCAAGAGCCAGATGATAAACCGGGGGTCTGCGCGATCAGAGGGCCAGTGCCATCAGTGCAGGCCGAGGATCGTGACCCAGCAGTCTCACGGGCTCTCCAGACTGCTATGGCCCAAGATAGCGCAGCGCTTCGCAGCGCTTCTTCAGATCATCTAGCAGCTCTTCCCAGCTGAGGCCCTCGGCCCAGCAGAGGCCCTCGGCACACAATAGCTTTGGAGGGAGCAGGAGGGAGATCCTGTCATCTCCCGGGTCCGGCAGTGGCTGGACATGGACCATTGGCCCACCCAGAAGACTGTCTGCGCTGGACCCAGAGACCAAGGCCCTGCATTCCCAGTGGTCCAACCTGTGCTGTCGTGAGGGGGTTGTCTATTGGCGGTGCCAGTCTCCAGCTGGGCAGTATCACGTCTGGCAGCTGCTGGTTCCCCAATGGCTCCATCCCATGGTGCTCCAGTTGGTCCACAGGTCGGTGGGGGCAGGCCACTTCGGGGTCAAGAAGACTCTGCAGTGTCTTCGGGCCCGGTTCTACTGGCCGTGGTGTCGTTGTTACGTGAAGCTCCATGTCCACCGCTGTGACACCTGCACAGCTCAAAAAGGACCAAGTCAGTAATCCCACAACCCCTTGCAGCAGTATGAGATGGATGGTAAACCGTAGTTGGATTATTTGTTCTGCTGGAGAGAACGTCTGCACACGGTACACAAACTGGCTCGGGAGACCCTGGTAGCGGCAGGAGTCGAGAGAAGTGAGCATCTGGACTCCTGCTGCCAGGGGAGGGACTTTGCTGGACTTTTACTGTCTGTCTGTCTGTCTGAAGTGGTGTTATACGCATCTCCATGAGTTAATCCTTGATTGCCAAAATTTTGTGTATGGAAAAATACCTAGGTGATGGATGAGGCAAAGATGAGCTGGTGAACACCGCTTTATTGATGTTGGTAGAAGTAGCAGTTACACACCAGGGACCTGGCGATGGGTACGGTGAAAGAGACCCCAACATGGTCGCCCATCCCTTATATAGGGCAGTGCGGTGACGTGATGGGAAGTGCACGTCACCGCACTGCACTTCACAATAAAGTGACATTTCCCATATACCACACATGCAAACTCTATACAGAAGGGTCACCAATGGTTAGGGGTGGGATCAAACCTGTGACCTTCTTGCTGTGTTGCAACAGTGCTGACCACTGCGCCACCGAGCTGCCCACCAAGTTTGACTTGATTTTTTGTTATCATACACTGTAAGTAGGGCGGCCCAGTGGCGGAGTGGTTAGCACTGCGGCAGCACAGCAACTCACCCTTGGCCGGGGGATCCTGGGTTCGATCCCAGCCCCCGACCAACAGTGGTCTGTGTGAAGTTTGCATGTTCTCCTCGTATCTGTGTGTGTTTACTCCGGGATTTCTCCGGTTTCCTCCCACATGCCAAAAACATGCAAGTTAGGTTAATTGGCATCAAAAAACTGGGGATTCTAAATTGTCCTTAGGTATGACTGTGAGAGTGAATGGTTGTCTGTCTCTCTGTGTTGGCCCTGCAATGGACTGGCGATCTGTCCAGGGTGCACCCTGCCTCTCGCCCAAAAATGCTGGGATAGGCTCCAGCCCCTCCGCGACCCGAAAAGGATTAAGTGGAAGAAGATGAATGAATGAATGAATGAATGAATGAATGAATGAATGAATACACTGTAAGTGCTGTCTTACCAAGTGTTAAAGGGGTCATCGACTGAAAAATTGTGTGTTTGTAGATTTTAACTGTCTGAAATGAGTCTACTGGTAACCTAATTATCAAAAAATTTTCAAAACAGTCAAGTCTCTTAAAAAAACACATACAGCCTTTATCTCATTTTTTTCTTCCAAAAACACCAGGAAAGTTTTTGACTCTTCCATCTAAATTGTATACGTCATGATTAGAAAAAGCCAACCCACCGCCGTCCTTTAGACACGCCCACTTCTCTATTATTGGCCCGCCTAGCTGTCTGTCATGTATATGGAAGTGGTGCTAAAGGTAGCCTATTAGTCCCTGAGCTATTAGCCCCCAAATTAACACTGGTACCAGGAAGCTCAAACCAAGCACGGCTTATACTGTTATTTTCTTCAGATCTTAGTCACCCTAATAACCATCCCTGTTATCATCTGGTTCACCAGTCCACAGTCCACAATATACAGTACCTTGCATCACTCCAACCCATCTCCCAGTGGTTTTGCCGTAATTCTGCAGCAGGTCGGCGTGCCGTTGTGGCAAACCGTCCTATGCCACGACCCAAAGCTGTTGGCTGGAGGCTGCTGGCTCTCACGGCCAGCTTCCCCACCATCCTCCAGGACTCTGTGTGACTCACTCTACTCTCGCAAGCAAACGTAGGGAAGCTGCTTCGTGACGGGGCATCACCTAGCTGGCCGTGGGAGAGGAGTGGAGTTCTGTGGAGCAAGACACTACCCTTTGAAATCTCGTGGCTCAGCAGCTCGGCCAGCAGCCTCGGGTTGCGGTGATTGGTGTGTCACCCGGTGCGCGGTGCTGGCGATTTGTTGTGGCATCCTGGTGAGGTTGTTGGGAGATGGACGGAGTGACGCAAGATACACAAACGACTGTGGATCAGTGAACCAGTACTGCTCATCCAAGCTAGAAGGGGGCTAGAAGCTAGTCAGCTAATGGATAACTGGACATAAGAGGGAGGCGGAAGTAGAATGGGTGAAGGATGCTTCTTAAAGTGAAAGGCTTTAAATTCAGTGTGCTTCAAAAAGCCAGGAAAAAACAAAACAAATTTGTTTGTGCAAGTTTCCCACTAAAAGTGAGAGAGGTCTCCAATTTTCATCATAGGTATACTCAACTATGAGAGACAAAATGAGAAAAAAAAAATCCTGAAAAATCCATTGAAGGATTTTTAATGAATTAATTGTAAATTCCTTGGTAAAATAAGTATTTGGTCACCTACAAACAAAGCAAGATTTCTGGCTCTCACAGACCTGTAACTTCTTCTTTAAGAGGCTCCTCTGTCCTCCACTCGTTACCTGTATTAATGGCATCTGTTTGAACTCGTTATCAGTATAAAAGACACCTGTCCACAACATCAAACAGTCAGACTCCAAACTCCACTATGGCCAAGACCAAAGGGCTGTCAAAGGACACCAGAAACAAAATTATAGACCTGCACCAGGCTGGGAAGACTGAATCTGCAATAGGTAAGCAGCTTGGTGTGAAGAAATCAACTGTGGGAGCACTTATTAGAAAATGGAAAGACATACAAGACCACTGATTAATCTCCCTTGATCTGGGGCTCCACGCAAGATCTCACCAGTGAGAGTCAAAATGATCATGAGAACAGTGAGCAAAAATCCCAGAACCACACGGGGGGACTAGTGAATGACCTGCAGAGAGCTGGGACCAAAGTAACAAAGGCTACATCAGTAACACACTACGCGACAGGGACTCAAATCTGCAGTGCCAGGACGTGTCCCCCCTGGCTTAAGCCAGTACAAGTCCCAGGCCCGTCTGAAGTTTGCTAGAGAGCATTTGGATGATCCAGAAGAGGATTGGGAGAATGTCATATGGTCAGATGAAACCCAAATAGAACTTTTTGGTAAAAACTCAACTTGTCGTGTTTGGAGGAGAAAGAACACCATACCTACTGTGAAGCATGGGGGTGAAAACATCTTACTTTGGGGCTGTTTTTCTGCAACGGACCAGGGACGACTGATCCCATGTAAAGGAAAGAATGAATGGGGCCATGTATCGTGAGATTTGAGGTGAAAACCTCCTTCCATCAGCAAGGGCATTGAAGATGAAATGTGGCTGGGTCTTTCGTAGGCATGCAATTATCCCAAACACACTGCCCGGGCAATGAAGGAGTGGCTTCGTAACAGCATTTCAAGGTCCTGGAGTGGCCTAGCAGTCTCCAGATCTCAACCCCCATAGAAAAATCTTTGGAGGGAGTTGAAAGTCCGTGTTGCCCAGCGACAGCTCCAAACATCACTGCTCTAGAGGAGATCTACATGGAGGAATGGGCCAAAATACCAGCAGCAGTGTATGAAAACCTTGTGAAGACTTACAGAAAACATTTGACCTCTGTCATTGCCAACAAAGGGTATATAATGTCATGACTCGCCGCTCATCAGCGGCGCCAGCCGCGTGCACACCTGCTCCTCGTCAGCGGCGAGGTATTTAATCCACTCTGCCCTGGGCTTCGGCCTGAAAGCCGTATCTCTCACTTCGGCCCCCTTTGCTACTACGGATCTCAAACCTACTAGCGAAGATTTTTCTGGGTAAGCTCCCCGTTACCTCTCTCCTCTAGCCTTCCCCTGTGCACAGGTAGACCTTCCCGGCAGCGGACTTCTCATCTCGCCGCTGGCTCTACGCTGCTGCCACAGGTTATGCAGGTCGCTGTCTCCCGGGCTCGCCCCCTGTCGACGCCAGCCACCCTGTCATAATCAAGTAAGCAGCTAACCATCATTATCTCTGTATTGGTGTGGTGCCCGTTACCCTTCTCCCTCTGCTTCCTCCCATAGGGTTGTCCGGCTGTTCGGCATCTGCCCCCGTGCCCTGACGCAGACGCCACCACCAATACATTCTTATTCCACAGACACGCAGCCACACACATCTCTGTTGTTAATAAAAGCTGTTGAATCTGCCCTGAGCCTGCGTGTGTGTCTCCTGGCCGTGCATTATGTCAGTACGACTTCAGCAGAGCGGCTCGGCAGACAGCGGGCTCGTACGCTGTCTTTCCACCCTCGAGGCTCGGGTGGATTCAATAGCCTATCAATAACAGGTGATATTAAACCAATTAACAGTTATTACTAACCGATTAGACCGCTTGGACCCCCAGCAGCAGTTTCCCTCGGCTCGTCCGGGTGGCGCAGCTCCTGCAGCTCCGGTGGCTGCCCAGCTCGCTCCGGGTGCGCCAACACGGCTCACACCCATCCCCACTCCTGCTCGCTTTAGCGGTAAGCTTGGTGGAGCTTGGGGCTTTATTATGCAGTGTGAGTCCGTGTTTCTCCGCGTTCCCGGAGACTTTCCCTCTGACCATAGCAGAATTGGCTACATTGGTAATTTTCTAGAGGGCCGTGCGCTTACCTGGGCTTACGCCATTATGGTGAAGCCCAGCTACGTCACCCTCACCTATGGCTAATTCGTGCGACAATTTCTGGAAGTGTTCGATCATTCGCGTTTGGACAGTGTCCAGGTCGACCGCCTTCTCGGACTCCAACAGGGGACCCGATCGGCGGCCGAATACGCGATCGACTTCCGGGTTACCGAGGAGGAGGTTGGCTGGGAAGAGCGTGCGCTCTGCGGCATCTTCCTCCGCAGCTTAAATTCTGGTCTCAGAGATGAGCTGGCCGGCCGGGATACCCCGTAGACGCTGGAGGAGCTGATTTCTCTTACCATCAGCTTGGATAACAGGCTGCGCGAGCGCGCCTCAGAGCGGAAGCAGTCTTCTCGCTCGCGGGGCGCCTCCGCACGCCTGCCCCAAGCTCGCCACCTGGCGTTGCCGCCGCCGGAGGTCTCCGAGGAGTCGGAACCGATGGTGACGGGCCGGACAAAGCTTCCCCTGGCGGAGAAACAGCGCCGCTGTGACCTGGGCCTCTGCATGTATTGCGGGGGTAGCCAGCACACGGTGGAGCATTGTCCGGAGAAGCCAAACGAGGAGGTCCGCGAGTCACTGTAGGGGGCCTCGCGGATGCTAATCGGTTAAATCCCCTCACACATTTGAAGCTGCCCATCCGCTTCTGTCACTACCTCACTGGGCACCTCACACATGCACTGGTGGATTCAGGCGCGGAGGGTAGCTTTATTTCACAGAGCCTGGCAACCCGATTGGGCATCCGTTGTCACCCCCTCGACTCTCCTCTCGCCCTGGTTAATCTCTCCCGAGTCTCCCTGGGAAAAGTAACCCACCGAACTTCTCCCATTCCGGTGATCATCTCTGGAAACCACCGGGAGGATATCTCTTTCTACGTCCTGCCCACCTCGGTAACTCCTGTCATCCTCGGATATCCCTGGCTCCGCCTCCACAACCCCGCCTTGGACTGGAAGACTGGGAAGGTGTCAGCGTGGAGTACCTTCTGTATGGGCACCTGTCTCCAATCCGCTGCTTGCGCCCCGTCCTCGCCTCCCACAGCCCAGGACACCGCGCCCCCCGGATCTCACCCTTGTGCCCTCAGAGTTCCACGACCTGGGTGCTGTTTTCAGCAAGTCCAAGGCGATGTCTCTGCCTCCTCACCGGCCCTATGACTGCGCCATCAACATCCGCCAGGGGGCGCCTCTACCCTCAGGACGCCTCTATAGCCTGTCAGCGCCAGAGAAGGAGGCCATGAACAGCTACTTGAAGGAGTCGCTCAGTGCCGGGATCATCCGACCATCTTCCTCTCCAGTAGGCGCAGGGTTCTTCTTCGTGGGAAAGAAGGACGGTTCCCTTCGTCCCTGCATTGATTATCGAGCGCTCAATGACATCACGGAGAAGGACCGGTACACCCTGCCCCTCATGGATACCGCCTTCCACTCCCTCCCGGGGGCGACCTGGTTTACTAAGCTGGATCTTCGCAGCGCTTACCACCTCGTCCGGATCCGGGAGGGAGATGAGTGGAAGACAGCCTTCCGCACCCCTAACGGTCCTTTTGAATACCTTGTGATGCCGTTTGGGTTGACCAACGCTCCAGCCGTCTTCCAGCGCCTCATCAATGACGTCCTCCGGGATTTCATCGGCCTGTTTGCTTTCGTCTACCTGGACGACATCCTCATCTTCTCCAGGTCCAGAGATGAACACCGGGTCCACGTGAGGCGGGTCCTGCAGAGGCTGCTGGAGAACCGTCTATATGTCAAGGCAGAAAAGTGTGAATTCTACACCAAAACAACTTCCTTCCTGGGGTTCGTCATCTCCCATGACCAGGTGCTTCCGGACCCAACGAAGATTAAAGCGGTGGTGGATTGGCCCACACCTACCTCAAGGAAACAGGTTCAGCAATTCATTGGGTTCGCCAATTTCTACCGCCGCTTTGTCCCGAACTTTGGAGCCATCGTCGGGCCCCTGACCCGCCTCACCTCCCCTAAGACCCCGTTCCGGTGGACTGAAGAGGCAGCAACGGCCTTCCAGGCGCTGAAGACGGAGTTTTCCTCCTCCCGGGTCCTCAGCCAGGTCGATCCCGCGCTGCAGTGTATAGTGGAGGTGGACGCTTCGGACACGGAGGGGGGGGGGGGGGGTGCTGTCCCAGCGGTCTCCAGCCAATGGAGTCAAGCGATCCTGCGCCTTCTTCTCTCGGCGCCTGTCCCCGGCGGAGCGTAATTATGACGTGGGGGACAGAGAGCTTCTTGCCATCAAGCTCGCGCTTCAAGAGTGGCGTCATTGGCTGGAGGGGGCAGCCTTGCCTTTTGTGGTCCTTACAGATCACAAGAACTTGGAGTATCTAAGATCTGCCAAGCGTCTGAATGCCCGCCAGGCGCGCTGGTCCCTGTTCTTTGCAAGGTTTAAGTTCAGCATCACTTACAGGCCTGGCTCCAAGAACGGCCTGCCCGACGCCCTCTCCAGGCAATTTGCCCCAGAGGCCACAGAAGACGCGGTTCACACCATCCTGCCCAGGTCGTGCGTCGTGGGGGCTGTTTCTTGGGACATAGAAGACAAGATCCGGAGGGCGCAGGAGTCGGAACCGGACCCTGGCGGCGGACCGGAGGGGAGGCTCTTCGTGCCATCTGCCGTCCAGGGGGACGTTATACACTGGCTCCACACCTCTAAGCTCACCTGCCATCCTGGAGCTTCACGGATGATCGACCTCCTCCAGCGATCCTTTTGGTGGCCAGGTCTGCGGAAGGATGCCGCCCGTTACGCCCGGGCCTGCCCCGTCTGCGCCACCAGTAAGTCAGGTAACGCTCTCCCCCGCGGGCCTGCTCCAGCCCCTGCCCATCCCTGGCAGGCCCTGGTCGCACATTGCCCTAGACTTCGTCACCGGGCTCCCTGTCTCCAACAACTTTGACACAGTCCTGACCATCGTTGACCGTTTTTCCAAGGCCGCCCACTTTGTGCCCCTACGTGGACTCCCCTCAGCCTTGGAGACGGCGGACCTCCTCATCCAACACATGGTCAGACTGCATGGAATTCCGGTCGACGTGGTCTCCGACCGTGGCCCCCAGTTCTCTTCGGACGTCTGGAGGTCCTTTTGCAACGCCCTGGGAGCCAAAGTAAGCCTCACCTCCGGCCATCACCCCCAGTCAAACGGGCAGTGTGAGCGGACTAACCAGGAGCTGGAGGCTGCTCTCCACTGCGTCACTTCGTCCAAGTCCATGTCCTGGAGCTCTCACCTCGCCTGGGTGGAGTACGCCCACAACACCTCTCGCTCCTCTGCCATCGGGATGTCGCCCTTTAAAGCATCCCTGGGTTATGATCCACCTCTATTCCCCGCGCAGGAGGGCGAGTTGGCTGTTCCCTCTGTCCAGGCACACCTTAGGCGGTGTCGCTCCCTTTGGTCCACGGTGCGTAATGCGCTTTTACGCACGGCAGAGCGCAATAAGTCCACGGCGGACCGACACAGGAGACCTGCACCTGCCTACCAGGTAGGACAACGAGTCTGGGTATCCGCTCAGGACGTCAACCTTAAGGGTGAGAGGAGAAAGCTGGCCCAACGATTCATCGGCCCTTATCCCATAACCAGGATTATCAACCCGGTGGCTGTGCGTGTGGCTATTCCCTCCTCCCTCCGCATCCATCCCACCTTCCACGTCTCCAAAATTAAACCGGTGGTCTCTGACCCCCTCTGCCCTCCACCTGCGGCGCATCCCGCTCCCTGGATGATTGGTGGCCATCTGGCCTGGACTGTCACTGAGATCTTGGACGCCCGGCGCCGGGGTCGCGGGTTGCAGTATTTGGTGGATTGGGAGGGCTATGGACCCGAGTGGAGACAATGGGTGCCTTCCTCGCTGGTGTTGGACCGGTCTCTCATCTCTGAGTTTCATTGAGCGCACCCGGAAAAACCATCGCCAGGAGGCGCTGCTAGAGGGGGGAGTACTGTCATGACTCGCCGCTCATCAGCGACGCCAGCCGCGTGCACACCTGCTCCTCGTCAGCGGCGAGGCATTTAATCCACTCTGCCCTGGGCTTCGGCCTGAAGCCGTCTCTCAACTTCGGCCCCTTTGCTACTACGGATCTCAAACCTACTAGTGAAGATTATCTGGGTAAGCTCCCCTTACCTCTCTCCTCTAGCCTTCCCCTGTGCACAGGTGGACCTTCCCGGCGGCGGACTTCCTCATCTCGCCGCTGGCTCTACGCTGCTGCCACAGGTACTGCAGGTCGCTGTCTCCCGGGCCTCGCCCTTGTCGACGCCAGCCACCTGTCATAATCAAGTAAGCCAGCTAACCATCATTATCCTCTGTATTGGTGTGGTGCCCGTTACCCTTCTCCCTCTGCTTCCTCCCATAGGGTTGTCCGGCTGTACGGCCTCCTGCCCCCGTGCCTGACGCAGACGCCACCACCAATACATTCTTATTCCACAGACACGCAGCCACACACATCTCTGTTGTTAATAAAGCTGTTGAATCTGCCCTGAGCCTGCGTGTGTGTCTCCTGAGCCGTGCATTATGTCATATAACAAAGTATTGAGATGAACTTTTGTTATTGACCAAATACTTATTTTACCGAGGAATTTACCAATTAATTCATTAAAAATCCTTCAATGTGATTTTCTGTGTATGTGTACAACTGCAAATTCTCATTAATGTAGTGACAGGTAAGAGCCAAGTAAGCCTCCATGTTCACAGATGTCGACATGTCAGCTGTTATACTCACTGCCACAGGTTGCTGTACTTCCTTTTTCACTCGTTACCATTCCTCCTTGTACTTTTTCGCCAGCATTTGTTTGATGGTCTGAAAATTACACCAAGTCAAACCAAAAGCAAATCCATATATTTAAATTAAAGATTAAATAAATTGGATATATCAACTACTACTTTTTTTTAGATAATTTCCACAAACCTTTCTGGTTGGCAAAACATATGAGGGCGGAAGGGCCTGAACCAATTCCCTGAACCCTTCACGCTCCACAATGCTGAGGGGCTGGCAGTCCTTCACGATGAAATTGAGCACAGCTTCATCCAGCATCTGCTTCCTGGAAGCTTGATGGTTAAAAATGAAGTAAAGAATAAATTAATAGGAATTAATTATCAATAAAGCAACTGTGAGTAAGTAGTAGAAGGGCTGTATACCTGAGTCTATCCTGGGTGTATCTGGGACTTCATTTTCATGCCTGGCCCTATAATGCCTCAGCATTGAGGAGGTGCTCTTGTTTAAATAAGACAGCTCTGTCGAACAAATGCGACATTTAGCCTGCAGAAAATATGAAGAGTAAACTAAGAGTCACTTTTTTTTTTTCCACAATATCTTTATTGAACCTTTTTTTTTTTTAAACAAACATGATACAAACAATCAAACACTAACACTAAAGTACTAAAAAAAAAAATGCACTAAAAAAAAACACCAACAACCACCAACAAAATCAAATCTTCAACAATGCTCCTCTGTTTAGTCTAGACAATCCAGCACATAGGTATACATATTATTTTCACCAGTTTGGAATTTACAAGGTCCGCACATATCATTCATCTTCTTCTTCAAGAGTTATGTTTAAATTTTTTACATAATCAATAAAAGGTCTCCATATATTCTCAAACACAATTTCCTTTGATTTCAGTATATATGTTATTCTTTCTAATGGAAGGTTTGTTAACATCTGTCTTAACCACTGAGTCACATCTGGTCTATAAGTCTTTTTCCATAATAGTGCAATACATTTTTTGGCATTAAGCAAACTGAGGTCTATGAATGTTCTTTCGCTTTTATTAAAATTATGCTTTTCTGGGTACAGACCCAACAAAAACAGTTTAGGATTCAATATGATTTGTTTTGAGATTATTTTTTCAATTGTTACCCTCACCTCTTCCCAAAACATTCTTATTAATCTACATTCCCATACACAATGAAATAGAGTTCCTTTACTTTCCATACATTTTGTGCACGTATCTGGTATATTTTTGTTATATCTATTTAACTCCTCCGGTGTAACATACATCCGCATTAACCATTTGAAGTGTATCAATTTAAGGCGTACATTTATTGATTTGGTTTGAGCTTCTGTACAAGCCAGTTCCCATTGTTCCTCTGGAATTTCAGTTTGCAGATCTTCTTTCCAGTAGTTTAATCTTTTCAGTGAATTTTCACTTGAAAATAGTGTCAATGAGTTATAAAACTCTGAAATAATACCCTTTCTTTTACTATCTTTCATCAACATTTTTTCCAAGGATGAATAGATAGGTCGAGTGAGAGCTTTATTTTGATTTGATCGAATAAAGTTTCTAAGTTGAAGATATTTAAAAAAAATGTGTTCTATTGAGATTAAATTTGATCCTCAACTCTTCAAAAGACATTATGTTTTCTGCACATGGCAAATATAAATCCTGAATCTTTTGTATCCCTTTTAAATTCCATACTTTAAATACAGCGTCCGCTCTTCCTGGTTTAAAATATTGATTACCCCATATTGGACTAAATTGTGACAATAGCTGTGGTTCTTTTAAATAGTTTTTAGCTTCACACCATATTTTGATCATATGCTTTACAAATGGGTTTTTAACTTGTTTTTGTAATTTTTTTGCCGAATCTGAGTATATGAATATGGGAAGAGGTAAAGGTAAATTGTATGATTCCATTTCAGTCCAGTGAGGGAGATCATTTGATGAAAAATAATATGTCATAGACCTCAGTTGTGCCGACCAATAATACAACATAAAATTTGGACATTTCAGACCTCCACGATCAAATGGTAAATATAATAAAGACAGACGTAATCTAGCCCTCCTGTTGTTCCATATAAATTCCACTAACTTTTTTTTAATTCTTGAGAATAGATCTAAAGGTGGTGATAAGGGAATGTATTGAAATAAATAAAGTATTTTAGGTAAAATATTACTTTTAAGTATATTGATTCTCCCGATCATCGACATTGGTAGTGACATCCATCTCTGAAGTAACTCATCAATATCTGTCATTAAGGCTTCATAATTGACACTGGCGACTGATTCTAGCTTAGGCACAATTTGGATTCCTAAATATTTGAACTGATTTACAACATTGAATTGATTTACCTCAGGGGTTGGGTAATTTCTCTGGGTCTCATTTAGCATTAATATTGAAGATTTAGTTTTATTTATTTTATATCCTGATATTTCCCCGAAATTCTTTATTAAATTCAACAAGGTCGGAATTGATTTTTTAAGATTCGACATAAACAAAATTATGTCATCGGCGTACAGGGAGATTTTATGTTCTGTTGGTCCAACTTTAATTCCATATATTTGTGACTGTAGACGTATCGCCATCGCTAAAGGTTCAATTGCCATAGTAAACAGTAAAGGTGAAAGTGGACAGCCTTGTCGACATCCTCTATTGATTTTTATTGATTTTGAAATATTGTTATTTGTTAGAATTTCTGCAGTAGCATTATTATATATTATCTGAACCCATTTTATAAAATTATTTCCAAGTCCAAACCTTTGTAAGACTTCAAAAAGAAAGGGCCATTCAACTCTATCAAAGGCTTTTTCGGCATCCAGTGATAAGAGAGCTGTATCCGGTGCTTCTTTATTAGAATAAATAATATTAAATAGTCTTCTTACATTATGGAAGCCTTGTCTTCCCTTTATAAAGCCATTCTGATCTCGATTAATAATATTTGGTAAAATTTCTTGTATTCGTCTTGCTAAAATTTTACAAATTATCTTAAGGTCGGCATTTAATAGGCTTATTGGTCTCATATTTTCACATTTATTAGAGGGCTTACCTGGTTTTGGCAACAGTATAATTAAGGCATTATTCATATATGATGGTAAATTACTATTTTGAAATGCTTCTAAAACCATTTCCAAAAAAGGTTTTGTTAATTTATTCTTAAATTTTTTATAAAGGTCAACTGGAAGACCAAAACTAAGAGTCACTTTGAAATGAATTTGAATTCAGATAGATCAAGTAGAAACTCTGAGAGGAACAGGATGAAACAACAAGGAAATTAAAACAAAGAAAATAGTATTTTAAAAATACTATTTTTAAATACCTTATTTTCCGACATCAGATCAAAATGGTCCCACACGGCAGAAACCTTTCTTTTCCCTTGAGGCTGCTCGTGCTCCATAATTCGTGATAAATTTGCACAAGGACCATCCGCAACACATACGAGAGTCTTTGGGCAAATGCATCCCGTTGACAGATGCGCTTCCTTATAAACGCTGGCGCGTCAGTGTTTCATCACGTGACTTTCGTAAAGCGATACGCACACTAACACGGGGTTTTGCTCTATGAGGTCGACGCATGCGCCGGCGCATCGGTGTTGCCGGACCCATCAGTAGCTATAACCAAAGTCTGTGCTGTCAAGCGGTTTGTGTGTGTGTCCTAGATTAAAGCGGTTGAATATAGTAGATGTTTTTGCTGATTGCTTGCTGCTTAAAAAGAGGAAGACCGTGAGGGTGAAAGGCCCTCTGCTTGGGTAAAAGTGCTGTACTTGACCCGACTGACTAATTAGCCTAACTAATTAGGCTGTGATAAATTGGGATGGGAACTGCAAAGACCGTGAGGGTGAAAGGCCCCTGGCTCGGATGATATAGCTTCATATATAAAAAAGGAGAGATCATTCGACCCCCCTCATGGATCGTCACCTTATCGTGGTGGGGGGGTTTGCGTGCCCCAGTGATCCCAGGAGCTATGTTGTCCGGGGCAATTTGCCTCTGATAGGGTCTCCCAAGACAAACTGGTCCTGGGTGAAGGGCCAGACGAAGAACGATCCAACAGACTCTCATGATAAATTGTATATCAAGGATTCAGTGTACCCCGCCCGGTATGGGGTTACCGGGGCCCCACCCTGGAGCCAGGCCTGGGGGAGGGGCTCGAAGGCTAGCGTCTGGTGGCCGGGTTTCCACCCATGGGACCCGGCCGGGCTCAGCCCGAAGGAGTTACATGGGTCCGCCCTCCAGTAGGTTCACCACCTGCAGGAGGGATCATGGAAGTCCGGTGCTATGTGGATTAGGTGGCAGTCAAAGGCGGAGACCTTGGCGGACTGATCCCAAGCTTTCTAAACTGGCTTTTGGTACGTGGAATGTCACCTCTCTGGTGGGGAAGGAGCCTGAGCTGGTGTACGAGATTGAGCGATACCGGCTAGATATAGTCGGCCTCACCTCAACACACAGCTCCGGTTCCGGAACCAGTCTCCTGGAGAGGGGCTGGAGCTTGGCCTTTTCTGGAGTTGCCCCGGGCGAGAGGCGACGAGCAGGGGTAGGTATTCTTGTATCGCCCCACCTTGCTGCCTCTATATTGGAGTTTTCCCCGGTGGACGAAAGGGTTGCTTCCCTGCGCCTTCGGGTTGGGAAACGGGTCCTGACCATCATTTGTGCCTATGCACCAAATGATGTTTCAGAGTACCCACCCTTTTTGGAGTCTGTGACTGGGGTGCTGGAGGGTGCTCCTCCTGGAGACTCCATTGTCCTACTGGGGGACTTCAATGCGCACGTGGGCAATGACAGTGAAACCTGGAGGGGGGTGATTGGGAGGAACGGCCTGCCCGATCTGAACCCGAGTGGTGTTCAGTTATTGGACTTCTGTGCTAACCACAGTCTGTCTATAACGAACACCATGTTCAAGCATAAGGGTGTCCATATGTGCACCTGGCACCAGGACACCCTAGGCCGCAGGTCGATGATCGATTTTGTTATCGTATCATCAGACCTGCGACCGTATGTCTTGGACACCCTAGTAAAGAGAGGTGCAGAGCTGTCAACTGATCACCACCTGGTGGTGAGTTGGATCCGATGGCAGGGGAGGAAGCCATTCAGACCTGGTAGACCCAAACGTATAGTGAGGGTGTGCTGGGAGCGTCTGGCTGAGGCCCCTGTCCGGGAGGTCTTCAACTCCCACCTCCGGAAGAACTTCAACCACATTCCGAGGGAGTCTGGAGACATGGAGTCTGAATGGGCCATGTTCTCCACCTCTGTTGTTGAAGCGGCAGCCCAGAGCTGCGGCCGCAAGGTGGTCGGTGCATCTCGTGGTGGCAACCCCCGAACCAAGTGGTGGACACCAGTGGTGAGGGGGGCCATTAAGCTGAAGAAGGAGTCCTATCAAGCTTGGTTGGCTTGTGGGACTCCCGAAGCAGCTGAGGTGTACCGGCAGGCCAAGCGGAGTGCAGCTCGGGTGGTTGCTGAAGCAAAAACCCGGGTATGGGAGGAGTTCGGTGAGGCCATGGAACAAGACTTTCGGTCGGCTTCAAAGAGATTCTGGCAAACTGTTCGGCGGCTCAGGAGGGGAAAGCAGCTCCCCGTCCACACTGTGTATGGTGCGGATGGGACACTGTTGACTTCAACTGGGGATATCGTCGGGCGGTGGAAGGAATACTTCGAGGATCTCCTCAATCCCACTGATACACCTTCCACAGAGGAAGCAGGGTTTGGGGACGAGGAGGATGACTCGCCTATCACAGGGGCTGAGGTCGCCAAGGTGGTTAAAAATCTCCTTGGTGGCCGGGCCCCGGGGGTGGACGAGATTCGTCCCGAGTACCTCAAGGCCCTGGATGTTGTTGGGTTGTCATGGTTGACACGCCTCTGCAACATTGCGTGGAGGTCGGGGGCAGTGCCTTTGGCATGGCAAACCGGGGTGGTGGTTCCTCTCTTCAAAAAAGGGGACCGGAGGGTGTGCTCCAACTTTAGAGGGATCACACTCCTCAGCCTCCCTGGGAAGGTCTATGCCAAGGTACTGGAGAGGAGAGTCCGGCCGTTGGTCGAACCTCGGATTCAGGAGGAGCAATGTGGTTTTCGTCCTGGCCGTGGCACATCGGACCAGCTCTTTACCCTCTCGAGAATTCTTGAGGGTTCGTGGGAGTTTGCCCAACCAGTTTACATGTGTTTTGTGGACTTGGAGAAGGCATTTGACCGCGTCCCTCGTGGATTTTTGTGGGGGGTGCTTCGGGAGTATGGGGTATCGGGCTTGTTGTTACGAGCTATTCGGTCTCTGTACGACCGTTGTGAGAGTTTAGTTCGCATTGCCAACACTCGGTCGGAGTCATTCCCAGTGAGAGTTGGACTCCGCCAGGGCTGCCCTTTGTCACCGGTCCTGTTCATAATTTTTATGGACAGGATTTCTAGGCGCAGCCAGGGAATGGAGGGTGTCATGCTTGGTGACCACAGGATCTCATCTCTGTTGTTTGCAGATGATGTTGTCCTGTTGGCTTCATCCAGCAATGACCTACAGCTCTTGCTGGGACGGTTTGCCGCTGAGTGTGAAGCGGCTGGGATGAGAATCAGCACCTCCAAGTCCGAGTCCATGGTCCTCAGCCGGAAAAAGGTGGATTGTCCTCTCCGGGTTGGGGACAGGCTCCTGCCCCAAGTGGAGGAGTTTAAGTATCTTGGGGTCTTGTTCACGAGTGAGGGGAAAATGGAGCGAGAGATCGACAGACGGATTGGAGCAGCATCTGCAGTGATGCGGACGTTGTACTGGTCTGTTGTGGTGAAGAGGGAGCTTAGTTCTAAGGCAAAGCTGTCGATTTACCAGTCAATCTACGTTCCTACTCTCACCTATGGTCACGAGCTTTGGGTAATGACTGAAAGAACGAGATCGCGGATACAAGCGGCTGAAATGAGCTTTCTCCGTAGGATTGCTGGACTCACCCTCAGAGATAGGGTGAGGAGCTCAGTCATCCGGGAGAGGCTCAGAGTAGAACCGCTGCTCCTCCACATTGAAAGGAGTCAGTTGAGGTGGTATGGGCATCTGATTAGGATGCCTCCTGGACGCCTCCCACTTGAGGTGTTTCAGGCACGTCCCACTGGGAGGAGACCCCGGGGCAGACCCAGGACTCGGTGGAGAGACTATGTCTCCCAGCTAGTCTGGGAACGCCTTGGTATCCCCTCTGAAGAGCTGGAGCAGGTGGCTGGGGAGAGGGAAGTCTGGGCTTCTCTGCTTGAACTGCTGCCTCCGCGACCCGGACCTCCGGAAAAGCGGTAGAAGATGGATGGATGGATGGAGATCATTCGACCCGACTACAGGTTCACGGACTGACTTAATTGGTCCGTGACTTGTGAGGACGGGAGTGCTGGGTTGGAGGCCCTCAGCCTTGATGGAGGCTGAAGGCTGAAAATTCTGGGTTTAAGGTGACACCCTGGGGAGTAGCGCCCCCGAAAGTTGCGCTGCATTGGAGTCCCTCGGTTCCGATGGGAACTGAAAAGAACCGGGTGAAAGGCCCAGGGGAGCAGCGCCCCCTAGATATTGCAAGAGGTTGGAGGCCCTTGGCAAAGACGTTTGTCAAAAAGACCCGGGTGAGAGGCCCTAGGAATTAGTGCACCCTAAAATACTATAATCAATGCTGCAATTGCTATTGGTTTTATATCTGTGAGGTTGTGAATTTGGAATAAATACTGTGTTTGAGTTTTAAAAAAAAAAAGAAGGAGGAGAGGAGAGAGTTGAGTGAGATGCAAGGGGAGGGGGAGCAGCAAGCTGGCTCGCCTCAGAAAGGGGAGGGCGAGCAGCAGGCTGGCTCGCCCAAGAAAAATATGAAAAAACAGTGGAAATGGACAATGGCCCAAATGATTAGCGGCACAGAGCAGGAAGACAAAAAAGAGGTCAGGAAGGAGTGTGGAAAATTGTATCAGAAATTAACAGAAGAAGGCATTCTAAAACCAGATGATAAGGAGAGTTTGACTAAGATGTTAATGGATTTGGAACATCAGAAGTTGAAAGGAATTAACGCTATGAAAGACATGACAGTGACAGGATTGGTGGGGCGAAGAAAGCATAAAGACAAAATTGCAGAAAGAGAAAATGAGTGCGGGCTGATTCATAATCTGGCTACAGTTTGTGCTGCGGTAAATGGTGTGAAGTTGAGGAATGCGCAAGTGGCGGAGGAAAAAGATAAAAATCAGACAGCAGAAGTGGAGGAGAGGAGAAGTTTAACACATAATCTGGCAGTGGTCAGCGCGGCTGATGATGATATTGAACTAATGAATGCGCAGGCAGCAGAGGACAAAAAGGAAAAACTGGTTCAAGAGCAACAGAACAGAAAAAATGAAGAGGGATCGGGACTGACAGCCCCTACGGTGCCGTCCCTCTATCCTAATTTGAAAGATTTAAAGGGGGAACGGCCACCACCATACTGTGTGAATCAAATCCCATTGGTAGAGGTGAAAAGTGGGTTAGTGGAGGTAAAAGAACTCAGGATTGAAGCAAAGGTGGAGAAAGCAAAGGCAGAATTGAGAAAAAAAGTGGAGGAAGTGGAGAAAGAAAGGCAGAAATGAAGAGAAGTGGAAAGACAGATGAAACAGATGGAGATGGAAAGAAAATTTGGAAGGCAGTATACAGGAGAATCAAGAATTGTTGAAACAATTGGAAGAAATGCAGAATAAACAAGAAAGGAAGGAGGAAGATTGGAGAGAGCCAGAACACAGGGAGAATGAAGATGAGGAAACAAGGTCAGAGGCGAGTGCGTCAATGAAATTTTCTCCGCGAGATGTTGATGATTTTCAGACTAGGCGACAGAGAGAATGTTGGGCCCGTGGTCATGGAACACGGGAGGAAGACGAGGATGAAATAGAAGCGACAGAGGGCCAAGACTGTGGTGGAGTGGAAACAGGAAGATCGTATAATGTAGTAGGGGAAATTACATTATTTGGAAAAGGGGGACGACAGATGCAGTCGACACCCAAGCCAGGAATAGGCAGAGAAAATTATGACCTGAGAAAACGAGAGGAGTGTAGACCACTGCAGAGATATGGGGGTGGAAACTTTGACCCATTTACTGGGGAAGCAGTTTCGGACAAGGGTAGATGGATGGTGTCTGAGCAGACGGGGCACAGCAGCTATCAGTGTCCCCTGATACAGAAAACTAGAGGTCACGTGTATCAACCGTTTTCTTTTACTGACGTAAACAGCATAGCAGAAAAAATGCCGCCACCCTGTGAGGGGGAAGGACAATGGATGAATAAATTCCAGCAGTTTACCCAAGGCCACACAGTGGCTTTGGGAGACTTCAGGGCTTTATTGGGCCGGCAGATATCAGGATGGGATTTAGCCCAGATTGGACAGGCAGCAGGAGTGTTAGGGGCAGCCGATGATATTCCCTATACACCTTGCGCCAGCAATATTGGGAAAGTAATGAGAGGGAAATTCCCAATTCCACCAGGAGCTTTACATGCATTGACATTCACATTAAAGGAGGGAGAAAATCCTTTGATATTTGTGAATAGATGTAAATCAGAATGGATGGGCACGGCAGGCACACATCCAAATGCTTCTGAGCTTCACACCACTCTATTCAGACGAGCTGTGCTAAAGGGCATTCCCCAGGCAGTGAGAGAGGCAATGGAAAGCAATCCAGACATTCCAGGATGTCAGGGTGATGTGTGGGAACATCACTTCACACACCACAAGCATAGAGCACAAGAGAGAACTGACAAAACTAAGACAGAGATAGAAAGTCAACAAGTTCAGCTGTTGAAATTACAATTGGAAAAAGCTAAGAAAGAGGTCACGGACACAAAGAAACAGGTTAAGACCGGAAAACAATTGGTACAGCAGGCTCAGCCATCCCCTCCTCCAATATCACCACCTCCGAGTCCACCACTTGCACCACCTCCAGTCTATTCACCACCCATTGTGTCGTCTAGTATGACACCTTATTATCAGGGTGGACCAGGTGAATCAAATTATTACAGAGGGGCTCCGCGCAGAGGTAGGGGTAGGGGAGTTCCGGGTGGAAAAGTCATGAGTGCCTATGCATGCCATGGGTGTGGTCAGGTTGGTCATTGGAGAAGGGATTGCCCTACTAATCCTTTTCCATCAACCTTTACTCCACCACCACAAATGCCACAAGCAAGGGGAGGTCATCAGCAAGTGAAAGGGGGACATCAGGCACCCTATGCAGCAGCAGCTCCACCTGCTGGACAGTATCCAGTATACACCTCAGGTGGGGAGGAAGTGTACCTCACACAACATGAGGATGAACAATGACGGGACCCACAGAGAAAAAGTAACATGGGAATGGCAGACCCCGTGGTTACTATGAAGGCTATGGATTGTGACCTGCCTTTTTTGGTTGATACGGGGGCAACCTATTCAACTTTGAACTGTGACATTGATCCTGCACTGTTCTCATCTAAAGCTGTGGAGGTGACTGGTTTCTCTGGGGTACCCGAAAGACTGCCTGTGACAAAACCTGTGAACACTTGTACTGCTGGTCAGACGGTGAAACACCATTATGCCTGCTCAAAAAATTCTCCAACCAATTTGATGGGGAGAGACCTGCTGATTAAATTGGGGGCATCGGTACTGTGCTCGGCTGATGGAGTCATCTTATCATTCCCCAACGGCGCTGCGATGAACTGTTCACTGCAAGGACTGTCACTGCATGGACAAATGCTGTTGAAACCTGATGTGATGCCACAAGCAACAAACACCTGGGCAGACATTTATTGGGGCCTCCTATCACCTGACTCACCCGAAAAGACAGGCTTGCTGCCAGTGTTTGTGGCCTGGAAACCTTGGATTTCTCTTCTTGCACCCTATACACCTCCCACTGACCCCCTACATGTCACCTTGTATTATGACAGAAATTCAGATGATGTCTATTATGACAGATTTTCTTCCCAACTAGATGGTCACAGTTGGACCATACAGTCTAAGTTTTTGTATGTAGGACAGGAAGGTGTGGCTGGGGATGCTGTATTAACTCCAGAGCAGTTACAGTGGTATGAAATGTCAGAGGAATCAGCACCACATATCACTCTACTCATCCATGCTAATCACCAGGCAAAAGAGTTAGGACCTATGGTTAAAACATTATCCACAGCCACTGATTGGCAGATGACACAACTAACAAAAGTAGAGTACGCTGTAAAATATCAGGCCTATCGCATCCAAATTAACACAACTGATCAGCTCCTGATGGAACACAGACAGATAGAGAGGGACCATGGCAGAGAGCGCACTGATCATGAATCAGCTGCAGACATGTTGGACTCACTGCCTCAAACTCTGTGGTCACAAGGACCCACTGATGTTGGAAAATGTGTTAACCTCTCTCCCATCTTGTTTCAGGTGATGTCAGATGAACCTATTTGGCAACGTCAGTATGCTCATAAGCCTGCTGCAGAGGAGGGCATTGCTGACACCATTGAAGGACTGCTCCTGGCGGGGGTGTTGGAGCAATCTCACTCCGCCTGGAATACTCCTATCCTCCCAGTAGAAAAGCAAAAAACTGGGAAATATAGAATTGCCCACGATCTTAGGAAACTGAACTCCCTGGTTTCTACTCCCACAGTGCCTGTACCTAATCACAATACAGCTCTGTCTGCTCTAACACCACAACATTCATGGTTTACATGTATTGATTTGGCTAATGCATTTTTCTGTCTTCCCCTGGCAGAAGAGTGCAGGGATCTGTTCTCATTCACCTATAAAGGCTCTCAGCTGTGCTACACCAGAGTTCCACAGGGGTTCATTTTGTCACCGGGCATTTTCAACCAGGTTCTTAAGGAACAGTTACAGGGTTGTCCTCTTCCTCCAGGCATAGTTCTGGTACAGTATGTTGATGACATTTTGGTAGCAGCACCAGATCCTGACAGTTGTCTGGAAGCTACAAAGAGTGTGTTGTTGAGATTGTTTGAATGTGGGTTCAAAGTGTCTAGGCAAAAACTACAGTGTGCTAGGCTCTATGTTTCTTTCCTGGGACATATTATCACGCCCACAGGGTCTGGCCTGTCATCATCACACAGGGATTCTATCCTTCACCACCCGAAACCATGCACTGTAAAAGACATGTTATCCTTTTTGGGTTTAACAGGTTTCAGTAGACATTACATCCCACAATACAGTGAGTGTACAACACCATTATGTGCCATGGTTAATGAACAAGGCATGAGAAATCTTGCTGCACAGTTAATGTGGACACAGAAAGCTGAGGAATCATTTATTGCTCTGAAAAATGAACTCTCACATGCAGCTGATTTGGCAGTAGCTGACTACAACAGCTGTTTCTATTTGGATGTTTCTGAAGCAAAACACACAGTAAATGGTGTTCTGTTTCAGAAAAAAGGGGGAGAGAGAAAGATACTCCTCTACGTCAGCATAATATTAGACCCAATGGAAAAAAGGCAACCAGCATGCACACGTCATGCTGCAGGAGTGGCAAAAATTTTACAGAAAACAGCTCATGTGGTCATGGGACACCCGTTGACTGTCTTGACCACACAGAGTGTAATGGCATATGTGAACTCAGCAGCATTCACTATGACTTCACTCAGACAGTCAAGGATGGAAAAAATCCTATCAGCACCACGCATTACATTCACACATGAAGGAATCAACATGGCTGACCAGATGCTAGATGGAGAACCACATGAATGTGAGAAGAGAGTCAGAGAAAATGTGCTACAGGAAGCACATAGGTTAGGACATGTAGGAGCTAAACAAATGGATAGGCATTTGATTCACTGGTGCATCCATTCCTCCCAGACATGATTTGAAATTTTGTAAAAAGTTGTACAGTATGTGCCTCTCACAATCCAAAACCTATGGTGAAACCTCACCAAGGTCAGTTTCCACTGCCAAAATTGCCAGGTCAGGAGATAATCATAGATTACACTGACATGGTTGAGACAATTAGGGGATACAGATATCTCCTAGTCACAGTGGATACATTTGCAGGATGGCCAGAAGCTTATCCTGCAAAGAAAGAAGACAGTAAAACAGTAATTAAATTTTTGATAAATCAGCACATCCCTACTCACGGGTTTCCCAAGAGAATCAGATCAGACAATGGAACACATTTTAAAAATCAGGACCTACAAAAAGTGGAAAAAACAGTTTATCATCCTCAATCTCAGGGCAAGGTTGAGAGAATGAATCAAAACATTAAGGTAAAGCTCGCTAAGATCTGCAGCCAGACAGGAATGAACTGGTTAGATGCTTTGCCTACTGCCCTCTTGACTGCTAGAAGTTCTGTTAACAGCATAACAGGTTTCACTCCCTATGAACTTTTAACAGGTCGTCAGTTCCTGGGACCGGGAGCTGGATTGCAGCTGTGTGAGGAAGAAGGACCCAAGATAGGATATAAACCATTCTATGACCAACTAAGAGCTCTTGTGTTAGCTTTCTCACAACAGGTGCAGGAGAGGAAGGAGTCAGGAGCGACGACTGATCCACCAGAACCCCATACAACAGAGTGGGTTCTCCTGAAGTGCATCAAGAGGAAGTGGTCAGAACCAAAGTGGACAAGACCATTTCAAGTGGTGAAAAGAACTTCACATGCAGTGAGGTTAAAAGGTAAAGGGGGCACATGGTATCACTGGAGCATGTGCACACCTGCTGAGGAACCAGGAAGAACATTGGACAACATCAGAAAGGACTTAAAGGACAGTAACAAGTGACTTTTTATACGATAAGAGTGTTTTGCAGTCATTTTTTGCTTAAGGGTTTTATCATTTGCTTGCTAATAACTATCATAATCATCATATAATCAGTAATCAGTGAACTGTGTAATTGTGTGACTGTGTGTAAAAAGAAAATGGAGAGACTCCGGGAATAGAAAAAGAAGAAATGCAGTAACTAAAGCTTTAGAAGGTTTAAGGAGTCTCTCCAAGGAAATGCATGAGGCCTCCGGCATAAATAAACCCCTGGATGGCTGGCTAGATGGAATGCTTGGAAAATGGAAAAATGTGATTGTCTCTATAGTCATATCCATTGTGAGTGTCATTGCGATCTTTGCTTTTTGTGGGTGCTGTTGTTTACCTTGTATCAGTTCTCTTTGCCTCAGGGTCATCATCACGGCTGTGGAAGGCAAACAACCCCCACCATATCAAATGCCATTATTAAGAACTGATGGATCAATTGAGAATGGAATGGAATCAGATAAGGAGGATGATGAGGATGACTGTGACGTGGCTTTGAGTGCCTAAAGGGTTTGAAGTATTGGTCTCATTGTAGATGAGACCAAAAGGGGGAAACTGATGGGTAAAGTGATCAATATAATCATATATAGCAGCTGTCTGTGTGACTCAAAATATGTGTGCTCTGCTTATGCTTAGGTAATATAACCAATATATCACAATGGAAACATATTGCCAACTGTGTGGCTCATTATCTGCAAAAAAGGGAATGAAACTCTGCCACAGCACAGAGAATAATGACATCTTGTGATTAAAGAGGGGTGACCGAAACTCAGCCACTCTGACCTAGGAAGAGGAACGACCTTCTGTTGCTACACCCTGTATGATGCTGTGATCGCGAGACGTCTAGAGACAATTGCACAATAATCTGAACGGCGACTGCTGTCGGCCAAGATTAAAACAAACTTTCCACAGGTAGTTGGGTTTTTTTTTTTGTAATTAATTAATTAATTAATTGTTTTTGTGTTTTTTTTTTTTTTTTAACGGAGCTGGAGGAATTAGAGAGTTATATCAACGCATTTTACAACCGTTGCTGTGTCATGGAGCAGGCGAGTGTGTGTTCTGCCGCTGCTTCTGCCACTGCTTCTCATTCTAAGTGACCGAGACCTGCAAAATAATGCCCGAGAAATTACAGCAGGGCACCAAGGTTAGTGACATCCTTTTCTCTATTGAGAATAAACTTACCAGCATGGATGGTAGACTGGCGCTGGTTGAGCTTCTTCATAAAGAATTCCAAAATTTGCGGGAGAGCCTTGAGTTTAGTCAAGTGCAGCTCGTCTCTCTCGTGGAGGAAAATAACAGCCTGAAAAAATCAGTAACCACACTAGCCACAGGGCTTGGTGTTGTTGAGGGAGAAAATCGGAAAATGAAGGAGACAGTTCTCAGTTTGCAGTCACGCAGCATGAGAGATAATCTCGTTTTTTCTGGAATTGTTGAAAAAATAATGAAAATCCAGAACAGCTGGTCCGAGAATTTATGTCATCACAACTAAAACTATCCCCCGAAGTCAGAAACTCAATTACCTTCCACCAAGTCCACCGAATAGGGCAAAAGAATTCCCAGAATAAACGTCCCAGACCTATTGTTGCCAAATTTGAACATTTTAAGCAAAAATTTTTGGTACAGAGGCAGGGCAAGCAGCTTAAAAACACCAATTATGGTCTAAATGATCAATTTCCACAGGAAATCTTGAAAAGGAGAAGGAAGCTTTTTCCCATTAGGAAACAAAACATCCAAGAAGGTAAACGAGCTATTGTTTTTGTGGATAGACTGTATATAGATGGCAAGCTGTTTATGGATGAAACTATAACTCCCTGGTTATTCTAGAGCCCATTTAATAATTTTATTTTATTTTTTTTGTTATTTTTTAAATTTATTTACTATTTTATATATTTCTTTTTCTTTTAGCTACAGGTGGAAAAAAGAGTGGGATTGTGAGCAGGTCTCTTACTTGATTTCAGTTTAATTTGTTCGCATTTGTCAAAATGTTTATTTCTTTGTTGTTGAGGTTGTTGTTTGTTTGTTTGTTTGTCTGTTGTAGGTTTTTTTTTTGTTTGAAGATTTTAGGTCATTGTTGTATGTTGTCTGCATTTTTCCACCACTTACTAACCTTCATGTCTGTTTTTTCTCATACTTCTGGTTTATAGGAAATAACTTGAAATACATGTACCCCATTTGCTTGCAATTGCAGGCAAATGGCACAGAGACATCATGCGCGCACACCCAATTATATATGCATAGGTGTATACACACAACATATACTGTATATACACATATATGCATACATTACAGACATATAATCACATAGGCACATTTAGTTTACACATTTAGTTAGTCTTTAGTACATAACCAGTTAGTGGAAACATGTCTACATTTAAATTTGTCACGTGGAACATACGTGGAATTGGAAACAGGGAGAAGAGGCTAAAAGTTTTTAATCGATTGAACGATCTACAGGCAGATTTTGTTTTATTGCAGGAGACACATGTCTCTAAGTCGTCTGTAGATGCGCTCACCTCCCCGGAATTCCCCCATATGTACTGAGCCGGCTTTAATTCTAAGCAAAGGTGGGTAGCTATACTGGTAAATAGAAGAATACACTTTGTTATGAATAACACCATAATAGATCCAGAAGGTAGATTTATAATACTGAAAATTTCAGTCCAAAATTTGGATCTATGTATTGCAAGCATTTATGGCCCAAATGTTGATGACCCATCCTTTTTTCACACTTTTTTCACTTCTCTTTCTGAGCACTTGGACACCACACTTATAATAGGAGGGGACTTCAACTTGGTATTAAACCCTGCAATCGACAGGCACAGTACATCAGGGATTTACCGAAAATGGCTGGCTACTGACACTCTCAAACAGTACATGAATGATTTTGGTCTTTGCGATGAATGGCGATCTCTTCACCCAACTCTTTGGGAATATACTTTTTTTCATCAGTTCATAGTTCACATTCGCGTCTAGATTTCTTCTTAGCCAGTAACTCTATTGTGAGGGACATCACAGACACTGAAATATGTTCAAATCAAGCTATTAGCGATCACCATCCAGTTTCTCTTACACTAATAAATAGGGAAGCTACAAGGGAAACTAGGAGCTGGAAATTTAATATATCACTACTGAAAGATAAAGACTTTATTAACTATTTTATTAAAGAGTGGGAATCATATCTGGAATATAATGATGTGCCAGGAATATCCCCAGGTGTTCTTTGGGAAGCAGCAAAAGTGGTCATGCGAGGTAAAATAATCTCTTACTGTTCATATAAGTATAAAAAAGAAAAAGCACTGGTACTGGACTTAGAACAGAAGATTAAATCACTGGAGACAACCTGTGCCGTTTCCCCACGGGAACAGGCACTTAACAATCTGAGAAAATTAAAGCTGGAATTAAAAGAAATTACAAACAAAAGAGCACAGTTTTTAATACAAAGACTGCGTCTTGAGAACTTTGAACACAGTAATAAATCGGGGCAATATCTTGCTAACCAGCTTAGATTGAATAAAGAAAAAACAACTATCCATTCTATCAAGGATATGACTGGAAATATTACCAATGTGCCTGAAGAAATAAATAACTCCTTCAGAAAGTTTTATGAAAATCTCTACTCATCACAGGTTAACCCATCAGACTCAGATAAATATATTTTTGGACAATATTAATTTACCACAATTAAATAATGAACAGATTGCGGCTCTGGATGCACCTCTTCAGGTGTTTGAACTCCAGGAGGCACTTAAGCACATCCCAAACAACAAAGCCCCGGGACCAGATGGTTTTCCAGTAGAATTTTATAAGGAATTTTGTCCTGTGATGGCACCTACTTTTTTTTGAAATGGTGAACCAAATCAAAGAAGATAATGTAATTCCTCCAAATATGAATTTGGCAAGTATTATCCTGCTCCTTAAACCTGGAAAAGAACCTACGCTTCCATCCAGCTACCATCCCATCTCACTTATGAATGTCGATCTCAAAATAATTTGCAAAGCTCTCGCCAAAAGACTGGAAAGGATAATCCCGTTTATTATACACCCAGATCAAACAGGTTTTATCAAGGGTAGGCACTCGGCTGATAATACACGCAGGATATTTAATTTAATCGAATACTGCAAGATCAATAATGTAGAAACTACAATCTTGTCCCTGGATGCAGAGAAAGCCTTTGACCGTGTTAACTGGAAATTTCTTTTTATGGTGTTAAACAAGTTTGGGTTTGGTTCATCTTTCATAAACTGGATTAAAACACTATATAGGTGTCCAGTTGCATCTGTCCGAACAAATGATCAGACTTCCCGAAGCTTTAATCTCCAGAGAGGTACTAGGCAGGGGTGTCCACTCTCTCCCTCACTTTTTACCATCTTTATTGAACCATTAGCAGCAGCCATACGACAAAATGTTGATATCAGAGGTATTCAAACTGGAGAAAAGGAACATAAGATAAGTCTTTATGCTGATGATGTATTGATTTTCCTTGAAAACTCAGAAAGATCTCTTCTTCAGACGGTGGCGCTCATTGATAAATTTTCATCATTATCAGACTACTCTATTAACTGGGTAAAATCAAAAGCTTTACCCATAAATTGCAATTTCCCAAATACGTCTACTATTCCAATACAATCAGGGAATGTTAAATATTTAGGAATAGATATTTCCCCCAGGCTCTCAGAGTTATTGCGACTAAATCATATCCCCCTTTTAAAAATGATACAAGACGATCTTACATGCTGGAGGACACTACCTTTATCATTAATGGGAAGAGTTGCAACCATTAAAATGATGGTCCTTCCTAAAATTAATTATTTGTTCTCAATGATCCCTACCCAACCATCAATGGCCTGGTTTAAGTCTCTAGACTCAAATATAGTAAGTAAATTTTTATGGAAGGATAAACCATCACGGATTAGTTTAAAAAGCAAAAGAGTGTGGAGGCTTAGATTTACCAAATTTTTTTAATTACTTTTTAGCCAATAGATCGCAGTTTGTTTCAAAATGGACAAAATCAACCCCACTAGGGAACCCATGGTTAGATGCGGAACAGGCTCTCTGTGGGTCGCTAAATATCTCTGACTTACCTTTTATAAGTCCCTCTATTAAACGCCATGAGTGTTTTAAAAGTATTAATATCAGTTCCTCTCTGACGGCTTGGTGGAAATTTTTAAAAATAACAGGGTCTTCACTTGCCCCCTATAAACTCACGCCCATTTGGAATAATCCTGATATCCTGCAACAAAAGAGGACATTAAAATTTCCACTATGGCAAGAGAAGGGAATAAACAACTTAGAACATCTTATTCAAGGTGGAAATTTGATCCAATTTCAGGATCTAGTGTCACAACACAAAATCAGTGATAAAAAGTATTTTGAATATCAACAGCTTAAATCCATAATAAAAGCAAGATTTAATCTTAATCAGACAGATTTAGAAGTACCAGTTAAGGTGGCAGGGTTTCTAAATCTCCGTTCCCCAAAATTGATATCAAAAATATATGGACTATTATCAGAGTTGGATGAGTCCATATCTCTTCCAATATCAAAATGGGAGACAGACTTATCGACTAATAAGGAGAAAAGTTTCTGGACACAAATATGTTTAAACACTTTTAAGATGACTAAAAACTCTAACTTACAGTTTATACAGTATAAAGTTCTACATAGAATTCATTATACAGGACAAAGGATGTTCAAAATGGGCCTGAGTCACACAAATATCTGCTCTCACTGTACTAGCAATGTCCCGGATAGCTATATGCATGCTATGTAGTCCTGTGCACCGGTTCAAAAGTTCTGGCAGAAGACATGTGAAGACCTGTCAGGACTATAACAGATCCATAGTGCTGAGCCACTCAGGGTGTAGGAACTGTCTCTGGCCTGACTAAAGTTAGCATTTTTGGACAGCTGTGTTGAAAACTTGACCCAAATTAAGATGGGTTTTACCATTAAACTGCTTTTAAGGACCGATAAAGACCTGTGCTTATATAGTGCTTTTCTGTTCACAAAGACCACTCAGCTGGCATCAGGTGTGCTGGCAATGGAGTAGGTGTGTGCGTTGCTGGCTCCTGCTATATTTTTTTTCAGTCTTACTTTTTAAACCCTACTTTGCTGTAAGTTATCAACGTTTTGGACGTTTAATACGTGCGGAATCTGTTTTGAGTTAAGAAATATGCCCAAAACAAGAAAGCAGACTGAAAAGGAGGCAGCAGTGAACAATGCTAACACCAGCTTAGCTGAGGATGCTAATATAAGCCTTAACCCTGCACTTGTTGCCTTGCTTGAGCAACACAGAATGTCCATAGCTGCTGACTTTAAAGCTTCATTTGATCTTATTAATGGCAAGCTGGACAAGATTCAAGCAGATGTGGCTAACCAGGAGCAACGCATTGGCGACCTTGAAAGCAACGTGGAGGACGTCAGCCAGTGCCTAGCGGCGCTTGAAGCTTCATGTGAGTCAATACAGGAGGAGAACAAGCTTTTGAAAAACAAACTTTATGACCTGGAGGGAAGAAACAGGAGGCTGAATATTCGTCTGGTGGGTCTGCCGGAGTCCTTTGATGTGGGTCCATGGCCATCTGAATTTTTTTCTTGGCTGTTGGTGGACGTCTTTGGCACACAAACTTTGCCATCTCCCCCAGAGCTGGATAGAGCCCACCGCAGCCTCACGCTCAAGCCGGGCCCGAACGGGAAGCCGCGTGCTGTCATTATTTATTTCCACCGGTTTCGGACCAAAGACTTGGTGATGAGAGAAGCGCAGAGATGCCGTGGGACTTTGGAATATCGTGGACATAAACTTCAGTTCTACGAGGATTATAACGCCAACGTTCAGAAGCAACGAGCTGAATATGTTACGCCGCGCCGCTCATCAACGGCGCCACCTGCTCACACACCTGTCAGTCATCAGTGGCGAGGGATATAAGCCGCCTCGCCCTGAGCTTCGGTCTGAAGCCGTAGACTTCATTTCCCTTTCATGGGCTTCTACCACATTCTCTTCAGCATCCTCGTTACCGGTAAGAAGATCACTTACCTCATCTCTCTAGTCTGCTCCCCTGTGCACAGGTGGATTCCTCGGCGGCGGACTATCCCGTCCCTCGTCTCTCCTCGCTGCTGCACTGAGTCCTGCAGGTGGCTGTCTCCCGGGCTTCCATCCTTGAAGCGCCAGTCATCTGTCCTAAACAAGTAAGCTTCTCTCCCTCGCCTTTTCTCCTCCTGTGTTGGTGTGTGCTCATCACCCTGTGTCTGATTCCTCCCATAGGGTTGCTGGCTGAACGGTCTCCTGCCTCTGGGTCCGAAGCAGACGCCCACCACCAACACATTAACATTCCGCAGACACGCACCCAAACATCCCTGTTGTTAATAAACGGTTTGAACTACTCTGAGCCTGTGTGTGTGCGTCTCCTGAGCCGAACGTTATGTCAGTACGGCTTCAGCAGAGCGGCTCGGCAGACGGCGGGCTCGCACGCCGGTTTACCATCCTCGAGGCTCGGGTGGATCAGATTGTTTATCAGCAACAGGTGGTTCTTAATCAATTATTAGAATTAACTAACCGATTGAACCGCTTGGACCCCCAGCAGCCGTTCCCCCCGACTCGCCAGGGTGGCGCAGCTCCTGCTGTTCCAGCGGCCGTCCAGCCGGCTCCAGTGGCACCGGTTCGGCTCACACCGATTCCGACCCCCGCCCGCTTTAGCGGTAAGCTCGGCGGAGCGCGGGGGTTCATTATGCAGTGTGAGTCCGTGTTCCACCGTGTGCCTGGAGATTTTCCCTCGGATCACAGCCGAATTGGTTACATAGGGAATCTTCTGGAGGGGCGTGCGTTAACTTGGACCTACACCGTAATGGCGAGGCCCAGTTATGCCACCCTCACCTATGACCAATTCGTGAGGCGCTTTCTGGAGGTGTTTGACCACTCTCAAACCGAAACGGTCCAGGTCGATCGGCTTCTCGCTCTCCAGCAGGGAGACCGGTCGGCAGCGGACCACTCGGTCGACTTCCGGGTAGCGGCGGAGGAATTGGGCTGGGAGGAACGCTCCCTCTGTGGCCTGTTCCTCCGCAGCCTCAATAGTAATCTGAGGGATGAACTGGCTGGTCGGGATATCCCTGGGACGCTAGCGGAGCTGACGTCCTTAGCGGTAAGTTTGGATAACAGGCTGCGCGAGCGCTCCTCGGGGCGGAAGTCTTCTTCTTCTCGCCCTCGTGGAGCCTCGCCGCACCTGTTCCAAGCTCACCCCCTGGCGGCACCGCCAGCATCGTGCCCCGAGGAGTCGGAGCCGATGGTGACGGGCTGGACTAAACTTTCCCCTGTGGAGAAACAACGCCGCCATGAGTTGGGCCTCTGCATGTATTGCGGAGGCGACCAACACACCGTGGAGCGTTGTCCACGGAAAGCCAGTCGGTGGGGTCCGCGAGTCACTGTTGGGAGCCTTGCGGACGTCAATCGGTTAGGATCACTCACCCAATTGAAGCTGCCCATCCGTTTCTGCCATAACCCCACTGGGCACCTCACCCACGCACTGGTGGATTCGGGCGCAGAAGGCAGCTTCATTTCACAAAGCCTGGCAACCCGATTGGGCATCCGCTGCCAGGCACTCAACGCTCCCATCTCCCTAGTCCACCTCTACCGTGCCTCCCTTGGGAGAGTGACACATCAAACTGTCCCCGTACCGGTCATCATCTCGGGAAACCACCGGGAGGAGATGACCTTCTACGTCCTTCCCAACTCTGTGTCGCCCGTCATCCTGGGGTATCCCTGGCTCCGTCTTCACAATCCGGTCCTGGATTGGAGATCAGCTGGGGTATCGGCATGGAGTACATTCTGCCTGGGCACCTGCCTCCAGTCCGCTGCCTGCTCGCCGTCCGCTCCTCCCCCCGCGACGGACGCTGCACCCCCGGACCTGTCCCTGGTGCCTCCGGAGTTTCACGACCTGGGTATGGTGTTCAGTAAAGCGAAAGCTATGTCTCTTCCCCCTCATCGGCCCTACGACTGTGCCGTCAACCTCCGCCAGGGGGCTCCGTTACCTTCTGGTCGGCTCTACAGCCTGTCAGCGCCGGAGAAGGAGACGATGAACACATATCTGAAGGAGTCATTAAACGCCGGGATAATCCGCCCATCATCGTCACCCGTGGGGGCAGGGTTCTTCTTCGTGGGAAAAAAGGATGGGTCCCTCCGCCCTTGCATCGACTACCGGGCCCTCAACGATATCACGGAGAAGGACCGTTACACCCTGCCCCTCATGGACACTGCCTTCCACTTCCTCCAGGGGGCGACCTGGTTCACCAAGCTGGATCTACGCAGCGCTTACCACCTCGTCCGGATCCGGGAGGGAAATGAATGGAAGACAGCCTTCTGTACCCCGAACGGCCACTTTGAGTACCTGGTCATGCCGTTCGGGTTGACCAACGCTCCAGCCGTCTTTCAGCGCCTTATAAATGACGTCCTCCGGGACTTCATTGGCCTTTTCGTGTTCGTCTACCTGGACGATATTCTCATCTTCTCCAAGTCCAGGGACGAGCACCAGGTCCACGTGAGGCGGGTCCCCCAAAGACTGCTGGAGAATCGTCTGTACGTAAAGGCAGAAAAGTGTGAATTTTACGCCAGAACTACGTCCTTCCTGGGGTTTATCATCGCCCACGACAAGGTGCTCCCAGACCCAGAGAAGGTGAAAGCGGTGGTGGAGTGGCCTACACCTGCATCTCGGAAGCAGGTGCAACAGTTCGTTGGCTTCGCCAATTTCTACCGCCGCTTTGTACCCAACTTCAGCTCCATCGTTGGGCCACTGACCCGCCTCACATCCCCGAAGGTCCCGTTCCGGTGGACCGAAGAGGTCGCTGCCGCCTTTAAGGCGCTGAAGGCGGAGTTCTCCTCCTCCCGGGTCCTTCGCCAGGTCGACCCCGCGCTGCAGTGCATCGTTGAGGTGGACGCCTCGGACACGGGAGTGGGAGCAGTGCTGTCCCAGCGGTCGCCGGACGATGGCGCCAAATGACCGTGCGCCTTCTTCTCCCGGCGCTTGTCCCCGGCGGAGAGGAACTACGATGTGGGGGACAGAGAGCTCTTGGCCATCAAGCTCGCCCTGCAGGAGTGGCGCCACTGGCTAGAGGGGGCGAACCTGCCGTTTGTGGTCCTTACGGACCACAAGAACTTGGAGTATTTACGATCTGCCAAGCGCCTGAACGCCCGCCAGGCGCGCTGGTCTCTGTTCTTCGCCAGGTTCCAATTTTCTATCACCTTCAGGCCTGGCTCTAAGAACGGCCTGCCTGACGCCCTCTCTAGGCAGTTCACTCCTGTGGAATCGGAGGAGACGCCCCACTCCATCCTGCCCAGGTCGTGCGTCGTGGGAGCCATCTCGTGGGATATCGAGGCCAAGATCCGGAAGGCACAGGAGGTGGAACCTGATCCTGGCGGCGGACCGGAGGGAAGACTGTTCGTCCCATCTGCGGTCCGAGGAGAGGTTATCCACTGGCTCCACACCTCCCGGCTCACCTGTCATCCCGGCACCTCCCGGATGATCAGCCTCCTCCAACGGTCTTTTTGGTGGCCAGGCCTGCGGAGGGATGCAGCCCGCTACGCCCGGGCTTGCCCAGTCTGTGCCACCAGCAAGTCAGGAAATGCCCCTCCAGCGGGTCTGCTCCAGCCTCTGCCCGTCCCCGGCAGGCCCTGGTCGCACATCGCACTGAATTTCGTCACCGGACTCCCCGTTTCCAACTCCTTTAACACCATCCTGACCATCGTGGACCGTTTTTCCAAGGCGGCACACTTCGTCCCCCTGCGAGGTCTCCCTACCGCCCTGGAGACGGCGGGCCTTCTCGTCCAACACGTGGTCAGGCTGCACGGGATTCCGGTGGACGTGGTCTCGGACCGGGGCCCCCAATTTTCATCCAAGGTTTGGAAGTCCTTTTGCAACGCCATCGGAGCCAAGGTGAGCCTCTCCTCCGGCCATCACCCCCAGTCTAACGGGCAGTGTGAGAGGACCAATCAGGAGCTGGAGGCTGCGCTCCGCTGTGTTGCAAGATCCAAGCCGACGTCATGGGGCAACCATCTCGCCTGGGTGGAGTACGCCCACAACACCGCCTGCTCTTCTGCAACGGGGATGTCCCCCTTCAAGGCGTCCCTGGGTTACGACCCCCCGCTGCTTCCAGCGCAGGAGAGCGAGGTAACTGTTCCGTCAGTTAGGGCGCACCTGAGGCAGTTCCGCTCCACCTGGGCCGCCGCGCGTCATGCGCTTTTACGCACAGCGGAGCGCAACAAGACCGTGGCGGACCGGCGTAGAAGACCTGCCCCGGCGTACAGAGTTGGGCAACTTGTCTACGTTTCCACCCAGGACGTCACCCTAAAAGGCGAGAGGAGAAAGCTGGCACAGCGGTTCATGGGTCCCTTTCCCATCACCCGGATCATCAACCCGGTGGCTGTGCGCGCGGCTATTCTCCCCTCCCTCCGCATCCATCCCACTTTCCACGTGTCGAAGGTGAAGCTGGCAGTCACCGACCCCCTTTGCCCTCCTCCTGCAGCGCAACCCGCGCCCCGGATGATTGGTGGCCATCCGGCCTGGTCCGTCTCCTCCATCCTGGACTCCCGGCGCCGGGGTCGTGGGTTGCAATACTTGGTGGACTGGGAGGGCTATGGGCCCGAGCATCGACAGTGGGTGCCCCCGTCGTTTGTGTTGAACCCATCGCTCATCACGGACTTCCACCGAGCACACCCGGATAAGCCATCGCCAGGAGGCGCTGCTAGAGGGGGGAGTACTGTTACGCCGCGCCGCTCATCAACGGCGCCACCTGCTCACACACCTGTCAGTCATCAGTGGCGAGGGATATAAGCCGCCTCGCCCTGAGCTTCGGTCTGAAGCCGTAGACTTCATTTCCCTTTCATGGGCTTCTACCACATTCTCTTCAGCATCCTCGTTACCGGTAAGAAGATCACTTACCTCATCTCTCTAGTCTGCTCCCCTGTGCACAGGTGGATTCCTCGGCAGCAGACTATCCCGTCCCTCGTCTCTCCTCGCTGCTGCACTGAGTCCTGCAGGTGGCTGTCTCCCGGGCTTCCATCCTTGAAGCGCCAGTCATCTGTCCTAAACAAGTAAGCTTCTCTCCCTCGCCTTTTCTCCTCCTGTGTTGGTGTGTGCTCATCACCCTGTGTCTGATTCCTCCCATAGGGTTGCTGGCTGAACGGTCTCCTGCCTCTGGGTCCGAAGCAGACGCCCACCACCAACACATTAACATTCCGCAGACACGCACCCAAACATCCCTGTTGTTAATAAACGGTTTGAACTACTCTGAGCCTGTGTGTGTGCGTCTCCTGAGCCGAACGTTATGTCAGAATACAAGGAGGTTATGTCCGAGTTGTATAAGAGAGGTTTTCGTCCTTCTCTTCTCTTCCCCGCCAGGCTCTGGATAACTCTGCCAAACGGCAAAAACCAGTGGCTGGCGTCCGTCTCAGAGGCCACCCACTTCATGCAAACCATGGAAAGAAATCAGCGATTTTCGCCTTGAACTGGACATTCCTGGGTTGTCCAACTACCACACTGGACTACTTGATTACTACTTCATTAAAACTGCACTGACTGGACATTGATGCATTTTTAGATGTTTAAAAACAAGGTAAAATTGGCTCCCTATACGTTGTTCTTTACTTAAGTTTTTTTTTTTTTTTTTAGGGTCAAATGTTCATACTATGCAGGATTGAAGCCAGTTGTATGGGAGTATTTTGTTAGGATGAGAATAGAGCAGGAGATGGAGCGGTTGCTGTTTTTTGCAACCGGCTGGAGTGTTGTTATGTTATAGGTTTGGTTGTTGAATTTTTTTTTTTTTTTTAATTGTTTACACCCCCTCACCCCCCCCCCCCTATTTTTTTTTTTTTTACCCGTACCTCACCCCATTCCTTTTTGGGCTACACAACACAATATATAAATTTTACTCTTTGAATGAATAGTAATCTTACTTTGGTAAGCTGGAATGTGAAGGGGTTGAACCACCCAATTAAACAAAAGAGAGTCATGTCACGTCTAAAGTAATTTAAGCCTGGGGTACTGTTTTTGCAGGAAACCCATTTGCAGGATTCCGACCACTTGCGCTTGTCAAAATGTTGGTCAGGACAATTTTTTCATTCAAATTTTAAAGCTAAGGCCAGGGGCGCAGCTATTCTTATTGATCGAGATATCCCATTTATTCCCTCTAATGTTGTATTAGATAAAAATGGACGATTTGTAATAGTATCAGGTAAACTTGGCAATAAATATGTCACCTTGGGTAATCTGTATGCGCCGAATGTTGATGATGTACACTTTTTTCGCAACCTTTTTTCGCAGCTTCTAGATTTAAATACTCATTCTCTAATTCTTGGGGGTGACTTTAATTTGTATATGGATCCGATCTTAGATCGCTCATCCTCAAAACCTGCTAGTCTTAATAAATCTGCAACTTATGTTAAGTCTTTTCTTGAGGAATATAGCCTTACAGACCCTTGGCGTTTTTTACATCCTAACGGCAGGGACTATTCTTTTTTCTCTCACGTACACCATACTTATACCAGAATAGATTATTTTTTTGTTGACAGTTTATTAATCAATAACCTTAGCTCTTGCAGTTATGATAGCATTTCGGTTTCTGATCACGCCTCTCTTGTACTTAAAATGATTCTCCATGGATGTGACTCCATGAGAAAGCACTGGAGACTGGATCCATTATTACTTACAGATGAAAAATAGATTGCGAATATTTCTTCTAAAATTAAGGTTTTTTTGAAAGAAAATAAAACTCCTGGTATGCCAAACAAAACGATATGGGAGGCCATGAAGGCATTTCTTAGGGGGGAATTTATCTCATTGGCAGCATTTAAAAGACGATCCACAATACAGGAACAGAAGGCTATTTTAGATCAAATCTTGGACATTGACAGACAATATGCTCAATCTCCATCACCCGCTCTGTACAAGGAACGTTTGACATTACAAACTAAACTTAATTTACTCTCCACTCGACAAATTGAAGGTTGTTTAATAAGGAACAAGAGTGAATTTTATGAACATGGCGAAAAAACCGGTAAACTTTTAGCTAATCAACTGCGCGGTATTAGAGCTAAGCAAATTATTACTGGAGTTAGGACAGATAAAGGAGAGGTGACATCTGATCAACAAGTGATTAATGATATTTTCAGGTCATTTTATTCCAAATTATATACCTCAGAATATACAACAAACTTAAAGGCTCTGCAAGATTTTTTTGATTCTATTGATATTCCTTCGATTTCCTCAGAATCTCGGCAAATTCTAGAAGCTCCCATCACAAAAGAAGAAATTCAGCTGGCAATATCATCCATGCAATCAGGAAAATCTCCAGGGCCTGATGGGTTTTCCGCTGATTTTTTCAAAAAATTCTCTGACGACCTTGCCCCTTTCCTTCGTCAAGTTTTTACAGAGTCGCTTGACTCTGATACACTTCCTCCTTCATGTTACCAGGCCTGTATCACTGTGTTGCTTAAAAAAGACAAGGATCCTGTTGATTGTGCTTCTTACAGGCCTATTTCCTTGTTAAATACAGATGTTAAAATTTTGTCAAAGTTGTTAGCTTCAATGTTGGAAAAGATTCTTCCTTTTATAATTTCACAGGATCAAACCGGTTTCATTAAAAATCGCCATTCTGTTTTTAACTTGCGGCGGTTGTTTAATATTATTTATACTCCTCACCACAACATACCTGAATGTCTTATTAGTTTGGATGCTGAAAAGGCATTCGATAGGGTTGAGTGGGAGCATTTGTTTTTTACTTTGGAGAGGTTCGGTTTTGGTCCTTCCTTCTGTTCCTGGATTAAACTTCTCTATGCTAGTCCTTTAGCTTCAGTGTTAACTAATTGTTGCTATTCTGACTATTTTAGGCTTTACCGTGGTATGAGGCAAGGCTGTCCTTTGAGCCCGTTGCTCTTTGCCTTGGCAATTGAGCCGTTAGCTATTGCAATCCGTGGGAGCCGGGACTTTCTAGGCATTTGTAGGGGCGGCATCGAGCATAGGGTTTCACTCTATGCCGATGATCTTTTATTATTTCTCTCCAACCCACTTACTTCATTACCTGCTATACTCAACATTTTGTATAGTTTTAGTAGGTTTTCTGGTTATAAAATTAATTTCAATAAGAGTGAATTGTTTCCGATTAATGAAAAGATTCGAGTTCAGGATCTTGAAAATTTTCCTTTCAAGGTTGTTATTGATCATTTTAATTATCTTGGGATATGTGTTACTAAACAATTTAATTACTTGTTTAAAAATAATTTTCTCCCCTTATTTGACCAGTGCAAGCTAATGCTTTCCAAATGGTCCCCATTATCCTTGTCCTTAATTGGCAGAATCAATTCTGTAAAAATGATGTTACTTCCAAAGTTTTTATATTTGTTTCAATGTCTCCCCATTTTTATTCCTAAATCGTTTTTTAAGTCTTTGGACTCTCTGATTACCTCATTTATTTGGAATGGTAAACATCCGAGATTGAGGAAAGCTTTTCTTCAAAGACCCAAATCAGCGGGTGGCATGGCTCTGCCTAACTTTCAATATTACTACTGGGCAGCAAATATCAGGTGCATGCTATATTGGAAACATTTCTATCTGGAATCCAAATCACCCATTTGGATCCTTATGGAGTCACATGTGGATAATCAAACTTCCCTACCGGCAATTTTAGGTTCACCACTTTCCCTTGCCTTGTCTACACCGGGTAATAACGAAGTGGTTCGTCAGTCTCTTAGAATTTGGTCTTAATTCAGGAAAAATTTCGGTCTTCAGTTTTTCTCCATTAGAAGTCCAATTGCTGCAAATCATTTATTTACCCCATCAATTATTGATAGTGCATTTCATATATGGCACAGAAAAGGTTTAAAATCTTTTGCGGATTTATATTTTGATGGACAATTTGCAAGTTTTTCTCAACTTTCCACTAAATTTGACATCACTTCTATACATTTTTTCCGCTTCCTCCAGGTCAGACATTATGTGCAAACCATGACAAAACAATTCCCCCCAAAACCTTCTGATAATCCTCTAGATGATTTTTTATTAGTTAAACCAACTTCTAAGGGGGTAACATCAGTTTTATATAATTTAATTTCAAATTTACAATCTTCTTCTCTGGCCGCTTTTAAATTGAATTGGGAACAAGATCTTAATTTTACTTTTACTGATGAACTGTGGGACTCTATTCTTGGCCAGGTTCACACTGCATCAATGTGTGCTCGTCACGCTCTTATTCAATTTAAGATCGTGCACCGGGTGCACCTGTCCAAGGTTAAGTTAGCACGTATTTACTCGGATATAGACCCAACTTGTGAAAAGTGTGGTAGCGCTCCTGGCACTTTGCTTCATATGTACTGGTCCTTTTTTTTTTTTTTGTTTTGTTTTTTTTTGTTACTTATTTGTACCCGTAGGTAGATTTGGTTTGCAGTCTGGTGACAAGCCACCGGCTGCCGGTCGCTGCGTGCGCGAGCGCCCTAAACCTACATGTTTTTGGTGTGCGGGAGGAAACCGGAGAAATCCCGGAGTAAACCCACGCAACACGGGGAGAACATGCAAACTCCACACAGCTCACTGTTGGTCGGGGGCTGGGATCGAACCCACGATCTCATGATCCCCGCGATCCCCCGGCCGAGGGTAAACTGTGCTGCCACAGTGCTAAACCACTGCGCCACCGTGCAGCCCCAAAGGTCCTGCCCTTCAATGATGAATTTTTGGCATTCTGTTTTTATCACTATGTCTGAAGTCCTGCATTATCAAATCAAACCTGATCCATTATGCGCCATTTTTGGTGTGGCTCCAGAACTTGTCTTGCCAAATTCCAAATTAAAAGTATTCAAATTTTCATTATTATTGGCCAAACGTGCTGTATTACAGAAGTGGAAAGACTCTTCGCCCCCTTCACATTTAAAGTGGATAAAAGATATAATGTCCTGTTTGGATTTAGAAAAAATCAGATACTATACAGTTCGTGGCTCTGAAATTTTTTTTTATAAATTATGGCGTCCGTTTCTTGATTTCTTTGAAAGACCCACGATTATAGTTTCTGAGTAGCTCATATCCCCTTTACCCCACCCCCACTTCACACACACAATTTTTTTTTTTTGTATTTTTATTATTATTGTTTACTTAAAGGTTTTTGTGTTTTGAAGCATCCATATTTGTTAGTTTTAATTCTATTTTTGCACTGTTTGGTTAAAACAAAAATGAAAATTTCCGATACTTTGTATTGTATTGATACTTCACTTAATAATAATAAAAAGACCTTTGAAAGAAAAAGACCTGTCGGCATGGCTTGGGTGTAGTGTCCCACCCTCACCCACACTTTGCATATTAGGTGATTTAAGTGAAATAAATATAGATGCAAGGATGTCACACATGGTTCTCACTGCCTTATGCATTGCAAAGAAAGCTATCCTCATGAACTGGAAAACAAGAAATAACTTATGCAAGACTTATTATAATAACTTACTATTGGATTATATTAGCCTGGAAAGAATGTCAGCCTCCTCAAATAATCAATTGGCGGAATTCAATTCTCTCTGGTTCCCGCTTATTAATTCTATAATCTGTGGGGTGGCGGGTGGTGACTCACTCTCCTTGGCACCTCTGGCGGCTGGCTGCGCCCCGACCGCAGGTGTCCGGGGGGCCTGTTCCAGGGTGGCCGTCTGTCTGGCCCTGGGGAGGGGGGTGTTGGGCTGTGGCCTCTGGCCGGCTGGCCTCACCCCTCGGGGGGGGGGTCTGGGTCTGGCCCTGGGCCCCTAGTGCTGGGGGGGGACGTCACCCCCCCGGGCCGGGGTCGGGTGTGCGCCGGTGGTGGGGGTTGTCCCTGGTGCATCCTTGCGCGGTGGGGTCGTGTGTTTCCTGGGGCCCTGGTGCCACCCTGGGGCTGGTGCCCGCATCCTGGGTTGCCCTCCCCGTTCACTGGGGTCTGCGGGTGGGGGTGTGTGTGGGTGTGAGTGTGGGCTTGTGTATGAGCGGATGTGGAAGTGGGTGTGTGTTGAGTGGGCAGGTGGGGTTGTGTGTTTGTGTAGGTGGGTGTGTGTGATGGTGGGTGGAGTTATGTGTGTGTATGGAAGCAGTTACTTGTGGGTAGATGTCTAGGGGGCGGAGGATGTGTGTATGGGTAGGAGAGCTTTGTTGGGTGGCAGGGGTTGGGCAGTCCATCTAGTGGCATGGGGGCTGGCGTTTCAGGCCCTGTTTGTCCCGGCCGCCCTGCTGTTGTTTTGGGGGGTGAGGCACTTTGCTACATCGCCCCTGGTGTCATTGGCAGCGGGTGTGTGTTGGTGCTTGGGGGTGGCTGGGGGGTCATTGGCGCGGGTTGATGGCCGTGTTTCCATTGGGTTGTTCCGGGGTGGCTGTGGTTGCAGGGCGGCCTGCAGCTGTCAGTGTGCATCTGGGGTGGGTGGTCGTGGGCCTGCGTGGGCGCTCGGGGGTGTCGCCTGGCATGTTGGGCGCTGTGTGGGTCCGGCCCATTGTTCACTATTGTGACTGTTGTTGTCCATGTTCATGTGTGTAAGATGAGTGGAAGTATGTTTGGCTGCCCCGTCATGTTAGTGGTGCTGGAGCGCCGGGGCGTGATGCTGGTGGGTCCTGGGCTGTTTCCACTGGCGGCCCTCGCCCTGGGTTGGGATTTGGGGGCAGTGGGTGGCCTCATAAACCAGTCTGCAAGCTGGCTTCTGGGAGGGGACGGCCTTGCTTTTAGACCGCCTACCTCCCAGTCTTATTTCCCGCCCTCCCCCTGATCTTTTTTGTTACATTTAGGGCTTTGGGGTGGGGGTGTGCCGCACTGCGTCGGTGAAGGGGATACCTTTGCTGTGTGGTGGGGCTGCACTCACCTCAATTTTAATTGCATTTTAGACACTGAGGGCTTGGGGGGATGGGGGCTCTGCTGCCTATTGCAGTGGCTAACGATGCTTCAATCACTATCCCCCCAATTTTAATTGCACTTTAGTACTCCACACATTTACACTCAATTATATCATATAACCGACACACACCCACCGTGTTCTGTGCGGTGGGAGGAGGTGAGGATCTTCCCCCACCCCTGTTGCCCTGCTCTTGCTGGGGGTGTGGGAGCCTGGTGGGGAGCCTGGGACCTATCATGTTGTCAAAATCCCTGGGTGCTACTAAATATATAGATACAACCAAGGAAGTGATGGGGGGCTGAATATGAGTCTAAGTGTGAGTGAGGGGGTGATGAATGGAGGTGGTGATGATGGGTCGGTTTTGTGCAGCGCTTTGCATGCCGGGTGGCATTTTGGGGCGCCTGCGGTGGTCTGCTGATTGTTCGCTCAGATGGGCGCCGGGGGGTGGGGGTCTGCTTCTGTGGCCTGCGCCGGTGGCCTCCCTGGTCACTGCCGGGCACTGGTGCATGTTCAGGCTCGCTGCATCTGCTTCGCAGCCGCCTTTTGAAATAAAGGTGAATGAGGAGTGAATTTGAGTGGGTACTGGAGTGAGAGAGAATGGGTTGGTCTGGGTGAGTGAGAGGGGTGTGCATGGGAACATGTGGGTGTGAAGGTATGGGGAGGGGTGTGCCTGCGAGTCGGGAGGTGCTGGATTAAGGGGGGTAGTGCCTCTCGGCAACGTGGGCTCCCCTGGGTGAGGGGACTTCTTTAGACGTGGGGGTCCCCGGGGTGTGTGGCGGAGGCGCTGGGGCGGAGCTGCTGTGGGGGTGCCTGGGGAGGCTCGCGCGGGGGGGCGCTGGCTGGTCTCTGTCCTGGGGGGTGGAGTCGCTGGCCTCCTGGTGCCTGGGGCCCGGGGACGGATGTTGGCCCCGCTAGGGGGGTGGGGGTCGGGCGGGTCCGGGGGGGTGGGCTCACCGCGCTGGCCGCCGGGCGGCCTGCCATCACTTGATCGTCCCTCCGGGGGTGGATGCCTGGCTTTCCTGGGGCTTGCTGACCTCGGGGCTGGGGGTTGGTGGTGCTGCCTTGCCTGCTCGGGGTCCCCGGGGGGAGAGATGCTGCGACCGGCTCTCCGCTCGTATGGTTCCTGACAAACCACTCACGTGCACACACTTATTTTGCGCGCGTTCTCATATATATGCACACAGACATACATGCACAAGTGTCTCTCCTTTAACAGGTGCAGAAACCAGACTCGTGTTGAGACATCTCCGGTGGAAGAAGCAGTTTGTCATTTGTTTTTGTTTTTTTGTTTGTTTGTTTTTTTGTCTGTTCCCCTCCCTTTTCTTTTCCCCCTTCACACACTTCCCTCTTCCCCATCCTGTTGGGTCTTCCATCGGTAAAACAATTAAAATAAAGTATTAAAAGTTATTACAGGAGGAGTTTACAACAATATACAGTGCACAGTTAGGTACTGTATAAGCTCCTCTTGGCAAAGTAAATCTGTTTTGGCACAATAAGGGTGACAGATCCCTGTTCTGTTTGCCTAGCTGCCTGACAGGACAAGGAAAAAAAAAAAAAAAAAAAAAAAAAGGGGTGACCAAAACTCAGCCACTCTGACCTAGGAAGAGGAATGACCTTCTGTTGCTACACCCTGTATGACGAGCGGACTGCTTTACTCCCACGGACCGCTGCAGCTGCCTTTGGCCGATAATGCATGCGTGGACTCATATATAACTGGGTCAGGGAGAGCACAGAAGATGTCAGACTTCACACCCTGACAACACTTGTTGCCTGTTAGGGACAGAATCTTGACCCAGAGCTCTGTAATTCTATATTCAACCTGCTTAAATAAATACAGATTTTCCAAGCCTTAATTACTCTCTCCAGTGCCTTTATCAACGAATTCGGGAGGAATGCTTACACACACATAGACAACGGGTAGGGGGAGAAAAAGCATTCCAACATATCCTAACACTTGTTATATACATTACAATGCATCCACCATCCTGTGTCTCATGCAGCAGCTTGGAGAAGCAGGGGACGAAGGTGCCTCATTGTCTGGTCTAGTTACCCCCCCCGGAGGGGGGGCTTCCCCCTTCAGTCCATTATTCTGCCCCTCTTCCTGCTTCTGGGTGTGAGAGAATGTCCACACGCTGTGTCTAGTGTTCACCACAACGGTCTGTTAACAGTTGAAAGCTTTCTTGAAAAGGTGTTTTTTAAATTTATTCTTAAAGGAGTTTATTCTTTATGAGAAAAAAATACTAACATTTCTGGAAAAACGTCACAAATTTATGAACAAAAACATGCAATTTTATGAGAGAAGATACAACGTTAAGATGAAAACATTGCACAGTGGAAAAAAAAAACTCCCTAATTACAACTCAAGTATGTTTAGTGCTTTCCAACTGTGTGGTGACTGCTCTCACTTATACTTGAGTAATTATTATAAAGTGATGCTGCTTTTACTTGGATACAATTTCTAGATACTCTCTCTACCCACCACTGTTGATACATGTTCACTTAAGTCGATTAATCCCCAGCCAGTGATGTAACAGACGAGGTACAACCCTCCCATCATCACTCACAGACATCTACACCACCAGGGTCATCACGAGGGCCCACAACATCATCAAGGACCATACCCATCCACAACTCAGCCTGTTCACACTCGTGCCATCAGGAAGACGCTACAGTAGTATGAAATCCGACATACCCAGGTTGCTAAGCAACTTCTACCCACAGGCCATCAGACTCCTGCACCCTAAACCAACCCTTCAGTGCTCCATTCCCCACCCGTAGTCTCGTGGACTCTGACTTTTGTTTGTGCTAGTCAGCACTGCCCCCACAAAGACTAAGTGTGACCACTGCACATTTGCACGAGGTGCAGCACACTTTATTTTTATATTTATTCTTATGCTTGTTTTTGCTTATTTTACTCACGTTTTTACTGCTGTGTGAAGGCAATTATGTAGCTATAAGAATTTCATGACCTGGTGAAATGGCTGTTTTACTGTGTTTATGACAATAAAACTTCCGATTCTGTGGAGAAATTCTGAAGTACCAGGAAGAAGAAAAAAGTTGAAACGCTGCCACCACCTTTTGGTTGATTTCAGAACTACATACTGTAGCGAACTCAATATGAGCACCCTACTTGGCTTGCCAAGTGGGTTAACCCTATTGGCGACACAGGTAGGGTGCGGGACTCCGGAGCGGGAGGCGTGAGTTCGAATCTCCCGGTGGGACATCGCCATGTCGAGCAGCACGTTACACTGGTGTCAGAAGTGGGATGGAGCAGATGGATGCCAGGATCAGAATGGAGATCCAGCAGCTGGAGCAGTTCATTGCTCAGCTGATGATGGACGATGGGACCGAGACACCACCCCCGGGAGCCAGGAGCCGGGACGAACAAAGCGGCGGCGGACCTGACAGGGCCAGCGCATCCCACTTCTGACACCAGTGTAACGTGCTGCTCGACATGGCGACGTCCCACCGGGGGATTCGAACTCACGCCTCCCGCTCCGGAGTCCCGCACCCTACCTGTGTCGCCAATAGGGTCAACCCACTTGGCAAGCCAAGTAGGGTGCTCATATTGAGTTCGCTACACTACTCCCCTCTGGTTCTCGACATCGTCCCGATGTCAGCGCCCCATTACTGCTTTGGACAGGAGATCCCACTTCTGACACCAGTGTAACGTGCTGCTCGACATGGCGACGTCCCACCGGGAGATTCGAACTCACGCCTCCCGCTCCGGAGTCCCGCACCCTACCTGTGTCGCCAATATGAGCACCCTACTTGGCTTGCCAAGTGGGTTGACCCTATTGGCGACACAGGTAGGGTGCGGGACTCCGGAGCGGGAGGCGTGAGTTCGAATCTCCCGGTGGGACGTCGCCATGTCGAGCAGCACGTTACAATACAAACATCAACTGCACAAAACAGGACTGGGATGCATTTACATTTTATTTCAAAGGCGCCTTCTGACAGTTTGAAGAAAACATGATGCCATCTAGGAGCTTGTCATAGCCTGAAAAAAACAAATACAAGGCAGACATTTTCTAAATCAGATCATCAATTCACAAATTTATAACTGTCAAGGTTCAATGAGCCTTACTGAATATAACCACTCATTGAAGGAGGAGACTCTGGTGAAGACAGTGGGTTTGTAAAGCTGGTTGCACATGCCAGATGGGGCATAACTGGCCACACCGTGGACTCTCCAGGCCCCGCCAGTAAAGCAGTTCAAAGGACCTCCAGAGTCACCCTGCAACGGGGAGCAACAAGAGCAAGACCATGGCTCCGAGTGACTAGGATAAATCTTCACAGTGTTACTGATTATTTACAAAAAATATGAGTAAAAAGATTACCGATGCACGTTATCATCTAAAATGGCATAATTTGATTTTTGCTCTAGAAAATAGTTGTTAAATGTCAATGGTAGTCATGTTCTACAATATAAAAAGTCATTTTGAGGAATTGTTGGCCAAAAAAACCTACTATAGCTAGAAAAAATGTTGAAGCCTTAAAATTAAAGTGAGCATTATAAAATTGTACCTCAAAAGATGAAATCTAAATAAGGTAAATTAGCTTATTTTTGAGATATATTTTCAATTAAAATTTTTAAAGTTAAGTTGAGTTTTTACTGTGTGTAAACTGGTCTGCCAATATATGCAATCATGTCATTAATTTTCTATTTTTTTTTTAAATTTACATTTTTTCCTGTAAATATTTTTTTCCATATAAAATTGTGTACTTTTACCCTTAAATTTGCAGCTTTTCTCTTGTAGATTGGCAGCTTTTTACCACAAATTTGGAAATTTTCACTTACAAATTTTTATATTTTTTTCTTCATCAAAAATCTGTGACTTTTGTTTTAACTGTTTTTCTTTTTTCTTATAAATTTGGCATTTTTCTCTTGTAAATTACTGTTTTTTTCCCCAAATTTTTTCAGCAATTTTCCCATAAATGACTCATTTTTTTCTTGTATATTTACATTTTTACTCACAAAGTTTGAACTTTTTTCTCATAAATGTATGAAAAAATATATTTTTCTCTTGTGACTTTGTGTTTTTTCCCCTAAAATTGCAGCTTTTCAATAAATTTGAGTCTTTTTTCATGAATTTACATTTTCCTCATAACCTGTCAATTTATTTTATTATTTATTATTTATTATCATTTTAAATCATTGAGAGTCATTGGTTTTTTTTTCTCTTGCATACATTTTCCTATGATATTTTCTATACCTGACAGCCTGCTATGATTCCATCCCCTCCAACACAGACCATAGTTTCCAGAGCGATGCTGCCCCACCAGTTGGGCTGGGAGCAGACAGCGTGCTCCACCACATTAATGGGAGCCACCTGTAGGATGGCAGGGACACTACCTGAATCTGAATAAACACAGGAGCATGGAAATGTCTTAATTCCAAACACATTAGAGGGTATTCATGGGTGCTCACGTGTTTACTTACAGTCTATTAATCCCCAGCCTGTGATGTAACAGGTGAAGTCATGAGGGAGCGTCTCCTCAGGGTATGGCAGCCTAGCTATGGCCACATAACCATTATCAGACACAGGGTTGGCCAGCTTTATCACGGCAATGTCATTTCTGAGAGAAACGTTAGATGCGTCACTGAGTGGCAGTGTATTTACTTAAATGAAGATGAGTGGGTGTGATTGGCTGCCACTCTACCCTTTGCCAAGGTCTCCGGTCCATCCAGGATGGACGATAATCCTTTCCACACGGAGGAACTGCTCACTGCCTTCGTACACATCCAGGTTGTACTCACCAACCACCACACGGTACAGGTCAGGCTGCAGACTGACAGGGGGATACAAAAAACCCAAAACCTAGTGTTTACTTGCATTCATTTGTCCAACTTGGAAAGAGAGATAGGTGGAGTAGCCAGAAATTGTACTCATAAGTAGTGGCTAGAAATTACTTGAGTAAGAGTAAGAAAACAGACCTTTCCACTAAAAAATAAAATTGAGTAATGAGTAACTTTTTTACTCTCACCAAATTTTGAAATATTTCTCTTTTTTTTTTTTTTTTTTGCCTTTTTTCTTTTAAATTTACTGCCATTTCCTCAAAAATTTGTGGCTTTTTTTTTTGTAAATTTTAGACTTCATTCTCATCACTTTTTGAGGTTTCACTATATTTGAGGTATTTCTTTTGTAAATTTGCAGCTTTGTTTTCACACGTTTGCAGTTTTTTTTCTAAATAAAATTGCAACTTTTTCCACAAAATTATCTAACTTTTTTTGCATAAATTTGCAACTTTCTTCCTCATAAATTTGCAACTTTTCATTTGCACATTTTCAACTTCATTCTCAACAATTTGCAAGGTTTTTCCTCCAAAAGGTGTTAGTCTGAAGGAAAAAAAAAGCAAACTATCCAAATGTAATAATCCATATCATATAGATAAACAACAGATGCAGTCATTTCTGGTTAGAACAAGTCACCCCCTCTGCTCAGAAGACATCAGTCACTGCCCAGAATCCAAACCTGAGGATAAGATAAGATAAGATAAGATAAGATAAGCCTTTATTAGTCCCACAATGGGGAAATTCCAGGATTGCAACAGCATAGGGATAGCAACACTCAGAGCAACAATCAGAAGGCAAGAAAAAACAACATCTAGTAAACATATGTCCATATTACTATAAATGTATATATATAGACACACAGTGCAGAGCATTATGGCTGGTGAATGTGCAGCAGAAAGTCTAAGCTCTCTCTCCGCGGATGCAGCGGGCCAGCTGGAAGTCTTTGGGCATGATGGTGACCCCCTTAGCGAAGAAGAGACCACCAGGTGGGTCTCGCTGGTCTCCTGCAGAGCCATGACGGCGAAACTCAGGAAACGCAGGACGGTCTTGAAGTCCTGAGCGATCTCCCTCACCAGGCGCTGGACGGGCAGCTTACGGATGAGCAGCTCCGTGGATTTCTGGTAGCGACGGATCTCTCTCAGAGCCACGGACCTGTGACGGCGAGGCCTCTTCACTCTGCCGGTGGCCGGAGCGCCTCTCCGAGCAGCCCTGGTGGCTAGCTGTCTCCTGGGGGGCTTCTTCCTCCAGTAGATTTTACGGGCGGTCTGCTTGGTTCTTGCCATCGCTCTTTATTATTCTGTCTTATATTTCTTTCACGCCGCCTAAACTCCAGCCCGGCACCCGCTTCGTTTTCGCTACAGCTCCCGGTATGTCGAGTTTCCCATTAGCACCGGGCGGCGGCCAAGTGCTAGCTAGCACTAGCTCCTCCCCGCTGTAACGTCTCCCGCTGCAAACCGTGGCTCCGTCCGCCGACCCGGGAGACCCCCGGGGCGATCCGTGCGTCCGTGATATATATACAGAGTGAAAGGTGTAGAAAGAAGAAGGAAGATAAAAAAAAAGGCTGTTGCAACAGGCAGCCGACTCGTGTGGCGCCGCCGGTCCGGCGGAACCGGAACCGGAAAAAAATAATATAGACTTAAAATCCATGCAGTGAGCCGCAGTCATGATGTGGAAACCATCAATGATGGAGCCTCCACAGACGTGGTAGAAATAGCCCTCATTGTATGCATCATACTGCAGAGAAACCTGAGAGAAAACAAAGGCTGCATAAACACAGGGAAGCAATAATCATGTAATTATGACGATTGTGTAGTACAATAACAACTTATTCAGTGGTACTACACTTGCTCTAATTGCTCCAAAAACAGAGGGAAACAACCACATTACAGCACAGACTCCCAGTAAAACACAGTTCTGCTACTTTGTCAATGGAGGAAAAAGTACCTGCCACTGCCAGGTGTTGGGCTTGGCATTGCTGCCCCCTATGACCCTCTCATTGTGCACCCTGTGGTTGAAGGGTCCATCAGCAGAAATCAGCCCTGTAACAAATAAGCAGATGACACACCTGCGACATGTGTTAAAGATCACAAAACTGGTTTTTAGCATAGGAAAAAGCCTAAAGAAATGACAAGCTCACCGATGCAGGACAGAACAGCCACAAGCCAAATCATTTTAGCGCACCGAGAACTTGGGGCGGTTTGCTTTTATATCAATTTGAGATGGCAAGACCTTCAGATCGGGCTTCTAAATTAGGCAGCTGTTAAGTTACCAGCCAAGGTCAACTTTCTGTCGGTGTCAGATCAAATGTGCAAAACATTATGACAAAAAGGGAACAAATTATAAAGGTGAGATATTGTTACAACATAAACCCACCAAATATGTACATAGTACGAGTGTTTGCCTTTTGACTGACTCTGAGAATTTAAAAGTAAAGAAAAAGCTACAGTAGTTCCTTATGTTGTTGGGAAAAGAACAGGTGCAGTGTGTGGATGGAACAGAGTCATACTGAAGAAAAGTCAGCCAAACCACCTGGTGAAGGTGAACACCAAACACAAAATGTCCAGCAGATAAAGTTTTAACAGGATTACCAGCCAATGCAAAGAAGAAAATGTTCCACAGCCTGCAAATCTGCATGACTCTGAAATTAGTATTTGCATTACAGTGGAAGAAGCAATGTAGTTAACATGTAGAAGCAAGCAAACAAATAAATATAGATGGATACACCAGGATGTGACATTCAACACTTTTCTACCTGAAATCAAGACATTGTGGGGAGTACAAATAAAGGAACCAGACCTGCACAACAGACGAGCTTTATTTCTCTCTCTTACTTCATTCATACATAGAAAAAGACTTTCTCAATACACCAGGGTCTCTCCTTTTATATCACTCCATTCCTTCCCCCGTTGCCTGAAATCTTGCATCACAATACATTCACACATTGCAATATGTACTGTCCTCCATTAAATCCCCCACGCTCTGCCAGCAGAGGGAATATTCCCCTCCCCTCTGCTTCCAGTCTGAAATGATTATCCCAGCGTGGGTTCCCTACAACATAACCCATTCACAAGATTTACATCTCTTTTGATATGCAAAAGAGCTACATAAAAAGTGAATTTTATGAACATGGCGAAAAGACCGGTAAACTTCTAGCTAATCAACTGCGCGGTATTGGAGCTAAGCAAATTATTACTGGAATTAGGACAAATAAAGGAGATGTGACATCTGATCAACAAGTGATTAATGATATATTCAGGTCATTTTATTCCAAATTATATACCTCAGAATGCACAACAAATTTAAAGGATCTGTAAGACTTCTTTGATTCTATTGATATCCCTTCGATTTCCTTAGAATCTCGGCAAATTCTAGAAGCTCCCATCACAAAAGAAGAAATTCAGCTGGCAATATCATCCATGCAATCAGGAAAATCTCCAGGACCTGATGGGTTTTCCGCTGATTTTTTCAAAAAATTCTCTGACGACCTTGCCCCTTTCCTTTGCCAAGTTTTTACAGAGTCACTTGACTCTGGTACACTTCCTCCTTCATGTTACCAGGCCTGTATCACTGTGTTGATTAAAAAAGACAAGGACCCTGTTGACTGTGCTTCTTACAGGCCTATTTCCTTGTTAAATACCGATGTTAAAATTCTGTCAAAGTTGTTAGCTTCAAGGTTGGAAAATATTCTTTCTTTTATAATTTCACAGGACCAAACCGGTTTCATTAAAAATCGCCATTCTTTCTTTAACTTGCGGCAGCTGTTTAATATTACTTACACTCCTCACCATAACTTACCTGAATGTCTTATTAGTTTGGATGCTGAAAAGGCATTCGATAGGGTTGAGTGGGAGTATTTGTTTTTTACTTTGGAGAGGTTCGGTTTTGGTCCTTCCTTCTGTTCCTGGATTAAACTTCTCTATACTAGTCCTTTAACTTCAGTGTTGACTAATTGTCGCTATTCTGACTATTTTAGGCTTTACCGTGGGACGAGGCTGTCCTTTGAGCCCGCTGCTCTTTGCCTTGGCAATTGAGCCGTTAGCTATTGCAATCCGTGGGAGCCGGGACTTTCTAGGCATTTGTAGGGGCGGCATCGAGCATAGGGTTTCACTCTATGCCGACGATCTTTTATTATTTCTCTCCAACCTACTTACTTCCTTACCTGCTATACTCAACATTTTGGATAGTTTTAGTAGGTTTTCTGATTATAAAATTAATTTCAATAAGAGTGAATTGTTTCCGATTAATGAAAAGATTCGAGTTCAGGATCTCGAAAATTTTCCTTTCAAGGTTGTTACTGATCATTTTAATTATCTTGGGATATGTGTCACTAAACAATTTAATCACTTGTTTAAAAATAATTTTCTCCCCTTATTTGACCAGTGCAAGCAAATACTTTCCAAATGGTCCCCATTATCCTTGTCCTTAATTGGCAGAATCAACTCTGTAAAAATGATGCTACTTCCAAAGTTTTTTTATGTGTTTCAGTGTCTCCCCATTTTTATTCCTAAATCCTTTTTTAAGTCTTTGGACTGTCTGATTACCTCATTTATTTGGAATGGTAAACATCCGAGACTGAGGAAAGCTTTTCTTCAAAGACCCAAATCAGTGGGTGGCATGGCTCTGCCTAACTTTCAATATTACTACTGGGCAGCAAATATCAGGTGCATGTTATATTGGAAACATTTCTACCTGGAACCCAAATCACCCATTTCGATCCTTATGGAGTCACATGTGGACAATCAAACCTCCCTACCGGCAATTTTAGGTTCACCACTTCCCCTTGCCTTGTCTACACCGGGTAATAACAAAATAGTTCGTCAGTCTCTTTTTCGGTCTTCAGTCTTTCTCCATTAGAAGTCCAATTGCTGCAAATCATTTATTTACCCCATCAACTACTGATAGCACATTTTATATATGGCACAGAAAAGGTTTAAAATCTTTTGCGGATTTATATTTTGATGGACAATTTGCAAGTTTTTCTCAACTTTCCACTAAATTCGATGTCACTTCTACACATTTTTTCCGCTTTCTCCAGGTCAGACACTATGTGCAAACCATGACAAAACAATTCCCTCAAAAACCTTCTGATAATTCTCTAGATGATTTTTTTATTAGTTAAACCAACTTCTAAGGGGGTAATATCAGTTTTATATAATTTAATTTCAAATTTACAATGTTCTCCTCTGGCTGTTATTAAATCAAATTGGGAACAAGATCTTAATTTTACTTTTACTGATGAACTGTGGGACTCTATTCTTGGCCAGGTTCACACTGCATCAATGTGTGCTCGTCATGCTCTTATTCAATTTAAGATTGTACACCGGGTGCACCTGTCCAAGGTTAAGTTAGCACGTATTTACTCGGATATAGACCCAACTTGTGAAAAGTCTGGTAACGCTCCTGGCACTTTGCTTCACATGTACTGGTCCTGCCCTTCATTGATAAATTTTTGGCATTCTGTTTTTATCACCATGTCTGAAGTCCTGCAATATCAAATCAAACCTGATCCATTATATGCCATTTTTGGTGTGGCTCCAGAACTTGACTTGCCAAATTCCAAATTTTCATTATTAAGATAAGATAAGATAAGCCTTTATTAGTCCCACAATGGGGAAATTCCAGGATTGCAACAGCACAGGGATAGCAACACTCAGAGCAACAATCAGAAGGCAAGAAAAATTATTGGCCAGACGTGCTGTATTACTGAAGTGGAAAGACTCTTCGCCCCCTTCACATGTACAGTGGATAAAAGATATAATGTCCTGTTTGGATTTAGAAAAAATCAGATATACGGTTCGCGGCTCTGAAAATAAATTCTATAAATTGTGGTGCCCGTTTCTCAATTTCTTTGAGAGACCCACGACTATAGCTTCTGAGTAGCTCATATCCCCCTCGCCCCACCCCCACCTCACACACACAATTTTTCTCTTTTTGTATGTTTATTATTATTATTGTTTAATTAATTTTTTTTGTTTGTTTGTTTTTTGAAGCATGCACATTTGTTAGTTTTAAATTCTATTTTTGAGCTGTTTGGTAAAAACAAAAATGAAAATTTCCAATACTTTGTATTGTATGTTGTATTGACACTTCACTTAATAATAATAAAAAGACCTTTGAAAGAAAATTCAATGTCCATGTTTCAGCTGCGATGTAGCGCACAATATGTGCTACTGTTGTTGCACCCTTAGAACGACAGGGCTCAGTCTTCTGTTAGGCAACTTTATTACTCCCGGTTCTGCGTCTTTTTTGTAATAATTTGTCTGAGCAGCCGGGTCTGAAAAAAATGGCGACTACACACTTTTTTCCATTCACCAGACGAGAACATAAAAAACAGGAGCACAGTGATGACGTATTGTCGCTTAACTGACCTCACTCTCTCTCTCTGTCCCAGCAATTAATTAATTCAGAATTATACATATAAAATGTGACAGGACTGACACAAGACCAGATCAAAACACATTCCTCAGCATCACAGCATCCCGTCCTAACAGCATAGACCTGTCATAAATCTCTAGGGCGCAACACCCTCCCCCACTAAAAAAAAAATGTTGCCTAACATTTTCTGTACCACTACACAGACAATATTTAACATATCTCGAATAACATTAGAACACTTTGGGGATGGTGAACATGTGAGCTGCTGTCTTTTTCTTTTTTTTAGCATGCATTACAGAATACAAGTGCAAGTAATATTATTTCACTTCAGTGTCTCTGTGTCTTCTTTTTCAACCTCTTGTGGCTGTAATACTAGGCTAAATGTCCATAGTCTATCAGTATTGAAGGGTGAATAGTCCATTGAAGGATTGGTGGGCTCTCCCAATCTTCACAAAGGGACAAGGAAATTACCATGTACACCCAACCTTATGTTTCCTACACATTTTGGTGTCACACATTTCGTCTCATTCTGTGTATCACTGTTTTTTGTTTTGTTAACAATTTTTTTACACAGCAATCGTGACACTATTGTGTCATTTTTAAGTACACAGATAACCATCTATTTTTGTACTTAATTTCAAACAAATACTCTGCTTGGTTATATTTGAGCTACAATATATTCTGAACTAAAAGTGCGACCATACCCCTATAACTAACATTCAATAAACAATAGCTAAAATGTGAAATGAATGACTAAATCAATGAATCTACTTATGAATAGCATAACATTCTCTCATTCATTGTTAGACAAAGGATACATGAATGATGGTCTTGTAGAGGGATCCTGGCTGATTCTCAGGGGTTGCTTCAAGCTGACACCACATGTCTTCAGAGGTCTGAACGTCGGCTGACCCAGCTGATCATAAGTGTAGATACGCTTGGGTGGCCTGGGTCTTACTGGTCTTGCCGTTTGCATCTCCAGGTCACTCTCTTCACTGTCAGATTCAGCACTCCTCTCTTCACTCTCAGGTTCAGCAGTAAGAACATCAATCTGCTCTTCTTCTGCCGAGTCTTCCTCAGACATGATTGCATCCTCTTGTCCTTCTTGCTGCCTCTCCATTTTTGGATAAAATTCACCTGCTTCTGGGTTTAGGTGATGAGCAGCCTGTCTTGCTGTTGTCCATACCTGGTAGTCTTCTTCACTGGAATTATCTGAGTCTGCCAGGTCAGGGTTACATCTGACTTTCTGATTATTTCTCACTGTTTGCTTTCCTTTTCCTGCATCACACGACCCGCTCCAGTTTGCATATCGTTCAAACCGCTCCACGGAGGATGCTATAGTCACCACCCTACACTCTGTCATCACCCACCTGGACCAGAAAGACACCTACGTCAGACTCCTGTACATTGATTTCTGTTCAGCATTCAACACCATTATTCCCCAGAGACTGATAGAGAAATTACTCCTTCTCGGTCTGAACACCGCCACATGTCTCTGGATCCTGGATTTCCTGACTGAGAGACCTCAGTCTGTCCGGGTTGGAAACAACATCTCCAACTCTGTCACGCTGAGTACCGGAACCCCTCAAGGCTGTGTACTCAGTCCACTGTTGTTTACACTTCTAACACATGACTGTGTATCCAAACATGAGGGGAACCAGATTATTAAGTTTGCAGATAACACCACGGTGGTGGGACTTATTCAGAGGGATGAGGAATCAATGTACAGGGAAGAAGTGAGAGACCTGGAGGGCTGGTGCAGGGAGAACAATCTGGTGCTCAACGTGGACAAAACGAAGGAGATGATTATCGACTTCCGGCGGTCACAGCCTGAGCACGTCCCCCTCAGCATCGGCGGCCGTTTAGTGGAGAGAGTAGAGAACATCAAGTTCCTCGGAGTGCAGATCTCGCAGGACCTGACCTGGAGCAAGAATTCCTTGGAGATCAGGAAGCGGGCTCAGCAGAGACTACACTTCTTGAGGAAACTCAAACAGGCCTCTCTCCCCATCTGCATCCTCAGGACCTTCTACAGAGGTGTGGTGAAGAGTGTTCTGACGTACTGCATTGCTACATGGTACTCCAGCTGCAGTATGTCAGACAAAAAAGCCCTGCAGAGGATAGTCAAGGGGGCGGAGAGGGTAATTGGAGTCTCCCTCCCCTCTGTCCAAGAACTTTTTCAGAACCGTTGTAGGAGCAGGGCACTGAACATTGTCAAGGACCGTTCTCACCTTCTGCATAAACACTTTGAACTTCTTCCATCTGGTAAACGATTCCGGAGCATCAGAGGCAGAACCACCAGACTGATCAACAGCTTCCTCCCACAAGCTGTCAGGATGCTGAACAGCTGACCCGGAATCTCACATACACACTACTGCACCTATGGACATTTTGTATATTATAGTTAGTTATTCTTTTTCCCCAAGTATGTCTCAGGGATGTGTGAATGGATGGGGGGTGGGGGTGGGGGGTGGAGCTATGTGGGAGTGTGTCTTAATCATGCTGCTTCTTATATGGATGCTGAGAGAAACGCAATTTCATCTTGCCTGCACTACAGTTGTATGTACAGCAATATGACAATAAAGTTTGATTTGATTTGATTTATTTCTTGTGTTTTTTTCTTCTCGACTGGGAACAGTGACCTCTGGTTTTTCAACCAGATATGGGCATGGCAAGAGTAGGTTTCGGTGTAACACCCTTGTCCCCTGTTCATCCATTCATTCATTCATTCATTCATTCATCTAAAAAATAATAAATTAATGCTATAGACTCCAACACTACGTCCACAATTAAAATGTGAATAAGATAAGACAAGATAAGATAAGCCTTTATTAGTCCCACAATGGGGAAATTCCAGGATTGCAGCAGCACAGGGATAGCAACACTCAGAGCAACAATCAGAAGGCAAGAAAAAACAAGAGCAGCTAGTATACATATGTACATATTGCTATAAATATATATATATATAGAGACACACAGTGCGGAGCATTGTGGTTGGTGGATGTGCAGCAGAATGTGGATGAGAACAAAAAAAAAGTGTTTAGTGTATCATCATATAAATAAAATGACGGATGATTATATTTTGACTGTTACAATTCTCTCCATTAAAATAACATAAAAATCCCATTAAATGTCATTTACCTTTTTTTTTTATTTAAGTTTTTGTAAAGGGTATACAGGTCATTACAACATTGCATTGTTTACATTCTCATCACATGTTCCCTTATTTTTTGCTATTTGACAACATTGGTAGGATAATTATTACAACACCCCCCTTTTTTTTAAAGTGAAAGAAAAAGTGAAGTTACAGAGAATAAAATAAAAAAAACAAACAAACAAACAGAACAGCAAAAAACAAACAAACAGAAAATTAAGTAATTAAAAGTAAAAGAGCATTTGAGTAGCTTTGGAACAAAGAGTGGGACCATTATTGAAATGGTATTTGTCAAAGATTAGATCTAATGGAAGACACATATGCGATCCAGGGTTGCCAAAAGTTCATGAACCCATCCATGTCCTGTCTCAGTGCGAATGTCAACTTTTCCATCGAGTAAATGTCTTGAATCACGTTAATCCAATCTTCAGGTGTAGGACAATCCTTCAGCATCCATTTTTTAGTTAGGGCTTTTTTACTTGCCAATATTAAAACACTGAATAAGTATTTATCTCCTCGTCTTTCCAGTGAGTCCGGTAGTAAACCCAAATACAAAGTTACAAAAGAAAACTGAACTGTTATTTTGAATATTTTCCCCAATATTGTCTGTACATTGGTCCAATATTGGTGGATAACTGGGCATGACCAAAACACATGAAAATGATTTGCAGTCTTTTCACCACACAAGCGCCAACAGTTCAACCCCTTATGGGTAAATTTGTTTTGTGCAGGTGTTCTGAAAAATCTTACCAAATTTTTCCATCCAAATTCTCTCCACTGCAGGGATGAGGTACTTTTCCATTGCTGTTTATTTAGCTTTTCCCATATTTCCAATTGTAAAGTGAAATTCCCCTCTTTTTCCCATCTCTCTTTTATATATGAAATAAGTTAACAGATATAATAAGATGTAGTAAAAGAGACTATTACAGTAAAGAACTGGAAAAAAACAAAGACAATATTAAAAATACATGGACAATAATCAACAGTATCCTTGGAAATAAAAGCAGAAATACAAGCTACCCAAGTAATATTCCAAAAAATAATAAAACGACTCCGAGTGTGAATATAGCTTCACCTGCAGATGAATTTAATAATTTTTTGTTAACATTGGACCTAAACTGGCCCGAGAAATACCCACTACGGTGCCTACAGGTGATTCAATATGCAATAACACTGCTGTAAAAGACACCATTTTCATAAAGAACACAGACGAAAGAGAGGTCATTGAAATTGTTAAATCGTTCAAAAGTAAAACATCTACTGACTGCGATGGTATTGACATGCTACTAGTCAAAACTGTTATCGAATGCATAGTGAAACCACTGACGTATATCTGTAACCTGTCTCTCCAATCAGGTATATTTCCCAATGCAATGAAAATAGCTAAAGTAATTCCGATTTACAAGACAGGTGACAGAGGGGAACTCTCAAACTATAGACCAATTTCACTATTACCGCAATTTTCCAAGATACTTGAAAAAATATTCTATGAGAGAATTGACAACTTCATACTGAAGAATGATTTATTGTGTGAGCAGCAATATGGGTTCAGACACAAAAGGACAACAGCATATGCCTTAATGGAATTTACAGAAAAAATATCAACAGCCATTGAAAATAAAGAGTATTCAGTTGGAGTATTCCTGGATCTTAAAAAAGCATTTGATACAGTAGATCACAATCTATTATTAAAGAAACTACAAAATTGTGGTATTAGAGGGGTTGCACTGTCCTGGTTAAGCAGTTACTTAAAGAATAGATATCAGTATGCATGTGTTAGCAACAAAAACTCAGAGTTACTGAAGGTCACCTGTGGAGTCCCACAGGGTTCAGTTTTGGGACCATTGTTATTCAATATGTATATAAACGATATATGTAAAGTTTCAGAAAAAATGGACTTAATATTGTTTGCCGATGACACTAATCTGCTATGCAGTGGAAACAATTTGGAACAACTTCTGGATACACTCGGAAAGGAATTAGGAAAGCTTAAACTGTGGTTTGATTCAAACAAATTAACGCTCAATTTAAGCAAGACAAAATTTATAGTCTTTAACAACCATCACAACTACCCAGTACCCAAACTCAGTGTAAATGGTGTAGAGATTGAAAGGGTATCCGAAACTAAATTCCTTGGAGTAATAATTGATAACAAACTGTGTTGGAAGCCACATATTAATTATATTAAAGGTAAAGTATCCAAATCAATTGCAATATTACACAGAGTGAAAAATTTGCTGAATCAACCCACACTATACACCTTGTATCATTCATTAATACTCCCATACATGACATATTGTAATGAAGTATGGGGAAATACATATAAAACAAACATATATCCACTCTTTATGCTTCAAAAGAGAGCTATTAGAATAATCAACAAAGCAGCTTACAGGGAACCAACAAACCCACTTTTTCTTAAACAAAAAACTCTCAAGTTGAAAGATCTGATTGACTTTAAAACCGCAATAATAATGTTCAAAGTGAAGAATCTATCACTGCCCGCAAATATCCAAAAGTTGTTCCAAACAAGGGAGAAATGATATCACTTCAGAGGAACATGTATATTTCAAAAGCCTACAGTGAGAACAACCACCAAGCAACACTGTATTTCAGTGCAAGGAGTCAGATTATGGAACGATTTTGGACCTGAATTAAAATCATGTACAACGCTTGGACAATTTAAACAAAAACTAAAGGAAGAAATACTCCAAACATATTTACAAGACGACATGTAAACCCACATAAGGATTGACATTTCCAGCCTGTGTTGTGTTGTAGCTTAGTTTTTCTTTTTTTCTTTTTTTCTCTGTGACACTATGTCTTAGATTTGTTTTTGAATAGTAACCGCTTAACTTAGACTAGCTCAGTTTTCTTTTTTCTCTCAGTCACATTTTGTCTTAGCCTTGTTTTAAATTGTAATCGCTCTTGTCTTGTTTTCTCTTTTTTCTCCTTTGAATTCTTAGATGGAATATGGGTGGGCAATATAAGCTGCGGCTTCAGCCATCACCCATTTCGGATAACTCACGTGGAATTGTATAGTAGAAGGAGTCTTTGTCTAATTTGACCTTGTTTTATATTATACAGTTTCTTTTAACCTGTAATGTACTATCCTATCCGAAATAAATAAATTCATTCATTCATTCATATATGATGTGTTGTCTCCTTTTAAGTCTTGAAGACCTTGGTATATTTTAGAAATGTATCTGATCCCTGGGATCCCTTTATATGCCATTAAGAAGACCTTCAGAACACCTGACTGGGCCCTTTCCAAATCCTCCTTTTTAAGTATATTGTTTATGTGGTGTCTAAGCTGAAAGAACCTGTAAAGATCTTGATTTATTAGACCTTGTTTTTTCAAATCTTCAAAACTTCTTAAAGTTTGCCCCTTAAAAAAATCGTAATATTTTATCAGCCCTTTCTCTTTCCACTCTTTAAATCTAGTGTCTGTTTTATTGGGGGTAAAGTCTTGATCATAGGCAATCCATTGCAGAAGTCGATAGGGCTCTTTAGCTTGATTCTCTCTGACTATCTTAAACCAAATTTTTAGCGGGGTCTCTATCCACGGGTTAGTGTTATTCAAGAGTTTAGGTAAGGCATTGTTCCCTATTATCGCCTGTAGGGGGATGTCACTTGTTATTTGGCATTCGATCTCCTTCCATTGTGCAGTGTAGACTGGGTTACATATCTCTATTAAAGTTTTAATTTGTGCGGCTTTAAAATAGTCCCTGATATTTGGCAGCGTGAGCCCACCTTTGCCTTTGTTTAGCTGTAAGGTTCTATATCTGATTCTAGGTCTCTTGCCCTACCATATGAATCTTGAGATCCTTCTGTCCAGCTCCTGCCATGTTTTTTTGGGAGGTTCTACCGGTATTGTTTGGAAAAGGTATAGAAGACGTGGAAGTATATTCATTTTGACTGCTTCAATTCTTTGTGCAGTACCTAAGAATGGTATCATATTCCATCTTGCTAGGTCAGATTTTATTTTTGTCACCAGTGGATCATAGTTTAGTGTTATAATTTTGTTGAGTTGTTTCGGGATATTGACCCCCAGATATTTCATAGATACCAACTCCCAGTTAGTTTTGAGTTCACTTTGTGAATAATGATTTGGGTCATAGTTGAATGTTAAAACTTGGGTTTTATGCATGTTTAATTTGTACCCCGATAAATCTCCATAGTCTGAAAAAACTGAGATTAGTTCTGGTAAAGAAGTGTCTGGCTGCCCTAGGTATATTAAAATGTCATCAGCAAAGAGTGCTATTTTATGTTCCTTCTGACCAAGTGTAATACCTTGAATTTCTTGATTTTGTCTTATCCATTGGCTCAGAGGTTCTATGAAGATTGCAAAGAGCAGTGGAGACAGGGGGCAGCCTTGACGACATCCTCTTTCCAGCTCAAAAGATGATGATAAATTACAGTTAATCCTTATTTTAGCTGTTGGTTTTTTATATAATGCCTGTATAGTTCTAATGAAGTTGTTATGAAAATTGAAACTGGATAAGATTCTATATAGGAAAGACCAGTCAACCGAATCGAATGCTTTTTCAGCATCTAATCCCAATATGACTGCATTTAAGTTATATTTTTTTATATGATGAATTATGTGTAAAGTGCGTCGAATGTTGTCTTGTGTCTGTCTTTGTCTTATAAAACCTGTTTGGTCTAAGTGAATTAAGTCTGTCAGTATGTTTTCTAACCTTTTGGCAAGGATTATGGTAAAAAGCTTATAGTCCTGATTTAATACACTGATTGGTCTGTAGTTGGAGCATTCTAGTTTATCCTTTTCAGGTTTAGGTATAACTGCAATGACCCCTTCTCTCCAGGAGGGGGGGATTTCCCCTGTGTGGAGGACATAGTTAAATGTTTTCAGGAGGAGAGGAGATAGTTGCTGTTTAAAGGTTTTGTACCATTCTGCTGTATAGCCATCTGCTCCTGGGGATTTGTTAGCTTTAAGTTTCATAATTGCTTTTTCCAATTCTTTAGGTTGTATTTCTGACAGTAGTGTTTTATTTTGTGATTCCGTAAGTTGGGGAAGGTTTAATGAGTTTAGGAATGTCTTGGATGCGTTTTTATGTTTTTTTGTGGGAGTATAAGTTCTTATAGTAATTCTCGAAGCTTTTAAGAATATCCTGAATTCTGAATTTTATTTCCTTTGATACTGGGTCTCTGATTTTGTAGATTGCTCTTTCTGTTTGTTGTTTCCTCAATTTATAGGCTAGTAATTTTGCCGATTTACTGCCTGCTTCATAGTGTTTTTGTTTCAGAAATGTAAGTTTCTTCTGGATTTCTATTGTGTAGATCTCATTTATTTGATTTTTAATTTCTTTAATCTTGAGCGAGCCATTAGAATGAGTGTTGTCTTTGTGTTCTTTTTCTAGGTTCTTGAGTTCTGACTCTAGTGTGATTAGTTTTTCTTGTCTCAGTTTCTTTTGGGTTGCCAGTTTTGCAATAATTTTTCCCCTTATTACAGCTTTGCACGCATCCCACAGTATTAAAGGGGATACTTCTCCATTATCGTTTTCTTCCAAATATCTGAGAATATCTGATTCCAATTCATCTTTCAGTGGTCCTTTCAGGACATTTGAATTCAACCTCCAGGAAAATGTGTTATTTGTGTATTTTTGGATGTTTAAGTCCATATAGATCGGACTGTGGTCAGAGAGATCCATCAGTCCTATTTTACATGTTTTTACTCTTCCAATGTCTCTATTAAACATAAAAAAGTAATCAATCCTTGAGTAAGATGAATGTGGCGTTGAATAAAAAGTATAATCTTTTACATTGGGGTTGAATTCCCTCCATACGTCACAGATTCCCATTTCTTTTAATAGCATCCGAGTTTTCCTATTTTGAGTGTTATTTTATTTATTTTTTTTTTATTTAAGTTTTTGTAAAGGGTATACAGGTCGTTACAGCAATGCATTGTTTACATTTTCATCACATGTTCCCTTATTTTCTGATATCTGACAACATTGGAAGATTAATTCTTACAACACCCCTTTTTTTTTTTTAAAGTGAAAGAAAAAGTGAAATTAAAGAGAAAAAAAAAAACAAAAAACAAATAAAAAAACCCAAACAAACCAGTAAAAAACAAACAAAAAGAAAAAGTAAGTAAATAAAGATAAAAGAGCATCTGAGTAGCTTTGGAACAAAGAGCGGAACCATTATTGAAATGGTATTTGTCAAAGATTAGATCTAATGGAAGACACATATGAGGTCCAGGGTTGCCAAAAGTTCATGAACCCATCCATGTCCTGTCTCAGTGCGAATGTCAACTTTTCCATCGAGTAAATGTCTTGGATCACGTTAGTCCAATCTTCAGGTGTAGGACAGTCCTTCAACATCCATTTTTTAGTTAGAGCTTTTTTGCTTGCCAATATTAAAACATTGAATAAGTATTTTTCTCCTCGTCTTTCCAGTGAGTCCGGTAGTAAACCCAAATACAAAGTTACAAAAGAAAAGGGAACTGTAATTTTGAATATTTTCCCCAATATTGTCTGTACCTTGGTCCAATATTGGTGGATAACTGGGCATGACCAAAACGCATGAAAATGATTTGCAGTCTTTTCACCACACAAGCGCCAACAGTTCAATCCCTTATGGGTAAATTTGTTTTGTGCAGGTGTTCTGAAAAATCTTGCCAAGTTTTTCCATCCAAATTCTCTCCACTGCAGGGATGAGGTACTTTTCCATTGCTGTTTATTTAGCTTTTCCCATATTTCCAGTTGTAAAGTGAAATTCCCCTCTTTTTCCCATCTCTCTTTTATATAAGATGTGTTGTCTCCTTTTAAGTCTTGAAGACCTTGGTATATTTTAGAAATGTATCTGATCCCTGGGATCCCTTTATATGCCATTAAGAAGACCTTCAGAACACCTGACTGGGCCCTTTCCAAAACCTCCTTTTTAAGTATATTGTTTATGTGGTGTCTAAGCTGGAAGAACCTGTAAAGGTCTTGATTTATTAGGCCTTGTTTTTTCAAATCTTCAAAACTTCTTAAGATTTGTCCTTTAAAAAAATCGTAATATTTTATCAGCCCTTTCTCCTTCCACTTTTTAAATCTGGTGTCTGTTTTATTAGGAGTAAAGTCCTGATCATAGGCGATCCATTGCAGAAGTCGATAGGGCTCTTTAGCTTGATTCTCTCTGACTATCTTAAACCAAATTTTTAGCGGGGTCTCTATCCACGGGTTAGTGTTATTCAAAAGCTTAGGTAAGGCATTGTTCCCTATTATCGCCTGTAGGGGGATGTCACTTGTTATTTGGCATTCGATCTCCTTCCATTGTGCAGTGTAGACTGGGTTACATATCTCTACTAAAGTTTTAATTTGTGCGGCTTTAAAGTAGTCCCTGATATTTGGCAGCGCAAGCCCACCTTTGTCTTTGTTTAGCTGTAGGGTTCTATATCTGATTCTAGGTCTCTTGCCCTGCCATATGAATCTTGAGATCCTTCTGTCCAGCTCCTGCCATGTTTTTTTGGGAGGTTCTACCGGTATTGTTTGGAAAAGGTATAGAAGACGTGGAAGTATATTCATTTTGACTGCTTCAATTCTTTGTGCAGTACCCAAGAATGGTATCATATTCCATCTTGCTAGGTCAGATTTTATTTTTGTCACCAGTGGATCATAGTTTAGTGATATAATTTTGTTGAGTTGTTTCGGGATATTGACCCCCAGATATTTCATAGATTCCGACTCCCAGTTAGTTTTGAGTTTGCTTAGTGAATAATGATTTGGGTCATAGTTGAATGTTAAAACTTGGGTTTTATGCATGTTTAATTTGTACCCCGATAAATCTCCATACTCTGAAAAAACTGAGGTTAGTTCTGGTAAAGAAGTGTCCGGCTGCCCTAGGTATATTAAAATGTCATCAGCAAAGAGTGCTATTTTATGTTCCTTCTGACCAAGTGTAATACCTTGAATTTTTTGGTTTTGTCTTATCCATTGGCTCAGAGGTTCTATGAAGATTGCAAAGAGCAGTGGAGACAGGGGGCAGCCCTGACGACATCCTCTTTCCAGTTCAAAAGATGATGATAAATTACCGTTAATCCTTATTTTAGCTGTTGGTTTTTTATATAATGCCTGTATAGTTCTAATGAAGTTGTTATGAAAATTGAAACTGGATAAGATTCTATATAGAAAAGACCAGTCAACCGAATCGAATGCTTTTTCAGCATCTAATCCCAATATGACTGCATTTAAGTTATATTTTTTTATATGATGAATTATGTGTAAAGTGCGTCGAATGTTGTCTTGTGTCTGTCTTTGTCTTATAAAACCTGTTTGGTCTAAATGAATTAGGTCTGTCAGTATATTTTCTAACCTTTTGGCAAGGATAATGGTAAAAAGCTTATAGTCCTGATTTAGTACACTGATTGGTCTGTAGTTGGAGCACTCTAGTTTATCCTTTTCAGGTTTAGGTATAACTGCAATGACCCCTTCTCTCCAGGAGGGGGGGATTTCCCCTGTGTGGAGGACATAATTAAATGTTTTCAGGAGGAGAGGAGATAGTTGCTGTTTAAAGGTTTTGTACCACTCTGCTGTATAGCCATCAGCTCCTGGGGATTTGTTAGCTTTAAGTTTCATAATTGCTTTTTCCAATTCTTTAGGATGTATTTCTGACAGTAGTGTTTTATTTTGTGACTCCGTAAGTTGGGGAAGGTTTAATGTGTTTAGGAATGCCTCGGATGCGTTTTTATGTTTTTTGTGGGAGTATAAGTTCTTATAGTAATTCTCGAAGTTTTTAAGAATATCCTGAATTCTGAATTTTATTTCCTTTGATACTGGGTCTCTGATTTTGTAGATTGCTCTTTCTGTTTGATGTTTCCTCAATTTATAGGCTAGCAATTTTGCCGATTTACTGCCTGCTTCATAGTATTTTTGTTTCAGAAATGTAAGTTTCTTCTGGATTTCTATTGTGTAGATCTCATTTATTTGGTTTTTAATTTCCTTAATCTTGAGCGAGTCAGTAGAATGAGTGTTGCCTTTGTGTTCTTTTTCTAGGTTCCTAAGTTCTGACTCTAATGTGGATAGTTTTTCTTGTCTTAGTTTCTTTTGGGTTGCCAGTTTTGCAATAATCTTTCCTCTTATTACAGCTTTGCATGCATCCCACAGTATTAAAGGGGATACTTCTCCATTATCGTTATCTTCCAAATATCTGAGAATATCTGATTCCAATTCATCTTTCAATGGTCCTTTCAGGACATTTGAATTTAACCTCCAAGAAAATGTATTATTTGTGTATTTTTGGATATTTAAGTCCATGTAGATCGGACTGTGGTCGGAGAGATCCATCAGTCCTATTTTACATGTTTTTACTCTTCCAATGTCTCTATTAAACATAAAAAAATAGTCAATCCTTGAGTAAGATGAATGTGGAGTTGAGTAAAATGTATAGTCTTTTACACTGGGGTTGAGTTCCCTCCACACGTCACAGATTCCCAATTCTTTTAGTAGCATCCGAGTCTTCCTGTTTTGGGTGTTATTTTTTTTTTTTTTTTTTTATTTAAGTTTTTGTAAAGGGTATACAGGTCGTTACAGCAATGCAGTGTTTACATTTTCATCACATGTTCCCTTATTTTCTGATATCTGACAACATTGGAAGATTAATTCTTACAACACCCCTTATTTTTTTTTTTTTTAAAGTGAAAGAAAAAGTGAAATTAAAGAGAAAAAAAAACAAAACAAAAAACAAAAAAAAAAACCAAACAAACCAGTAAAAAACAAACAAAAAGAAAAAGTAAGTAAATAAAGATAAAAGAGCATCTGAGTAGCATTGGAACAAAGAGCAGAACCATTATTGAAATGGTATTTGTCAAAGATTAGATCTAATGGAAGACACATATGTGGTCCAGGGTTGCCAAAAGTTCATGAACCCATCCATGTCCTGTCTCAGTGCGAATGTCAACTTTTCCATCGAGTAAATGTCTTGGATCACGTTAGTCCAATCTTCAGGTGTAGGACAGTCCTTCAACATCCATTTTTTAGTTAGAGCTTTTTTGCTTGCCAATATTAAAACATTGAATAAGTATTTTTCTCCTCGTCTTTCCAGTGAGTCCGGTAGTAAACCCAAATACAAAGTTACAAAAGAAAAGGGAACTGTAATTTTGAATATTTTCCCCAATATTGTCTGTACATTGGTCCAATATTGGTGGATAACTGGGCATGACCAAAACACATGAAAATGATTTGCAGTCTTTTCACCACACAAGCGCCAACAGTTCAATCCCTTATGGGTAAATTTGATTTGTGCAGGTGTTCTGAAAAATCTTGCCAAGTTTTTCCATCCAAATTCTCTCCACTGCAGGGATGAGGTACTTTTCCATTGCTGTTTATTTAGCTTTTCCCATATTTCCAGATGTAAAGTGAAATTCCCCTCTTTTTCCCATCTCTCTTTTATATAAGATGTGTTGTCTCCTTTTAAGTCTTGAAGACCTTGGTATATTTTAGAAATGTATCTGATCCCTGGGATCCCTTTATATGCCATTAAGAAGACCTTCAGAACACCTGACTGGGCCCTTTCCAAAACCTCCTTTTTAAGTATATTGTTTATGTGGTGTCTAAGCTGGAAGAACCTGTAAAGGTCTTGATTTATTAGGCCTTGTTTTTTCAAATCTTCAAAACTTCTTAAGATTTGCCCTTTAAAAAAATCGTAATATTTTATCAGCCCCTTCTCCTTCCACTTTTTAAATCTGGTGTCTGTTTTATTAGGAGTAAAGTCCTGATCATAGGCGATCCATTGCAGAAGTCGATAGGGCTCTTTAGTTTGATTCTCTCTGACTATCTTAAACCAAATTTTTAGCGGGGTCTCTATCCACGGGTTAGTGTTATTCAAAAGCTTAGGTAAGACATTGTTCCCTATTATCGCCTGTAGGGGGATGTCACTTGTTATTTGGCATTCGATCTCCTTCCATTGTGCAGAGTAGACTGGGTTACATATCTCTACTAAAGTTTTAATTTGTGCGGCTTTAAAGTAGTCCCTGATATTTGGCAGCGCGAGCCCACCTTTGTCTTTGTTTAGCTGTAGGGTTCTATATCTGATTCTAGGTCTCTTGCCCTGCCATATGAATCTTGAGATCCTTCTGTCCAGCTCCTGCCATGTTTTTTTGGGAGGTTCTACCGGTATTGTTTGGAAAAGGTATAGAAGACGTGGAAGTATATTCATTTTGACTGCTTCAATTCTTTGTGCAATACCCAAGAATGGTATCATATTCCATCTTGCTAGGTCAGATTTTATTTTTGTCACCAGTGGATCATAGTTTAGTGATATAATTTTGTTGAGTTGTTTCGGGATATTGACCCCCAGATATTTCATAGATTCCGACTCCCAGTTAGTTTTGAGTTTGCTTAGTGAATAATGATTTGGGTCATAGTTGAATGTTAAAACTTGGGTTTTATGCATATTTAATTTGTACCCCGATAAATCTCCATACTCTGAAAAAACTGAGGTTAGTTCTGGTAAAGAAGTGTCCGGCTGCCCTAGGTATATTAAAATGTCATCAGCAAAGAGTGCTATTTTATGTTCCTTCTGACCAAGTGTAATACCTTGAATTTTTTGGTTTTGTCTTATCCATTGGCTCAGAGGTTCTATGAAGATTGCAAAGAGCAGTGGAGACAGGGGGCAGCCCTGACGACATCCTCTTTCCAGTTCAAAAGATGATGATAAATTACCGTTAATCCTTATTTTAGCTGTTGGTTTTTTATATAATGCCTGTATAGTTCTAATGAAGTTGTTATGAAAATTGAAACTGGATAAGATTCTGTATAGAAAAGACCAGTCAACCGAATCGAATGCTTTTTCAGCATCTAATCCTAATATGACTGCATTTAAGTTATATTTTTTTATATGATGAATTATGTGTAAAGTGCGTCGAATGTTGTCTTGTGTCTGTCTTTGTCTTATAAAACCTGTTTGGTCTAAATGAATTAGGTCTGTCAGTATATTCTCTAACCTTTTGGCAAGGATAATGGTAAAAAGCTTATAGTCCTGATTTAGTACACTGATTGGTCTGTAGTTGGAGCACTCTAGTTTATCCTTTTCAGGTTTAGGTATAACTGCAATGACCCCTTCTCTCCAGGAGGGGGGGATTTCCCCTGTGTGGAGGACATAATTAAATGTTTTCAGGAGGAGAGGAGATAGTTGCTGTTTAAAGGTTTTGTACCACTCTGCTGTATAGCCATCAGCTCCTGGGGATTTGTTAGCTTTAAGTTTCATAATTGCTTTTTCCAATTCTTTAGAATGTATTTCTGACAGTAGTGTTTTATTTTGTGACTCCGTAAGTTGGGGAAGGTTTAATGTGTTTAGGAATGCCTCGGATGCGTTTTTATGTTTTTTGTGGGAGTATAAGTTCTTATAGTAATTCTCGAAGTTTTTAAGAATATCCTGAATTCTGAATTTTATTTCCTTTGATACTGGGTCTCTGATTTTGTAGATTGCTCTTTCTGTTTGATGTTTCCTCAATTTATAGGCTAGCAATTTTGCCGATTTACTGCCTGCTTCATAGTATTTTTGTTTCAAAAATGTAAGTTTCTTCTGGATTTCTATTGTGTAGATCTCATTTATTTGGTTTTTATTTTCCTTAATCTTGAGCGAGTCAGTAGAATGAGTGTTGCCTTTGTGTTCTTTTTCTAGGTTCCTAAGTTCTGACTCTAATGTGGATAGTTTTTCTTGTCTTAGTTTCTTTTGGGTTGCCAGTTTTGCAATAATCTTTCCTCTTATTACAGCTTTACATGCATCCCACAGTATTAAAGGGGATACTTCTCCATTATCGTTATCTTCCAAATATCTGAGAATATCTGACTCCAATTCATCTTTCAATGGTCCTTTCAGGACATTTGAATTTAACCTCCAAGAAAATGTATTATTTGTGTATTTTTGGATATTTAAGTCCATGTAGATCGGACTGTGGTCGGAGAGATCCATCAGTCCTATTTTACATGTTTTTACTCTACCAATGTCTCTATTAAACATAAAAAAATAGTCAATCCTTGAGTAAGATGAATGTGGAGTTGAGTAAAATGTATAGTCTTTTACACTGGGGTTGAGTTCCCTCCACACATCACAGATTCCCATTTCTTTTAGTAGCATCCGAGTCTTCCTGTTTTGGGTGTTATTTTGATGTGGGGAATTACCAGAAGCATCCCAGTATGGATTCAGTCTAAGATTGAAGTCCCCACCACATATCACTAAACCTTGAGCTTTAGTTATCATTAGGTCGAATACATTTTTATAAAATTTCCAGTTAGCCCCTGGGGGAGCATACACATTCAGCAGGGTGATATCTTCTCCCTCTAGCCGCCCAGTTACCAAACTGTATCTCCCTTCTTTATCTTTGTGTTCTGATTTTTTTTCAAATGTAATTTTGGTTGATATCAATGTCGCTACTCCCCTCCTCCTCCCTGATTTATATGAAGATGAAGAGATCATTTTAAACCCTTGTCTACTGAGTTTATTGTGTTCCACGTCTGTTAGGTGGGTTTCTTGTAAAAATATTATTCCTGCTTTGTCTTTTTTCATTTTGCCTAGAATCTTGGATCTTTTAACTGGATTCAGGATTCCTTTTACATTATATGAAATTATTTTGGTTACACCCTGTTTCTCCATTGTGTTGTTTTGTTTAGTATAACTGTGTGGTGGCCCTCTTTTGTGCTACTCAGAAACTGAAAGAACATTAAAAACAAGAAAAACATTAAGAACATAGTGTAAAAAACTTTAAAACAAAAAGCTGTCATAAGAACTTCCTGAGCTGAGGTCTTTTTAAAGACCCTGCAAGAGCCTTGATGGAGTGAAGGCTCTGAGGGAAATTCCTCAAACTCTGTTACGTGTTGAGGGCCCTCTCTTACCACTGAAAGTAGTCCCATGCTTTTAACGTGAGTTTCAGAACCCAATCCAAACTTGTAATGATTTTTTTTTTCCTTTTATGCCTAAACCCTGTGAAATTGTGTGCACCCTCCCACCCCCATCACATCAAACATTCACGCAAAAACAGTATTTGTTAGTATGAGGAGAACATGTGGATTATTGTCACATTTCTATTTTAACAAGTTTTTTTTTTTTTTTTTAATTACAAAGACTTATTTGTTTCAAATAATATGATTGTTCCATGAAATGTTTTACCACATGCTGAATATGCATCTCCTTTAATGTTTGTTACCTTGTATGAGGGGGGTTGGATGTGCGGATTGATTCAAGAGAAAGGAAAAAAAAAAAAAAAAGGTCGCTATTCCAACCTGAAAACGGATAGTTTATCCGCGACGCTCTGGTGCTGGGTTTCCCGCTGCTGGTCCGTGGATTTTGAGGGTCTTTGTGTTGTCCATGTTTGCGCTTTGATCTTCTCACTCGGGTCTGCTGCGGGTTTAAATACCGTTACCGGGAGCCCTCTTTTCGCCATGTCAGCTGTTGCTTCTTCCGCCGAATTATAGAGACACGTTTCATCGCCGTAGAAGACCCTTAACTTCGCAGGAAATGGAGTCTGAAAGCGCAGTTTCTTCTCTCTTAACACCTTTTTCGCGTCATTGTATTCCCTGCGCTTTTTAAGGACCTCCGGGGCGTAATCGTGTTCCACGTAGACTTTTCTCTCCTGGTGCATAAATCCTTTTTTCTGCCAGGCCAGTCTTACAACCTCTTGTTTTATTTTGAAATTGGAAAATCTTACCAACACCGAACGTGGGGGCGCTTCCGCCGCCGGCCTAGCGGCTAATGAACGATGTGCCTTTTCTATCTTCAAGTCGGTGGTTTGTGGAATATCCAATTTCTCTCTTAGTAAGGATTCCACGCATTCTGCCATTGAGTTAAAACCATTTTCGGTTCCTTCTATCAGACCATGAATTCTTATGTTGTCTCTTCTTTGTTTTCCTTCTTGGTCGGTTAGCTTAGCCTCTATAGCTGCTTGTCTTTTGCATAGGTCTAGCACAGAATCTCCGAGCACTTTTATTCGATCTTCTGTTTCCAAGATTCGGTTCTCGGCCTGGTCCACTCTGCTGTTTGTCCTTTTCAATTCTTCTCTGAATTCCCGAAATTCGGCCGTAACTTCTCGGCGAAATCGTCGTAGCTCCTCAAATAGTGATTTCAGGCTAACCCTTTTGTTAGCTATCACCAGTTCCTCGACTTCTGAACGGAGATCTTCCAGTTCAGATTCTCCGGCCGATACGTGTCCTGGCCTGGAGAATTTCAGTTTCTTCTGTTTTCCTTTAGACATGATGATTTTGTCTTTTGATTTTCACTCCTCCAAAAATCCGTTAAGTTTGATTTTCAAGGTGTTATCCTGGATTGGGTCTGAGAGCTTCAGTGTTAAGCTGCAGTCGCCATGGCGTCCAGACCGGAAGTCCTTGAGTGTTATTTTGATGTGAAGAATTACCTGTTGCATCCCAGTATGGATTCAGTCTTAGACTGAAGTCTCCACCACATATCACTAAACCTTGGGCTTTAGTTATCATTAGGTCGAATACATTTTTATAAAATTTCCATTTAGCCCCTGGTGGTGCATATACAGTACATTCAGCAGGGTGATATCTTCTCCCTCTAGCCGCCCAATTACCAAACTGTACCTCCCTTCTTTATCTTTGTGTTCTGATTTTTTTTCAAATGTAATTTTGGTTGATATCAATGTCGCTACTCCCCTCCTCCTCCCTGACTTATATGAAGATGAAGAGATCATTTTAAACCCTTGTCTATTGAGTTTAGTGTGTTCCACGTCTGTTAGGTGGGTTTCTTGTAAAAATATTATTTCTGCTTTGTCTTTTTTCATTTTGCGTAGAATCTTGGATCTTTTAACTGGATTCAGGATCTCTTTTACATTATATGAGGCTATTTTGGTTACACCCTGTTTCTCCATTGTATTTTCTTATTTAGTATAACAGTGTGGTGGCCCTCTTTTTTGCTACTCAGAAACTGAAAGAACATTAAGAACATAAAAAAACATTAAGAACATAGTGTACGAAACTTTAAAACAAAAAACTGTCAAAAAAACTTCCTGAGCTGGGGTCTCTTTAAAGACCCTGTAAGAGCCCTGATGGAGTGTAGGCTCTGAGGGAAATTCCTCAAACTCTGTTACGTGTTGAGGGCCCTCTCTTACCCCTGTAAGTTGTCTCATGTTTTTAACGTGAATTTCAGATCCCAATCCGAATTTGTAATGATTTTTTTTTTTTTTTTTTTATGCCTATACCCTATGAGATTGTGTGCACCCTCCCACCCCCATCACAGCAAACATTCACTCTAATACAGTATTTGTTAGTGTAGGGAGAACATGTGAGTCATTGTTACATTTCTATTTTAACAAGATTTTTTTTTTCCTTTAAATTAAGAAGACATTTGTTTCTAATGCTATAACTGCTCCATGAAAGGTTTTACCACATGTTGATTCTGCATCTCCTTTAATGTTTGTTACCTTGTAGGAGGGGGGATGGAAGTGCAGAATGACTGAAAAGAAAAAAAAACAAAAAGTTTGCTATTCCTTCCTGGAACTGGAAAGCTTATCTTTGTAGCTCTGGGGCTGGGTTTCCCGCTGCTGGCCCGTGGATTTTGAAGGTGTTTGAGTGGACCACGTTTGAGCTCTGATCCTCTCGCTCAGATCCGCTGCGGGTTTAAACACCGATACCGGGAGCCCTCTTCTCGCCATGTCAATTGTTGCTTCTTCCGCTGAATTATAGAGACAAGACTCTTCACCGTAAAAGACCCTTAACTTCGCAGGAAATGGCGTCTGAAAGCGTAGATTCTGTTCCCGTAGAACCTTTTTGGCGTCGTTATATTCCCGTTGCTTTTTAAGAACCTCAGGGGCGTAATCATGCTCCACGAAGACTTTTCTCTCTTGATGCATAAATCTTTTTTTCTGCCAAGCCCGTCTTACAACCTCTTGTTTTATTTTGAAATCGGAGAATCTTACCACCACCGAACGTGGGGGCGCTTCTGCCGCTGGCTTTGCGGCTAATGTACGATGGGCCTTTTCTATTTTCAAATCGGTGGTTTGTGGAATATCCAACTTCTCTCTCAATAAGGGTTCCACGCATTCCGCCATTGTGTTGAAACTATCTTCAGCTCCTTCTTTCAGACCGTGAATTCTGATGTTGTCTCGTCTTTGTCTTCCTTCTTGGTCGGTTAGCTTAGCCTCCAGCCTTGACTGTTTTTTGTGTAAATCCAGCATAGAATCTTCAAGCACTTTTATTCTTTCTTCAGCTTCCAAGATTCGGTTTTCGGCCTGGTCCATTCTGCTGTTCGTCCTTTTTAATTCCTCTCTGAATTCATAAAATTCGGCCCGAAATCGTCGTAATTCATCAAATAGCGATTTCAAGCTAACCTTCTTGTTAGCTAAGCCCAGCTCCTTGTCTTCTGAACGGAGGTCCTCCGGTTCAGATTCTGCGGCCGCTGCGCGTCCTGACCTGGGGAATGTCAGTTTCGTCCGTTTTTGGTTAGGCATGGTGTTTTTGTCTTTTGATTTTTATTCTTCCAAAAATCCGTTAAGTCTGATTTTGAAGATGTTTTCCTTGGATTGGGTCTGGGAGCTTCAGCGTTAAGTTGCTATCACCATGGCGTCCAGACCGGAAGTCAAATGTCATTTACCTTTTGACACCACATCAGCGCTGTTTGATTCCCCACAATAGAAGTGAACCAATAAATCCTGGAGAATGATTACGCACGGAGCAGAAAATAAAGAACAGTAAGTTTCTCAATGAGGAGATTTTTTTTTTTCTTCTGGCTGTCACATTTTTGGGAGATTACAGTATATACCTCCCTGGCAGTGATCGCCAGGCAGGTAACCATCCCACCGACCCACCAACCGGCCAAACTTCCCCGTTTTGGTGGTGAAATCCTGCTGGATGATTACCTGGTCCAGGTGGAACTGGCCACTGCGCTGAATGGCTGGACACTGGAAGAGACAGCTATGCAGGTTGCGCTAGCTCTGGAGGGCGGAGCTCTCTGCACGCTGTCTGATCTCCAGCCTGAGGAACATCACAGCTGGCCAGCGCTACAAGGAGCTCTCCGGAGGCGGTTTAGGAGAGCAACACATGCTGATCACGCTCAGGAACAGCTGGCCAATCGCCAGTGAGACAACCAAGAGGGCCTGGGAGTTTATGCAGGGGGCATACAGCTGCTGACACAGTGTGGCTACCTGGATTTCGAGCCGGAGGCGGTGGAGAAGCTCACCCTACAGAACTTCATCTGAGGGCTCCACCCAGCCCAGCTCCAAGAACATATCCGGATTCATGCAGTGAGCAGCTGGGAGATGGTCATGGCAGAAGTGGAATGGGTTGGGCCGATGATGGATTATGCAGCTGACGTGTCGTCACCAAGGCAGAGAGCTTTTCAGGCTGCAGCTGAGAGCAAGGATGAGGAGGAACTGCGTCAGACCACAGCTACATGGCTGGCGAGAGTACAGATATGGTGGCATGAGGAGGGATGCTTCCGCTGTGGGGAACCAGGACACATCACGTGTTACTGCCCTGCAGTCACTCCGCGACAACCAATCTCCTCACCGGCTTTAATCCAAGAGTGAGATGGCACAGACGGGGACATGCCACCTCCCACAGACATGTTCCCCGATGCACAGCTGGGCCAACTTGGACAATCACAAGGGCTGTACCTGCAGTGCAGCCTGGACAACACACCAATCGAGGCCCTGATCGACACCGGTTCCACCATCTCCCTGGTCTGACCCAGGGCGGTTCCTGGTACAGATGGACTCGGACTGCAAGGGTGGGAACCCACCAGGTGCTGCATCACCACAGCCACTGGGGAGTGTGCCAGACTGGGGGTTGGGGGTGGGGGCACAAGTCCTTGTGATGGGAGTGGCCAGTCAGAACACAAACCACCCATTCTGGCTGGCTGACATCCAAGACCCATGCATCATTGAACTAGATCTGCTCACAGCATGGGGCGCAAAGATCGGCATCACCAGCTCTTCCCTCCTGCTGGGGGCTCAGACCATCACACTCTGTGGCAACAGCCAGATGATCAACCAGGGGGCCCGCGCGATCAGAGGGCCAGTGCCATCAGTGCAGGCCGAGGATCGTGACCCAGCAGTCTCACGGGCTCTCCAGACTGCTACGGCCCAAGATAGCACAGCACGTCTTCAGATCATCTGGCAGCTCTTCCCAGCGATGACGTCACAGAGGCCCTCGGCACACAGCAGCTTTGGAGGGAGCAGGAGGGAGATCCTGTCATCTCCTGGGTCCGGCAGTGGCTGGACATGGACCATTGGCTGGCCCAGAAGACTGTCTGCACTGGACCCAGAGACCAAGGCCCTGCATTCCCAGTGGTCCAACCTGTGCTGTCGTGAGGGGGTTGTCTATTGGCGGTGCCAGTCTCCAGCTGGGCAGTGTTACATCTGGCAGCTGCTGGTCCCCTGACGGCTTCGCCCCACGGTGCTCCAGTCAGTCCACGGGTCGGTGGGGGCAGGCCACTTCTGGGTCAAGAAGACTGCAGTGTCTTCGGGCCCGGTTCTACTGGCTGTGGTGTCGTTGTTACGTGAAGCTCATTGTCCACCGCTGTGACACCTGCACGGCTCAGAAAGGACTGAGTCAGCAATCCCACAACCCCTTGCAGCAGTATGAGATGGACGGCAAACCGGAGTTGGATTATTTGTTCCGCTGGAGAGAACATCTGCACACGGTACACAAACTGGCTCGGGAGACCCTGGTAGTGGCGGGGAGTCGAGAGAAGTGAATGTATGACTCCTGCTGCCAGGGCAGGGACTTTGCTGGACTTTTGCTGTCTGGAGCGGAAAGAGGGACTGCCACCAAAGCTGGCGAGCCACTGGTCCGGACTGTGCGTGCTGGTCGCCGACAACGGCGGCCGCCCCAACGCCTGGACGGATTTGTATTGGACTTTCGAGTTGGACTTATTTTTCTGGGGACAGAAACCAGTCCAGGGGGAGACAGTGTAACGTCGGGGCTGTGATCAGGGGCGGGGATTCTCCTGGCATGCTTTGCGTCACAGAGGATTCAAAGACTGTTATTATCCATGTGTTCTAAGCGTTATTGTTGTGCCATTATAACTGTGTTATAAGACCAGTTATGAAAGCACTGTTTTCCCTGTGTGTGAGAAATTATGTCTGTGTCACCCTGAGGGAGCTGAGGGTCTGCGTGAATGACCGCACCTCCGTTCTGTGTAATGAGTCAGTGAAGAATAAATGCCTGTTGTGTCACAAATCCTGTCATTAATTGTGTGAACCCTTGAAACATCACAATATATATATGTTGCAGGCACCAAGTAAACAGAGTGTGACTGAAAATTTTATGAAAAACACTTTAGTCCACCGACCAAGAAAATGTTTTTTCAGACAGCAAAAAAAAAAAAAAAAAGATCAGTCTTCAATGGCTGTTGTTTCCAAGGCAACCAGTAATCCGTACTGGCAAAAGACAGGTTTGCGCAACAGCACAGCCTAGTGGTAGAAAAATAACACAGCAAAGACACAAAACCACCCATCAGACCACACCCATCACTTGGAGCAAAAAAACACACCAACTCAAAACTAATCAAATGCCCATAATACACACACACACACACACACACACACACACACACACACACACACACACACAGAGACAGAGTGGTGTGAAAAAGTGTTTGCCCCCTTCCTGATTTCTCATTTTTTGTATGTTTGTCATACTTAAATGTTTCAGATCATCAAACAAATTTAAATATTCGACAAAGATAGCACAAGTAAAGACAAAATGAAGTTTTTAAATGAATGTGTTTATTATTAAGGGTTAAAAAAGAATCCAAACCTACATAGCCCTGTGTAAAAAAGTGATTGCCTCCGAAACCTAATAACTTTTTGGGCCACCTTTAGCTGCAACAACTGCAATTGAGCATTTGCTGACAATGAGTCTTTTACAGCGCTGTGGAGGAATTTTGGCCCACTCATCTTTGCAGAATTGCTGTAATTTAGCCACATTGGAGGGTTTTCGAGCATGAACATTTTGAGGCCATCCCACAGCATCTCAATAGGATTCAGGTCAGGACTTTGACTAGGCCACTCCATAGTCTTCACTCTTCATTTTGTTTTTCTTAAGCCATTCCAAGGTGGATTTGCTGGTTTGTTTTCGATCATTGTCCTGCTGCAGAACCCAAGTGTGCTTCAGCTTGAAGTCACGAACAGATGGCTGGGCATTCTCCTTCAGGATTTTTTGGTAGACAGCAGAATTTATGGTTCCATTTACCACAGCAAGTCTTCCAGGTCCTGAAGCAGCAAAACAGCCCCAGACCATCACACTACTACCACCATATTTTACTGTTGGTATGATGTTCCTTTTCTGAAATGCTGTGTTACTTTTACACTGGATGTAATGGGGCACACACCTTCCAAAAAGTTCAACTTTTGTCTCATCAGTCCACAGAGTATTTTCCCAAAAGTCTTGGGGATCATCAAGATGTTTTCTGACAAAACAGACGAGCCTTTATGTTCTTTTTGCTCAGCAGTGGTTTTCGTCTTGGAACTCTGCCATGAAGGCTATTTTTGCCCAGTCTCTTTCTTATGGTGGAGTCATGAACACTGACCTTAACTGAGGCAAGTGAGGCCTTCAGTTCTTTGTGGGGACTTTTGTGACCTTTTGGATGAATCATCGCTGCGCTCTTGGGGTAATTTTGGTCTGCCGGTCACTCCTGGAAAGGTTCACCACTGTTTCATGTTTTCGCAATTTGTGGATAATGGCTCTCACTGTGGTTCGCTGGAGTCCAAAGCTTTAGAAATGGCTTTAAAACCTTTTCCACACTGATAGATCTCCGTTACTTTGTTTCTCATTTGTTCCTGAATTTCTTTGGATCGCAGCATGATGTCCAGCTTTTGAGGACCTTTTGGTCAACTTCACTTTGTCAGGCATGTCCTATTTAAGTGATTTCTTGACTGAGAACAGGTGTGGCAGTAATCAGGCCTGGGAATGGCTAGAGAAACTGAACTCAGCTTTCCAAAGATGTGATAAACCACAGTTAACACTCTACCTAGTTGGTAGAGCATCCGTCCCACACCCGGGAGTGCCGGGTTTCAAATCCCATCTGGATCATGCCAAAGACCATAAAAGTGGAACTTCCTGCCGTCCAGCTTGGTGCTCAGCAATAATGGAATGGAGGAGGGAATTTATGGCAGCGACCCCTCTGATTCTAGATGCGATTAACATTGTAGATAACAGAAAAGAAATTTCGTTCTACTGTACATGACCGGCTGTATGGATTGAATGTCAGTAAAGTTGGCTTTACCTTAATTTATGTTTTAAATAAATTTATGTTTTAACGGGAGGGGGGGGGGCAATCATGTTTTCACACAGGGCCATGTAGGTTTGGACTTTTTTTTTTACCCTTAATAATAAACACCTTCATTTAAAAACTGCATTTTGTGTTTACATGTGTTATCTTTGTGTAATATTTAAATTTGTTTGAAGATCTGAAACATTTAAGTGTGACAAACAAAAAAAATGAGAAATTAGGAAGGGGGCAAACACTTTTTTGTGTGGTGTAAAAAAAAAAATAATAATAATAAAAAAAAATATATATATATATATACTGTATATATACACTACCATTCAAAAGTTTGGGGTCACTTAGAAATTTCCTTATTTTTGAAAGAAAAGCACTGTTTTTTTCAGTGAAGATAACTTTAAACTAATCAGAAATACACTCTAATATCTAATATACATTGCTAATGTGGTAAATGACTATTCTAGCTGCAAATGTCTGGTTTTTGGTGCAATATCTACATAGGTGTATAGAGGCCCATTTCCAGCAACTATCACTCCAGTGTTCTAATGGTACAATGTGTTTGCTCATTGTGTCAGAAGGCTAATGGATGATTCGAAAACCCTTGTGCAATCATGTTAGCACAGCTGAAAACAGTTTAGCTGGTTAGAGAAGCTATAAAACTGACCTTCCTTTGAGCAGGTTGAGTATCTGGAAAAAATTATTATTTCAAATACAAATCATTATTTCTAACCTTGTCAATGTCTTGACTATATTTTCTATTCATTTTACAACTCATGGTGGTAAGTAAGTGTGACTTTTCATGGAAAACACAAAATAATTGTCTGGGTGACCCCAAACTTTTGAACGGTAGTGTATATATATATATATATACAGTATATATATATATATATATATATACAGTATATATATATATATATATATATATATATATATATATATATATATATATATATATATATATTGTGTGGTGAACACTCAATGGACCTGTTGGACCGGTTGTGTGACTCGCATTTCAGGTCAGAACAAAGGCAGGAAGCTTAGCCTTGTTATGCAAGGCTGGAGACTGTGGGGGGTCGATTAAAGGATGCCTGGGAGACAGTGGAAGTGATATCATGGAGGGAAATGCATTGTGACTGTCTTTATTATGCCAGGTGGTGAAATGCATTGTGACTGTCTTTATTATGCAAGGTGGTCTGTGGGACATGTGATCTATGAGGTGTGAAGTTCCTGATATTTAAGGACGAGAGTTACTGTTTCATTCTCTCTCCTTTTTCTGCTGTTGAAATGATGGAGATGTGAATAAAGCTGACTCTGAGAAAGAACGCTGCCTCGTCATTTTCACATCTTCCACACTGGTGACCCTGAGACGTATCATGGAAGAAAGAAATTCCCCCGGGCCAGCCGTGTCAGGAGCCCCCAGCCAAGCGAACGCCGCTACAGTCCAGCTACCGGACTTCTGGCAGAACAATCCGCACTCCTGGTTCAACGCAGTTGAGATGCAGTTCAACCTCCGGGGGATATCGGTAGATGTCACGAAATTCTACCACGTAGTCGCAAAGCTGGACAACAACACGGCCCAGCATGTGGAGAGCCTGATCGACCAGCCGCCGGACAGCGACAAATACGGCGCGTTGAAGGCTGCACTCATCCAGCAATTCACCCCCTCGGCGGAGGAGCGAGCAGAGAGGCTCCTGGCGCTGACGGAGGGGGAAAACGACATGCCCGCGAGCCTGATGGAGAAGTTGTTGAGGTTGAAAGACTCTGACGATGATCACTTCATTTTCACCCACCTCTTCCTCAGGACGCTACCGTCAGCAGCGAGAGCGGCTCTGGCCAGTTCGCCACTGTTGGCCCTACGGGACTACCGCGTGCTGGGCCGAGAGGCGCAGCGGATTGTCAACGCCACCAAGCGGCGCGCAGCCACGGCCGCTGCAGCGGAACTCGGCGCGACGACCGCAGACGACAGGAGGCCAGAGACAGCGGTGCCAGACTCACCGACGGCGGCGGCGGCAAGGGCCAGGGAGCGTGGACCGGACGTCTTTTGTTTCTACCATCACCGCTTCGCAGAGAGGGCACGCAAGTGTGTACCGCCGTGCCAGTTCGGGCGTTCGGGAAACGCCAAGACCGGGGGTCGGTAGCAGCCACGGCCCTCGGGGAAGAGAACAAGCTGCTCTACTTGTCGGACGCACGCTCCAGGAGGCAGTTCCTCGTCGACACAGGCTCCCAGTTGAGTTTCATCACTCCCTCCTACGCGGACAGACTGGCGGGTTCCAGAGGTCCCCTGGTGACAGTGGCGAACGGCTCGGAGATTAAGACCTTTGGTGAGAAGACTCTGCTTCTGTCTCTACACGGCCGTGCATATGAGTGGACTTTTGTTGTAGCAACAGTAAATTTCAATATGCTGGGGGCTGATGTTTTGTGCTCACATGGGTTGTTGGTTGATCTCGCTAACAGGCGCCTGGTTAATGCATTTTCTTTTGATTCTGTCCCCTGTGCAGCGCGAGTGGCCCCGCCTACAGCACAAGCCAACGTCACAACAGCAGGCAGTAAGTTCCACACACTGCTCAATCAGTTCCCAGCACTCATGGTCCCCACATTTTCGGCAACAGTCGCTAAGCACGGGGTGGAGCATTTTATTACCACTACCGGACCGCCCGTTTTTGCAAAAGCACGGCGCTTGGACGCAGTTAAGCTGGCCATAGCGCGCGAGGAGTTCGCCAACCTGGAGAGGTTGGGCATTATCCGACGTTCAAACAGCCCGTGGGCTTCCCCCTACATATGGTCCCGAAAGCTGATGGATCATGGCGCCCTTGCGGGGATTTTCGAAGGTTAAACAACGCTACAGCGCACGACCGCTACCCAATCCCGCATATCCAAGATTTCTTGGTTCATTTGGCAGGGGCGCGCATTTTTTCTAAAATAGACTTGGTCCACGGTTACCACCAAGTCCCAGTGCGCGCTGAGGACATACCCAAAACAGTGGTAATAACTCCATTTGGTTTATTCGAGTTTTTACGCATGCCATTCGGACTTAAAGGAGCTGCTCAGACGTTCCAACGCATGATGGACGCGGTGCTTTGCGATCTCCCTTTCGTGTTCGTCTACCTGGACGATATTTTAGTAGCCAGCGCGTCCGAAGACGAACACGAAAAACACCTGGCCACAGTTTTCCGAAGGTTGGGAGATCACGGGTTAATAATCAACCCAGCGAAGTGTCAGTTCGGGGTGGCGCAGATTGATTTTTTAGGACATCGCGTCTCCCCCGAAGGAGCAGTTCCGCTGCCTGACAAAGTGCGCGCTGTGGCAGATTTTCTCCGGTCGCAGACAGTCAGGGCGTTGCAGGAGTTTTTGGGAATGGTGAATTTTTATAACTGTTTTCTCCCCCGCGTGGCGCAGCTCATGCAGCCGCTGTATGCCGCGCTCAAAAAAAAGGAAATCCGCGGATAAGATCGAGTGGTCCCCGGAGCGGGACCAAGCGTTCTCAGAGGTGAAAGCAGCCTTGGCAAAGGCTGCGTTGTTGGCACACCCAGACCCAACGACTTGCATAGCGCTCACCACTGACGCGTCAGATGTGGCCATAGGGGCGGTCGTGGAGCAACACGTAACCGGGGTTTGGCAACCCCTCGCATTTTTCAGCAGGACCTTGCGCGATAGCGAACGTAAATACAGCGCATTCGACAGGGAGCTGTTCGCTCTTCATTTGGCCATCTGCCACTTTCAGTTCTGGCTGGAAGGACGCGCTTTCACCGCGTTCGTTGATCACAAACTGCTAATATTCGCGATGGCCAAGGTCTCGGAACCGTGGTCAGGCCGGCAGCAGAGACAGCTGGCCGCGATATCAGAGTTTACCACTGATATTCAGCATGTGGTGGGCAAACTCAATGTAGTGGCAGATTGCCTCTTGCGCGCTGTGGCGGCCCCAGTCAGCGTAGGGTTAGATTATGCAGCCATGGCTGCAGAGCAGGTTAATGACGCGGACGTGTGCGCGCTCCAGTCTGGACCAACAGGGTTAAGGCTGGAGAGCAGGGTGCTGTAAGACGGTATGCCCCCCCTAATCTGCGATGTCTCCACTGGACGGCCGTGTCCAGTAGTACCGGCCGTGTGGCGCCGTCACGTTTTTGACTCGGTTCATTCTTTGGCGCACCCTGGAGTGCGCGCGTCGGTCAAAATGGTGGGAGAGAAATTTGTTTGGCTGAGCCTCCGCAAACAGGTCAAAGAGTGGGCAGCAGCCTGCACGGCATGTCAACGAGCCAAAGTACACAGGCACACGAGAGCTCCTTTGGAACCGTTTCACATTCCGGCCAAGAGGTTCGATCACGTTCATGTGGACCTCGTTGGACCCCTCCCGCTGTCACAGGGGTGCACACATCTTCTGACAATGGTGGACCGCACCACGCGCTGGCCTGAAGTGGTCCCGCTGGCATCAACCACGGCCGAGGAAGTGGCGCGCGCGTTTTTAACAGCTTGGGTGGCGCACTTCGGTGTTCTGTCGGACATTACGTCCGACAGAGGCCCTCAATTTGTTTCCGAGCTTTGGTCGACAATGGCCCACAGCCTGGGTGTCACAATTCACCACACAACCATGTACAATCCGCAGGCTAACAGGTTATGCGAACGTTTTCATAGGTCATTGAAAGCAGCTCTCAGAGCGTCACTGACGGATACAAATTGGGTTGACAAGTTACCATGGGTGTTATTGGGGTTGCGTTCTGCACCTAAAGAGGATCTAGAAGCCTCCCCAGCGGAGCTCGTGTTTGCGCAGCCACTCCGGCTGCCTGGGGAGTTTCTCCCAGATAACCCTGCGCCAAACGCCTCCCCGTCTCAGCTGTTGGGGAGTCACATAGAATCAAGCACGCTGCCCGGCCCCGCGCACCACAGTTTTCCGCGCGTTTTTGTACCTAAAACTTTGAAGAATGCAGAGTTTGTTTTTGTTAGACACGATGCGCATCGAACCCCGCTGCGACCGCCTTACGACGGACCATTCAGAGTGCTAGAAACAGGGGACATGCAGTTTATGCTAGATTTGGGGGGTAGGAAAGAGAAAATTGGCATAGACAGACTTAAACCCGCTTTTGTGGTGGCAGAGGAGGAAGTGCTGTTGGCAAAGGCCCCGCGGCGAGGTAGACCACCACGGAGTGTTTCACACAGTAATGTTTCCCAAAGTAATGTTTCCCCAGAACACCTGCAGAGACTGACAAAGGGTTTCCGCCCCCAGACGGCAAATCCCCAGCAGGACAGCGCCGCAGAGACGGTGAACCCCAGCTACAGCAGATTCGGCAGGAGGCTGAAGCCTATCCAGCATGTGGACTGATGTGTCTTGATGCTATCATGGCATGCATGTGGTTATTTTCTTGTTGTTCCGTTTTTCTAAAATGCTGGGGGGGCTTGTGTGGTGAACACTCAATGGACCTGTTGGACCGGTTCTGTGACTCGCATTTCAGGTCAGAACCAAGGCAGGAAGCTTAACCTTGTTATGCAAGGCTGGAGACTGTGGGGGGTCGATTAAAGGATGCGTGGGAGACAGTGGAAGTGATATTGTTATATCTTTCACCCTTTACGTTACTTAATATAACAATAATAACTCGGACCATCGACGTAATGTTCACGGTTTATTAGCGTAGCAGCAACTCATAGCACACAGCCAACGACAACACACTCTGACATCCCAGGTTACCCATAATGCTTGTAGCAAAGCATTACGACGGGTGCCGTAGTAAACCAAAATACATAACATCTCCTCCCCACTTACAATAGATGTCCTACAGGAGATACCAAATGTCTTTGCTTTGCCTCTCTCTTTTTTTTTTAAATTATTATGCTACCTTAGGAGTGAGGGTAGACTACCTCATCCCATAACTGTACCCCTGGGGATTATTCTGCCCCATTAATGTGGGTCAGTTACCATCTAGTCTAATAACTCAGACGGACAGGAGGTCATCGCTCCCTGGCGGGATACCGGCGCTCTGTAGGAACATGAGTCTGTGTTCTTTCTAATGTGGAGGTTGCTTCTGGTGCTGATGCAGAAGAAGATGTCACATCTCCAGCTGGAACTCCGGTCTCTGAAGTGGTTGAGTTCTGTACTGGTGTAGGTGGACAAAGTGGTGAGTTGGTGAGTGCATCGTTAGGATATCCAAGAGACGGTTCTGCAGGCGCTGGCGGTGTCTGCAGGAGTTGAGCCACGTGCCTTTTCCAAACACTGTCAGTGGTTTGAACTGTATATGAGACTGGTCCAGTTTGTGCAATAACAGTTGCAGGAACCCACTTAGGTTCACCTCTGTAGTTCCTGGCCAGCACAGATTCTCCTGACGTGAATGCTCTGTCCTTTGCCCGATGTTCTCTGTGCATAATTTGTTTCTCTTGTTGCTTTTGCACAGTGTCCTTTAATCCTGAGGGTTTCAAAAGTTCAAAGGTAGTGCGCAGATCTCTCTTGAACATCAGACTAGCAGGGGTTGTCTTTGTGATTGCATGTGGAGTGTTGCGGTAGTTTAGCAGGAACTTGTGCAGCCTCTGATGCAGTGTTCCTTGACCTTGTGATGCTTTCAATGCATGTTTCATTGTCTGCACAAACCTTTCTGCAAGGCCGTTCGTCGCAGGATGGTATGGAGATGATTTAATGTGCTGCACTCCATTAGCTTGTAGAAAAGCATCCATTTCTTGTGAAACCAACTGAGGTCCATTGTCAGAAACTAGTTGTGCAGGAGACCCAAAACGACTAAACATTTCTCCTAATGCCTCTGTGGTCTTCTCTGTGGTGGTTGACCTCATAATAGCCACTTCAGGCCATTTACTGTGTGCATCCACAGCAACAAGAAACATTCTGTCCTCAAACGGACCTGCAAAGTCAATGTGCACACGATGCCATGGCTCCGGGTTGTTCCGTACCTTGTGACAAGATGAACAGCTTTTGGCTATTTCTTCAATCTGCTTGTCAATGTTTGGCCACCAAAAATAGCTTCTTGCTATTTCTTTCATTCTCACGATTCCACTATGTCCTGCGTGAAGTTGCTGTAACACTTTTGTTCGACATGACAGGGGAATAATCACTCTCCTCCCCCACAGCAAACAACCCGACTGAACAGACAATTCTGTCCACTTCCCAAGGAAGGGCTTCAAGGTTGCGTCATCACCCGCAGGTTGTCCTTTAATGACCAAGTCCATGACTGCAGACAACACAGGGTCATTTCTAGTCCCCTTTTTCACCTGCACAGCTGAAACAGGTGCGTTTTCTACCTCTGTGAAGTAGAAGATGTCCACAGTGCTTGACTCTGGCTTCATGACAGGAAGTGGTAATCTGGATAACCCATCTGCATTACCATGACAGTCTGACTTTCGATACCTGATGTCATAGGAGTGTCCTGACAACAGCAACGCCCACCTCTGCAGTCGGGACGCTGCAAGAGATGGTATTCCTGTGTATGGTCCAAGGATGGTTGTGAGAGGTCGGTGGTCAGTAAAAAGTGTAAACTTCCGTCCATACAAGTACTGGTGGAATTTTCTGACACCAAACACAATGCTCAGAGCCTCTCTTTCCAGTTGAGCATAGTTAGCTTCTGCCTTGTTTAATGTCCTTGACGCAAAAGCGATTGGCTTTTCCTCACCGTCTAGCATTACGTGGGAAATCACCGCCCCTACGCCATAAGGAGAGGCGTCGCAGGCAAGCTGGATCGGAAGTGATGGGTTGAAGTGGGTCAGAACCTCTGATGCAGTCAGCGCATCCTTTGCCTTCTGAAAAGCCTCCTGACAGCTTGCTGTCCACTTCCATGCTTCCTCTTTGCGCAGCAGGTTATGCAGCGGTTTTAATAGTGATGCCAAGTTTGGTATGAAACGTCCAAAATAGTTCAGCAGTCCCAAGAAAGACTTCAGCTGACTGACATTTTGGGGTGGAGGTGCATCCACAATGGCTGTGATTTTCGATGGTGCAGTGTGCAGTCCCTTAGCATCGATCAAATGACCTAAGTATTCCACGGATGACTGGAAAAACTCGCATTTATCCTTGCGGATTCTCAATCCATATTCCTCCAGTCTCGTGAGAGTTACATCCAAGTTGCGCAGATGCTCTTCATCATCTGCTCCTGTACACAGGATATCATCCAGGTAGCACTGCACTCCTGGTAGTCCACTCAGGATTTGATCCATAGTTCGCTGAAAAAGTGCTGGAGCAGATGTGATGCCAAAAGGCAGTCTGCAGTATCTGAAGAGTCCTTTATGGGTGTTGATAGTCAGCATTTCACGTGACTGCTCGTCTACATGCATTTGTAAGTAAGCCTGGTTGAGCTCTATTTTGCTGAACTTTTGTCCCCCACTCAGCCCCGCAAATAAGTCATCAATCAGTGGAAGGGGATACTGCTCTGCTGTTAGTACAGGGTTTACTGTTACCTTAAAGTCTCCACAGGTCCGGATTCCTCCGTCCTTTTTGGGTACTGGAACTATGGGTGTGGCCCACTCACTGGTTGTCACAGGCTCCAGAACTCCATTCTTGACCAGAGCATCTAAGTTAGCCTCCACCTTTGGTCTGATGGCGTACGGCACTGGTCTGGCTTTCATAAACACTGGTTTACTGTCAGGTTTGACATGCAGCTTCACTATAATTTTTTTCATACTGCCTAGTTCATCACGAAAAACCTTTTTGTGCTTTTCCAGTATGGCCTGCAGCTGAGTGGAACTGTGTGACAGCTTCCTTACTTCTTGCCAGTCAAGGTGGATTTTCTTTAGCCACACACGCCCCATTATAGCTGGACAGTTGTTCTTGGTAACATAAACTGGAAGCTCAGCAGTTTGGCCATTGTACTGAACAGTTACCTCTGTCATCCCTTTCATGGGCACTCGGTGTCCAGTATACGCCCTGAAGACGGTGTCTGAAGGTCGGAGTGGAAGATGTTTCAGAAACTTCTTGTAAATGCCATGCGACACAAGTGATGCCTTTGATCCGGTGTCTATCTGCATTTTAATAAAATGTCCCTCCACTTTTGGTTTAGTCCAAAAGCCTTCTGAGCCTTCATTCACATTCATAATCCGGACAGTATTTATTGCAGTTGACACCTCTTCCTCTGAGGAGTCGCTCACTCTGTCCTCGCCATGTTTAACTGTGTGAACATTTCTTTTCTTTTTGTATTTTACCATGTCACTTTTATTCCTTGTCTTTGGGCCTTTGTCTTTGTTCCTTTTGCTTCTACATGCCCGCTCCACGTGGCCTTTTTTCCCACAGTTGTTACAGTCCATCTCTTTGTACCAACAGTCATTAGGAAGGTGTCCCACCTTGCCACAGCGGAAACATGGCCCTGTTGCATTGGTTTTACCGCTGTTGAGCTTATGTACTCTGCCTGTAGCATGCAGTTGGTGTGCTTCTTTGGAAGCCATCTCCATCATCACACTAATGTTAATGGCTCTTTCAAGCGTCAAATCACTTTCTGTGAGTAAGTTCTTCTGTGCTGCTTCATTCCGTAGTCCACACACAAGCCTGTCTCTTAATGTGTCATTTAAAACATCTTAAAATTCACAGTGTTCGGCTAACTTGCGTAGCGCTGCAACAAACATGTTAACAGACTCACCCTCTTCTTGGTTACGTCTGTGAAACCTGTATCTTTCTGCAATCACTAGAGGCTTGGGTGAGAAGTGGTGGGTTAGTGTGTCCACCAGTTCTTTGTAGGTTTTGGAGCCTGGCTTTACTGGCTGTAGGAGGTTACGTAGTAGGTTAAATGTCTTGGGATCCATCACACTCAGAAAAGTGGGCACTAACTTTTCATCCGTTATTCCATTGGCCGCGACGAAATAGTCAAAGCGCTCAGTATAGGAGCTCCATTGTTCCGCGCTCTCATCAAAGGGCCCGATAGAGCCAATGACTCCAGCCATTTTAACACTCCCGGTTGAATGTCTCTCTTTCCCTCGCGGCTCCTTTCTGTAACGTCGTTTCTTCCCTCCGGCGTTACTCACGGAGTTTTTTTTTTTTGTCCTTAACGATTTCCACTGCTCCGCTCCTCCCCGCTTAGCAGACAGCCCGCAGCATCCACCTCAGCACAGTGGCGCGGTGTATCACCCTGTCAGCACGAAGTAGCGGCGGGAAAAACACGACAAAAAACTCTCCTCCGTCGCGGACTGCAGCGTCGGTCCAGATGTCCTCGTCGCCACTTTTTGTTATATCTTTCACCCTTTACGTTACTTAATATAACAATAATAACTCGGACCATTGACGTAATGTTCACGGTTTATTAGAGTAGCAGCAACTCATAGCACACAGCCAACGACAACACACTCTGACATCCCAGGTTACCCATAATGCTTGTAGCAAAGCACTACGACGGGTGCCGTAGTAAACCAAAATACATAACAGATATCATGGAGGGAAATGCATTGTGACTGTCTTTATTATGCCAGGTGGTGAAATGCATTGTGACTGTCTTTATTATGCAAGGTGGTCTGTGGGACATGTGATCTATGAGGTGTGAAGTCCCTGATATTTAAGGACGAGAGTTACTGTTTCATTCTCTCTCTTTTTTCTGCTGTTGAAATGATGGAGATGTGAATAAAGCTGACTCTGAGAAAGAACGCTGCCTCGTCATTTTCACATCTTCCACAATATATATATATATATATATATATATATATATATATATATATATATATATATACAGTGATCCCTCGCTACTTCGCGCCTCACCTTTCGCGCCCTCAGTGCATCGCGGATTTTTCAAAAATATTCATCAAAAATTCAAAATTGACAAAAAATGGGCGGGCGCTAGCAGAAGGCAGGGAGACTACATTAGAACATCAGGTATCAACACGGAGAGCCCGCACAACTGAAAATCCACCTCTCTGTTCGCTGTTCTCGTGTTGGCTCGGCTCGGGAATCTCGCAAGCTGATTGGCCGAGACGTTTTACCCAGCTTCTCTCCCTGCCGAGCGCCCATACCCAGCGAAGGAAGACCGCATTCATTGTTCTTTATCGCTCGTGTTGCTTAGTCTCGCCGCGTGGAACTTTTTGCTGTTCTCTTGTGCCTTTTTGTGCGAAATAGTCTTCCCGTCGAGCCACTACGCCGCCTCCTGCAGCTTCTCCAGCTCTATCGGAAGCTGCTCTCGACGATGCTGCGCCTCTAGCACCTGACGATGAGGCGTCACCTGAGGAGCAGTAAAGCTCTCATTAACCTGTGCAGTAAATCATCTTCATCTTGAGTTACGTATCTTGTTATAAGAATAAAAGAGTTCTAAAAACATATTTATGTACACTTTATTTACATCTACGTATGTATGTACACTTACACACACACACACACACGTATCATATGAGAAAGAGAGTGAGAGAATGAACATACGTATTATTTATGGGTGACGTCATTAGGGGTGACGCTACTTCGCGGTTTTTCACTTTTCGCGGTCGGTTCTGGAACCCATTAACCCATTAACATTAGCGATAAGTGAGGGATCACTGTATATACATATATATATATATATATATATATATATATATATATATATATATACAGTATATATATATATATATATATATATACATTGTGGGGGACCCATGCTGTAGAGTTCAGTAGTTTTCCTCTCAGACTGAGAGAGCATGGAGATCAAAGGGCTGGAGGGTAAGGGGAATTGTGTTGGGGGAGTGAATGGTGATTGCAGGACCTCAGGTAGCAGGGAGGTGTGAGCTTTGGGATATAAAAGAGAGAGTCCCTGCTACAAATGTTTAATGTTCAATGTTCTGATTTTGGAAGATGTGAGAGTGAAATAAAGTTTGTCTGCTCGGAAAGTTGGTCTGGTTATTTCATCTCCACACTGGTGACCCTTGACGCAGAATGGAACATGAGGCGAACACCCCGGAGACGACCCGGACGGGAAACCCCAGCAATGCGTGCGCCGTTTCAGTCAAACTACCAGACTTTTGGCTGCACGACCCGAAGTCTTGGATCCTTCACACCGAGGCCCAGTTCGCGCTCTGGGGAATAACGGCAGATGACACTCGGTATTACTATGTGGTCGCAGCGCTGGACGCTCGCACGACTCAGCAAGTAGTGAGCCTGCTCAAACAGCCCCCAGCCCACGACAAATACAGGGCTCTCAAAGCCGCGCTCACCCGGCGCTACACGCTTTCGGATTGCGAGAGAGCAGAGAGACTCCTGACGCGCTCCGAGTTGGGAGACAGGTCGGCGGTCGAGAGGATGGAGAAGATGTTGGCGTTGATGGGCACGGACGACGGGCATTTTCTAGTTGCCCACCTTTTCCTCCGGAACCCCCCAACAGCGGCCAGAGCGGTCGTTGCCAACTGGCCGTTGCTGGCTGCGCGTGACTACCGTGCGCTAGCCCAGGAGGCAGATCGGATCATCCTCACCACCAGAGCCCTCACAGTGAACGCAGCGGCATCGGAACACAGCGAGATGGCCAGCAGAAGCAAGGAGCCAGCGATGGTAGCGGCAGCGGGGGCTAGGAAGCGCCAGAGAGACATGCTATGCTCCTACCACCGCCGTTTTGGAGAGAACGCACGCCGATGCGTGCCACCATGCCAATTCAAGCGTTCGGGAAACGCCAGGACTGGCAGTCGATAGCAGCTGCGACCGCTGATGAAGAAAGCAAGCTGCTCTACGTGACAGACTCCCGCTCGGGGAGACGATTCCTCGTGGACTCCAGTTCCCAAAAGAGTTTCATCCTGTCATCCTACGCCGACCGGCTAGTTGGAACTAGCGGCCCCGAGCTGACGGCCGCAAACAGCTCAGACATTAAGACTTTTGGTGAGAGGACACTGTCTGTATCCCTGCACGGCTGTACGTACCAGAGGACATTTGTCATAGCGGCATGCAGTTTCCCAATCTTAGGCGCTGATTTTTTGTGTGCACATGGACTACTAGTTGATGTCACTAACAGATGCCTGATTAATGTAATGTCTTTTGATTCTCTCCCCTGTACAGCTCGAGGAGCCGGGCCGACAACGCTAGCCAACGTCACAGCTCCAGGTGATAAGTTCCACACACTGCTCACCCAGTTCCCAGCACTCACGGTCCCGACGTTTTCAGCGGCCATCACTAAACACGGGGTGGAGCACTTTATTACCACCACGGGGCCGCCCGTTTTCGCACGACCTCGGTGCCTGGACACAGCTAAACTGGCCATAGTGCGCGAGGAGTTTGCCAACTTCGAAAGGCTGGGCATCAGCAGACGATCAAAGAGCCCATGGGCATCCCTACTACATACAGTATGGTCCCTAAGGCTGAGGGATCGGGGCGACCTTGCGGAGATTTCCGCAGATTAAACAACGCCACAGGGCACGACTGCTACCCGATCCCCCATATTCAGGATTTTTCCGTTCACCTCACTGGGGCATGTATTTTTTCTAGGATAGACTTGGTCCGTGGTTACCACCAGGTCCCGGTGCGTGCGGAGGACATACCTAAAATGGCAGTAATAACCCCGTTTGGTCTGCTTGAGATTTTACGCATGCCTTTTGGGTTAAAAGGTGTGGCACAGACATTCCAACGCATGATGGATGCGGTGTTGCGCGATCTGCCATTTGTGTTCATCTACCTGGATGACATCCTGGTGGCCAGCGCGTCCGAGGACGAACACGTAACCCACCTCAGGATGGTTTTCCGGAGGTTGGAGGAGCATGGGTTAATAATCAACCCGTCGAAATGCCAGTTCGGCGTGACGTGGATAGATTTTTTGGGACACTGCATCTCACCGGAGGGAGCGATACCCTTGCCGGACAAGATGCGCGCAGTGGCGAATTTTCCCCAGTCTCAGACGGTCAGGGCGCTGCAGGAGTTTTTGGGGATGTTGAACTTCTACAATCATTTCTTCCCCCGCACAGCCCAGCTCATGCAGCCGTTGTATGCCGCGCTTAAGAAACGGAAGCCGGCGGACAGAGTTGACTGGACTCCTGAGCGGGAGCAAGCGTTTTCCGAGGTTAAAACAGCTCTGGCGAATGCTGCACTGCTGGCGCACCCAGACTCGGCAGCTCAGATTGCGCTCACTACAGACGCATCAGACGTGGCCATAGGGGCCATCGTGTAGCAGTGTGTCACTGGTTCTTGGCAGCCGCTCGCCTTTTTTAGCAGGTTTTTGCGCGACAATGAGCGTAAATACAGCACGTTCGACAGGGAGTTACTGGCTCTCCACCTGGCCATATGTCTCTTCCAGTTCTGGATGGAAGGGCGCGCCTTCACTGAACCATGGTCGGGCTGGCAGCAGAGACAGCTGGCCGCGATCTCGGAGTTTACGACCGACATTCAGCATGTGGCCGGAAAACTCAACGTGGTGGCGGACTGCCTCTCGCGCGCATTAGTGGCCCCAGTCTACGTAGGGATAGATTACACGGCCATGGCCATGGAGTAGATCGGCGATGCGGACGTGTGCACGCTCCAGTCTGGACCAACAGGGTTAAGGCTGGAGAGCAGAGTTATGCAAGACCCCCCCCCCCCCCCCAATCTGTGACGTCTCCACGGGCCGCCCGCACCCGGTGGTACCACGCGCTTGGCAACGCTGCATTTTTGAGTCCGTTCACTCCCTGGCGCACCCAGGCATATGCACATCAGTCAAAATGGTGGCAGCAAAGTTTGTCTGGCCGAGCCTGTGCAAACAGGTGAAAGAGTGGGCTGCAGCCTGCGTAGCGTGCCAACGAGCCAAAGTGCACAGGCACACAAAGGCCCCCCTTGAGCCGTTCCATATCCCGGCTAAGAGGTTCGACCACGTTCACGTGGACCTCATGGGCCCCCTCCCACCATCGCAGGGGTTCACGCACCCACTCTGAGACTCTGGGGGGGGCAGTGTGGGAGACCCATGCTGTAGAGATTAGATTAGATTATTTGTTTATTTGACAGGGACAGTGCAATAAACATAGACAATTAATCAATGACAATCAATCTGATGTGTTGCACAAAGAGTGTATAGCTATTAGCTAATTTGCAACTCTTGTCCCTGGATGGGCTTTAGAAAGGAGAAACAAGTAAAAAGGAAAAGATTAAAAAAAAAATGAAAACAGAATACACAATAACCACATACATCAATGCAAAAAAGATTGTAAATACATTATAAATACACAATTATAAATATTATAAATATTATAAATACACAATATAACAACCTGACTCGCATTTGCCTATTTCAGGCCTCCCTCCCTTCGTCACTCACTATAAACAAACACATTCATTCCTTCCCTTCATTCACTCTCACCCTTCAGACAATCATTTCATACATGGGTACATTCTTGTTTATTTTTCAGCCAGTTTTTAACCTTTTTAGTGAATGTTTTAAAGTCCGTTATTATTTTAATTTCATTTGGCATTGTGTTCCAGATGTGACTGCCCTTTATAGAGAAAGCTGTTTGTCCAAATGTGGTTCTGCAGTGGAATATTTTACAGTTATTGTTAACAGAACTCCTGGTGGCTCTGCTGCTGTCCTGTCTTTGGATGAAACCAGCAAGTGGCTCGGGTGCTGATTTATGGAAACATTTGAAAGTTAATTTCAGAAAACAGAGGTCAATGAAACTCTCAAAACTCAATAGGTTGTATTTTTTTTAAAATATCACAGTGATGCCACCTAATGGGCTTTTTGTCCAAGATTTTTAGAGTTTGATTATATAATGAACCTATATGTCTTATTGTGGAAGGGGCTGCTTGAGCCCAGACTGTCAAACAGTATGATATATGAGAAAAAAACATAGAATGCATATACAGTACAGCTGCTTCGTAAGGTATGTAATATCTAATTAATTTAAAGCAGTTCAGATTTTTTTTTACTGTTTTTGAAATTTTCTTTATATGAAGATTAAATTTGAGTTGAGGATCTAGTACAATGCCAAGGTATTTGAATTCTGTAACTAAACTGATGTCTTGATCATGTATATTAACTTTAAAACGTTGCAGGTTACATTTTTTGATTGAAAAGCACATTGAAACTGTTTTCTGAAGGTTCAGCAATAGATGGTTCTGGAGGAGCCACTCTTGGACATCAAGTTCATCGAGTTCAGTAGTTTTCCTCTCAGACTGAGAGAGCATAATAATAAGATAAGATAAGATAAGATAAGCCTTTATTAGTCCCACAACGGGGAAATGCCAGGATTGCAACAGCACAGGGATAGCAACACTCAGAGCAACAATCAGAAGGCAAGAAAAAAAAAAATAATAATAATGCATCAGATTTATATAGCGCTTTATCATAGACACTCAAAGACGCTTTACAAGTACAAGGTCCAAAGACGCTTTTTGGACCTGAATTAAAATCATGTACAAAGCTTGGACAATTTAAACAAAAACTAAAGGAAGAAATACTCCAAACATATTTACAAGACGACATGTAAACTCACATAAGGATTGACATTTCCAGCCTGTGTTGTGTTATAGCTTAGTTTTTCTTTTTTCTCTGTGACACTATGTCTTAGATTTGTTTTTGAATAGTAACCGCTTAACTTAGACTAGCTCAGTTTTCTTTTTCTCTCAGTCATATTTTGTCTTAGCCTTGTTTTAAATTGTAATCGCTCTTGTCTTGTTTTCTCTTTTTTCTCCTTTGAATTCTTGGATGGAATATGGGTGGGCAATATAAGCTGCGGCTTCAGCCATCACCCATTTCGGATAACTCACGTGGAATTGTATAGTAGAAGGAGTCTTTGTCTAATTTGACCTTGTTGTTATATTATACAGTTTCTTTTAACCTGTAATGTACTATCCGAAAATAAATTCATTCATTCATTCATTCAAGTAGATACATTATTCATTCACTCCAGACAGACAATGGTAGTGGCAAGTTATTACTGTAGCCACAGCTGCCCTGGGGCAGGCTGACGGAAACGTGGCTGCCAATCTGTGCCAACGGCCTCTCCGGCCACCACCGAACATTTATACACATTAATACCCAGTGTTATGGACACTGAAGACAATGCGGGTGAAGTGTCTTGCCCAGGGATACAACGACAGGATATCTGGGGAGAGCGGGATTCGAACCGCCAACCATCGGGTTATTAGACGACCTGCTCTACCTCCTGAGCCACTGCTGCTCCAAGCATGGAGATCAAAGGGCTGGGGAGTAAGGGGAATTGTCTTGGAGGAGTGAATGGTGAATGTAGGACCTCAGGTAGCAGGGAGGTGTGAGCTTTGGGATATAAAAGAGAGAGTCCCTGCTACAAATGTTTAATGTTCAATGTTCTGATTTTGGAAGATGTGAGAGTGAAATAAAGTTTGTCTGCTCGGAAAGTCGGTCTGGTTATTTCATCTCCACAATATATACAGTATATATTGTGGAGAGAGTAATAACCAAGCCAAGCATTCAGAGCAGATGAACTTTATTCCCTCTCTCACATCTTTCAGAATCAGAAAACATTAACCTCATGTCGTAGGGACTCTCTTTTATATTACAACACTCACACGTCTCTGCTGCCTGAGGTCTTGCATCACAGTTCATTCTCGCATCACAATTCCTATTGTCCCCCAGCCCCTTAATCCCCATGCTCTTCTGTCAGAGGAATTTACTGCATCTCCCTTCCTTCCAGTCTGAGATGAATACCACAGCATGGGTCCCCCATACCCCCCCCCCCCCCCCAGAGTCTCAGACTGAGTGTTATCTCGCAGGTCCTCTTGGCTTCAGCCTCCGCCCATAGCTGCTGTAACAAGGGGTCTTCGGCTCTGCGGCACTGCTGTGCCGGTGGGGGGTTCCTGGGGGTGTGTCTGTCTGTGGGTGGACAATGGAGGGGGGGGGGAACATTCAGCATGCTTGTGTGACTGCTCTGATGAGTCGTTTACCTGGGGAGTTCTCAGGGGGGTCTTCCATGCCGAGGAGCTCGAGCCAACACCACCTGCTCATCTGCCACCACAAAGGCGGGCTTAAGCCTGTCTATACATATTTTCTCCTGGCGACCCCCCAAGTCTAACACAAAATGTTTGTCCCCGGGTTCCAGCACTCTAAACGGGCCATCGTAGGGTGGGCGCAATGGGGATCGGTGGGCATCGTGCCTGATAAACACAAACGCCACGTCCTTCAAGGTTTTCGGCACAAAAGCGTGGGGAAAACAGTGGTGGGCCGGGCCAGGTGACGTCCCTGCGTCTGCGCTATGCCATGAACGCGGGGACGGATGGGTGTTCGGGCGGGGTTATCTGGTTAAAATTCCCCGGGGAGCCGCAGTGGCTGAGAAAAAACAAGCTCTGCTGGAGAAGCCTCCAAATCCTCTTTTGGTGTGGAACGCAACCCTAATAGAACCCATGGCAACCGGTCCATCCAATTTGCATCCGTAAGCGAAGCCCTGAGCGCTGCCTTCAATGACCTATGGAAACGCTTGCATAACCCATTGGCCTGTGGGTTGTACGCGGTTGTGCGATGAATTGTGATGCCCAGGCTCCGGGCCATCGTGGACCAGAGGTCGGAAACAAACTGAGGGCCCCAATCAGACATGATGTCCGAAGGGGTGACAAAACGTGCCACCCATGTTGTCAAAAAAGCGTGTGCCACGTCTGCGGACACGGTAGAAGCTAGCGGGACTGCTTCTGGCCATTGTGTGGTGTAGTCCACCATTGTCAGGAGGTGCGTGAACCCCTGCAATGGCAGGAGGGGGCCCACGAGGTCCACGTGAACATGGTCGAACCTCTTAGCTGGGATATGGAATGGCTCCAAAGGGGCCTTTGTGTGCCTGTGCACTTTGGCTCATTGGCATGCTAAGCAGGCTGTAGCCCACTCTTTCACCTGTTTGCGCAGGCTTGGCCAGACGAACTTCGCTCCCACCATTTTGGCTGACGCGCGCACTCCTGGGCGCGCCAGAGAGTGAACGGACTCAAAAACGCGGTGGAGCCAAGCACGTGGGACCACCGGGCGCAGGCGTCCTGTGGAGACGTCACAGATTGGGGAGGCCCCCCGTCTTGCAGTACCCTGCTCTCCAGCCTTAACCCTATTGGTCCAGACTGGAGCGCGCACACGTCCGCATCGCCGATCTGCTCTGCGGCCATGGCCGTGTAATCTATCCCTACGTAGACTGGGGCCACTAATGCATGCAAGAGGCAATCCGCCACCACGTTAAGTTTACCGGCCACCTGCTGAATGTCGGTCGTAAACTCCGAGATCGCGGCCAGCTGTCTCTGCTGCCGGCCCGACCATGGTTCCGAAACCTTGGCCATTGCGTACGTTAGCAGCTTGTGGTCCATGAACGCAGTGAAGTTGTGGCCTTCCAGCCAGAACTGGAAGTGGCGTATGGCCAGGTGGAGAGCCAGTAACTCTCTGTCGAACGCGCTGTATTTACGCTCACTGTCGCGCAAAGACCTGCTAAAAAAGGCGAGCGGCTGCCAAGAACCGGCAACGCATTGCTCCACGACGGCCCCTATGGCCATGTCCAAGGCATCGGTAGTGAGTGCTATCCGAGCCGGCAGATCCGGGAGCACCAGTAGTGCGCCGTTTGCCAGGGCTGTTTTAACCTCAGAGAACACCTGCTCCCGCTCAGGAGTCCAGTCGACTCTGTCCTCCGGTTTCCATTTCTTGAGTGCGGCGTACAACGGCTGCATGAGCTGGGCTGCACGGGGGAGGAAATGGTTATAAAAGTTAATCATCCCCAAAAACTTCTGCAACGCCCTGACTGTCTGAGGCCGGGGAAAATTCGCCACTGTGTGCACCTTGTCCGGCAAGGGTATTGCTCCCTCTGGTGAGATGCAGTGTCCCAAAAAATCGATCCACGTCACGTCGAACTGGCATTTCGCCGGGTTGATTATTAACCCGTGCTCCTCCAACCTCCGGAAAACCGTCCTGAGGTGGGTTACTTGTTCGTCCTTGGACGCGCTGGCCACCAGGATGTCATCCAGGTAGACGAACACAAACGGCAGATCGCACAACACCGCATCCATCATGCATTGGAATGTCTGTGCCGCGCCTTTTAACCCGAAAGGCATGCGTAAAAACTCAAGCAGACCAAACGGGGTTATTACTGCCCTTTTAGGTATGTCCTCCACGCACACCGGGACCTGGTGGTAACCACGGACCAGGTCTGTCTTAGAAAAAATACATGCGCCGGCGAGGTGAACGGAAAAATCCTGAGTATGGGGGATCCGGTTGCGGTCGTGCCCTGTGGCGTTGTTTAATCTGCGGAAATCTCCGCAAGGTCGCCACGATCCCTCGGCCTTAGGGACCATATGTAGTGGGGATGCCCATAGGCTGTTTGATTGTCTGATGATGCCCAGCTTTTCGAAGTTGGCAAACTCCTCACGCGCTATGGCCAGTTTAGCTGTGTCCAGGCACCGAGGTCGTGTGAAAACGGGCGGCCCGGTGGTGGCAATAAAGTGCTCCACCCCTTGTTTAGTGATGGCCGCTGAAAATGTTGGGACCGTGAGTGCTGGGAACTGGGTGAGCAGTGTGTGGAACTTACCACCTGGAGCTGTGACGTTGGCTAGCGTTGTTGGCCAGGCTCCTCGAGCTGTACAGGGGAGAGAATCAAAAGCCATTGCATTAATCAGGCATCTGTTAGTAATATCAACTAGTAGTCTGTGTGCACACAAAAAATCAGCACCTAACACTGGGAAACTGCATGCTGCTATGACGAATGTCCACTGGTACGTACGGCCGTGCAGGGATAAAGTCTTAATGTCTGAGCCGTTTGTGGCCGTCAGCTCGGGACCGCTAGCTCACACTAGCCGGTCGGCGTAGGACGGCAGGATGAGGCTGTTTTGGGAGCCCGAGGAACCGTCTCCCAGAGCGTGAGTCTGTCACGTAGAGCAGCTTGCTTTCTTCAGCTGCGGTCGCAGCTGCTACCAACTGCCAGTCCTGGCGTTTCCCGAACGCTTGAATTGGCACGGTGGCATGCATCGGCGTGCGTCCTCTCCAAAACGGCGGTGGTAGGAGCAGAGCGTGTCTCTCTGGCGCTTCCTAGCCCCCGCTGCCGCTACCATCGCTGGCTCGCTCACTTCTGCTGGCCGTCTCGTTGGGTTCCGATGCCGCTGCGTTCACTGTGAGGGCTCTGGTGGTGAGGATGATCCGATCTGCCTCCTGGGCTAGCGCAAGGTAGTCATGCGCGGCCAGCAACGGCGAGCTGGCAAGGACCACTCTGGCCACCATTGGGAGATTCCGGAGGAAAAGGTGAGCAAATAGAATATGCCCGTCGTCTGTGCCCATCAACGCCAACATCTTCTCCATCAGTTCGACCGCCGACCCATCTCCTAACTTGGAGTGCGTCAGGAGCCTCTCTGCTCTCTCACAGTCCGAGAGCATGCAGCGCCGTGTCAGCGCAGCTTTGAGAGCCCCGTATTTGTCGCGGGCTGGGGGCTGTTTGAGCAGGCTCGCTACTTGCTGAGTCGTGCGAGCGTCCAGCGCTGCGACCATGTAGTAATATCTGGTGTCATCTGCCGTTATTCCCCGGAACGCGAACTGGGCCTCGGTGTGGAGGAACCAAGACTTCGGGTCATGCAACCAAAAGTGTGGTAGTTTGACCGAAACAGCGCACCCGTTGCTGGAGCTTCCTGTCCGGGTCATCTCCCTGGTGTTCGCCTCGTGTTCCATTATTCGTCAAGGGTCATCAGTATGGAGAGAGGAATAGCCAAGCCAAGCATTCAGAGCAGATGAACTTTATTCCCTCCCTCACATCTCTCAGAATCAGAAAACATTAACCTCATGTCGCAGGGACTCTCTTTTATATTACAATACTCACCCGTCTCTGCTGCCTGAGGTCTTGCATCACAATTCATTCTCGCATCACAATTCCTATTGTCCCCCAGCCCCTTAATCCCCATGCTCTTCCGTCAGAGGAATTTACTGCATCTCCCTTCCTTCCAGTCTGAGATGAATACCACAGCATGGGTCCCCCATAATATATATATATGCCATAGCTTAAAAAAAATTAACAAAAAAAACCCCATGTCATACACACCATGTTATCACCAAACAAATATTGTACATTGCCCTCTTACATATATTTTCTTTTTTAAAATTCCCCCTTCTCTCTATTTTTCTTTCGTTCATGCATGTTTGAACTGAGTTTCGATCTAAAAACATCTGTTTTTACCAGCTTTTCAGTCAACGTTTGCCCGTGGAGCTTAACTTAGGCTGAGTTAGGCGAACTCTGCAAAACTTAGCCCAGTGCTCAGGAACTTTTACAAACTGAGCACAACTTTCACCATTTATTTCCAAATGTCGCCAAATTTTCAGCATGCTGAAAATTCTCAACGAATACAACTTTCACCAGCGTTTGCCAAGAAACACCAACTATCATTAATTTTTATCAACTTTTGCCAGCAGAGCCAGACGTTTGCCAAAATGTCAGTAAAAGTTGGTTCAAACATTGTAGTGTGAATCCGCCCAAAAAAGCAGGTCCTGGATGGCAGAAAGCCTCCACAAATGTTGATCTTTATGTGAGTGTCGCCTGACGCTGATGTCAACTGAATTGCACTGAGTATTTTTAGCTTAAGCTAATCTAAGTTGGCAACAGCTACACATACACTAGCCTAAGTTGGCAAAAGTTTGACAACGCTGAATGCAATGCTGGGAAATGCTGGCAAAAGTTTGTAAAAGTTCGTAAAAGTTGGTGTTCGTTATTTCATCAATGTTTGGACTGATTTCTCTGATTTTTCAAAAGGTCAGTAAAAGTTGGTCCAAACATTATAGTGTGAACCAGCTTAAAAGCAATCTTAGTATACTCTATATTATTATCTTGCTAAATGAAGATTTTCTTCTTCTTCTTCTTCTTCTTCTTCTTCTTCTTCTTCTTCTTCTTCTTCTTCTTCTTCTTCTTCTTCTTCTTCTAGCTGTCCCCTTTTCTCCCCTTGTCAGAGGATCATCCTGCCTCCATCTCACCCTATCCCTTGCATCTTCCTCTGTAACACCAACCCTCTCTATGTTCTCCTTCACTACAACCCTGAATCTTCTCTGTAGTCTTCTTCTCTTCCTCCTGCCTGGCAGCTCCATCTTCATCATCCATTGTCCAATATATCCACTATCCCTCCTCTGCACATCTCGAAACCATTTCAGCCTTGCCTCTACTTTGTCTCCAAACCGCTCAACTTGAGCTGTCCCTCTGCTATACTCACTTAAAATCCTGTCCTTCCTAGTCACTTCCTATGAGAATCTTAGCATCTTTAGCTATGCCACCACCAGGTCGTCCTCCTATCTTTATGTCAGTGCCACCCTCTCCAAACCATACATCATATCAGGTCTCACCATCTTGGAAATCCTCCCTTTACAAGAAAGAAAGAAAGAAAGAAAGTGTTATGTCCACAAACCTGGTAATGAATGAGGCCAACAGAGACGTAGCACTGAACGTGTCTTTATTAAAGGCTTAGGAACACCGTACACGGAATGCACCCAGCGGAGTCATCCAGCACAAGAGGAAGTCCTCATGGCGGTTGCCCCTAATATAGGGCGGTGTGATGATGCAACAGCAAGGCGGCATCATCACACCGCACTTGACAATAAATCCCCACACAACATCCTCACCCGCTTTACAAAATCCAAAACCACACACACCAAATCGAACCCACCCTAATCTAGAACAACAATCACAACACACTCTAAACTAAAAGCAAAAGCAAAACTAAGGCCTAAAAAACACTCACACACAAAAAAATCCTAAAGTAGGGCCGGTGGGTGGACTACCACACGGCCCGCAAGGTGCAGTGGATTATTCTGCCACTGATACTAATAAAGTCTTTATTGAACAAACTAAAAGCTGCTGTGCTCCTAAACTAAACATCCAAAACAGAACTATAAACATAACAGAGTCTGTCAGCACAGTCATGCAAGTGGATGATGGGTCAGGCAGGGGGGCCCTGGGCAGCCCCGCAGCAGGCGCACCCCTGGAGGCGACAGGCCCCCGGGGCGAGGACCGATCTTCAAAACATTGGAGCCCGGATCCCGAACCACCTTCACCAACTCCCGTCCAGCCCCACCACCTGAAGCGTCCTCCTGGACACGCTGCAGCTGGTTAGCGTGCCTCATCAAGCTGTTAGACAACCAGAAGCACACTCCCAACTTCGCCACTATCCTCAGGCATGCCCGATGTTTCACCGGCCGTCGTCTGGCCCAACTTTGCCTTGGTCATTCATCAACCCAAACCCAAACCCAGTCCATGTCCTGAAGTGGAACCTTACTTGGCCTGACGTGCTGCTGAGCATGCGGTAACTCCATGCTCTTTTGTGGTCGTGCCCCACCCTCTTCTAAGAATAATGCAGTGGTCACCGTTGTGCAGCAGACCCCTCACCCAACTGCGGCCAAGTACTGAAAGTGTCTGGTGCTTTCAAGGTGTTGCTCATCGGCACGGGTGTCCCGCCGTCACGCTCGGCCCCCTCAACTACCTCCCGCCGAGTGCAGGCACTGAAACTTTCCCGTACCGACACTGAGCTGGAACTGGCCGACTTGAAAGCAGGGCTGCTTGTCAGATCTTCACCCCAAACCACGTCCTCTTCAATCACCGGAGCCTGCGAGCCCCAGCGACCACAACCAGACCATTCGTTCCCAGCACTGTCCTTGATGGAGAAACCCAGTCCGTAGAGCAGGTCACACCCCATGATGTTATCACCACGCACTGCCACTTGGAACGTGAAGTCTTGCATCGCCTCAGACTTGTAGCGAACAGTCATCTCCACAGTCCTGACTGTGCACAGTCTGCTACCACCGTAGCCGTACAACAGCGCTGGATTACTTCTAATCCTGTGGTAGCGGAAAAACTTCTTCACTGCGGCCCAATTCAGCATCCACTGCACTGCCGCCGTGTTGAGCAATAATGGCACCTCAACACCATCTAACTCCACCATACAATAGGAATACCCATTGGTGTTGGGACTCACCGAGTCGATGGTTGTCGGGGGCAGGCGGGGTGATTTCTTCGGTGGGCTCCCCAGTTCAGATAAATTGCACACCCTGGCGTAATGATTCAAGCGTCCACACTTGCTGCATCATTTCCCTTTTGCCCGGCACACTCTTGCTTTATGGCGGTGCGTTGAGGACCCACAACCCCTGCAAACGGGGTTTCCCGGGGCAGACCTTCGGCTAGTAGCATTGGCTTCATAATCTTCATCCATGCTATCTTCGCTATCAGGGTCCATGACATTAGCTGAAATGGGTGGCTCCATTGGCTTCTGTGACTGGTGCCAGTTTAGCTCCGAAACTAGCTTATTGGTGGCCTCCAACTGGAGAGCTACTTCGACGGCTCAAGCTAATGTCAAGTCATTAGGCGCTGTTAATAGCCTAGCACGTAGCCCAGCGTTGCATGTGTGCTCAGCCAATTGATTTTGCACCATCTCGTCTTCCAGTAGCCCAAAACGGCACTCGCTAGCTAGCTGTCTCAAGCCAGCAACATACTGATGGATAGGCTCACCGACATGGTGGCGTCTCTGGCAAAACCAAATTCTTCATACAGTCACGCTGTCTGGGGTGGTGGAATGGTTAGCTAGCAACTCCACAACGTCCTCGTAGGAGTCCGACACGCTGAGCATCCACAGAATCCTCTGACCCTCAATACACAGGTTGTGGACAAGGAGCGCATGTGCCCTCACCTTATCTTCCTGAGGTCCAGCGCCGTGATGCACATTCGAAAGGTCTCCAGCCAACGGGGCCATGGCACCAGTGGCTTGCCTGTGAGCTCAAGGAAGGGACGGAGTGGTGTGACGCACACCTCCATATGTTAATCCTCAGTCGCCAAATGTTATGTCCACAAACCTGGTGATGATTGAGGCCAACAGAGACGTAACGCTTAACATGTCTTTATTAAAGGTTTAGGAACACCGTACATGGAATGCACCCAGCGGAGTCATCCAGCACAAGAGGAAGTCCTCATGGTGGCTGCTCCCTAATATTAGACGGTGTGATTGTTGTGTAGTTATTTATGATATTGATATTCGGTGCTTTTATTTGTGAGGCACGGTGTGGTGGTTCTGGCTTCCAGCCTCGCCACCACACGTGCCTATAAAAGGGCAGCAGGCAGGAGGGGCGGTCTCTTTGCCACCCTCTCTGCCTGACAGTTGTATGTGTGGTGTGTTGTGCTACCTCCTTAATAAACATGTGTTCGGTTCGGCTCCATATTCAGACATAACATTTGGCAATGAGAATAAAAGTGGATTAAAACGAGATATGGAAAAATGTGGGTCTGAAATTTGGCAGGTTTTTGAAGCCCCCCGGCGAGCCATCGGTTCCCTGGTCGAGGTGATGCACCGCTTTCCGGACGCACACGGTGGCACTGAACCTTGGGAAGCTGGAGAAGTTGAGGGCACATGAGTTGTTGGTGCACAATTTTGTGGTGGAGAACACCACAGAACAGTTGTGCTCAGAACAGCGTGTTCTGAGCACACTGGGTGACTGTGATAGCTTTGTCGGAGTGGTTGAGCTAATGGCGTGCTACTTTCATGCCCTGGAAAATGTCATGGTTCGCAAGATTTGGTTTTGACAGCACCGCCAACGGGTGGGCGAGTCTATTCAGCAGTTTGTGGCAGACTAGGGGCTGTTGGTCAGTGGGTGCCAGCTCGGACTATTGGAAGAGGAGATGATTCACCATCAGTTGGCGGAGTATACCAACGGCGCTGCGATTAGGTCGAAGCTGCTTATGTTTTATTATGCTGCTTCGTCTGCTTATGTCAGACGAAGGGATGCTTATCTCCAGCTGTCGGACGGCTTGTGGAGGCACCCGAATGAGCTGCGGCGTGCCCGGGAGGAGACTGTGGGACTTGGGCCTGGACGAGCAGAGCATCCAATGGTGAGGAAGAGGAGGCACACTGAGGCTGAGGCAACCAGCTGCGGCCTGGGAAGCAAGCCACCTCCAGGGGCAGACTGAGTAAAGGACGGTCCAGGGGGGCCCAAGGGGTTGTTTTCTCCAGCCGTGTGTGCATAAGTTGATTGTTATGTATGTGTATAGGTTCTTTATTATGCATGTGTTCAGAGTAATTGGTCGTTTGTATATATTTCTGGGGATTATTTTGTGTATTTTGTTTTAGTTTAGGAGACACAGCAGTAATTTTGGCTATAAATGGACTCTCTTTTAGTACAAGCAGCAGAATAATCCGCTTTGCCATGTGGGGTGGGACAGCAGTGAAAGAAAGAAAGAAAGAAAGAAAGAAAGAAAGAAAGAAAGAAAGAAAGAAAATATGGTAATGCAGTTGTTAGCACTGGTGCCTCACAGCTAGAAGGTTCCAGGTTTGAATCCTCAGGAGTGAGGAATGGAGGAAAGAAAGAAAGGAAAGCAGGACAGCATGGTGTGGTTAGCAATGTTGCCTCATAGGCAGGATTTTTTTTTTTTTTTTTTTTTTTTTTGTTACTTATTTGTACCCGTAGGTAGATTTGGTTTGCAGTCTGGTGACAAGCCACCGGCTGCCGGTCGCTGCGTGCGCGAGCGCCCTAAACCTACATGTTTTTGGTATGCGGGAGGAAACCGGAGAAATCCCGGAGTAAACCCACGCAACACGGGGAGAACATGCAAACTCCACACAGCTCACTGTTGGTCGGGGGCTGGGATCGAACCCACGATCTCATGATCCCCGCGATCCCCCGGCCGAGGGTAAAACTGTGCTGCCACAGTGCTAAACCACTGCGCCACCGTGCAGCAGGATGCTCCAGGTTCAAATCCCCAGGCTTGCTGGGGTGGGATGGAGGAGGAAGAGACAAGGCAGGAAGGAAGGAGAGAAGGAAGGGTGGGGGGCACCACTATAATAATATAACAAGGTATAACAGGTTTTTTTCCTTTATGAGAATAAAAAAACAACAACACAAATGGGCTGTTGCTTGGGCAACAGTAGCCCATATACTTTACACATCCACGCGTTATAATACTATTACTGCAGCACTGTTTTAAATCCCTTAATAGTTTTTACTTTTAGAGTCATAGACACTTTATTATCTTTTTACTTTGTTTTACTTTAATTCATTTTACTCCTAGCCCTACTCCTACTTTGGAAATAAAGAAACTTAATAAAAAAATATTCTCTTTTGCCAAACTTCACTAACAAACTTTGTTAGTGAAGTTTGTTAGTGAAGAATACTAATTTGCAATGATGAAAAAAAGAGTATGTAGAAAAAAAAGAATATTTATGACTATAACCTTTGACTATTACGTATTTGCCAAAGTAATTCTGTTTGCAGGCTATTGTTATATGTGGGATTTGACTCTCGGGGCTTGCCGTAGCCTGGCAGAGAGGGTTGGGGTAATGACGTCAGGTGGGCTACGGCTGGAGTGTATATTGTGTTGTTCATGTTAATAAAGCTAGTTCAGTGTTCAGCTGAGAGAGGCTCCCGTCTCATGTTATTCGGACATAACATTTGGTGATGAGGATTAAAATGGGGGCGTGTATCAGACAGCCACCTCTGTTTTTGCAGTCTCCGGGCACGCCAGCTATGCCGTGGGCCCGCTGGAAGGAGATTTTTGGCGTGTATGTGGCTGTGGCCGGTCTGAGTGGCACCGATGAAGAGAGACGGAGTAGCCTAATGGTCCACCACCTCGGTGAGGAGAGCCAGCAGAAATTTTTTTGGCTGTGTGGCAGCAGCTCGCGGAAAGACGGTTTGGAATTGATGGACTGTGTTTTCAGAGGCCATTCCACTGTCACGGTGCGGCGATATGAGTTTTTTGACCGCCAACAGTGAACGGGTGAGTCCACTCACTCCTTTTTTATGGAGCTACGCAGCCAAGAAAAAGAGTGTGCCTTTGGGCCTATCGGGGAGGAGCTGGTCTGGGATAAGCTAGCACACAGTACTGGCTTAAGGAACAGACACCGGACAGCGCGCTCCTCCTCGAGGGATTTCAGCTGTTTCGTGCAGACCGTGATAAGGAGCTCTCCGGCAAGACCACAGGAGGAGGAGTCTGCTTCTACATCAACAACAGCTGGTGCTCCGATGTAACTGTGATCTCCCAACACTGTTCTCCCGCTCTGGAATATTTATCCATCAACTGCAAGCCATTTTATTCCCCGCGTGAGTTCGCTTCATTCATCCTGGCCGCTGTTTATGTCCTGCCCGACGCGGACGTGCGCGAGGCTCAGCGCGCGCTCGCGGATCACATCCAGCAAGCGGAGCGAACCTTTCCGGACTCTCTGGTTATTGTGGTTGGCGACTTTAACCAGAGCAACCTGAGCCACGAACTCCCCCGCTACAAACAGTTTATTAAATGTCCCACCAGAGGAGAGAACACGCTGGATCACTGTTACACTACAGTTAAGGACGCGTATCGCGCTGTTACCCGCGCTGCACTTGGACTATCTGATCACGTGATGGTCCACCTGATTCACACATACAGACAGAGGCTGAAGCTCACAAAACCTGTGGTGAGCACTACGAGGAAATTGACCAGTGATGCTGGGGAGGAGCTGAGCACGTGCTTGGAAATAACTGACTGGGGCATGTTTAAAGGAGCCACGCATGATCTGGATGAGTACACAGACACTGTGAACTCATACATCCACTTTTGTGAGGAGAGCATTCTTCCATCGCGCACCAGGGTGAGTTACTCCAACGACAAGCCCTGGTTCACAGCCAAGCTCAGACAAATCAGGAAGGAGAAGGAAGCAGCGTTGAAAAGTGGAGACAGGGGCTGCTACAGGGAGGTCAAATACCGGTTTAGCAGAGAGCTGAGGAGAGCTAAATCTGTGTATTCTGAGAGACTCCAGCAACAGTTCACTGCTAACGACTCTGCTTCTGTGTGGAGAGGACTGAGGCAAATCACCAGCTATTGGCCTCAGGCTTCTAAGGGTCAGGATGACAAAGCCCTTTGTCAAAGACTGTCCCAACACTATGCCCGTTTTGACACCTCGTCAGCTGTGTCCAACTCCCCCCTCCCCCCAGCGCCACTGCCTCCATGGTCCCCACTTCATCAAAGGCTGCCCCCCCTCCTTCCCCCCTGCCCTTGTCATCAGTGAGCAGGACGTGCACAGACAGTTCTCCAGACTGAACCCGCGCAAGGCCCCCGGTCCGGACGGCGTGTCTCCCTCCACCCTGAGACACTGTGCGGAAGAGCTGACTCCTGTCTTCACAGACATTTTTAACACCTCCCTGAAGTTATGCCACGTGCCGACCTGCCTCAAAACCTCTACCATCGTCCCTGTCCCCAAGAAGCCACGGATCACTGGACTTAATGACTACAGACCTGTAGCGCTCACCTCTGTAGTCATGAAGTCCTTCGAGCGCCTGGTCCTGCCCCACCTCAAGACCATCACCACTCCCCTCCTGGACCCGCTGCAGTTTGCCTACAGAGCCAACAGGTCTGTGGACGACGCAGTCAACCTGGCCCTCCACTCCATCCTGCAGCACCTGGACTCCCCGGGAACCTACGCCAGGATCCTGTTTGTGGACTTCAGCTCTGCATTCAATACCATCCGCCCCGCTCTGCTCCAGGACAAGCTGTCCCTGCTCAACGTGCCTGACTCCCTCTGCAGGTGGATCACCGACGGACCGGAGGCAGCATGTGCGGCTGGGAAAGACTGTCTCAGACTCTGTTAGCATCAGCACCGGATCACCCCAGGGCTGTGTACTTTCTCCCCTGCTCTTCTCCCTGTACACCAACTCCTGCACCTCCAGCCACCAGTCTGTCAAGCTGATCAAGTTTGCGGACAACACCACCCTCATCGGGCTCATCTCCAACGGTGACGAGTCCGCCTACAGGAGAGAGGTGGCCCAGCTGGCGTCCTGGTGCAGCCACAACAACCTGCAGCTGAACGCTCTGAAGACAGTGGAGATGATCGTGGACTTCAGAAAAGTCACAGTCCCTCTGCCCCCCCTTACCCTCACAGACTCTCCCATCACCACTACGGATTCCTTTCGCTTCCTGGGCACCACCATCACCCGGGACCTCAAGTGGGAGCCGACCATCAGCTCCCTCATCAAAAAGGCCCAGCAGAGGATGTTCTTCCTGCGGCAGCTGAGGAAGCTCAAGCTACCCACCAAGATGTTGGTGCAATTCTACACAGCCATCATCGAGTCCATCCTCACCACCTCCATTACCGTGTGGTACGCAGGAGCCACTGCCAGGGACAGACTAAGACTGCAGCGCGTTGTGCGCGCTGCTGAGAAGATGATCGGCTGCAAGCTCCCATCCCTCCAGGACCTGTACACCTCCAGGACCCGGAGGCGTGCAGGTCGGCTCATAGCCGACCCTTCACACCCTGGACACGCACTGTTTGCCCCCCTCCCCTCAGGTAGAAGACTTCGGTCCATTCAGACTAAAACCTCCCACTACTTGAACAGCTTCTTCCCCTCGGCCATCAGACTGCTGAACACTAAGTGACTTATTAGACTCTCGTGCACTACGTACAGCAGCTCAACCGGACTCATGACAATTATCACTGTTTTCTTTTGCACTACCGTCTGCACTATGTGGAACTCCACAATATCAGCTACTTGTTAATATATTTAATAATTGCATAGATTAGTATTACTCATTCATATTTTACATTTTATTGCATGCATAGTTTTTATATTAAAAATGTTTAATGTTTAATGTTGCAGCATTGCACCGAGACAAATTCCTAGTTTGTGTACTCCATGAACAATGGCAATAAATCTCATTCTGATTCTGATTCTGATTCTGATTCTAATAACGTGGCTGAAGAGCAAGCTAAAGCTAACTAAAGATTCTCTGTCATTGGAAAACGTGTTTGAACTGGTTAAGCAGAGTGAGTACACAGTTTAGCAGAGTTTGCCAGCGTTGGCTAAAGGGAGTGTAGCTACTCGAGTTTCCCCGCCAAGCACAGCCGTTAGCGAGGTGGCTAATTCTCTGGGGTGGACCCCAGGAGGCAGCAGACTGGGGCGCGGGACAGGGCCTATTCTATCACTGCTAAATCATCGGCGGCGGAGTCGAGAAACACGACACAGGTGTGTGTGGTACGCGCGAAGAAGGGACCATTGAAATGGTATGTGCTAAAACTCGACGTTGTCGACGTGCCACTTATGGTGGACTCAGGGGCTGGTAAGGTCCATTCTAAGCATGGCTACTTTGAAGAGATTTTTCCCAAATAAAACCATCAACGCTGGAACAGTGAGAATGTTTGGATACGCCCACACAGAGATTGAAATGGCGGGCATGGTCGACTTTTCAGTGATATGTGGGTTGAAGACAGTCTCTACGTTCACTTTCCAAATCTCACGCCAGGGGGCGGACTTGCTAGGGATAGAGCTGCTGGGTGAATTGGGATTTTCCATCAAGGACCCAGAGGGCTCAACGGTACTGACAGTATACCCTAAATGGTATGTCCGCTGGCCGGCGCTGTTCAGAGGCCTGGGATGCATCAGCATGTTCCACCACCGCCCGCTCATGGACCCAAATGTGACACCGAAGATTCAACTGCTACGGCGGCTTCTCCTCACCCTAAGGGACGATATTACAGCGGAGTTGACCAAACTGCTGGAAGCAGGCATCATTGACAGAATGGATGCGTCACCCTGGATATCAAATATCGTGATGACCAAGAAAAAATTGGGTGGCATCCGTGCATGTATCGATCACAGGATGGTAAATAAGGCGATTGTCCCGGACAAGTACCCGCTTCCAACGATGGAGGAACTTACTGCAACATTCATTGGTTCACAAGAGTTCACAAAGCTGGACCTTCACCAGGGTTACCTGCAGGTGCCCCTCCACCCAGCCAACAGGAACCTGACAGCATTTGTGACCCACATAGGTATGTTCAGGTACACCCGCATGCCATTCGGTCTGAGCTCAGCACCCAGCTGTTTCCAGAAAATAATGTCCACGATTCTGGCCGGCCTCAAGGGTGTAGTGGCATACCTTGATGACATTGTGGTACATCGCACGTCATGTGAGGAACACGATGATCATTTGGGACGAGTGCTGACAGTACTACAGGAACATGGAGTCACCCTGAACAGAGAAAAGTGTATTTTTGCGGCCGACTCCATCGAGTTTGTGGGGTTCAGGTTGACAGGGGGGCTGTGGCCTTACATTCAAACGTGGAAGCAGTCCTACACCTCCCAGAACCATCGACACCTGCACAGATTTCGTTTCTGGGTATGGTGAACTTTTATAGGCATTCTATTTCCCGCTACTCGGAAACGATTGGACCCCTCTGGGTGTTGTTGAAACAGGATGCGCCGTGGCAATGGACCCCAGCTTGTTCATCAGCGGTTACTAAGCTGAAGCGTCAACTCACTTTCCCTCTGGTGCTGGCCCATTTTGATCCAAAACGGCCTACCACTGTGACCTGCGACGGGTCTGGCTTGGCGGTGGGGTGGTTATGTCCCAGGTGCAGGACAGCACGGAACGCCCGGTGGCGTTCGCATCAAGGTCCTTCTCGGCAGCTGAACAAAAGTATACCGTGGGTGACAGGGAGGCACTTGCCTGCGTCTGGGTGTGAGAATGGTGGCATATTTACCTCTACGGGCGCCATTTCACTCTACGGACAGACCACTGAGCGCTGACGACATTACTGGAGACATCGGGTTCGGGGTACAGACCTTTGCGGATCCACAGGTGGATGGAGCGGCTGAGGGCTGACAATTTTACCACCCAGTTCACTCCTGGCAAGGATAGCATAGTGGCAGATCTCCTGTCCCACGTCACAGCCAACTCCGTGCAATTGGACGACGACGATGATGGCGATCCAACAGAGACGGATCTGATTAATACGCTGCACGGGGCCCTCCGGGATATAGTATCCCCCCAGGAACTTCTGGCGGAGTTGGAACAAGACCCCGTGCTGTCACAACTATGCTCGGTGATTAGAGAGGGTTGGCCCGTAAAGGTGCAGGACGGGCTGGCACCCTTCCACCAGTTTAAAGACAAACTGAGCTGTTGGGATGACGTGTGTGTGGCAAGGGCACGCTGCATGCTAATCCCGGTGTCTCTGAGGCTGCGTGTGTTAGCGATGCTCCACAAGGGCCACCTGGGCGTGGTCAGGGTGAAGCAGCACTGCAGGGATTCCATTTGGTGGCCGGGTATTGATAAGGACATTGAAGCTATGGTGAAAAACTGTGTCCCGTGTTTGGAGAGTGGGAAGATCGGTGGACCACCCCCTCCACCCCTGTGGATGCTGTCATACCTGGAAGGCCCCTGGAAACACATACAGTTGGACATTTGTGGCAAACTGCATGCAGCACCCCCGAACAGTTGGTTCTTGCTCGTGGCCTATGACTTGTTCTCAAAGTGGCCGAAGGTGTTACCCACTAACTCAGTCACGACGGATGCGGTTACGGGTTTCCTCTCGTCGCCGTTCGCCAGGTGAGGGGTCCCGAACGTAATCATGACTGACAATGCCCCGCAGTTCACCTCTGGGGCGTTTGAAGAGTTCTTGAGCGGTAGAGGCATGGAACACATTAAAATCCTGTTCTACCATCCCAAGGCCAATGGGGGCATTGAACGTTTCAACAAAACCCTGAAAAATGGACTGAAAGCCCATTTGACGGACGGCTTCGTATTTCCATATGCCCTCCAGAGTACACTGCTTCACTACAGGACAACGGCCCATGCTACGACAGGATGCTTCCTGGCGGCTCTCATGCTGGGACATGAACTGCTTCTATCTTTGGATCGACTTAGGCCACCCACGACTCGCTCTCCTAGGAATGTGGACTCTACACCGGACCGAGTCACTGCACAACAGCATAAAATGAAGCGGCAATTTGACAGGAAACACAGGGCGAGAGCCCACGGACTGAAGGTGTCAGACCGAGTTTGGATTAGACACCCTAACCACACACATAAGCTGCAGCTGCTGTGGATGGGGAACCTGCGGAGCACGAGGCAACGGGGCCAGGACATGTTCAAGCTTGCAGATGGGTCGCGGTAGCACTCCAGCAGACTCAGAAAGTTACCACCGGAACAGAGGACTAGAACTACAACGAGACAGCCTGATGTGAGGTGGGACTGGGTGGACTGGGGTGGTGAGAGCCCACAGGCACCGCCAACGGTGCCTGGTCCAGAGTCCCCGCCTAGGGGACGCTCGGCTAGGGTTCATCAGAGGCCCAGGTACCTGGAGGACTATGTATTGAGGACAGCAATAGCTAATGCATGTTGGGACAAAACGGCAGAATAACCCGCCCCAACACCATGGGGCGTTCTGGTAGTCTACCCGTTTGGTTGGCGGAGTTTTGCCTATTTAGGTGTTATATATATAAAAGTGGGGAGATGATACTGTGTTTGTTTGTTTGTTTTTCTTTGGGGGCGAGGGGTTCTTTGGCTTTGTAAAGGGGTGGGGGAGGAATGTTATATGTGGGATTTGACTCTCGGGGCTTGCCGTAGCCTGGCTAAGGGGATTGGGGTAATGACGTTAGGCGGGCTAGGGCTGGAGTGTATATTGTGTTATTCATGTTAATAAAGCTAGTTCAGTGTTCAGTTGAGAGAGGCTCTCGTCTCATGCTATTCAGACATAACAGCTATGAGCTACTATAGCTATAAGGACTAAAACAACATATTTTCTTTTTAAAGATGCCATAATATACACACATTTTGTCCTAAAATTGAAAGACTGGACCTCTCTTTAATTGTTGAATAGTGCATCTTGACTATTTATGGACTGTGACTTATTAAACTTTCATGTCTGACACTTGGGGGCAGTGCAGTGGCGGAGTGGTTAGCACTGCGGCAGCACAGCAACTCACCCTTGGCCGGGGGATCCTGGGTTCGATCTCAGCCCCCGACCAACAGCGATCTGTGTGGAGTTTGCATGTTCTCCCCGTGTCTGTGTGAGTTTACACCGGGATTTCTCCGGTTTCCTCCCACATGACAAAAAACATGCAAGTTCGGTTAATTGGCATCAAACTGGGGATTCTAAATTGTCCTTAGGTATGACTGTGAGAGTGAATGGTTTTCTGCCTCTCTGTGTTGGCCCTGCAATGGACTGGCGACCTGTCCAGGGTGTACCCTGCCTCTCGCCCAAAGATGCTGGGATAGGCTCCAGCCCTAGATGGCACTGTTTGACCACCTATGTTACTGTTACACATGTCATGAGTCAAGTCTCATGAGATTTGGTGTGAAAATGTGTGATACAAGATGGCTGACAAAATATAGATGAGTGACACAGCAAAGCTCTGAGGAAAATGTCGCAAAGCGATGAGGAAAATGTCACAAAGCTATGAGGGAAAACATCACAAAGCTATGAAGAAAAGGTCACAAAGCTATGAGGAAAGCATCACAAAGCTATGAGGAAAACGTCACAAAGCTATGAGGAAAACGTCACAAAGCTATGAACAAAATGTCACAAAGCTATGAGGAAAACGTCACAAAGCTATGAAGAAAACGTCACAAAGCTATGAGGAAAGACAGACATATATGGGGTGTGTGGCGGTGGTGCACCTGTGGGCTGGTTACTAAGCACCAACTCAGGTCTAGAAGAAGAAGAAGTTGTTCAGAACTCCTTGTACAGGGATGTAGAGTGATAATGATCAGGTCAGTGGTGGTGATGCACATGTGGGCTGGTTGCCAACCGCCAATCAGGTCTAAAAGAAGAAGAAGAAGAGATGCTATGAGGAAATCGTCACAAAGCTATGAGGAAAGTGTCACAAAGCTATGAGGAAAACATAATCAAGTCAATGGCGGTAATGCACCTTTGAGCTGGTTGCCAACTGGTTTGGTGGTGTGTGCACGTGGGGGGTTCGTGTTGGGGATTTGGAGACAAAGTGTAGAGGAGTCGTTGGTTTCGTGGAGGCTGTGGCTGGGCACGAGTGGGGTTACAGATAGGCGGGCGCTGATTGACGTTTGCAGGGCACTGATGCAATCAACGGTGGACTGCGGATGCATGATTTCTGGAGCAGCGGCAGGGGCGACTCTGGAGGAGGTGGACAGAGTGCAGCATGGAGCGCTTCGCCTGTGCATTGGAGCCGTCAGGACAGCACCAAACGGTGCAGTTTTGGTAGAGGCAGGGGAGGTGCCGATGGATTTGAGGGGAGATGGACTCAAATTTCAGGGGCAGCACTGCAAGGCTGCTGGGGGTGCTATGATTTCCGGGGACATGGGTTTGGGTGGACGGTTGAAAGAGGGACCAGGATGTGTGGGCTGCACACTGTTGATGTGGCTGGCACCGGTCCAGTGGGTGGTGTTCCCCCTTGGCTGTTTCCGGGAGTAGAGGTGGACACTGGTTTGCTGGTGGGGAGGGGGGATTGGCATGTGGGTGAGGTTGGTGTTGGGATGGGCATTTACCTTGGGAACAATTGCTGTGACTTCTTGCAGCTCTGTGCTGATGGTTCGGGGAGTAGTGGGGGCTCTGTTGGAGTGTACATCCCGGAGTTTGGAGTGGCCATCGCAGGGGGACTCTCCAGTGGTGCATCCGTGTTTGCAGTGGAGATGGTGGCAATGGTTGTTGTTTACGGTGGGTGGAGGAGGTCGGGCCGGATCAGGTGGTGGTGTGTATGGACTGACTTGCAGCGCTGGAAGCCGTGCGGATGCTAATATCTACAGGGGAAGACTTGGTGATTGAGCTATATCACAGTTTATTTAGGGCACACAGGGGTGGTGGAGAAGTTCAGTTTTGTTGGGTTCCTGCACATGAAGGGTTGAAAGGGAATGACTGTGCAGACAAATTAGCAAAAAGCGCTCTTGGAAAAGAGATAACTATACCATTGTCTCTTGGAAAAGGTGAAGGGAAAGCAATAATCAAGAAAAAAGAAACTGAGCTATGGCAAAAAAGATGGGATGAAGATCAAAGGTAGATTGTATTACATAATACAAAAATCTATTGCAATAAAGAATTTCATAACCAAAAGGAGGGAAGACATCATTATGGCAAGACTCAGACTGGATCACACAGGTTTAAATGGCACATTATTCACCATGGGGAAAAGCAAAAGTGAAAAATGTAGAGAATGTGGAGTAAAAGAAAATGTCGAGCACATCTTATTGCACTGTCACAAGTACGGAAATGAAAGACAGATAATGGAAAATGAAGTTCAAGAGGCCGGTAGGGAATGGGATTTAACTGGGATTCTGGGACAAGATGGAGATGGAGAAGCAATAAGAATCACGAGGAGGGCTCTTTTCTCTTTTCTAAATAACACAGGATTAAATCATAGAATTTAGGGATCGGGCTCAGATGACATAATGTTACACACTCTTGTACAGTAGGTGGCTGTATGCACCTTTCAGTTGTACTGTCCTCCAATAACCGAGAGAAGAAGAACTGCCAATCAAAACTTAACAGAAGAAGAAGATGAGTGACACACTACGATCGGTTTCTCAAGTGTATTTTTTGGTGTTAGATGCTACCAAAGGGTACCAAACATCACACATGACATGTCAGAGATAAATTTCTGTGACCTTGTCAATCAATCAAAAACTTTATTCCAGACTCATGGTCCATCAAAAAGAAAATAAGACAATCGAAACAGTTAATAAGAAAAACAATCAAAAAGTTACAAAACAATAAGAAACAGCTACTAAAAGAAGTACAAAAACAGTACAGACTTTAAAAAGACAACTGTACCAATGCCTTCTAAACTGTGACTGACAGCGAATAGAACTGAGCTTAATGCTAGACATAACTTGAATGATTTCATTTCTAGATACATCAAGCCGACAGATGAATTTATACATAAGATTCCTTATTACTGCATGCATTGTATTTACACGTGATGATACAAATAACCCGGAAGCACTGCACCATTGAGGCTTTTTAAGTAAAATTCTTAAAGCATCATTGTAAGCAACCTGTAATTTCTGCATACTTTGTTTCCTATAATCTATCCATAAATGAGCAGTGTATAAAGGTGTACAATAGGTTTTAAAAAGAACCAGCTTCACCTCATCTGAACAAAAGCCAAACCTACGTGCAAGAATATTTGCTTGCATGTAGATTTTGCAGCGTTGTCTGAAAATATCATCATCATCAGTCATTCTATCATTAATAAAATGTCCCAGTGTGGTGCACATATGTGGGTGTCATATGCTTCACAGGTGTATTGCTGTATGCTTATGGTATTCTTCACGTCTCAGAGGAACCAAAGGTCTGAACCTCCTAGGGGTAACAGGAGGATGTGAAGTCTGGCCTTTTGTATGCAGAGAGATGGCCGTGAGAGATTTCCTGACCACAAGGACTTTAGGTGGAGAAGAGAAGACCTGGAGGGGGGTGCATTGTATTTGGGATTAAGAGACAATGTGACTGTGTGCTTTGATATCCTGGGGTATAAAGGGACAGAGGATGGGGGATTCCTTCCTCTTGCTGTTTTTGGATGTTGGAGAATGTGATTGTGAATAAAACTGGACTTGAGAAATAAACTCAGCCTCGTCCTTCCCACATATCTCCACACTGGTGACCCTAAGATGTATCATGAGCGGAGATGAATCTCCCGAGCCAGACTCGTCAGGAGCCAGCCAAACGAACGCAGCCACAGTTCAGCTACCGGACTTCTGGCCGAACAATCCGCGCTCCTGGTTTAGCGCAGTCGAGGCACAGTTCCACCTCCGGAGGATTTCGGTGGACGCCACAAAGTTCTACCATGTAGTTGCAAAGCTGGACAACCACACAGCCCAGTGGATGGCGAACCTGATCAACCACCCGCCGGACAGCGACAAGTACAGCACGTTGAAGGCTGCACTCATCCGTTACTTCACCCCCTCAGTGGAGGAGAGAGCAGAGAGGCTCCTGGCGCTGACTGAATTCGAGAGCGACAGACCTGCAGACCTGATGGGGAAGATGTTGAGTTTGAGAGACTCCGAAGATGATAACTTCATCTTCACCCACCTTTTCCTCAAAACCCTACTGTCAGCGGTGAGAGTGACCCTGGCCAGTTCACCACTGTTGGCCCGACGAGACTACCACAAGCTGGGCCACGACTCGTCGACGCCAATAAATGGCGCGCGGCTGCGGCCGCAGCAGCAGAGCCAGGCGGAATGTCTGGAGATGGCAGGGGGCCAGAGGCTGCAGCACCAGACTCACCGACGACGGCGGCGGCAGGGGCCAGGAAACACAGAGCAGACGACGTCCTTTGCTTCTACCATCACCGCTTTGCAGAGAGGGCACGCAAGTGCATTCCACCGTGCCATTTCATGCGCTCGGGAAATGCCAAGACCGGGGGTCGGTAGCAGCTGCGGCCCTTGGAGAGGAGAACAAGCTGCTCTACTTGAGGGCTGAGCACTCGGGGAGGCATTTCCTCGTGGACACGGGCTCCCAGCTGAGTTTCATCACACCTTCCTACGCTGACCGGCTGGCGCCTTCCAGCGGTCCCCGGGTGTCAGCAGCAAACGGCTCGGCGATTAAGACCTTCGGTGAGAAGACTCTGCTTCTGTCTTTACACGGCTGTACATTCGAGTGGACTTTCGTCATAGCGGCAGTCAATTTCAACATGTTAGGGGCTGATTTTTTGTGCTCACATGGTTTGTTGGTCGATCTTGCTAACAGACGCCTGGTTAATGCACTCTCTTTTTATTCTATTCCCTGCACAGCTCGAGTGGCCCCGCCAACAGCACAAGCCAACGTCACAGCTGCGGGTGGTAAGTTCCACACACTCCTCACTCAGTTCCCAGCACTCACGGTTCCTACATTTTCGGCGACCGTGGCTAAACACGGGGCGGAACATTTTATTACTACCACCGGACCGCCCGTTTTTGCAAAAGCTTGGTGCTTGGATTCAGCTAAACTGACCATAGCGTGCGAGGAGTTCGCCAACCTGGAAAGGTTGGGCATCATCAGGCATTCGAAGAGCCAATGGGCTTCACCGCTTCACATGGTCCCGAAAGCTGATGGCTCGTGGCGGCCTTGCGGCGATTTCCGCAGGCTGAACAACGCTACAGCGCACGACCGCTACCCGATCCCGCACATCCAAGATTTTTCAGTTCATTTGGCGGGGGCACGCGTTTTTTCTAAAATAGACTTGGTACACGGTTACCACCAGGTCCCAGTGCGCGCTGAGGACATACCCAAAACAGCGGTAATAACTCCTTTCGGGCTTTTCGAGTTTTTGCGCATGCTGTTTGGGCTTAAAGGCGCGGCACAGACGTTCCAACGGTTTTGCGCGATCTCCCTTTCGTGTTCGTCTACCTGGACGACATATTGGTAGCCAGCGCGTCCGAAGACGAACACAAAAACCACCTCACGGCAGTTTTCCGGAGGTTGGCAGAGCACGGGTTAATAATCAACCCAGCGAAGTGTCAGTTCGGGGTGACGCAGATTGATTTTTTTGGGGCATCGCGTCTCCCCAGAGGGAGCAGTCCCTCTGCCTGACAAAGTGCACGCAGTAACGAATTTTCCCCAGCCACAAACGGTCAAAGCGTTACAGGAGCTTTTGGGAATGGTGAATTTTTATAACCGTTTCCTCCCCCGCGCAGTGCAGCTCATGCAACCATTGTATGCTGCACTAAAAAAACAAAAACCCACAAGTAAAGTCGAATGGTCTCCCGAGCGAGAGCGCGCATTTTCTGAAGTCAAAACAGCCCTGGCAAACGTTGCGTTGTTAGCACATCCAGTCCCAGCGGCCTGCATGGCGCTCACTACTGACGTGTCAGATGTGGCCATAGGGGCGGACGTGGAACAGTATGTAGCCGGAGCCTGGCAACCACTCGCCTTTTTCAGTAAGACCCTGCGCGACAGCGAACAAAAATACAGCGCATTCGACAGGGAGTTGTTAGCTCTCCACTTGGCCATTCGCCACTTCCAGTTCTGGCTGGAAGGATGCCGTTTCACCGCGTTCGTTGACCACAAGCCGCTGACTTTCGCGATGGCCAAGATTTCAGAACCTTGGTTGGGCCGGCAGCAGAGACTGCTGGCCACGATATCGGAGTTTACTACCGATATCCAGCATGTTGCGGGTAAACTTAATGTAGTGGCGGACTGCCTCTCGCACGCCGTGGGGGCTCCAGCCCGCGCGGAGGTAGACCCTGCAGCCATGGCCGCGGAGCAGGTTAGCGACGCGGAAGTGCGCGCGGCCCCAGTCCGCGTGGGGGTAGATTATGCAGCCATGGCCGCGGAGCAGGCTAGCGACGCGGATGTGCACGTGCTCCAGTCTGGACCAACAGGGTTAAGGCTGGAGAACAGGGTGCTCCAAGACGGTATGCCCCCCCCTAATCTGCGATGTCTCCACCGGGCAGCCGCGTCCGGTGGTTCCAGCCGCGTGGCGCTGCCGCGTTTTTGACTCGATCCATACTCTGGCGCACCCGGGGGTGCGTGCGTCGGTCAAAATGGTGGGAGAGAAATTTGTATGGCCGAGCCTGCGCAAACAAGTTAGAGAGTGGGCGGCAGCCTGCATAGCTTGTCAGCAGGCCAAGGTTCATAGACACACGAGAGCTCCCTTGGAGCCGTTTCACATCCCAGCTAAAAGGTTTGATCATGTCCACGTGGACCTCGTAGGCTCCCTCCCACCCTCACAAGGGTGCACACATCTTCTGACAATGGTTGACCGCACCACGCGCTGGCCGGAAGTGGTTCCGCTGTCGTCAACCACAGCCGAGGAGGTGGCGCGCGCATTTTTAACAGCATGGGTAGCGCGTTTTGGAGTCCCGTTGGACATTACGTCCGATAGAGGCCCGCAATTTGTTTCCGAACTTTGGTCAGCGATGGCCCGCAGCCTGGGGGCAACGATCCACCGCACGACCGCGTACAACCCGCAGGCTAACGGGTTATGCGAACGTTTTCACAGGTCACTGAAGGCGGCTCTCAGAGCGTCGCTTACGGATGCAAATTGGGTGGACAAACTACTATGGGTTTTATTGGGATTGCGCTCTGCACCTAAAGAGGATTTAGAAGCCTCCCCAGCTGAGCTAGTTTTCGCACAGCCACTTCGGCTGCCCGGGGAATTTCTCCCAGATAATCCAACGCCAGACTGCTCCCCGGCTCAGCGGTTACAGAATAGCACGGGCCCGAGCACGCTACCTGGCCCCATTCACCACAGTTTTCCGCGTGTTTTTGTGCCTAAGGCTTTAAAAAATGCGGAGTTTGTTTTTGTCAGACATGATGCCCATCGTCCACCTTTACGCCCACCTTATGACGGACCATATAGAGTGCTGGAAAGAGGGGATAAGCATTTTTTGCTGGATTTAGGGGGCAGAAAAGAAATGATTGGCATTAACAGGCTCAAACCCGCTTTTGTGGTAACTGACGAAGTTGTGCAGTTGGCTAAGGCTCCTCGGCGTGGCAGACCCCCTAGAGAGCATTCCCCAGAACACTCACAGAGATTGACTAACAGTTCTCATCCCCAGGCAGCAGCTCCACAGCAGGAAGATGCTGCAGGGGTGGTACAGCCTGCTTACAGCAAATACGGGAGAAGGTTTAAACCCAAGCGGCACATGGACTGATATGTAGTGGTTTTATTATGACATGCAATCTGTGGTTATGTTGTTCCATCTTAGACGTTTGGGGGGGTCATGTGGTGCACATATGTGGGTGTCATATGCTTCACAGGTGTATTGCTGTATGCTTATGGTATTCTTCACGTCTCAGAGGAACCAAAGGTCTGAACCTCCTAGGGGTAACAGGAGGATGTGAAGTCTGGCCTTTTGTATGCAGAGAGATGGCCGTGAGAGATTTCCTGACCACAAGGACTTTAGGTGGAGAAGAGCAGACCTGGAGGGGGGTGCATTGTATTTGGGATTAAGAGACAATGTGACTGTGTGCTTTGATGTCCTGGGGTATTAAAGGGACAGAGGATGGGGGATTCCTTCCTCTTGCTGTTTGTGGATGTTGGAGAATGTGATTGTGAATAAAACTGGAGTTGAGAAATAAACTCAGCCTCGTCCTTCCCACATATCTCCACACCAGACATTTAATTTTGTCCCTGACAAGACAATCCCTGTCTTGTATCAGACAGGAAAGTAATTCTGTTCTTTTTCATTCTTTTTCCATAGCAACAGACTTCATGTAAGGCAACAAATCATTCAAACATTTTGCTTGTTATCCAAATCTGTTTTGTGGTGAATTTCCTAATGTCCCCGAAGGACAGCCAATCAATCGCAGTCGACGCCTCAGAGCCGATCAGAAGACCGATGCTCGATTTTTCTGGCATCTTTATTTATTAGCTTTGTCTGTCTTCTCTTAGCCGTTAGCGTTAGCTAGCTTAATCACGGCGTTTTTCTTCCAGTTATGACTTCTAACTTCAGTCTACCTCAGTGACATTTGTCCAGAGCTGGTATAAGCTGACTGTTGAAGACAATGGGGATACCTCAAAGCTCGTTTTTATCGGACGGAGGGAATAATAGTGGATATCATGTACACGGGGTATGTTGTATGTATGTAATACATGTAGTGTAAGGTTACAGCCTACAGCATGTGTCCATTAAACTCGTGTGAGACTTTTTACCTCTCAGATTTGCTAACGATGGCGTGAACATATATAATAGATGTATTTATTAACACGAGCAGTTGGATAACTGTCAGGTCGTCCAATAAAACTCATCCAGTGTAGTAACTCTTATAATCCTGGTCAGCCTTGATGATGTCCGTCTATGGTGGTGATGAGGTGGCATTTGGCTCAAATCCAAGAGTTTCACTACTGAGTTTATGAGTCGAAGAGGCAATCAAAAAAACTTATACATGGTAAGATAAATGGAAAAGTAGCATATAATAAGCTATTCATCATCATAGAAATAGAAGCGTTGACTTACTTTATAACGAGGGTCCCCAAATCATGATCACTTGCAGTGCACCAAATTGACACACGGGGGCGTTTTTAATTAATTAGCAGTTCAAGCGCAGAGTTCCACTAATTTCCAAGTTATCCAGTGATATCAGGGGTACGTAGAGAAGTTGTACTCTAGTAAAAGTAACGGTATTATATTAATTACTCTAGTATAAGTAAGATTAGTCACCAAATAAATTAATTGACTAGACTTGAGTAGTAGCAACTTCACCCTCTCCAATTAGGGATTTCCCCCCCCTAAATTTACTACCTTTTTCGTGTACGTTTTGGACTGTTCTAAATTTGTAATTTTTCTCACGTTTGTGAGGCTTTCGTAAATTTACATTTTCCCCCCCCAAAAAAAATGTTTTCAAGATTAAAAAGTATCCAGCAATAAAACGACACGTACACTTCCGTGGGGGAAAAAAAGGTACTTACCTGTAATTGTACATGAATAACTGTAAGTAAATACTTCCCTTCTGTGAATGAGACACATGGAAAACGCACAACATAATACAGTGTATTGAGGGATTTAGATATTTCTGGAGGACATCAGCAGTGATAAGGTTTTGGTAATGGAAGATGTTTTTGTGTGGTGATGAAACTTTAAATGACATCTGTTTGTGTCTGTATCGGTACATATTGGTAACAGCGGTATGCAAAAATTTGGCCACTCCTTGACAAAAATAGCTGATTTTTTTTTTCTATATTGAAATGATGTAAACACAGTCTCTTTAGGTAGGACATGAACAAAAATTACAGTATTATTTGCAAATATTAATGCATAGTTTTCATTTTATAAATTGGTTGATAAACAAATGAATAACTAACTAAGAAAATAAATGTTTTCAATGCAAAAATCAATGCCCCATATACAATTAAACACACCAATTTTAAAAAAAAGTCATCAAACTATGCTACTTGTGGACATCTAACTGTAGAATATTATGAAAAAAATCAATGAAATAAAAACATGGATCATATGGACAGGGAAATATTTCAAGCCTTTTTGATTAAATTTTGATGCTTATGGTTACAGTTTTTGAAACTGAATTACAAATCATGACATTCTGATTTGCTGAGATCCACTCGCATTTGTAAGGGGTGGCCAGTTTTATTTTGGATGGCTGTGGCAATGTGGCAGCATCCAGGTATTACCAGCTAAAGACTTGCTCAGAATTCCCCAAAAAGCATTGCTTTTAGTACATAAAAATGAAATAAAACCATGTCCCCCTTTCTAATAAAATTAGACAGATGTAATTGCAGTACACAGCTGCATTACAGTGCACTGCACAAAAACACCACCAGAGGATGGTCTCTGTTTGCGAATATGATGCCAGCCTGTGCTCTCTTGCTCTCTCTCTCATCTATTCTATTCTGTTCTGTTCTATTCTAGGTCCAAGACGACTCACCTGCTCTGAAGGCTGGACTGGAGCCCTTCTTTGACTTCATCCTCTCCATAGGAAACACTCGACTTGTAAGTAGATCAGATAGTTAAATGTACAATGAACAGTGAATGAATGATTTTTGGAAATTCCGGTATTTAACAATTTGACCAATATCCCATCTTTTACTTTTTAAAAAATAATTTTTCTTCTTTGTCGATGAAACAAATAAATATTTATTATAAAGGTTACTTGAGTTTTTCAGCTCTTCATCTGACTATTTTAAAACATTTCGATTGTGCACTGCTGACAGTAGATATTATCCAAAGCCCCAGATTAAAGCCATCCAGTTGGTGATAGGCAGATATCACTGCTTGTGGGTCACATCATGTGATGTCAGTTTTTGGTGAGTAAATCAGTGCATACAAAGATTTGATTGAACTCAATTATATGCCATTGTGACTGAGAATTTTCAAGGATAAATAGCAGTTATTTAAGTTTTATGAGTGTCAGTTACACGTGGCTCTAACCACACTGTATGTGTGAGGTTTCAAAAAACTGAGATGGTGACAGGTTTAGGAGTCTTGTAGATGGTTATTATTTACATGCAAGATAAGAAAGAAATCTTATGAATGCAGCATGTTTTAGTCCATCAGGATAGGTTTTTGATAGTTACTGTCATGTGAAAAAATTAGGACACCCCATTAAATATTCAGTTCTTTATTAAGACATGTTCTCATGTCTAACCTTGTTTTAGTTTTTATTTGCATTTTTTAACATTTATTTTGTCCATTTTAAGTGGGAATGAATGTGGGGGGTCCTAAAAAAGATGAGGGGGGTGTCCTAATTTATTCCTCACTATTTGTTTAGAATTACATTTTACAGAAAATTTGAAAAAAAGTCTTTAATTCATTTTTAATTGTTTAGTTGTATTACATGAATCTCCCACTATTTTTAACATTGATATTAAATATCCACATGTCCAAATATGTTAAAAAACACACAGGCTTAAACGGGGTATCCTAATTTTTTTTACATGACTGTATGTAAATGTAAACATCTGATAAATTAAAGAGATGTAAACTTCCATTTTCATTTACTGTATAGTCATTTAAAAAATTCTAATCTATGTTAGCAAATGGATATTATGATAAGGTGGGCTTTAAAAAGTCTTACAGTATATCTTAAATGCCTTTTTATGAATATAAGGGCTTAAAAAGTACTGAATAGTCTTAAATTAATTTTAAATGGGTCTTAAATGTTTTGAATCATGACTTTGTGAGAAGTCAAACACTTGAAAGTGAGATGTTTTATATGAGATTATTTAGCCTTGTGTTTTTAGGCTATACTGTAAGTGGATGGATATTTACTATATAGTATATTACAACAATAAATTATAACTGTCATGATTCAGGCAAGTGAGGCTCAAACGCTGGGCTGCCAGAACCAACACTCAGACTCGGAAGTCAAAGCACACCAGTTTATTACAAAAATGAAAATAAATACACAACAGTAGATAAAGGTGTGGAACTCAAGGAAAACAAAACACAAAGACACACAATTAAATTTTACACATACTGGTGCCCGCTGGAGCACACGCTGCTCAAGAGCAGAGGAGCCCGTCATGGAGCTCCTATGCGGACCAGGGGAAACAGGGGAAAGGCGTCAACCTGGGTGGATTTGTCCAGCGTCTTCAACGGCCAGGCGAGTGTGATCAGCTCCGGAAGACACACTGCGGAGGTAAGCAGCAAACCTAACGATCCATTGGTGGCTGCTCCACACTCTGGCTCTTAAATACGCTGGTCATCAGGACGCAGCAGGGTCCAATTCTCCGAAGCCGAACAGACAGACAGGAGGGGAGGGGGAGCACGCTCACCTGACCGTCACAATAACACTTGTCTGCTTCTTTCTTTTTAAAAAATCTGTATATCTGTAACCAATTTTACATTATAATGTATGTTAAGACACTTCTTATGCAGATGCAAAGCTCTTGGATGCTTTAGCATATTGATCCTCTTTTATTTTGCTTCAGTTCAAATGTAGAGGTGGCTCTGTGTTGTGTGTTTAGAGCAAATCAACATGACAGGCAGTGTTTTTCCACCCAAAGGAAATGAAAATATCAAGTCTAAATTATATCTCCAGTAGGCAAAGTGGCCATGCAGTCTGCTGCTGTAATTTCATTTATTTTCTTTGAAACACAAAAACCAGCTCTGCTCTGTGACAACAAGAACTACCTGCATTTCTCTGTTCCTGCAGAATAAAGAAAGCGACTTGCTGAAAGATCTTCTAAAGGCCAATATGGAAAAAACGGTCAAACTTGAAGTGTACAACTCGAAAACCCAGCGGGTGAGGGAGCTGGAGGTGACACCCAGTAACATGTGGGGGGGTCAGGGGTTGCTGGGTGCAAGCGTCCGCTTCTGCAGCTTTGAAGGAGCCAATGAGAGTGTGTGGCATGTGTTGGTAAGTCCACTCTGCCTTTCTTCGCTCGTGCTGTATGAGGATACATCTCATGTAAAATAGTGGTTAGTCAGCATATTTGTGTGTTGAAATGTAGAAGAAAATAGCACCAAGAAGTAAGGAAAGTGTGTGTGGGGGGGGATGCTTTCATTTTTCAACTTTTACTTTTCAAGTGAGTTCTAACAATATAATTCATATGGACTGATTTATTTCAGCATTTTACAAATGTTGATGTCTAACTCTCTTACATGCATATATAATATTTATTTAGCTTAGTTCTAGCTACAGCAAGCAAGCATTTTGAAGAAAAATGCTTCTTTCCTCCTTTAGGATGTGGAACCAAATTCTCCTGCTGCACTGGCTGGCCTTAAAGCACATGATGACTTTATTGTTGGAGCTGACCAAGTGTTACAGGATGTAAAAATTCATGTCTTCTACTTTTATTTGGATGGAGAAATTGATAACTAGATACCATGTATAATTTATTTTTTCTTTTGCATTTCATTGCAGTCAGAGGATTTCTTTTCTTTGATCGAAGCCAATGAGGGGAGACCTTTGAAGCTTTTGGTGTATAACACCCAGACTGAGCAGTGCAGAGAGATAGTGGTGACTCCCAATGGAGCTTGGGGAGGAGAAGGAAGGTTGGTGTTTATTTTTTTTCTTCTCCCAAGTCAAAGCACATAATATACAGTATATACAGTATATATATATATATATATATTCCTTACTACATCACTATGAAGGATCGTTTGCGCTACATTTTAGCTTAGGCTGTGGTATCGGCTACGGCTACTTGCACAGGATTCCAACACGTCCAGTTCAGCTCAATGCCAATAATAAAAGTGTTCTTCAACCAGATGGCAGTAAAGAAGACGCTACAGTTGACCAGACTGCAGTACAGGTTTGTTACAGCTTTTTTACTTCTTTCTGTTACAATAGTTTTTCTCATGTCTGGCTTGAATGCCACTACAGAAGTGCCATTTTCCTTATTAGCTTAGCATGACACAACGCAGCTACCCATGCTGGCTGTATTTTAAAGCAACTGTGCGGAAGATATGCTCTTAGGGTCCCCCTGCAGTTGTGAAGTGTAACTCTTCCCACTGTCATAAATGCATGTCATGGTAAGCCATGCACATTTGTTTACAAGCTGATGGATAAGGATCTAGCGAATTCAGAAGCAGTCTTTGCCACTGCTGTGCTTGTCTCAATATAAAAATAGTTAAATAGCATGCATGCTATCAGTGTTAGTAACATGAGCTAACCCACTGCAACAGTCCATACCTGGAATTACGTTACCTGACTTGCAGACATAATCTGAGGAGTCGACAACTTTTCACGATTGGACATTTAGTGTGGTTTTGGAGTCCGTGCAGTCACTATACTCCTCTCCCACTAAGATTAGCAAATAGAATGCATGCTATTAAAACCTGTACCATGAGCTTAAACACCTGCTGAACTGCTCTATACCTGGGATTACCTGACTAACAAACATGACCCGATGAGTCGGCAAGCACTGCAACCTTGTCTGAATGAGAATAGTAAATGGCACACATGCTTCACAACCTGTGGCATGACCTAAAGTATTGACTACACCACTCTGTGCCTTAGATTATCTGGCCAATGAAGCTAAACAGAGGGCTTGACTACCTCACAAGCCAAGCCTAACATTCAACAAGCGCAAATGCACAAAACAGAGAGAGTAAGCAAAGCATCTGATGTGCTAGTCCAATAGCAACAAGACCAGGTCACCGTCAGTCTGCCTTTATCTCAGTGAGCATAATCCTGTCAATACTCACTCTCTCTCTCTTGTTTTCTTTTCCTCATTTCCTCTAGCAAGCGCCTCTTTTGGCTTCTTTGCTGGCTCTGACATGACATCCATTCTGAAAATACCAGAGGAGATATCTTCATCTTATACTTAGTGGGCGACTAACACAGAACACTATGATTGGCTATTGGGCCACAGGATGTAAAACGTGCCAGTTGTAGCCTTTTCATTGTCCCTACCTGAGCAGCAAAGTTATGATATAGTTACAGGTGATGTGAGCCACTCAGACCGTAGTGAAATTAATGTTTTCCCAGTCAGAGGTTGATGTCTACCATCAAAATGGTTTTTAGAGACATTATTTCAAGGTGATCTTCCTCTATTGTGTTACTTGAAGAGGCTACAACAGGTTTTGCTAAATATCTCCAAGGGCACAGAAATGTCATTCACATTCAGCTGGTTGTGATCTGAAATGGCACCACTTGATGCCACTAAATCCCTTCACACTGAGCCTCCTACACTTTTGAATGTGTCTTGGTAGGAATTTTTTCACCCTTGTCTACTTCTCCCTCCTTAGGTGCCTTCTGTGGCTGAATGTAGCTCATCTGATGAAACGGCTGTCAATCAAAAGGAAGGCTTTGTGCAGGATTTGTGTCCGAACTCACCCACACTACAGCCTGCAGACCAGCAGGGTAACAAAGTACATTCTGAACATCCTGATCCTACTGACTTATTCTCAAATTTCACACAAAATAATAGGCATCTGGCTATTTTCAGATATTTCCAATTTATCCGAAGCAGTGACTCCATATTTCTCAGACATGGTTTCCACCAGTGAAGAGGGCCACAGCTCCATGGTTGCTAATTATGGAGATGACTCAATTGATCAGTGCAGCCTGGGTAAGTGTCTAACATGCGAATAAATTGTATGATTGAATAGAGCAATATCGTTTTTATAATTCTGACCTGCAGGAAAAGAAATGAACACAATTAAAACCAGCAGTAATTGTCACACATTACAGTTGTGGGTTTGTTTATTCTGCAAGGATTATTTTGCAGAGAAAAAGTAGTTCACCTGCATGCTGAAAACATTGTATCTCATTTAAATATTTAGCAATGATTACTAAGTTTGCACTTTATAAGATTTTTATCTGGTGGTGCCACTTCGTCCTCTTCATTATGACTCAAGTTTAAACCCAAAAAGTGCCAAATTGTTTTGAAGAAAATAAATTTAGGATCACAGAAAAAAGTTGATCCCTACAGATGGAGGCAGTGCCACCCATAGAATATGCTGATTATGCTTATGTATTTTTTGCAGATGCTTCATCTTTTGACCAAAGACCTTCATCTCCAGAGAGGGAAGAAGAACCTGACATTCAGGAAGCGGAGCAGGGGTCTGGTGTAGATCTCACTACCAGCACTTCACCCGCCAGAGAGGATGGCGGTGACACCGTTGGCCCCGAGGTCAAAACAGAGGACCCAATTGTCACAAGTATTCCAGAGATGCAAAACACTAGTTCTGAGTCCGCCAGCTCAGCCCGTGTCAAAAGAGAAGAGCCTGCAGACAGCTGAGTCACTTAAAAGAAGACGCTACATCATGTTACAAAAACGGTTTCCCTTATGATTGTAAGTTCGTTGGAACTATTTTTAATTTACAAGAAATGTATTTATATACCAGTGCCACTACTGCATGCTAATTTGCACTTTTATGTTGACTTGAAATGCATATGGTTAATGCAATATGCTGTATTCTTTGCTGAAGGCACATTTTATGCTTTTGCAACTAACATATGAAGCCTTAGTTGAGTCAAGCTGCTGCAAAAAACTTCTGGTGTGCACATAAAACCCAAAGGTTGAAATGTTTAGTCTAGGTGCTCTGACCATAATCACCTTTAAATGGTACAAACACTGTAGTTAAAGAGAGTTTGAGCTGGAGTTACAGTCTGATCTGTCGTGTTGTTTTAGGTTTAAAGTTTTTGTATTTTTTTTTGATGTATAATGGCAGAATGTTCTTTTTTTTCTGTAAAATCTCAGGCATTTACCATTTAAGCCTTGTTGCCTCTATGTCTTGTTAAAATATCCCCTTATATGCAAGTTGGTTTACTGAATCAAATGAGTATGCTACAGGAGATGTGGATCTGGTTGTTTTCTGATTTTTCAGTGTATAGATTTTAATTACATTATGTTTTTGATTTGTATAGAAGGACGGTGAAAATATTTATATAAAAGATGTTGGAGCTAAACGTCTGCCAGTCCAATTGTCTTTTTTAATAAGGTATATGCTTAATTAATGTGTGAAGTGCTGCTGTTTTACAGGTCTGTGAAAAAGTATTTGCCCCCTTCCTGATTTCTTATATTTTTACATATCTGCCACGCTTAAATGTTTCAGTTCATCAAACAAATGTTAATATTAGACAAAGATAACCCAAGTAAATACAGAATGCAGGTTTGTTTTTCATTTATTAAGGGAGAAAGCTATCCAAACCTACCTGGCCCTATGTGGAAAAAGTAAATGCCCCTAAACCTAATAACTGGTTGTGCCACTCTTGGAGGCAACAACTGCAATCAAGTGTTGGCGATAACTGGTATTGGGTCTTTTACATCACTGCTGAGAAATTTTGGCCCACTCTTCTTTGCAGAATTGTTTTAATTCAGCCACATTGGAGGACTTGAGTTTAAAGTCTCAAACTGACGGCCGGACATTCTCCTTCATCATTTTCTGGTAGAGAGCAGACTTCATGGTTCCATCAGTTATGGCAAGTCATTCAGTTCCAGAAGCAGCAAAGCAGCCAAGTGAGGCAAGTGAAGCCTGCAATTCTTTTGATGTTTTTCTGGGTTTTTGTTTCTCATTTGTTCCTGAATTTCTTTAGATCGTGGCATGATGTGTTGCTTTTTGAGATCTTTTAGCCAACTTCATTTTGTCAGACAGGCTCTATTGAAGTGATTTCTTGATTCAATAAGTCTGTCAGTAATCAGGCTTGGGTGTGGCTAGTGAAATTGAACTCAGTTTTCCAAAAAATGTGGTTAATCACAGTGAATTCATGATGTAACAAGAGGGGCAATTACTATTTCTTTTTTTGTCAGTTTCATTGATTTTTAATTATACAAGCAAAAAGACAAACCAACGAACATAGATAGATAGATAGATAGATAGATGTACTTTATTGATCCCAAACTGGGAAACATGAACACAAAGCCGTTTTGGCAGATGTGTAACATAAAGGAAATTAAAAAAAAAGCACCTAACTAGACTGGTAGGCCCCTCCAGTTATGAAAAAAGAATGAAAATTTAAAAATTAATAAATTTAAACATGGTTTATATGAAGTCTCGTCTAATGGTAGAGACATACATAATCCATTTCTGGCAATTTTCAATAAATGTATCTGCGTTCGTAGATTAAAAGTAATTAGTCAGGATAGAAGTGAACAATTTATAATTTAAGTTTAGTACACTTATTGGCCTACAATTAGTACATTCTAATCTGTCTTTTCCTGGTTTTGGTATAACCGATATTGTTCCCTCCCTCCAGGAAGTTGGAATCTCTAGTTTCAACATAACCCAATTCAGAGTTTTCACTTGTTGTTATTGCTGAGGTTAATGCATTATTTTAATTTTCTAGAAAAGAAGAAGCCATCTCTATTGTCATTCAGTCCATATAGCCAATTGTGTACAGTAGAATTAAAGTACATTTCTCCTATCTACAATTTTAATCACATGTAGACTCAGAGGGGTCGCTGCCACAAACAACTTCTCCTTCCCCCATTCTATTACGCTGAGCACCAAGTTGGAAGGTGGGAAGTACCACTTTTATATGGTCTTTGGTATGATCCGCCCAGGACGCTGTATCAACTAGGCCACCACTCTGGAGAGTACCAGCAGATTCACTGATTTTAAAAAATCTTCCATTTTGCAGTTGTCATCCACCTGTGGTTGAGTATATAATTTTTCATAAAAATTTTTGAGACATCTTTTAATATCGTAAATATCATGATACATTTGTTTATTTATGGGGCCCTTTAATTGTATTATCAGCTTGTTTTCATAATTTGAAGGCTAGGAGTCACGCATGTTTACTGCCTCCATAATATTTGTTTGGTATATATTAATTTTTTTTCTGAATTTCTTGGGCATATGCTGTATTTCATCTATTTCATGTTTTACCTTTTCATCTTTGTTTTTAGATTTGGGTTTGAATTTTTGTGCTGTAATTCTAGTACTTTTAATTCACTATTAAGCTTATCCAGTTTTTCCTTCCTGTGCTTTTTGAGCTGGGATGTTACAGCAATTAATTTACCTCTCATTACTGCCTTACATGCATCCCACATCACAGTGCACCTCTCCATTTTACCTTAAATATTCCTCTATTTCCATTATTGAATGTTCAACCAAATCTTTGCTTAGGATGCTTGAGTTCAGCTTCCAGAGGGTTTCTTTAAGTCTTGTTCATATTTTTACAGGCATGTACACCGGGCAATGGTCTGATACATCCATACATCCTATATGGCATCTACTAACCCAGTGTTTGTCTTTCTTGAACATCAGAAAATAACCTTGAATATGTTGAATGTGGGGAGGAGAAGTAAGTGTAGTTTTTAAATGTCAGGTTACTTTCTCATCCGTTATGCCTAGTTCTGCCATTAGTGTACATGTTTATTTAGTAATATTTTTGGACTGGAAGATTCTTGGACCAGAGGAATCCATACTAGGATTTAAGTCTATATTGAAATATCCTCCATGGCAATTACTTTTTCCACATAGAACCAGGTATAGCTTTTTTCTTTTAATAAATGGACTAATCATTTAAAAACTGCATTTTGCATTTACTTGGGTTATCTTTGTAAATTAAAATTTGTTTGACGGTCTGAAACGTTTAAGTGTGACAAATATGCAAAAATATAACAAATCAGGAAGGGGGCAAATACTTTTTGCACAATACTGTATGTGTTTAAACATTCAAAAGAAGACAGGAAGTCCACGTGTACATACACATGAAGAAAGGAAACAATCAGGACAAAAACTCTTTTCTACGGTCTATTCTGATCATCAGAAGAAGAATGAGTTCATGTTTTGAGACAGCAGGTGTCAGCAAACACCTCGTTATAGATCTTAGCTGGGTAAACTGCACGGTGGCACAGTGGTTAGCACTGCGGCAGCACAGTTTACCCTTGGCCGGGGGATTGTGGGGATCGTGGGATCGTGGGTTCGATCCCAGCCCCCGACCAACAGTGATCTGTGTGGAGTTTGCATGTTCTCCCCGTGTTGCGTGGGTTTACTCCGGGATTTCTCCGGTTTCCTCCCACATGCCAAAAACATGCATGTTAGGTTAATTGGCTGTTCTAAATTGTCCCTAGATATCTGTTTCCTATAGGCCCTTAGAATAGAGGGTTAGTATTAATGAAAGCGCTTTGAGTGGTCTTTGTGACTAGAAAAGCGCTATATAAGTGCAGGTTAGTTAGTTAGTAAACAGCTTCTTTTTCATACCATTCCTGCTTTAAAAAAATCCTGCCAGATTTTAGTGCACATTTTCAAGCATTTCTTTTGAACATTTTCAGAGCTCCTTGAAATTTAACAGGCCATGGATAGGGTTTATTTGTTAATCTTGCAGAAAGTTGCATCATGCATGAGATGGAAACTTAGCAGCAGCGATGCCTTGCAGACCAGAGACATGATGCATTATTTATACAGTTTTAGACATATTTACTGGACAGGCAATCCTGGTTAGTTCAAACACAAGACATCAAACAGTATATGATGTAAAATCTAATTTATTCCAAATTGTAGTCTCCTGTTTTATTTCAGTTTATTTATTTGACCCTAGACCTGAAAATCTTTGCTCTCTGATCTTAATCAAGAAAAGGGACATCACATTTCATTTTGAACCAAATGCTACATGCAGAAGTGCAGTATTTGGTTATCCTGTGCTGGGAAGCTACAGTTGCAGAGGGGGAATATGCCTCAATTATTTACCAGGGCACTCCACTCCTCAGTTGGAGGGGGATATGCACCATGGCAAAGAAAAGTCTGTTTGTCGGGGTGGGGGGGAGACAAGAGGAAGATGGATTTGTCTATTTCTGTCAGGGTGGTGTTCTTTAGGAAGCTTTCTTCTGGCACACCTACATTCTGGATTTTACCTCTCAGACGAATAAGAAGTAGCTCAGCAGCTTTATCTGCCTGCACACTGGAATGTTAAAAATGCCAAAAAATGAAAACCTCAAGCTTGTCAAACCAGCACCTTCTCAGGGCCGATTAGCATGGTGTTTTGTGGCTTTCTATTTCTATTTATCGCCTTTAGGATGACTGTTTGCCCACCCCACAGGTGAGGTTTGCAACATGAAGACAGCCCTGTTCCAAGAATCAGCCCAGGGCTCAATCCAGCAGCTGTGTTCCAGGAGGAGCCCAGAGGTGTGGTGTAAAAAGAGGGCCACCCCTGGACTGGAGCACGCCTGGCCTGCCTTTCCTCCCTTTCTGAGGCTGTTTGAAAGGACACTGTGACGCAGCCGAGCCCTCATGTCAGCTTAGCTTTATCTCAACTGAGAAGCTCGGCTCACAGGCACCAGCATAGTAACTGTTGGCTCAGCCTATCTCTATAACATGACAAATTGTGAAACAGAATATTTGAAGAGGAAGACAGGATGGCATCAAGCGAGACACGTAAGGATGGATTAAAATAGTATAGATTTAGGGCTGGAAAAATGGGGGAGAAATTGGTACAACCACAGTCGGTCCTCTGACTGAATTAATATGCAGTGTTAACTCTGTCACACAAAATAGGCTTGATTTGCATGTTTGGATGTTAAGTTGGACTGAAAATGTAGCAGTTTCTATGCCTTGTAAGCGTTTAATTCCATTTCTGTTCATCTGTGTGGGCACAAATCCCAACAACAATCTCCCAGACTTGTCCTTTCCGTCTTCGTCACCCCTCCCACCCTAATCACAGATATTTTGCTGAGACGCAGCGTATATTTGGGAGTGCATTAGCATACCAGAGTCATGCAATGTTTTCACAGTGTGCATCTCACAGTTCTGGGATACTCTCAGAAAGTGACTGTATGTGCTAGACCACCGCTGCAGGCTGTAATTATTCATGCAAGACGACTGTTACTCTGAATGATCTGAATTTATTAGGATGCTGTGTTTTTTTCCCACCCTCTTGCAGTCATTACTAGCTGGCAGAACATTTGCTTGTAATCCTTCAGGAGATAATACTGGCCCGATAAAGATGACAATTTTCTTTGAGTCAATCCTAAAGTGTAGTTCAAGAAATAATATATTTATCTGGAATTGGAAGTGTATTAATGTGTTGTTTTTATATACTGCACCCAGCCCCTGTGATCTTTGTTGTAGTATTCAACATCGGTCTTGGTCGTAAGACTGGTCTTGAAACCACATTTTCAAGGTCTCTGTCTCATCTTGGAATTGGAGCAACTTTTACTCTGTTTTGTCTCAGTCTCATAAAAAATACTGACTCAGGTTTTTAAATCAAGACCATTCAAGACCAGAACTTATTTGTCCACATAATTAGTATGACAGTGAGATGCAACAATAAAGTATTTGCAGGTTTCCTTTTTTTTTGTCAGCTCTAAAGGTTGTAACCCCACTCCATTTTCATAAGTGTGAGAAGATGAGAGAAAATAAAGAGAGGAGAGTTGCAGCCAAACATTTTTCTGTTGATAGGCCTTCTGAGAACATGTGGACGTTTCATGTTTGTGTTAATTACAGATGATTGAAGATGTCTGAATCAATTAAAGATGGTTGTTTTGATTTCAAAACCCTTGTATTTACTCAGAAAAGGAACTAATATACAGTATATATGATATATGGGGTCTTACTCTTGACCTCTCTTTGTCTTGAGTTGAACAAGATGGCGACCGGGATGGTCACACTTTTTCAGCGCTGAGACAAACTCGCTGATTTTCCCATTAAAAGTATCTAACCAACAGCGATCGGCGCTCGTGACGGACACCCACGGGCTGAATTTCCACCTCCGTCAGAATCCCGTTGGAATGCCCCTTTAATCAGGTAGAACTGCTGCGCTCTACCCGAAGCGATTGCCAAGCTAACGCTAGTCAGCTTAACGCTGGCCCCAGTGCGCCACCTAACTCCGACACGAAGCGGCTCAGTCCCCGGTGAGGGCTTACCGGAGGAACCAACCGAGGCGGCGGTTGGGAGCTCGGGCGCGGCGTTGGTGAGAGACGGGGGCCACCTGGACCCAGCAGGACAGTGGCCTGAGTCGGAACCCAGTTGCGAGGCCCAGCTGAGGAACTACCAGACTGACGGCGGTCGGTGATGGGGCCTAGTGGAGGTGCCACCCACCCAGACGGCGGCGAGTGGCGGTGATCGGCGGCGGTGATTGGTGGAGTTCGGCTGCGCCGGCGGTGTGCGGCATAACCGGCCAGGCAGACGGCGGCAGGCGGCGGCGATCGACGGCGGTGATCTGCGGAGCTGTGCAGCGTTACTTGGCGGAGGAGCTGTGCAGGAGCTCGGTGCGGCGGGTCCAGCAGCGGCCGGGCTAGTTGAGGCCTAGCCGGATTCTCTGTTTATTTCTATTCACAGGTCAGTAAGATGCCACAAAAGAAAGAGGAAATGGAAGAAATCAAAAAATCTCTGAACTTTATGTCAGAAGAATTGGCCAAATTGACTAGCCAGCAGGCCAAAATAATAGGCCTAATAGAACAGGTACAAGCCCTACATTTAATAATAAAAGAAAAAGACAAAAAAATTATGGACCTGGAGCAACACGGGCGTCTTTTGGAGCAACGCGTCGAGGATCTTGAACAAGGTTCTCGTATTGATGACCTAGTTATAAGTGGACTAGACATCAGATATCAGTCATACGCCCATGCCGCAACAGGACTGAATGGTGAAAATGCTCCCATGAGTGAATCATTGTCCTTAGAAAATCAAGTGCTTCAGTTCCTTAATAATAGACATTAAGGTAGAAGCCAATGCAATCTCAGCCTGTTATGCTTTACCGAAGAAAGATAACAAAACAAAGAAATCAATTGTGATGCGCTTTGTGAACAGAAGGGTAAAGAATGACATACTGAGGCAGGCCAAAAGCTAAAGGATACTCAAGTTTACCTAAATGAACACCTGACAAAAAAAAAAACGCTGAATTAGCACGACAGGCACGGATGCTAAAAAAACAAAATAAGATACAAGCAACCTGGACAAGAAATTGTAGAATTTGGATTAAACTAAATGGAACACCTGAGCAAGCAAAGAGTATAATGATCAGAGATGCTACTGACTTAGATAAATACAGATGAACACTGATTAAGAAAATTATGAGTCAATGATAATCCATATTCATACACATGATAAGAATAGTTCTTTTGATACACCATGCCTAAGTACTTTAAAAAAATAAGCAAAATAAACAAAAACTTATGACCGACTCGAGTAGACATCAATTATCCCCAGTTGGAGGAAGTCATTTGACACAGAATGAGGAAACTCAAACTCTGAAAACATACCATTATGCTGAACATAAACCACAAGAGATGGAGAATGATATTGATCCCGATAACCACTTTTTCAACAATATTCATAACCACTGTGAATACTACACTGAAAAACAATTCAAAAGTCAAGTGCAATTAGATGGTAAACTGTCAATAATACACTTCAATAGCAAAAGTCTTAACAAAAACTTTCCACAGATTCAGGACTATTTAAAACAGCTAGACAGAAAATTCACAGCTATTGCAGTCTCTGAAACCTGGCTTAATGAAGAACTGGCTCCCCTGATGGCAATAGAGGGATATCAGATGTTTTATATTAACAGATCTCAAAAAAAGGGTGGTGGTGTTGCACTGTATATTGATGACCTGTACAGGTGTAAGCTTGTAAATGAAATGTCCTCAGCACTACCAGGGATTTTGGAATGTGTTACTGTTGAGATTGACCTAGACAAAACAAAAAATCTAATCATAAGCTGCATATATAGAACGCCGGGAACTTGCATTGAGACATTCAGAGATAAATTAGTCGAGCTGTACAATAATATTACTAGTAAGAAAATGGTAGCAATTTGTGGAGATTTCAATATTGATTTACTGAATCCACATCAACAAAATGTAGTTACAGAGTTCATGAACTGTATGTAGTAGTAGTAGATTAGTTTATTTGACAGGGACAGTGCAATAAACATAGACAATTAATCAAAGACAATCAATCTGATGTGTTGCACATAGAGTGTATAGCTATTAGCTAATTTGCAACTCTTGTCCCTGGATGGGCTTTAGAAAAAAGAATCAAGATAAAAATATACACAATAACCACATACATCAATGCAGAAAAATTATAAATACACAATTATAAATATTATAAATATTATAAATACACAAATATAACAGCCTGACTCACCTTTAACATAAATATTATAAATACACAAATATAACAGCCTGACTCACATTTAACACATATAACATAACTCACATTTGCCTATTTCAGGCCTTCCTCCCTCTGTCACTCACTATAAACAAACACATTTATTCCTTCCCTTCATTCACTCTCACTTTGCAGACAAATAATTCATACATGAGTACATTCTTGTTTATTTTTCAGCCAGTTTTTAACATTTTTAGTGAATGTTTTAAAGTCCGTTATTATTTTAATTTCATTTGGCATTGTGTTCCAGATGTGACTGCCCTTTATAGAGAAAGCTGTTTGTCCAAATGTGGTTCTGCGGTGGAATATTTTACAGTTATTGTTAACAGAACTCCTGGTGGCTCTGCTGCTGTCCTGTCTTTGGACGAAACCAGCAAGTGGCTCGGGTGCTGATTTATGGAAACATTTGAACGTTAATTTCAGAAGACAGAGGTCAATGAAGCTCTCAAAACTCAATAGGTTGTATTTTTTTAAAACATTACAGTGATGCCACCTAATGGGCTTTTTGTCCAAGATTTTTAGGGTTTGATTATATAATGAACCTATATGTCTTATTGTGGAAGGGGCTGCTTGAGCCCAGACTGTCAAACAGTATGATATATGAGAAAAAACCATAGAATGCATATACAGTGCAGCTGCTTCGTAAGGTATGTAATATCTAATTAATTTAAAGCAGTTCAGATTTTTTTTTACTGTTTTTGAAATTTTCTTTATATGAAGATTAAATTTGAGTTGAGGATCTAGTACAATGCCAAGGTATTTGAATTCTGTAGCTAAACTGATGTCATGATCATGTATATTAACTTTAAAATGTTGCAGGTTACATTTTTTGATTGAAAAGCACATTGAGACTGTTTTCTGAAGGTTCAGCAATAGATGGTTCTTGAGGAGCCACTCTTGGACATCAACCATACTTGTAGACAGTACATCTGCAGCCTGTGCTGGAGTCTTGGCAGCTGTGTAAATAACTGCATCATCTGCATAAAGTTGGCATGTTGCAGCTGAGCAGTGTAACGGCAAGTCATTAATAAAAATGCTGAAAAGTAAAGGACCAAGAATGGACCCTTGTGGGATACCCATGCGGTTGTTTAAAAATGAGGATTTATCCTGGTGAACTTTTACACACTGTTCTCTATTCTGGAGATAAGATGCAAACCATTCTAATGTATTTGGGGAGAAGTTAAAAAATACCATTTTGGATAAAAGCAAACTGTGGTTTACAGTATCGAAAGCCTTTTTGAGATCTAGAAAAACAGCTCCTACCACATTACCCCTGTCCAAGGACTGTTTGACGTTTTCAATAAGGCAACAATTTGCTGTTTCTGTTGAGTATCCTGGTCTAAAACCAAATTGATGTGGATGAAGAAGTTGACTGTCTTGTAAGTAGTCTATCAGCTGTGTAGCTACAACTTTTTCAAGAACCTTAGATAGGACTGGTAAGATAGAGATTGGGCGGTAATTGCATATATCGTCTTTACTGCCTGATTTATGAACTGGTATGACGACAGCTTTTTTCCAGCCAGATGGAAATGTACTAGACCTAATGGAGAGATTAATGAGATGAGTCAGTGGTTTGATTAATATTTTGCTGTGCATTTTGAGAAAGGAGGTGCTCATATTGTAGATATCACTAGTTTTTGAGTTTGACAGTGTTTTAACAATACCAGCAATTAACTTCTCATTTACCTCATCGATGTGAAAAGTATCTGTTGGGAGTATGGAATTTGTGTTGTTGAGCACATTTGGCAGCACAAAAATTTTTGTTAAGTCTTCCACAGAGCCCACAAAGTGTGAATTAAATTCATTTGCCAAAGTAGCCTTGTCACTGATGGTCTTGCCATTGATTCTAAGTTCCTTTACCCCCTTCTGATCGTTTTTTTTATTAGTTAAGTTATTTAAATGCCTCCATAGGGAACTGTTGTTACCCTTTGCATGATCTATCAGTTTATTGTAATAAGATATTTTTGATTTTCGCAGCTCATGTACCACTTTATTTCTTAAACTTTTGTACACAAGGTGATCATTTTGTAGTTTGGAGGTTAGTGATGTTTTCAGTGCATAGTCTCGCCTCTTCATAAGTTTTCTTATTTCATTATTTAACCATGGTAGGCTAATCTTCTGTTGTCTACTTTTAATTTGCTTTGAAAATTTTTCTATAGACTTTGTGATTGTTGCAGTTATAAAATTACAACAATCATCTACTTCACATGTTGCCATGAGCTGCTCCCAATTTTGATTCTCTAAGTAATGTTCAAACTCCTCATTTTTTGATTTGGGGATAATAAAATTTGATTTGTCAATATCGACTCCCCCAAAATACTGTAGTCGCTTTTTAGTAAGTTTCCTGACAGCAAGAACCATGTTATGATCTGAGAGACCAGTTACAAGATTATAGGTTCTGGTTATTCGTTCTGGTTTATTAGTAAATACCATGTCAATAAGTGTTCTGGATTGTTTGGTTATCCTGGTGGGTCCTTTGATGATTTGCTGGTAATTAAATTTAGTCATGAGGCTTTTCAGTTTTTGTTTGTCTTTTTTATCAGACCAGTTGATATTAAAGTCACCATGAATTATTGTTTCTCTGTTCTTCTCAAGTTGTTTAACCAGATCACTTAATTCATTATAAAAGGAAGAGTTGTGTGACGGTGGGTTGTACACTACTGCAATGTTGAAATTCATTACCGGAGAGAGACATACATTAACAGCTAAACATTCAAGTGAAGTATTCAAATCAACCAGTTGACATTTATATTTCTCTTTGATGTAAATTAAAACACCTCCTCCCCTCCCTACCTGCCTGTCTTTTCTAAAACACTGGTAGCCCACAATATCGATCATATTAGTGTCTATGTTACTGTGTAGCCAGCTTTCTGAGAGACAAAGGTAGTCCAGATTTGAGTCCAACAGCAACACCGAAATCTCATCTCTTTTGGGGATTATGCTCCGTATGTTTAAATGACCGCCGAGGATCCCCTTTGGTTTAGCCTTGGTGTCCCAAAGAACTCGTGCATGATTAACAGTTTGGAAAAATAAATGTTGTTTTTGCTTTTGTACAGCTCGGTTTTGTGCTAACCCAGTGGTCTGCTGTTTAATAGTGGCAGGTCCAGGGTTAAGGTGAATATCTCCTGCCAGAAGTAGCAGAACTAACAGAACTTTAACTGTATATCCTCTGCCATATTGTGATTTTTGCTTAACAGCCATGTTTGCCTTAATTTGGAAGTTTTTGCTCAGGGCTTTTAAAGACCACATAGAGTGTAGGGTGAGATGTCCAAGCCCAAATCCATACAGATAAAACTTTTTAACTTCACCTTTGGTTGAGTTTGTCGGAAAATCCTTCTTGTTGCAGGTCCAGACACACAAAGACAAAACGAAGAGGAAGTAGAGAAGTAGAGAAGGCTTATTAGTGGTGCCCATCAGCCCACTTTTTAATCCGGTGGCAGCCATCTTCAGTCCTTCTTGGAAAGAAGGAAAAGGAAAATCTGTGGATAGTAAAATAAATTCTGCTTATATCGCCAGAATCTGATCCGATCGTCCTCGAATCCAGCTGGGCCTCAGCTAGCCAACTAGCCCCTTCCGTTGCTGGTCTCGTTGCTCATAGTCGCCGTAACTGGTCTCCCGTCCCGCTCCTCCAACCGAGTCTCGTCACACACCGCCGCTGCCACCGAGCTCCGCTGAGGTCACGGTAAATCCTCCGCTAGGCACCGCCACCTACCGTCGTCTGCCTGGGTGAAATCTCTGCTGAGCCCCGTCAACAAATAGCCGCTTGCCTGGTAGTATCTCCGCTGGGCCTCGCAGCTGGGCTTCGATTCAGGCTGGTGTAAGGTGGAATGACTGGCGCCAGCATTAAGCTAACTAGCGTTAGCTTAGCAATCGCTTCGGGTAGTCTCGTCGCACACCGCCGCTGCAGTCACGGTAAGTCCTCCGCATGTACAGCATGAGTCTATATTCCACAATAACACATCCCAGTAGAATCACAGCTCACTCTGCTACACTTATTGACAACCTGTTTGTCAATGTTTTCGATAAGAAAATAGAAAGTGGATTATTGATAAATGATATAAGTGACCACTTGCCAACCTTTGCACTTATCCATGGCCACACGGGGCCCAACGCAGAAAAAATTTCAAAATCGTTCAGACACAAATCACCAAATGCAATCAGTTCTCTTAAAGAGGACTTGCTGAAGCAAGACTGGACAGAAGTCTATGTATCAGATGTAAATGAAGCCTATGACACATTTATAAACATTGTAACCACTCTTTATGAAAAAAACTGCCCATTAGTAAAAAAAAAGCTTAAACACAAATTTGCCGATAAGCCATGGTTAACCAAAGGACTACAAAAGGCGTGTAAAAAGAAAAATTTATTATATAAAGCTTTCCTAAAGAAAAGAACAAAAGAAGCAGAGCAGCGGTATAAAACATACAAAAATAAGTTAACATATATAATAAGATGTAGTAAAAGAGACTATTACAGTAAAGAACTGATGAAAAATAAAGACAATATTAAAAATACATGGACAATACTCAACAGTATCCTTGGAAATAAAAGCAGAAATACAAGCTACCCAACTAATATTCCAAAAAATAATAAAACGACTCAGAGTGTGAATATAGCTTCACCTGCAGATGAATTTAATAATTTTTTTGTTAACATTGGACCTAAACTGGCCCGAGAAATACCCACTCCGGTGCCTACAGGTGATACAATATGCAATAACACTGCTGTAAAAGACTCCATCTTCATTAAGAACACAGACGAAAGAGAGGTCATTGAAATTGTTAAATCGTTCAAAAGTAAAACATCTACTGACTGTGATGGTATTGACATGCTACTAGTCAAAACTGTTATCGAATGCATAGTAAAACCACTGACGTATATCTGTAACCTGTCTCTCCAATCAGGTATATTTCCCAATGCAATGAAAATAGCTAAAGTAATTCCGATATACAAGACGGGCGACAGAGGGGAACTCTCAAACTATAGACCAATTTCACTATTACCGCAATTTTCCAAGATACTTGAAAAAATATTCTATGAGAGAATTGACAACTTCATACTGAAGAATGATTTATTGTGTGAGCAGCAATATGGGTTCAGACACAAGAGGACAACTGCATATGCCCTAATGGAATTTACAGAAAAAATATCAACAGCCATGGAAAATAAAGAGTATTCAGTTGGAGTATTCCTAGATCTTAAAAAAGCATTTGATACAGTAGATCATAATTTATTATTAAAGAAACTACAAAATTGTGGTATTAGAGGGGTAGCACTGTCCTGGTTAAGTAGTTACTTAAAGAATAGATATCAGTATGTATGTGTTAGCAACAAAAACTCAGAGTTGCTGAAGGTCACCTGTGGAGTCCCACAGGGTTCAGTTTTGGGACCATTATTATTCAATATGTATATAAACGATATATGTAAAGTTTCAGAAAAAATGGACTTAATATTGTTTGCCGATGACACTAATCTGCTATGCAGTGGAAACAATTTGGAACAACTTCTGGATACACTCGGAAAGGAATTAGGAAAGCTTAAACTGTGGTTTGATTCAAACAAATTAACGCTCAATTTAAGTAAGTCAAAATTTATAGTCTTTAACAACCATCACAACAACCCAGTACCCAAACTCAATGTAAATGGTGTAGAGATTGAAAGGGTATCTGAAACTAAATTCCTTGGAGTAATAACTGATAACAAACTGTGTTGGAAGTCACATATTAATTATATTAAAGGTAAAGTATCCAAATCAATTGCAATATTACACAGAGTGAAATATTTGCTGAATCAACCCACACTATACACCTTGTATCATTCATTAATACTCCCATACATGACATATTGTAATGAAGTATGGGGAAATACATATAAAACAAACATATATCCACTCTTTATGCTTCAAAAGAGAGCTATTAGAATAATAAACAAAGCAGCTTACAGGGAACCAACAAACCCACTTTTTCTTCAACAAAAAACTCTCAAGTTGAAAGATCTGGTTGACTTTAAAACCGCAATAATAATGTTCAAAGTGAAGAATTTATCACTGCCCGCAAATATTCAAAAGTTGTTCCAAACAAGGGAGAAACGATATCACTTCAGAGGAACATGTATATTTCAAAAGCCTACAGTGAGAACAACCACCAAGCAACACTGTATCTCAGTGCAAGGAGTCAGATTATGGAACGATTTTGGACCTGAATTAAAATCATGTACAACGCTTGGACAATTTAAACAAAAAGTAAAGGAAGAAATACTCCAAACATATTTACAAGACGACATGTAAACTCACATAAGGATTGACATATCCAGCCTGTGTTGTGTTGTAGCTTAGTTTTTTTTTGTTTTTTTGTTTTTTTTCTCTCTGTGACATTTTGTCTTAGATTTGTTTTGAATAATAACCGCTTAACTTAGCTTAGCTTAGTTTTCTTTTTTTTTTTTTTCTTCTTCTCTCAGTCACATTTTGTCTTAGCTTTGTTTTAAACTGTAATCGCTCTTGTCTTGTTTTCTCTTTTTTCTCTTTTGAATTCTTGGATGGAATATGGGTGGGCAATATAAGCTGCAGCTTCAGCCATCATCCATTTCGGATAACTCACGTGGAATTGTATAGTAGAAGGAGTCTTTGTCTAATTTGACCTTGTTGTTATATTATACAGTTTCTTTTAACCTGTACTGTACTATCCGAAATAAATTCATTCATTCATTCTTGGTCTTGAGTTGGTCACAAACCCTTAAAGTCTTGGTCTTGTCTTTGTGTTGACACACTCTGGTCTTGACTACAACACTACCTGTAATGCATGTATTAGAAAAACAAAAAAGCAAGTTTCTCATTAGTATTTTGTGACATCAACTCATACTACTTTGGTCTGTGTTGTAAATAAGTTTCTTTGTACAGTGTTTTGATATCCATCCATCCATCCATGTTCCTTTTACTTATTAGGGGGTCCAGGTCACGGGGCAAGCAATCCAAGTAGAGAAGACAGACTGCTGCCCGGTTCACACACCACCATGACTCCACCTGCATGTGGTGAACCCACTGGAGGGTGGACCAGTTTGGCTCATTGTGTACACTGGGTCCTTGTTGTAATTTTTTCATGGGGATCTGCTGAACTGCTCTTGGTCTGTCCTTTCACCCAGGACCTGTTTGCCATGGGATATTCTGCCAAGGGCAAATTGCCCCTGACAACATCAGTCCTGGAATCATTAGAGCACACAAACCTCTCCACTACGATAAGGTGGCAGTCCACCAAGGAACCATTCCAACCATTATTTATTTTATGGCCTTTGTTTTTGGGCATCCTGTAATTTATGGATAGAAATGGAAAAAGGAAAAGTGCAGAGTTCAGTTATTAGAATGTTATTAAACATCAGTTACAGACAGAGGTTGCAGTAGACTTACTGTCATTAGCATTGTTACCTGTCATTTTAATGTTTTATTTAATATTACAAGATACTGTATAGCTTTTGTTTGTTCTCATGTTCAGTTTTAATCACAAACCTACAGGATACAGCATCCAGATTGTGGATTTATTTCTTTATTAACTGAAGAGATGAACCGATACTGTGGGACACTATTGTTTAACACCATAACAGTGATCTACAGTTTTTTTAAGTGACAGCAGAAGAGCACAGAGGTGCAAGGATACACCATCAGCCATATGCTTCATTCTCTATTACACTGGTCTTTCTCTTCTCTCACCCCATCAACAACATCACAACTGTTTGGTTATTTAAAGAAAGTTTTCAAACTCAGCTGTGTAGGGATTTTATGGCTATTGGGTTTTATAGGTATTTTATTGTTGGTACAAGTATTAATGTAAATATGAATGTGAGTAGGAATGAAGATTTCCTTTCATTACACACCATAAGCTCATTGGGGCACCAGTCCAAAATAATGGACAATTTTATTAAGAATTCTTTATTTGTACCAAGAATGAATCAGTCTAAAAAAAACAAAAAACCCCTGTGAGTTCTTGTCTGCTTTTAATCAAGAAGATGGACATGAAATCAAACAATAACTCCCGTATGTCTTTCAATAGTTTAATAAGAAATGTCAGAATAGATTAACACATTTGGATGACTTTAGAACAGGGAATTCAACATGTATCATGAGCATCATAGCCTGTTATTGAATTACTGAGCACGACATATGGATCAACATTTGTGGAACCAAAGAGACCATAGTTTAACCTGATATGTAATGGAAAATGAGAAGCCATCAAATAGCCTTGGTTATGAAAAGGGGATGCAATTTTTATGAAGAAAAGGATGATTAAACTATTTTATAAAAAAGGAAAATGGGTGTTACTCTGAAAAGGAACGTAGATTAATGAAAAGACAAAATACATTTGACATTCTGAAAGGAATTTGCAAATCTTAGGTTTAAAGAACCTATACCAGAACTATTCTGAAGAATTAAGTTTAAATTGGACAACAGACCGTCAGCCAAGCAGAGTCAGGTTGCGTCCCGTTGGGTAGCAGGCGGTCCACTGGATCTTGTTCCAACTGGACAGGCGTGGATTCTGTTGAAAGAACTGGCAGACAGGTTCTGTACCACGGATATGGCATGCTCCCGAGATCACAGCTGTAGACGCTGGCCGATGTCTTCTTATCTGCAGCAAAGGGAATTTGGCCAGGTGGTCAAATTCCAGATAATATTTGTTTATTGTTCAAAGTCCAATCAGAAAATCAAATTGGGAAAAAAACACAAATCTGTTTCTCCCGATGTGTTGTGGTTTGAATAAGTTGGTTTAAGCTTAGTAAAAATCAAACAAAATCTTAACACGGTAATTTAAGGAGAAGGAGTAAAATAGGAAAAAGTGAACTTTAAAGAAAAGAAAAATAATTTTCACAGAGCATGATAGGCTCTGGGCCTACTTAAAAGAGAAAAAAAATGTAAGAGCACAAAAGTTGTGCTCCTTCCTCAGACTGACCAACACCCCAACTGAAGACAAAGGAAAGTTTTTTCCAGGGTGTGGCAGGATCTCACTAAATTTCATGAAAACTGAGCTGGACCAATTACATTGAGTTTCTTTGTTCAGCAGGATTCTTAAACTGACTAAAAAGGCAATGAAAAAGGAAAAAAAAAAAGGAAAAAGTACCCTTGCAGGTTGTCTAGCACGCAGACCACGCTAATGTAAACGGTTTTGAATGGTCTAACATGACAGTTGGGTGCCTCTCACCACCCTTAACTGTGCCTGGAGTTGAGTAGCATTCATCATCCGGTTTTGCAGGGCACTGTTCACAATGAAGCAGTCATCAGCGTGGGATGTGGCCAAAGGACGTACACTTTTATGCCTTTCTGTGATTCTTCCATCCATCCATCCATCCATCCATCTTCTACCGCTTTTCCGGAGGTCCGGGTCGCGGAGGCAGCAGTTCAAGCAGAGAAGCCCAGACTTCCCTCTCCCCAGCCACCTGCTCCAGCTCTTCAGAGGGGATACCAAGGCGTTCCCAGACTAGCTGGGAGACATAGTCTCTCCACCGAGTCCTGGGTCTGCCCCGGGGTCTCCTCCCAGTGGGACGTGCCTGAAACACCTCAAGTGGGAGGCGTCCAGGAGGCATCCTAATCAGATGCCCATACCACCTCAACTGACTCCTTTCAATGTGGAGGAGCAGCGGTTCTACTCTGAGCCTCTCCCGGATGACTGAGCTCCTCACCCTATCTCTGAGGGTGAGTCCAGCAATCCTACGGAGAAAGCTCATTTCAGCCGCTTGTATCCGCGATCTCGTTCTTTCGGTCATTACCCAAAGCTCGTGACCATAGGTGAGAGTAGGAACGTAGATTGACTGGTAAATCGACAGCTTTGCCTTAGAACTAAGCTCCCTCTTCACCACAACAGACCGGTACAACGTCCGCATCACTGCAGATGCTGCTCCAATCCGTCTGTCGATCTCTCGCTCCATTTTCCCCTCACTCGTGAACAAGACCCCAAGATACTTAAACTCCTCCACTTGGGGCAGGAGCCTGTCCCCAACCCGGAGAGGACAATCCACCTTTTTCCGGCTGAGGACCATGGACTCGGACTTGGAGGTGCTGATTCTCATCCCAGCCGCTTCACACTCAGCGGCAAACCGTCCCAGCAAGAGCTGTAGGTCATTGCTGGATGAAGCCAACAGGACAACATCATCTGCAAACAACAGAGATGAGATCCTGTGGTCACCAAGCATGACACCCTCCATTCCCTGGCTGCGCCTAGAAATCCTGTCCATAAAAATTATGAACAGGACCGGTGACAAAGGGCAGCCCTGGCGGAGTCCAACTCTCACTGGGAATGACTCCGACCGAGTGTTGGCAATGCGAATTGGCATTGTTGTTGCCAACAAGACCGAGTGTTGGCAATGCGTGATTCTTCCAGTCTCTCTGTATCTCTGTGGCAACCTGCTGATGACCCTTTGTGACACTCTAAGCTCAGTGGCCGCTTCCCTCTGAGAACATCCTGTTTAAAGCCTCGCAATGGCGAGGTACCTTTGATCAATTGTGAGGTGTCGTCTTGGTCTCATGATGTCAAAATGTGAACAGCATGTTGAAGAGGACTGTTTAAATACCAATTCTAATTGAACCAGAAAATTTATTGGTCAGTTCAAGGATCAAACACCTGTTGTGAATTTTGCCACAAAGCACCTTGTTAGAGAACAGCAAGTTATGCAAAAAGTACTGAAGCATTGAACAGTTGGACATGTGCATTCAAAAGATTAGAGAAGGTCAAATTAAGTTCACCTGTAAAGGTTATATTGCATTTAAGATAAGATAAGATAAGATAAGATAAGATAAGCCTTTATTAGTCCCACAACGGGGAAATTCCAGGATTGCAACAGCACAGGGATAGCAACACTCAGAGCAACAATCAGAAGGCAAGAAAAAAAAACAAGCAAGCAAGAGCAGCTAATATACATATGTACATATTACTATAAAATATATATATACACACACACACACAGACACACAGTGCAGAGCATTGTAGCATTGTATTTTAGGTGCATCCTGAAATTTCACCCGAAAGCCGAATATCCCTAACTTTTTGTGAGTACTGTACCTTTTGGAAATATGGCCAAAAAGTTCAACCTTGGTTTCATTGGACCATAACACATTTTCCCACATGTGTTTGGGAGATTTCAAATGTGTTTTTGTAAAATGTAGCCTGGCTTGGATGTTTTTCTTTGTAAGATAAGGCTTCCGTCAGTCAGTGCTCCTATGCCAGGAGCTGGGCACATGCTTCCTCTGTGTCCACGTAGAGAAGATGTAAACACCATGGCAAAATTTTTTCCACTTAATCATAAAATCTTGGATGACATCATGTGCCACCTGGAATCCACTACCTGCTACCTTGATACCCTCCCCACGGGTTTTTTTTTAAAAAACATTTCATATTATATGGCTACAGATCTACTACAGATCATAAATAATAAAATGTCTCTGCATTCAGGTGTCTTCCCTCAGTGCTTAAAAACAGCTGTTGTCAAGCCACTTCTAAAAAAGAGCAACCTAGAAACCTCACTCATGAACAGTTATAGGCCCATATCAAACCTCCCCCTTCTTAGTAAAATAATAGAAAAAGCTGTTTTTCAACAATTTTACAACTTCCTGACATTAAATAACTGTTTTGATGTCTTCCAGTCAGGTGTTCGGCCACACCACAGCGCTGAGGCAGCTGTAGTTGCCGGAGTGGTGGCTCAGTTGGTAGAGCATCCACCTCACACCTGGGAGGCAGGGGTTCAAATCCCGGCCGGGTCATGCCGAAGACCATATAAAAGTGGAACTTCCTGCCATCCAGCTTGGTGCTCAGCAATAATAGAATGGAGGAGGGAAATTTGTGGCGGCGCCTTGCATGGCAGCGGCCCTCTGATTCTACACTTGGGGTGTGTGTGATTAACACAGTAGATAGGTAAAACGCAATCTCATTCTACTGTACATGATTGGTTGTACAGTTGAATGACAATAACGGGTGATTATAGTTAAGGTCCTTGATGACATCCACTCCAATACAGATAGTGGCAACATTTCAGTGTAGGTTCTACTGGATCTCAGTGCTGCATTCAACACGGTCGACCACAACATCTTACTAGACCGGCTGAAAAAATGAGTGGGACTTTCTGGTACAGCACTTAGCTGGTTTGAGTCCTGTTTAAAAGACAGGGACTATTTTGTGTCTACAAGCAACAACAAATCTGAGCGAACAAAAATCTGTGGAGTTTCCCAAGGTTCCATTTTGGGACCTTTGCTTTTCAACATCTATATGCTCCCACTGGCACAAATCATAAAAAACTGCAAAATATACTACCATAATTATGCAGATGATACACAAATCTCCATAACCATCTCATCAGGAGAATATGGTCCAATTAAAAACCTGATAAAATGCATTGGTTAAAGAGTGGATGTGCCAGAATTGTCTTCAATTAAACAAAGACAAAACCAAAATAATAGTTTTTGGAGCCAAAGAAGAAAGACCCAAAGTTAGTACTTATGTCCATAACTCGTATGCTGAATAACCAGGCTGGAGGTGCAGTGAACGTAATTTTATTATATGTAACAATGAACTTACAGGTGCTCCGTACAGGCCAAGGGGTTGACGATGTAAGAGAAAGGGCTCTTCTGCCTCTGCCCTTTATACCCCTGGTGACGGCAGAACCGGAAAGGCGGACCGTCACCCCCACTACACCCAGGGTACACAGTACGCCATACTGGTACACCACAGTACTCAGCTTCAATCAATGATGCTAAAAACCAACAGCCAAGCCAGAAAGCTGGGTGTGGTTCTGGGCTCAGACCTGAATTTTAACAGCCGCATTAAGACAGTATTGAAGTCAGCCTATTATAACTTAAAGAACATAGCGAAGATTAAAAGTCTGAAACCTGAAAAGTCTAGCAGGATCTAGAAAAATTTGCCCATGCATTTATCTTCAGTAAACTGGACTACTGTCACACTGTCCTCACAGGTCTCCCTAAAAAGTCCATCAGATAGCTGCAGTTGGTTCAGAACACTGCAGCTCAAGTTCTCACTAAGACCAAGAAAGTGGATCATATAACTCCAGTTCTCAAATCTTTACACTGGCTTCCTGTCTGTCAAAGAATACATTTCAAAATACTGCTGTTGGTTTATAAAGCTCTGAATGGTTTAGGGCCAAAATACATTTCAGACCTACTAGTCCATTATGAACCACCCAGAGCCCTCAGGTCATCAGGGTCAGGCCTACTATCTGTGCCCAGAGTTAGAATCAAATATGGTGAGGCAGCGTTCAGTTTTTATACCCCTCACATATGGAACAAACTCCCAGAAAGCATCAGGACTGCTGAAACTCTCAGCTGCTTTAAATCAAGGTTAAAAACTCCCCTATTTGTTGTGGTCTTTCAGTAGAACAACTGTTAATCTACTACAATGTACTGTAACCTTTATTTCTGTCTTATTCTATTTTTAGCTTGTCTTTGTTTCTCTTTAATTTACTTTTTAGTTTGCTTTTAAAATTCTTATGTATTCCTTTTGCAACTTGCTGTAATGCTTTATGTAAAGCACTTTGAATTATCTTGCACATGAAATGTGCTATACAAATAAACTTGCCTTGCCTTCCGTCTTCCCACCCTACCCCATAGCCCAGACATACAGTGGTGTGAAAAAGTTTTTGCCCCTTCCTGATTTTTCATGTTTTTGTATGTTTGTCATACTTACATGTTTCAAATCATCAAAAAAAAAAATAAAAAAAATAAACATTAGACAAAGATAACACAAGTACATACTAAATGCAGTTTTTAAATGAAGGTGTTTATTATTAAGGGGAAAAAAAAAATCCAAACATACATAGCCCTGTGTGAAAAAGTGATTGCCCCCCCCGTTAAAACATAAATTAACTGTGGTTTATCACACCTTTGGAAAGCTGAGTTCAATTTCTGTAACCACACCAAGGCACGATTACTGCCACACCTGTTCTAAATCAAGAAATCACTTAAATAGGACCTGCCTGACAAAGTGATGTAGACCAAAAGATCCTCAAAAGCTAGACATCAGGCTGCAATCCAAAGAAATTCAGGAACAAATGAGAAACAAAGTAATTGAGATCAGCCTGGAAACGGTTATAAATCCATTTCTAAAGCTTTGGGACTCCAGCGAACCACAGTGAGAGCCATTATCCACAAATGGCAAAAACATGGAACAGTGGTGAACCTTCCCAGGAGTGGCTGGCCGACCAAAATTACCCCAAGAGCACAGCAATGACTCACTGTTGGCCCAGCCCCCGGCCAACAGTGAGCTGTGTGGAGTTTGCATGTTCTCCCCGTGTTGCGTGGGTTTACTCCGGGATTTCTCCGGTTTCCTCCCGCATACCAAAAACATGTAGGTTTAGGGCGCTCACGCACGCAGCGACCGGCAGCCGGTGGCTTGTCACCAGACTGCAAACCAAATCTACCTACGGGTACAAATAAGTAACAAAAAAAAAAAAAAAAAAAATCCAAGAGGTCACAAAAGACCCCACAACAACATCCAAAGAACTGCACGCCTCTCTTGCCTCAGTTAAGCTCAGTGTTCATGACTCCACCATAAGAAAGAGACTGGGCAAAAATGGTCTGCATGGCAAAGTTCCAAGACAAAAACCACTGCTGAGCAAAAAGAATATAAAGGCTCATCTCAGTTTTGCCAGAAAACATCTTGATGATCCCCAAGAGTTTTAGGAAAATACTCCATGGACTTATGAGAAAAAAGTTGAACTTTTTGGAAGCTGTGTGTCCCATTACATCCAGCGTAAAAGTAACAGCATTTCAGAAAAGGAACATCATACAAACAGTAAAATATGGAGGTGGTAGTGTGATGGTCTGGGGCTGTTTTGCTGCTTCAGGACCTGGAAGACTTGCTGTGTTAAATGGAACCATGAATTCTGCTGTCTACCAAAAAATCCTGAAAGAGAATATCTGGCCATCTGTTTGTGACCTCAAGCTGAAGCGCACTTGGGTTCTGCAGCAGGACAATGACCTAAAACACACCAGCAAGTCCACCTCTGAATGGCTTAAGAAAAACAAAATGAAGACTGTGGAGTGGCCTAGTCAAAGTCCTGACCTGAATCTGATTGAGATGCTGTGGCATGACCTTAAAAAGGCAGATCATGCTCGAAAACCCTCCAATGTAGCTGAATTACAACAATTCTGCAAAGATGAGTGGGCCAAAATTCCTCCACAGCACTGTAAAAGACTCATTGCCAGTTATTGCAAATGCTTGATTGCAGTTGTTGCTGCTAAGGGTGGCCCAACCAGTTATTAGGTTTAAGGGGCAATCACTTTTTCACACAGGGCCATGTAGGTTTGGATTTTTTTTCCCCCTTAATTATGAACACCTTCATTTAAAAACTGCATTTTGTGTTTACTTGTGTTATCGTTGTCTAATATTTAAATTTGTTTGATGATTTGAAACATTCAAGTGTGACAAACATACAAAAAAATGAGAAATCAGGAAGGGGGCAAACACTTTTTCACACCACTGTATGAAGAAGACGGGAGATTGTTGTCACATGTACTAAACAGCCAGTACCTGCCAGAAATTCCTGCAGCTCCTTCAATGTTGCTGTCAGCCTCTTGGCAGCCTCCATGACCAGTTTTCTTCTTGTCTTTTTTTATCAATTTTGGAGGGACATCCAGCTCTTGGTAATGACACTGTTGTGCCATATTTTCACTTGAAGATCACTGTCTTCACTGTGTTCCATGGTATATTTAATGCCTTGGAAATTCTTTTGTACCCTTCTCCTGACTGATACCTTTGAACAATGAGATCTCTCTGATGCTTTGGAAGCTCTCTGCGGACCATGGGTTGTGCTGTAAGATGCGACTACAAAAATGTCGGGAAAAGCCTACTAGAACAGCTGAACTTTATTTGGGGTTAATCAGAGGCACTTTAAATGGTGGCAAGTGTGTGCTGACTCCCATTTAACATGAGTTTGAATGTGATTGGTTAATTCTGAACACAGCCACATCCCCAGTTTAGCCAAGAATGTGCCACTAGTCCAGCAAAAGCTAGCGGTACTCAAATACTTTACAAGCAGTTTCATGAAATGGTCAGTCAGAAAGCAACTCATACCAGCTGCCCGTCGCACACCCTGGTCTCCGCGGTCAAGATGGGAATTGATTTTTCCGCCATGGCCCCCGACCAAACCGGGGACGCAGACATATGCACACGCCAGTCCGCAGCTACCGGATTAAAACTGGAGAGCAGGGTGCAAGAACGGTGCCCCCCCTTGCTCTGCGACGTCTCTACTATTTGCAGGAGACTAGAGTTTTCCCCTCCCCACCCTTTCCCCCTTCAGAGGATTACTTGCCAGACACCGAGTTTGTCTCCTACCCACCCTGACAGCAAGGCACTTTGGCCAGCCCGGCAGCTCCACATTACAGCCGTTACGGGCGCTGGCTCAAGCCCAAAGGACCGGAGAGTTAGAGCCTTTTCTGGGTATTTGGTGGGGGGGGTATGTGGTGACACAATAGGAGATGGTACTCCACCCAGGACTTTGGGGCATGGAGGGAAGGAAAGGAGAGATGGTAATGGGGGAAGAAGTGAGACGGGCGCCAGAGCGCTAGGGGATATTGAACTGAATAAAGATGTACCTTCGCCCCCGCTGTGCCAGGTATTGTGGAGAAGTAAGATGGTTTTCACACCTGAGGACTCAAAGGAGTTCGCGTTAGAGGAAGGAGGAAGGAGTTTGCTTTGGCACCCAGGATTTAGTCTATCTGTTCTGCTTGTTGGAGGAGGATAAAGTTGTGTGTCATCACATCTTGATTCCATCCTCCACTATATACAGTGGGGTAAAAAAGTATTTAGTCAGCCACCAATTGTGCAAGTTCTCCCACTTAAAAGATGAGAGAGGTCTCCAATTTTCATCATAGGTATACCTCAACTATGAGAGACAAAATAAGAAAAAAAAATCCAGAAAATCACATTGAAGGATTTTTAATGAATTAATTGGTAAATTCCTCGGTAAAATAAGTATTTATTATTATTTATTATTTATTACAAAACATGACAAATTTATAGGAAAAAAGTACTACATTTACTAAAAAAGTAATATATTTGCCAGAAAAAAGCTGCAAATTCATGAAAGTCATAGCTTTCCAAGAAAATGCCAAAGTTTAAAAAAACTGCCTAATTGGTGAGAAAATTGGACATTTATGAAAGAAAAAAGTAAAAATATAAAATAAAAATGTTCTAGAAAATTGACATTTTTTTCTTGTAAATGTGATTTTACTGTTGGAAATTAATTTTTTTTCTTGGAATTTTATTTTTTTGGCATTTGGAAGTTGTTTTTTTGTCACACTTATATCACTTTTTTCTCGTAAATTTGGGCCTGGCTTGCAGTAAATTTGTGACTTTTTAAAAAGTACATTACCATCTTTTAGCATTTTTCTGCACCTTTATTCTTGCAAATTTGTATTGAAATTACAATTACAATGTATGCTAACTTTATGATAACCACCATTCCCCTTGTTAAAAAATAAATCACCTACTGTGCGTACTTTCACAACAACAACAACAAAAAAAAAATGCCAAGCTTTAAGACAATTAATACACTAGCCTATCTGACTCTGCTGGAAGAAGAGCAGACACAGAAACCAGGCTGTAGCTGCTCTGGTGAGGTGTGTGCGCAGCCGAAGGAGCGGGTGTGGGGGGTTGCATTTGGGGCTATAAAAAAAGCTCTTCAAAGGGACACTTCAAGCTTCACTTCATGTCTGTCTGTGCATGTGCCTGACAATGATCAATAGTGCACATGCGCAGCATGCTTCCCATTTTACACCAGAGGATTTGTCAGTTTTTCATGCTTTGGGTCACACCATCTTTACCTGTGCACTCTGCACCCACTTTGCGGTGCAAGGAGGGGACTCATTTAACAAAACAACATTATGCTCATATTGTTGTGTTTCTGACTTCTAATTATTTTTTATACTACTTGCCCTCTGTGGTTCCCTGAGCCCCTTGTCTTTGTCTTCTGTGTCATGCCCCGTTTGGTCTTGCAACTGTGTGTGTACCTGTTCACCTATTGTTGCAGCTCCTCATGTTTTCTGTACCCATAGTGTAACCTTTGCCTTATGTTAATTAGGTAAGGGAGATAATTAAGTGTAGACCAGTTGCTAGGTTCGTAAGGGTTACAATAGGGAATTAGAGTGAGTGTGGAATGAAATAGCTGGAGGCAAGAAATGAGCAATTCATGTCTGTTATTAATAAAGATAAAAGGAGCAAAATATACAAACAATGTACAAATATACAAATATAACAACGGCCGGCATGAAATAAAACCCCAAAAATGTCCTACTGAGCTCAGTGTTTGTTTGTCCTTTCGGGTTAGTCGTTTGACCAGTCAAGATATCTTGTATCTCCAGACTCAGGTTTCTTTTCCTCTTTTAAAGCGGCGACTTGGGTTGTTACCACTTTGAATCCTGGGCACTGGAGAGAGGAAGGGTGCTCTTCAATCGAGATCTTGGTTAGATCTCAGATCAATCTCGGTTCAGTCTCGGTCAGGCTCGCCATCTCCATTCGGAGAGAATCCAGGATCCAGAAGGTTCTTGATCGGCAACCAAAAAACCTAGCCTGCACGACAATAATGGTATTATTGTTTACAGCTAGAGTAATTCGTCTTCCAATCCCTTCTTATATAACACCATAGCTTAGTGTTTAAATTCTTCTCTCATATTACTATTATCACAATCCAGCAATATAGTAATATCTTACATTTCACATCTTACATGCATGTGTTCTTTTTCTCACAGTCTCTCTGGTAGCACATGAAATACCCTTTTTTTCATGTAACCAATTAAAATGAGTTCCTCTGTTCATCTCTACATCATTTAACCATGAAATTATGATTAATCCTCTCTAACCTTGTCTCTGTAAATCATGAAATGAAATATAATTAAGTTATCACATAACCAGGGAATATACTGTCCCATCACTTCCAATATTCCCCTTTAAAAATCAGTAAAATCCGGTCTGAGCTACTGGGTTTAGCATAACCTATGCTTTTATATAGGGGACCAACACCTTGTGCTTTTAGCATCAACCTACACATTTCATTTGACAGAAATAGTGCATAAGAGCTAAAAGTACTTCAGCATACTGTTGGGAACTGAAATCACATTTAGGAAAACCATACAGACACAAAGACAGCCTTTTCCATTGCTTTTAAACCGGAAAAAATCCACTCGCGATTAGCATTTAACGCTAACATTAGCATAACATTAGCATGTATCTCACTCACCAAGATGAGGTCTCACTGTGAACACAGCAAAAGTCATCGCTTCACGGCCTCTCAAGCTCGTGCTCCCGTCAACTTAAGATAATAAAGGTTGCAAATTAGTGTTTGGAGAGTGTTTAGATCCATTTATAGCATCTTTCTGAATGAAACTCACCAAGAAGAGGTATCAGTGTGAACTAGATCGCTCACAGCCCCTCTCGTCCGCTTGCATATCGTGAAAGAGCGAAACCCGAGTGCGCGCTTGCTGCCTCTACTCGGAAAGCGGGGCTAATATCGCTCTTAACGAATGGAAAGACCCAGATCACCCAATGTGACCATGAAACGGAAATTTAAAAGTTGGATGACGAGGATCGCACTTCCTCTTCCCCAAGATAGTCGGTTTTCAAAATAAAATCACACAATTGCATTAATACAATTGACATCTGAGAAAAAAAGGGTCATTTTCTCAGCTGGGTTACACTAGCCTCTGCCCTCTCTGTATTACTCCTGCATTGTTGTCCTGTATGTTCATTGTCATGTTTCATGTGCAGTCTCTGTGTGATGATCAGGCGAACGTGCTCCCCCTCCTCTCCTGTTGCTGTCTTCTTGGCTCTGGAGGATCAGCTACACCTGCGTGATTACACACCTGCTGCATCCTAATGGCCCAGCATATTTAAGAGCCAGTGTGTGGAGAACCCATCGCTGGATCATTAGGTTTGCTACCACGAGACATCTCAGCATTGTTACCTTATTATTAGTGACAGCCAGATGAGGCTTTCTAGAGGACTTAAGGCCTTTCATCAAAATGGTTTATATAGACGAGGCCTTATGTGAAACTTCATTTTTTCTACTTGGCCATCTAGTGGACAAAACGTATACAACATGCAGATTTTTACAAGGGCTTTATTGGTTTAATGTGTATTCTTCCATTTCAATAAATGCACTGTCTTATCAATTCAATATCAATGATCATAAGGGAAAAAAGAAACAATAAAACTCGGGTGACTACAGTGAATGTGCTTGTGGTACTTTTCCATTTTTATTAAGAAATAATAACTTTTCAACAGTCTTTGGACAAAGGCATTTCTTTTTTTTTTAGATTATTTCTCCAGCTTTGGAGAATACTCTCTCAGAACACAGAGGATGCAGGTGTGCAAAGGAAGGCTACTGCAAGTTTGTACAGTGTAGGGTAGACAATTTCTGTCTCTCCCAGTACATTCACCTCTGTCCTTATTGTCATGCAGGGCACAATAGTGCTTCAGCATAATGATCCAAGCTTGTTGAAACACAACAGACACTTCACCTTGCAAATAAAAATAAAATTACAAGAATGACCCAACTGGGACTTGAACCCCAGCCTCCCAGTTGCAGGGCAGACGCTTTACCGCTAGGTCATCACTTCAGTTACAATAAACATCCACTATTTGTGAAAAATGTATCAGTGGGAGCAATGAGCTCAAACTGTTCCTAAATGGGAGAAGTCTGTGTTTTTGGTGCTGGCTCCATCTGAAAATTGGCTGTGACAAATCCTTTACACGGTCAAACATTGACAACACAAAACGTGAGGGACGGGGATTTCCATTGTGTATCGCTGCTCACTTTATTTCATGTTGCATGCAAAATCATGAATGGCTTTCTGACCCAGTCATGTGGTACAATGTCAGTAATACACACCTCAAAACGTGCTTTGCCAAATATTTCCTGGACAAGCTCAGAGCACCCTTGAAGCTCCAGAGCCTCCCATCACTACTTATTATCTTTCGGTTGACTTGTGTTTTCACTCCCTTGTCCTTCTGTCTCTCAGGTTTGCTGCCACCCATCAGTGTGTACTCCAAGCAGATCATGTTTGCCTGACCAAGAAGATGCCGGACGTCCACCCAGATCACCATCTTCCCCCTGTTCCCCTGGTCCACGCAGGAGTTCCCTGCTGGGCTCCTCTGCTCACAGAGTAAGAGTGCTCTCCCATTATTATTATTATTATCCCCTACAGGAGATTCTGTCCCTAATTATCTCTGTCTGTTCTTTTCCCGTAGGCTACGTGCGCTTCAGCAGGCACCGATTTTGTGTCCATTTAAGTGTGCGTTTTTGTGTTGCGGTTTTCTTGGTGGTGGAGTGGCCAGTCTCGTCCTCTCGTAAACAGTTACAACTGTTTTTGGGTTTTGCAAATTTCTATCGATGTTTTGTCAAGAACTGCAGCATTATTGCCCTACCTTTCACCCGCCTTACTGCTACCAAGGTGCCATTTCCCTGGACTGAAGAGGCGGAGGCGGGATTTGCTAAACTGAAATCTGAGTTTTCCTCTCCCCCTGTTTTGGCTCAAGTGGACCCATCCCTGCAATGCCTGGTGGAAGTGGACGCCTCAGACTTCGGGGTGGGAGCAGTGTTGTCCCAGCGCTCCCCCGCTGACGACAAAATCCGACCCTGCGCCTTCTTTTCCTGTCGCCTGTCACCTGCAGAGAGGAATTATGATGTAGGGGACAGGGAACTGCTGGCAGTTAAATTGGCCTTGGAGGAGTGGCGCCACTGGCTGGAGGGCACCTCCTAGCCTTTTGTCGTTTGGACCGATCACAAAAACCTGGAATATCTTAGGGCAGCCAAATGACTGAATTCTAGACAAGCCCGCTGGTCCCTGTTTTTTGGCAGATTTAACTTTACCATCACCTACCGCCCGGGGTCAAAAAACACCAAGCCTGACACGCTGTCCAGGCAATTTTCTCCTGAAACAGCTGAGATGACTCCGCACCCTATTGTTCCACCTTCGTGCATTGTTGGCACACTCTGTGGGACATCAAGGAGAGGGTTAGGAGAGCGCATGAGACCGAGGCCCACCCGGGTGGGGGGCCGGCAGGACAGATGTATGTGCCTTCTTTAGTCTGGGGTGAAGTTATCAATTGCACTCCTCCAAGATTATGTGTCATCCTGGAGTAGCGCGCACCGTGGCCCAGTTACAGAGGACCTTTTGGTGGCCTTCATTGCAGAGGTACGTCGGTGAGTTTATCCGAGCCTGCCCCCAGTGTGCGACCTGTAAGTCGTCCTCCTCTCGCCCTTCGGGCCTATTACATCCTCTCCCCATCCCTAGTAGACCCTGGTCCCATGTGCCCCTGGACTTTGTGACCAGTCTTCCCTCCTCTGCAGGTCACACTGTCATTCTCACCATTGTGGATAGATTTTCCAAAGCAGCTCACTTCATTCCCCTGCAGAAGCTTCCTGCAGCCAAGGAAACGGCTGACCTCCTTGTCCTGCATGTGGATCGGCTTCATGGTGTTCCAGTGGACATCGTGTTGGACCGTGGGCCCCAGTTCATCTCTCAAGTTTGGCGAGCCTTCTGCAAGGCCATTGGGGCCACTGTTAGCCTGTCTTCCGGTTATCATCCCCAGAGCAACGGCCAGTGTGAGCGCACCAACCAGGAGTTGGAGGCGGCCCTGAGGTGCGTCCTCCAATCCGGCGTCCTGGAGCTCCTACTTTCATCATAAGCCTGCTAAACCATTGCTGGAAGATTGAGCCTTGGTGAAGGTATGCACTCATGGATCACCTCCAAAATGTAATGGGTTTGTATGTAGTCCAAGAGCCATCTCTGGTGAAAATTTCATCAAAATCCATCCATTAGTTTTTGAGTTATCTTGCTAAAATATTGTGAGAAGATAGAGCCTTGGCAGAGGTATGCGCTCTCGGATCATCAACAAAATCTAATGGGTTCTTCTGCAGCCCAAGGACCATCTCTGGTGAAAATTTCATCAAAATCCATCCAATAGTTTTTGTATAATCCTGCTGCACAAATATAAACAAGGGCCTTGGCAGAGGTATGCACTCTCGGATCATCACTAAAATCTAATGGGTTAATCCTTAGGCCAAGGGCCACCTTTGGTGAAAATTTTATCCAAATTCGTGCAGTAGTTTTTGCGTAATTCTGCTAAAAGGCAAATAAACAAACAAATGCCAGCAAAAACGTAACTAGAAAAGTACTCTGAGAGCGCAGACTTCTACCAAGCAGCTCATTTCCCCCAAATAACAGTGTTAGAAATACAGCAGTTTTCTAAATGCAACATTTCTGCATTTGACATCGATGCAAAAGACTAATTCAAGTTTCCTTCTATAAGATTTATTGAAATAACAACTAAATAGAATTAAGTAACAGCTACAGAAATTCTGGTGCACCAGCAAAAGTAAAATTTAACCAAGTTGATTCTTATTTTTCCTAAAAATTCCTGGATCCAGGTGGTGATCCGGATCACCACAAAAATGTAATCATCTCTTCCCCATGCCATTACACACCTTTCCTAAAAATTTAATCAAAATCCATTCATAAATTTTGGAGTAAGAGACAGACAGACAAAGCAATGCCGGTGTCATGGCAAAAAGTGATCAGCTGCCAAAAACTGATCACCAGGTGCCATATTGTAGATATGGGGTTATATTAGCCGTAAAATACATATTTCAACAGGTAAATAGTACTGAGTTTGGTATAATAAGATATATTTAACACTTATGATGCATTTTGAACCAGAAACAAACTTGATGTAGAATTGAAAGCAATTAAAATAATGCAGTCACAAGGTTACATGGAAAAATACATAGATTTACTGGATATATACATGTAGATACCTTATAAATACTGTATATATTCTGTGCATCAACAATGGACAATTACAGTGTAGCTTCTAAACAACAATGAGGTCTTTGCACAAAAATATTGGAATCAATTGCAATCTCATAAATGCTATATGTTGTTGTCCAAACTGCAAACACTTTGACCAACACTATAATTTTTTTTTTTCAGATGTGATAAAACCTCAAAACATTTACAGACACATTGTAGATGGACTAAGACCAGGCAGTGCACCTTCAACAATTGGGCGCTCCTGGCAGCCAGTGATAACTTTTTGGCAGCTGATCTCGCCACCCTCGCGCCACCCTCAATCCCTTTTTGACATGACATCAGCAAAAACATTACCTCCTCCTCTAGGCGGAGTTAATAAAAATGAAACATTGTCCAGTGTTGTGTGTTTACATACCGTGTAGGTAACATGCCTTGCAAGACATTCTTAGCTTGTCTGCCGGTGCTCTGTTCCTTGTGCCATTACACACCTTTCCTGAAAATGTCATCAAATTCTGTTAATAAACTGCACAGTTTGCTTGCTTTTTCTTGGCGTCTTCAGATGAAATAATGTCAACCATCACATACTATGTGTATGGGTGCAGAGGTGAACGTAACTCCGTGGACACGTCTTAAAGGGGTGGACATGTCTTAAAGGGGAAGCTCAATTGTTATTGTTATAGTTGTTGTTATTGTTGTTGTTATTGTTTTAACCTCTTGCGCTCCGTTGTACCGCGGACAGGCAAGTCTCTGCATCCTAGAGCGCATGGTGTAGATGGTGATGTAGGTGGTGATGGTGATGTAGTGGCGTCCAAGCGCGCACTGAAAATAAAAGCTGCAGACACAGCCGCGAACAGATTAGTTCATCTGCATGACCTCTCATTTGACTAATAAGAGTCTTGAATTGGGTTTCTGAAACCTTGAAGAACCAATGAATGAAAACCTAGGAAGGAGGACCCGCCTACTGTGAATGCAGGAGCCAATTGAAGCACAGAAGTTCGGGCTGGGTGAAGAGAGACTTACTGCTGCAACTGATGAAAATAAGGACGCTGGAAGAACCTGCTACAGACCCAGCAGAGACTACCCACAAGTGCGACCTGCACTCATTCCAGCAGAATAGACGTTTAGGATTCTCTTCCGTCATCATAGACCGACGGAGGCCGACGACAAAGGTCGTAAAACATTCGCCAAAACCGCAATAATGGAATTATGTTTTGACCGGGATCCACGAGCGGACCAGCGTCGTGTTCGTCTGACAATGGGGAAGAGAAGTTCGCCAGGACAATATGGCTGTGAAGAGGTAAGGTGTTATAAGCTAAATTATTATTTATCCCTGAAAATTGTAATCAAAAAATGACTTTTGACCGATCGGTAAATTACAACTGTACGGCGCACGAAGTACGAAGTGCGTGCGCCGCGTTACATGGTTCTTCGCCACCTCCGAACCGTGAACGCCCCCCCCCGCCACTACGATTCTGTAGCGGGGGGGGTGGGGGGAGCCGCGGTGACAGCGTTGCTGTGGAAACATGCCACATCCGAGTGTAATCCGTCATGTAGCAAGGGCCGATCTCCGTCCTCTGTAGCGGGGGGTGGGTGGGGGGACAACCCCCCCCCCCCCCACACACACACACACACACACACAGACACAGCCCTGAATGTGACCTTTCATTTGAGCCCAAGATGAAGCTTCTAAGTTGAATCATTCAAAAGTTATAGACGTTTTTCCAAACTGTGCCATTTGGCACAATTTGGCACAGTTCCAAAACGCCTGGGAACGGCCTGAGAACAAAGCTGTGTAATATATTCATTTTTTGTGGTATTGTTACAAAATTTGGACCTCAGCTGGATAACACTTGGTTCTACATTTCTGTTGCATTTTCCAGCCCAGATCTGAAGCTGTGTGTTATTTGCAAGCATTTGTATCCAAAAAAACACCCAGGCCAAATTTATTTTCTTCAAGTTCACTATGTTTAGATGACTGTAACTCAGTAGCCGGAGCACTTAGAGAGATAATGGGTTTTTTTGCCAAAAAATTCAAAGTGTTTTCTTTTAAATGAGACCAACCCCATGAAGATGCTGCAAAGGGTTGAATAACAGCTTTCGATTTACTTTGGGCACATTATTTTTTGGCGTTTTTAGGAAAATTGACTGGAGTGCAAGGGGTTAATTGTTATTATTATTTTCCATCCCCAAAAATTCTGGATCCAGATCGTGATGCAGAGCACCACCAAAATCTAATTATGTGTTTCCTGTTCCATTCCACACCTTTCCTGAAAATTTCAGCAAAATCTGTTCAGAACTTTTTGAGTAATGTTGCTAACAGACAAACCAACAAACCAACCAACACTGGTAAAAACATTACGTCCTCCCTTGGCAGAGGTGACAAACACTTGAAATAAATCACTCTGTGTGCAATGAAACTATACAGTATATGAGTTTCACTTTTGGAATTGAATTACTGAAATAAATTAACTTTTCAATAATATTCTAATTTATTGAGATGTACCTGTATGTAATCCTGATAGTTACAGTTTTAAAATAGTACTGCAGTCCAGATTCAAGGAAGTGGAGAGTGTTGTTCCCCCTCCCTCCGCCCTCTTCCTCTTACAGGAAGTCATGCAGGCTGGTAAGTTAAGACAGCACAGAGAATATACAGGCAGTTGCAGCACACAATCACAAGCAACAATGACTCCTATCCACCGTATTCTCGAGGGTGATGCTGTAGAAAAAATTATGAGTGCATCTTCTGCTTTCGGGCGGAAGTAGTGTTAAGTCAGTCAGCAATACTGGAATAGCGGAGCATTTAAAATAGGGTATTTATAAATTTTTCAAATTCAATTTGATTTATAGCTCACATACGTGTTTTGCAGTCAAGTGGCAGCTAAGTTCTGCACTTGTCATTTTTGAATGTTTTTGCATAGTTCTGGTACTTGTTGTTGCAGTTGGTGGTTGTGCCATAGACTATAAATGAAGGCTCCTCACAACCAGGCACAGCTTAATCTGTGGCTTCCAGTGGAGATATTGATATATCACAGAGTTTTTATTTGTTTAGAGTGTTTGCATCAGTGTTAACCGGAGTGGTGGCCTTGTGGTAGAGCATCCACCCCCACAACCGGGAGGTTGAGGGTTCAAGCCCCAGCTGGGTCATACCAAAAGACCATATAAAAAAATGGTACTTCCTACCTTCTAGCTTGGTACTCAGCAAAAAAAATAGAATGTAGGAAGGAGAGTTGGTTACCCAGCCACAGGGGGTACACAAGCCAGTGTATTGCCTGTGCTGGTCCCAAGCCCAGGTACAGTAAATGGGCAGGGTTGTGTCAGGAAGGGCATCCGGCATAAAACTCAGCTTCAACCTATATGGATATAGAAGATATACATGGTTCCTGCCCCAGTGACCCTACAAGAATGTGGGAATAGCTAGTAGAAAAAGAGTGTTAGCAGCAGAGCTAACTAACGGAGCTACTGTATATAATGCGAGGCCACTTTTTAAGGTCATCTTCCAATCTCCCGATAGTTGTGGGAAGTGGTATGACTGTATTACTCTTTTTGAGGAGCAAAAGATCATTTTCCCACATTTCTGATGCCAAAGCCATTGTTTTTTAACAAGGAAAAGCATCCCGTTTCCATGACAACTCCATACTCTAAAATTGTACCGGAAGTTGTGCCCATAATTCATGCAGCGCATTGTGGGGGCTAGGAATAAGGTGGATACAGTAAGTAGTTTGTAGGTCAGGTAGAAAGGATTTCTGGTCCTGTTCACTAGCTTATTTCCATGACTGCAGCACACTATTTTCTCCCACAGAAGTTTGCCTGTCTCTTATTTGGCGTCCTAGGGGTTCAAAATTGGCTCTGGTTCTAGGAAACAGTCTCCATCAAAACAAAACGAAGATGTCTTTATGGGATGGTTGTGGACTTTTCAAGAATATCTGGGCTGTAACATTACTAATTAAAAGCCGGGGGGGGGGGTTTAGCTTAAATGTTTAATCTTTGATGACACCTCATGGTTATTTTTATGTTTTACAAACATAAACAATCTATTTCCTTTAAGCATAGAACCCCTTGAATCTACATCCAGCTGCTTTTAGTCTACTTCTAACTACAAAATTATTTATCTCATCTAAAAGCATCTCACCAAAGAACATGCTCCACATGCCCTTACTCAGATGCAAATGGATCCTACTTAGACTCAATCAATTGATTGTTTCCAACTAGAACTACGTGATTTCAGGTTACCAGTGGGTCAATAGAGAATTAAAGGGGCTAACCACAGTGCAGTAGTAAATGCTGTCAAGGTTGGAATTAGAAATGGAAGTTAAATGAACTGACAGAGGGGAAAAAAAATGTTTCTGCAGCAGGCCTATTCCTGATGACAGTACAATTTGTTTCACAGCACTTTTTGAATAGAAAACAAATTGTAAAATGTAACTGCAACACAATGGTGCATTTACTAAAATTTCCAAGATGAGAGTAGATTTCTATTTAAATTTCCTTCCTTGAATTATATGCTGCCAGAGATGTCATGATGGAAAACTAGGGCAGCAATCTACCAGTGGAAAGGAAGAGAGTAATCAGCAGCTGGCAGCTGGCTAGCTTCAGGGTACAACGCTGCGGTCATGTCTACCAAGTGAGGCACAGTATTGGTGGGATTGAAAAGAAGAAAAAAAATCTCTGATCGTACGTATCTCCCTGCACATCATCAACACCTATTTCCTTCTCAGTGTCGGCATTTAAAAGCGCCATGGGTATAACCCAGTATAGCCCTGGTATACAAAAAAGTGCAATTACAAGAAGGTATTTTCATGAATTTTAGACATTTTGCTGAGCCCTGTGATTAAGTCTTTCATGGTAATCTCCTGTTGCCATGGGGACAGAGACAATGCAATCAATTTAAGCACATGTGCTTGGTCTGCTGGGGACAGAAATGTTATTTAACAGCAGAGCAAATCTATGAAACGGAAATGAATTATTGTCTGTGCTGCAAAAAGCACCTGAAGCACCTTGTTTGATTTTAGGGGATTTATGCGGCACTGCCTGGCTTCAGCCAATATGTGAACTGCAGTACAAGGGGGAAAAATATTTTCGACAAATGCTATGGGAACGTCAAAAATGCCTATATAGCAAGAGTTAAGCCCCCCTTGGGGTCCTCAGACCATAATGCTGTTCATCTGATTCCTACTTACAAGTCCTTGCTTAAAAGCAGCAAACCACAGACAAAGACTGTCACACGTGGCTCTAGGGAGCCACGCAATAAGAGAGCCAAGGGCGAGCCAGTCAGTTGTGATGTTTATTAGTGACAGGGGTAAGGGATGAGGAAAGCACAAATGCTCATACATAGTAACATACACGAGCAGTACAGCACCAGAGTTAACAATTGGCACTGGGCGAAGGGGTAACAGCATGAAAACTCACAGCGGGTACACTCACGGGTTTAGCAGCCAGAGAGCTGGCACTGGCATAGGGCTCCAGTACTCAGAAACTCATATAAGGTGATACACCCAAGTGATACAATAAGCAGCAGCGGGCTAGCACCGGACAAGGGGGTACAGAGGCACAACAGCTCCTTACAGGGTAACACTTACAGGTAATGCTGCGGATGAGTCAAGGGCTGGAGCCGGACGAAGGGACTCCAGCCTAGCGGTGCTTATGTCGCAGCCCCGAAAGATCGTGGCTACTCCTCTTTATACTCATTAGCAGCGCCCCAGCTGATGAGGATTAATTGGCCCCAGCCATCCCGTGACACTGACAGCTGGGAGCCAGCTGAGGCGCTGCCCAATGAGAGGCAGGGATAAAAGGAGCATGGGCTGAGCGCCGAGCCGGCGTCTCACCCCATGGTGACAGAGCCTCCCCCTCACGGTCGGGCTCCCGAACGACCAGGAACATCCCAGCCCCCCACCCCCCCCACACACCTAGGGTGGGCGGAAGGGAGGCAGGACCGGAGGGGAAGATGCAAAGGGAAGGACAAAACAAAAAAACCCCAATGGACAATGTAGGGTAGCAGGGCAGAGAGAGGAAAAAACCCAAATACAATACGCTACAAAACAGGGAAAAATTAACCCAGGGCACAGATGGGGAGAAAACTGAGTAGGACAGAGGTTACGCTCTACTCAGATAACACAACGTGTAGCCCAGGGCAAGAAAGGGAGGAAAAAAAAAACCACCAAAAAGGTAACAGGACAAATAAAGCAATTACAGAGTATGGTTAAGGGGAAACGAAACACACTACTCCATAACGCACTCATACAAAGCTAAAGATAAAATAAGGGTGATGAAAGACGCTGAGTACGGGTGGCAGGGAAAACATAATACACAGCGCTATATACAAAGAGGGACACCCAGGGAAATAACGGTGACAGGGTAGGAACAGGATGAACATGAGGGAAAAATGCTGAGTACGGTTTACAAGGGAGAGAACGCAATACACAGCACCAAATAAACGGGGGATTACCTAGAGGAATAAAGGTGACAGGGTCACAGGATAATGATGGGATAAAAATGCTGAGTATGGTTAATAAAAAAAACACAACACACAGCACAAAAACATATATATTCCCCTAAGGCAGGGGATTATGACTGGCGCCTAGCGGCTGCCCCGGCCTTGGATGCGCTCTGCAGAGCGTGCCCAAATGCCAAGTCACATTTCGTTACCTTGTATTCATACATGTGTAATGACAATAAAGTTGAATCTCATCTCATCTCATCTCAATGGACAAAGAAACTACACCCGAGTGACCTCAATAATAAAAGAAGTAAAGGACACCCGAGGAGACGGCAGGCAGAGTCCAAAACGGCCGGAATTGTTCTGGTAATCTCCCCGCCCATTGTCCAGTTGGCAACCCGGGGAAGAGACGATGTTCGGGTGGCCGAGTCCAAACCCAAGTTCCAAGAAACTAGGCCACCGGTAGCCGTGCCAGGCCTCCCAGCAACAATACAGTTCGTCGGGAGGTTGGACCAGCTCGCCGAACCAGAAGACTTGCAGGTCGAGCCATCGACCCGCGTCACTCAACCACCAGGACCGTTGAGACGGGCAAAGGGTCAGAGCAGACCCCGGAGGAAGAGGCTTAGGGGAGAGCCGATGATGAGGTAGACGAGCGTCAGGCTGCAGGGGAACAGCCACCTCCCCACCGGACCTGGACAACACTGGGGTGGCACCCGCGTCGGACCCTGATTGGGTCTTAGGCGAACCCATGCTGAACGCCGCTGGAGCAGCACCCGCGTCGGACCCCGATTGGGTCTCGGGCGAATCCACGTCGAGCACCGCTGGAGCAGCACCCACGACGGACCCCGACTGGGTCGGCACCGCACCAGAACTGATCTCCAACACTGAACCTGGACCCCACAGCACCATGAGGAACGGCAACTCCTCGCCGGCGACCCTGGAAGAAGGCTCAGAGGAGAAAACAGAACCGGGGTCAGGATCACCGGCAGCGCCAGAACCTGGCGGAACGAGCTTGGATGCAGCGGGCGGCTGCACCCGGCTTATCCCCCCTAGAGACAGGCTAAAGTGCTCAGAGAAATAGAGGGAGAAAAGAGAGAGGAGCACTCGCCTGATCTCGGGTTCCGACGCCGTCCAGGACTGCGAAGATCCAGGATCCGTTGTCCGGAGGTCATTGTCAGGCTCCCATTCAGCTGCGTCGGGCCCCGCAGCCAGGACGATGGTCAGCGCAGCTTGAGGTTCCTCCAGCGCAGGTAGCCACGCCGACAGTCCACGCGGCGTGATGGTAGGAGAACCTCGTCCTGCTGGACCGAACCGCACCTCCGTGGAGACCCGGGGACGCTTGGTCATCGGCGCAGACTCCACACAGCAGTCGGTCTTCCTTCTCCGCCCACAACGTAGCTGCGGAACCGCAGGCCCTCTCCTCGTCCCACAACGTTGACCCGGAGCCGGGGAGCGCTCGGCGGAGAGAGACACAGAGGATGCAGGATTAAAGGCACAGGTTACAGCAGGTGGTGGGAGTTCAGGGAGCTGCGAACCCCGAACTCCACCTCCAGGAGTGTGACAGAGCAAATCATTAAACTGATGTAAATAAACTGAGACTTGCCTGCCTCCTGGAGGTTGGGTGGAGCCTGCTGCGGTGAACATTGCTTCCTCCTCTCCCCGCCAGGCGATAACGGAGGACCCCTTGGGAAATCGTCTGGGGACCGCTCGTGTTGTCTCCAGGAGAGGGCTCACCAGGCCGGGATTCCAGGCACACACAGCAGTCGGGGAGCACGTCGAGGAGGAGGGGGTAACAGCCGGGGTGAGCCAGCCCGAATGCCCTGGAGTGACAGCGGGGGAATGAGGCTCAGGGAACGAGGCTGTAAAATCTCCGCACTGACGAGGCGAAAAGGTGACAGCTGCGTGGGAGGAGAGGTCCTGGTGAAAGCCCAGAACTGGATCCGGACGGGGTTCATGCTGAGGTGACTTGGCGAAGTGATGACGGCTATTCCCAGGGGACGAAGCGAGGGGGGAACCCAGGAATCGCCGCTCCTGAGCAGAGACCGAGGCGAGGAAGGCGTTGAGCTCGGGAAAGCTTCGCTGCCCTGGAGTCCTCTCCACCAGTCTCACTGCCGCCGCCACGTGCCTGCAGATGGTGAATGGATGCACAGCGGGGATCGCGTCAGCCGCTCGGTCCCAGACGTAACTGCTGTCAGCTGCGGCTCCATGGGGGGAATCCCAAGTGACGTGGTGCAGAACAGGGGAAGCCCTCTGGGTGGCGCGAACTCCCGGGCTGGAATGGCAGCAGGAACGGGGTCCCGAAGCGGGGGGCAACGTCATCCACTTCGGCGTTTTGCCGGGATTTCCATCCAACCAGCGGAGCTTCTCTCGCTGTGTGTCCATGGCGTCAATCCTGGCACTGACCTCGAGATGGAATAAGGAGCAAGTGTAACTGTCCAGGAGATCCTCAGTATGGCCCAGATGCCAGCGTCTCGCGTTGGAGGCGACGTGCAGGGTGAAGAGCGTCCTGTCGACAGCCCCCAGGATGGACCTCAGCTCGTCGCCCTGGCGTCAGAGGTGACTCCTGGGAAACGGCATGCTAACGGCGCTAACACCCGGACAGGAAGGTACAAGTCCAAACCATTTACGGCCGCCAGCAACTCGTTCGGGCTGCGATATAATGTCACACGTGGCTCTAGGGAGCCACGCAATAAGAGAGCCAAGGGCGAGCCAGTCAGTTGTGACGTTTATTAGTGACAGGGGTAAGGGATGAGGAAAGCACAGATGCTCATACATAGTAACATACGCGAGCAGTACAGCACCAGAGTTAACAATTGGCACCGGGCGAAGGGGTAACAGCATGAAAACTCACAGCGGGTACACTCACGGGTTTAGCAGCCAGAGAGCTGGCACTGGCATAGGGCTCCAGTACTCAGAAACTCATATAAGGTGATACACCCAAGTGATACAATAAGCAGCAGCAGGCTAGCACCGGACAAGGGGGTACAGAGGCACAACAGCTCTTTACAGGGTAACACTTACAGGTAATGCTGCAGATGAGTCAAGGGCTGGAACCGGACGAAGGGACTCCAGCCTAGCAGTGCTTATGTCGCAGCCCCGAAAGATCGTGGCTGCTCCTCTTTTTTTTTTTGTAACTTAAGATTTTTATTCATTTTTCATTATATATATTGCATTCAGATCACAGTCTACATTTAAAAAAAAACAAAGGGGCTAGAGTAAAAAAGAAAAAGAAAAAAAAAAAAAAAGGGGGGGGGGGACAAATGTTGGAGCATCAAGTTTTTAGTTTCCATCTCTTAATTCTTCTGGTTTTTCCAGCGTCTTTGGTTATTCTTTCAATATCTGTCTCGTTGTTGCACTTTGTAGTGTGTCCATTTCCGCCATTTTTTTTCCCATAGTCCTTCTTGCATTCTTTGTCGATATGTTAGTTTTTCCATCATATGTATGTCCTCAACAATGTCAGTCCATTGCTCTTGGTCAGGAAGAACTTCTGATCGCCATTTTTTTGTGATAGTTTTTTTTACATGCAATCAACAAGATTTTAACTAGATATCTGTCCTCAGCCTGTATAACATTGTCTGTTTTAAGATCACATAGGTACATCAAGTTACAGTTCATTGGTATATTATATCCTAATATCCTCTGTATTGTCACATGTATAGATTTCCAGAATGATGAGATTTTGCAGCATTTCCAAAACATATGTGAGTGGTCTGCATTTTGAGCCCCACATCCCCTCCAGCATATAGATTGGGTATTTGTATACTTTCCTTGAATCTGTGGTGTAATGAAAAAGCAAATCAGGTTTTTCCATCCAAATTCCCTCCATGTTCTTGAATTTGTTGACGTGTGTTGTGTTTTCCATATTTCCTGCCAGCTTTCTTCTGTTATGTTTAAATTGAGCTCTTTCTCCCATTTCTCCTTTATATAGTTACTTGAATGATTGTTTGCCATAAGTTTCTGATATAGCTTTGAAATAATTCTTGTTTTATTTCCTGTATATGAGCTTAAAATGAATTGTATAATCTCGCTCACATCTGTTTGGAGGTTATGCCTAATCTTCTTCATATAATAGTCTCTCATCTGCAGATATCTGAAGAATTCCGATCTTTCTAGTTTAAATTTTCTCCTGATGTTTACAAAGCTCCCGAGATCTTTTTTTCCGATATTGCCCCATGCTGTGATTCCCTTGTTCACCAGATTTTTGTATCCCCTATCTTGTTTTGCCGGTTCAAACTGACTGTCAAATGCTACCCATTTCAATAGTTTTATGTCTTCCTTTATATTATACTTTTGTACTATTTTATACCACAGTTCTAAAGTAAATTTAGTGATTGGGTCTATTTGTTTGATTTGCTTACTGTATATGCATCTTTATCTCCTATTATGTTTTGTACTGGGAGTCCCTCAATTTCCTTTTCCATTTCTTTCCATTTTGCCTCATATCCCTCGTCGCACCAACATATGATATATCTTATTTGTGCTGAGTAGTAATATTCCTTTAGACTCGGTAGGCCCATGCCTCCTTTCTCTTTTGGTAACTGGAGAGTTTTATATTTCACTCTTGGTTTTTTACCTCCCCAAACAAATCTCGATATCATCCTGTCCCACTTTGAGAATTGGGCATCTGGAATCTCTGTTGGTAGAGCCTGGAAGAGGTAAAGTAATCTAGGTTGTATGCTGATTTTGACTGTCTCAATTTTTGAATTCAGATCCATATTTAAGATTGACCATCTATCAATATCTTTTTTTATTTCTTGTTCCAACCTATCATAGTTTGCTTTATAGATTTTGCTTAGATCTTTAGGTATGTTCACTCCAAGGTATTTTATTTCTTTTTGTTTCCAGTTTAGTTTGATCTTATCAGTTATCTGGTTTAGAGGGTTATAGTGGAATGTCAGTATTTGTGTTTTTGTTATGTTTATCTTGTATCCTGATAATTTTCCAAAATTTTCTATCAAGTTCATCATTTCCATTATTGATTCATCTGGTTGTTCAAGGTAAACTATAATATCGTCTGCAAATAGCCCAATCTTGTGTTCCGCCCCCTTTATTGTTACACCTTTTAATTTCTTATTTTGTCTTATCGCTTGAGCCAGTGGCTCTATGAACAGAGCAAACAAGGTGGGCGATAAGCAGCATCCCTGCCTAGTTGATCTTTGTATATTTACTTTGTCTGTTAAGCTACCGTTTATCTTGATTCTTGCCACAGGTTCTTGATACAGCGTCCTTATGCATTGTACTGATTTTTCGTTAAATCCAAAGCGTTCCAGCACACTATATAGGAATTTCCAGTTAACCCTGTCAAATGCTTTTTCTGCGTCTAAACTCATTATTACTGCGCTTTTCTTTTCTTTATGTATTTGATTAATTATATGTATTGTTCTCCTGATATTGTCATGTGTTTGGCGTCCCTCTATGAAACCAGTTTGATCATCTTCTATCAATTCTGTCAAGAATGTCTTTATTCGTTTACATATAATTGTTGTATATATTTTATAATCCACATTTAATAAAGAGATTGGCCTATAGTTTCCGCATTGTTCTCTATCTTTCCCTGGCTTTAAAATGACTGAAATAATGGCTTTGTTCCATGATGGAGGTATTTTGTTGTTGTTCAACGTCCAATTAAATGACTTTAGAAGCTGTGGCGTGAGTTCTTCTATAAACAGTTTATAAAACTCAGATGGGTATCCATCACTACCTGGTGATTTACCGTTTTTTAAGTGACTTAATCACATCTCTAATCTCTTGTGTTGTTATTTCTGCTGTTAGCTTTTCATTTTGTTGATTTCCTATTGATGGCAAGTCCAATGTGCATAGAAATTTTTTAATATCTTTAGTATTTGTTTCTTCAGGTTGCGAGTATAGTTCTTGGTAGAAATTATGGAATATTTCTTCGATGTTTTCTGGGTTAACTGTGGTTTTATTTGTGGTGGGGTCTTTAATCTTATATACATTATTCATTGTTTGTTGTTTTCTTAACCGTTTTGCCAGCAGTTTTGTGGCTTTTGGTCCCGTTTCATAATATTTTTGCTTTAGATATCTATTTTTCCTTTCAATTTCATCCATTTGTGTTTCTTTTATCTTTATTTTTTCTTCTTTAATTTCTTGATATATTTTTGGGTCATTTGTGCTTTGATGTTTATGTTCTAATTCCCTCAGTCTCTCACATCTTTGTTCATATGCTTCCAGTTTAGTCTTATTTGCTTTTCCTGTTTCAACAATTAATTTACCTCTTAACACGGCTTTTAGTGCATCCCATAGTATTGTTGGGTCCACTTCTTCATTGTCATTCTCTTGGATATATTCATTTATGTTTACTTTTATTCTTTCTTTCATTTTATCATCATTTAACAGTCCTACATTAAGTTTCCATGTTGTTTGTCGTTTTCTATTGTTTAAATTTATTTCCATGTATATAGGATTATGATCTGATATTTCTGCCCCTCCAATCCAACAATTTCTCACCCTGTGTCTGTCATCTTCATTCATAAGGAAGTAATCTATTCTAGAGTGTACTTTATGGACTGCTGAATAATGTGTATAGTCTTTTTCGAGTGGGTGCAGGTCCCTCCAAATGTCTACCATACCCATTTCTGCCAGTGAGGTTCTTATGAATTTTGTTACATGTTTTTTTGTCTTCTTAACACTTGTTGTATCAATTTCATGATCCATGACAGCATTTAAGTCTCCTCCACAAATTAGGACTCCTTCACTGTGTGTTGCTATGAGATCAAACAGATGTTGAAAAAAACCCTTGTCACTTTCTGGTGGGGCATAGATGTTCACTAATGTGATCTGCATTCCATCTATGCTACCCTTTATTATTACATACCTGCCTTCTTTATCCTGGATTTCCTGTTCACATTCAAATTGTATTTTATTTGAGATTAGTATCATAACCCCCCTTTTAGTTCCTCCCTTAAATGAACTGTAGTAGGAGTTCTTATAGCCAAATCTCTTTAGTTTCACATGTTCTGTCTTGCTCAAATGTGTCTCTTGCATAAATATAATTTCGGCTTTTTCTTTCTTGAATTTTCTTATTATTCTTTCCCTTTTAACAGGTGAGTTCAGACCATTCACGTTTAGTGTTATTATCTTAAGATTTTTACCCATAATCATGTTTTTCCATTTTTTTAACTTGTGCTCCTAGCCCCTTTAACAACAAAAATAACACATATTTATATAAAAACACATTAAAAAATCTCGACCTCCGTACTTTGGGCCTTTCTTCTGCCCACTGGTCCCTGTTGGTGGGTGGAGGGATTGTCCTCACCGAGTGTAGGGCCCTCCCTAGACCTGTATTTACTATCCAAGAAATAGTCATTAGTCTAGAAATGTCCAACAAATATCACTTAAACCTCTCCTAGCCGTCTGTTTCTCTTTTACCTTGTCTTCTTGGCCTTCATTTCTTCTGTGTCTTTCTTAATCTTTGTTATAATCTAGGCTTTCAGTTGAAAGCCTTGTAGTCTTTCCTGGGCCCGCTGCGCCACGTCTCCCCCCGTCTTTTGCCGTTCACTCGCCTCCACTCCGGCTGTCATGATGCGTTCAGGGCCTCCGCTGCTCCTACCGTTTCCTCCGGCACGTACACCTCAAGGCCCCGCTCCATCATGTCCTGCGCTGCCTCTCTGGCTGTGTTGTAGGTTCTTACGCCGTTCTCCCAATGAATCCTCATCTTCGTTAGCGGCGTTTGGAATCTAATTTTTTTTTCTTTCAGCGTTTTTTTAATGTTGGCATATTTCTTCCGCTGCTGCACAATTTCTGCCGGGTAGTCATGATCAAAGAATATCTGCTTGTCGCCGATTCGTATCTTTTTTTTCCACGCTCGTGTCAGGATTCTTTCCTTTACATCATATTTCAGAAAGTTTACCACAACTGACCTGGGTGTAGAGCGTGGGTTCGGGTTCTGTGCCGAGGCTCTGTGCGCTCGTTGAATCTGCAGATCCGCTTCGCTGGGCAGTTCCAGCTCTTTTTTTAAGAACTGATCCATGAATTTCGTCATCGAGTTGCCTTCAATGCCCTCCGGGATCCCGAAGATGCGTATATTGCCCCGTCTGGACCTGCTCTCCAAGTCGGTTACTTTCTCCTGCATCCTCTGCATTTGTGCCGTCAGGGTCTGCAGCTGTTCGCTTGCCTCGCTATTCCAATCTTCCAGCTCTGATATTCGGGCCTGCGCTTCTGTCATACACGCCCGCTGGGAGCGCAGCTCCTCCATGTTTTCTGCTAGCTTGCGCTCCATTTCTCTTCGGAGGCCCATAATTTCTTCCTTAATCTCTTTTTTCAGCTCCTCCTTAAGAGCCGCTAAATCCTGTTGTAGCTGCCGTTTGAAGTCTCTCAACTCTTTACCCAAACTGGCGATGCCAGTGTTCATGGTATCGAGTTTTGTGTCCTCCATTTTCTCTGCTGCGGTCACCTCGTTTTTTTGGGCCCCGTGTTCAGCAGTTTCTCCTGCGTTGTTGAAGAGGAATTCTTTAATTTTACTCTGCTTTTGTCCTTGTGCCCGGCTCCTTCGTGTTTTCATCCCTTAGTTTATTGATCCGCTTATGTCGAGTTGGCCATTTACCGATGATTTTTAATCCGGCTAGGGAGAGCTCTCTGTTTAAGCGTTATGTCTCTCCGCCATCTTCCCGGAAGTCCGTGGCTGCTCCTCTTTATACTCATTAGCAGCGCCCCAGCTGATGAGGATTAATTGGCCCCAGCCGTCCCGTGACACTGACAGCTGGGAGCCAGCTGAGGCGCTGCCCAATGAGAGGCAGGGATAAAAGGAGCATGGGCTGAGCGCCGAGCCGGCGTCTCACCCCATGGTGACAAAGACAATCTTCATATGGGACAATGAAGGTATAGAAAGTTTGAGAGGTTGTTTTTCTTGTACTGACTGGGGACTCTTCCATAACTTGGAGTTGGAGGAGGCCATAGATACCATAGCTGAGTACATAAAATTCTGTAAAGAAAATATTTTACCTCAGAAAGTAATCACTATGTACCCCAATAACAAGTCTTATATTTCCAAGGAATTAAAACGGTGCATAGTACAGAAAAAGACTGCTTTTAAGAATGGGGACATGTTAGGTATGAAAAATGTACAGAAAGAAATTAATTACAAACTAAGAACAGCTAGAGATGAGACGAGGAAGAAATTTGAATCTGAATGCCTAGGAAAAAGTTCTAGGAAATTGTGGGACTCATTTAAAGTAATGACAAAGATGACTCCATCCAAAACCTGCATTAATGTAATGAATAAGGAAGAAAAGGCAAACAAGTTGAATAATTTCTTTTGCAGATTTGAGACTAGACATTTTTCTCATGAACAAAAAGCTGCTCTGGACGCTATATCAGTTTCAGGCTCTGCAAAAATTATAGTTGACCAGCATGTTGTGGAAAGATTTTTCTTGCATATGTGCCCCAGGAAGGCATCTGGACCAGACGGGATCTCTGGGCGCTTACTGAAGTCATGTAGTGAGGAGCTAGCAGAAGCCTGGAGTCCCATCCACCAGAAGTCTTTAGATACGTGTTCTGTCCCAGTAATTTGGAAAAGCTCTATTATAATTCCTGTACCAAAAAAAGCAAGCTGCAAAGAGAATAATGATTATCGTCCTGTTGCACTGACCTCACTGGTAATGAAGTGCCTCGAGAAGATTGTCATTGACATTCTGAAAACTGATTTTGGAGGACTTTTGGATCCTCTGCAGTTTGCTTATAAAAATAATAGAAGTACAGAGGATGCCATTTTAACCTTAACTCATTCTGTGTTTAAACATTTGGAGGAGACAACCTCATATGCACGTCTTTTATTGGTTGATTTTAGTTCAGCTTTTAATACACTGCAGCCACACCTTTTAATTAAGAGGTTAAATGATTTTAAAGTGTATCCTGTCATTATTAAATGGTACCACTCATTTTTAACTTATCGTAAACAGCAAGTTAGTGTAAATGGAACTTTATCTAAATCCAGAACCCTCAGCACAGGAGCTCCCCAAGGCTGTGTTAGTTCACCATTTTTGTTCACCTTGTACACTGATGAGTGCAGAAGTGTCTATCCAGGCAATCAAATTATTAAATTTTCTGATGACACTGCTATTTTATCACTACTTCAAAAGACTCATGATCTGTCAAGCTATTTTATAGAAATTCAGAGGTTTGTCAATTGGTGTGATGACAGTCATCTCATTTTGAATACTGATAAAACAAAGGAGATGGTGTTTGATCCTCGGGGAGCTGGTGACCACAGGCCTGTGGTCATCCACAACCACACTATAACACAGGTTAGTTCCTATAAATATTTGTGAGTATTTATTGACAATTCATTAACCTGGAGCACACATATTGATTACCTCTGCAGTGGACTACAACAGCGGCTGCATTTCATGCGTAGATTAAGAATACATGGCGTTGATAAAAGGATTATGCTAATATTTTACCAGGCTGTGTTGGAGAGCTGTATTAGATACAGCATTACAGCTTGGTTTGGCAACCTCTCTGTGAAACTAAAGAACAGTGTTGCGTTTAATTCATACAGCATGGAAAATTATTGGAGTTAAAGAGTATTTACCCATGCAGATCTTACACAACCAGGCAGCCTGCAGACAAGCTCAAAAAATAATCAGTGACATGTGCCATGTACTAAACAATGAATATGTGCGGCTGCCCTCAGGGAGGAGATACAGAGTCCCCAAGTGCAGGTTCAATAGATACAAGAACTCATTTATCCCAACGTCAGTAAAACTTTTAAACTCAGATAAATAGGTCAGGGACACTTATAACTCCTGTTCTTAATGACTGCTGTTATATATTTATGTATGTTTGTACTTGTATTATTTATTGGGTTTTATTTCTTTTATTATGTACTACATCCATGGTGTATGTGTGGATTGTGTGGTTGCAGCACGGGTGTCAAGCCCAAGACAAATTTCCCCTTGAGGAACAATAAAGTTTATCTTCTCTATCTTATCATATCTTATCTTATCTTATCTTAAAACTGTGCTCTTGTGAATATTTGTGAGATATAATGCATTTTCCTTTTTGAAGATTTTAATAATTAAAATCATGTTTCTTGCTAAAAGTATGTCACAAAGAAAGACTAATTAGGACCATAGAGAGTGATTAAGGTAAGGCTAAGGAATGAATTAACCCAAATAACTATTCAGCTTTCCATATGTAAAGTAACACAGAATGTACAGGTAGAGAACCTCAGTAAGGAGAAATTCACACTTAAATTACTCAACTGTTATACCTTGCTATTTGTTATGTTTTGGGTTGCAGACAGAGAAGGAGAACCCAAATGGAGGCAATGGAGGTTTATAATTGAAAATAAAGTGCAGCACAGGGGCTGAAAGACAAACTAATCTAAACTGAATAAACAAAGGAATTAACTAGAAACACTACAGAGAGCTGAACAATATTGATGTGAAGCTCGACCCAAACAGCTCAACACCAAGTTGAGCATTTGAAGCGGAACAACGCAGAGTTGGGACCAGGAAGCAGAGTCGCAGTCTTACACGCCTCTCTGCAGCTCCTCTTCATCCGCCACCCCTCAACTTAGCCCCTGTCTTCCCCATCAGAGAATCATTGTCTGCCCCCTCCAAAGTAAATAAAAATATAATGTATAAGTATCCCAAAGTGATTAAACAAAAAGTTGGTAAAACTCAAATTAAACATGAAGCCTCTAAATTTAATGATTTGGCCTCTGTTCCTCCTCATAATTTAAAAATTAAATGCGGTTTGTGTCACGCCGCGCCGTTCATCAGCGGCGCCACCTGCTCACACACCTGATCCTCATCAGCGGCGAGGGATAAAAGCCGCCTCGCCCGGAGGCTCGGCCTGAAGCCGTCAGACTTCGTTTCCTCACCGCTGTGAGCTTACCTTTCTTCAGCATCGCTATTTTGGGTAAGAACCCTTACCTCCTTCTCCAGTCTGCTCCCCTGTGCACAGGTGGATTCCCCGGCGGCGGACATCTCCGTTCCATCGCCCATCCTTCGCCGCTGCACGGAGCTCTCCAGGTGGCTGTCTCCCGGGCTACGTTCCCCTTGCTGTGCCAGCTATCCTGACAACTCAAGTAAGATCTTCTCTTGCCATAATTCATCCTGTGTTGGTGTATGCCCGTCACCCTCTCCCTGTGCTCTCTCCATAGGGTTGCTCGGCCGAACGGTCATCTGCCTCTGTGCCTGAAGCAGACGCCACCACCAACACATCTGCATCCCGCAGACACACACTCATTCACTCCTGCTGTTAATAAACTCTTTGAACTACTCTAAGCCTGTGTGTGTGCATCTCCTGAGCCGTGCGTTATGTCAGTTTGTTAAATATTAGGTCTCTAACTCCCAAGTCTCTGCTAGTCCATGATCTGTTAATTGATCATCAGATTGATTTAATATCCCTTACAGAGACTTGGTTAGGACAAGAGGATTATGTTGGTTTGAATGAATCAGCTCCCTCTGGTTTTTTAAACTGTCAAAATCCCAGAAGTTCTGGTCATGGAGGAGGAGTAGCAACAATTTACCATTCCAAATTACTAGTTAATGTGAAGCAAAAAACACCTTATAATTCCTTTGAGGGCCTGGTCTTCAGTATTGGGCATTTTAACAATTTTCGGCTAAACCCAATTTTATTTGCCATAGTTTATCGTCCTCCATCAACCTACTCAGAGTTTTTATCCAAATTTGCCAAATTCTTAGCTGATTTAGTGCTGAAATCAGATAGAAAATTATAGTAGGGGACTTTAATATACATGTAGATGTAGACAGTGATTGTCTTAATTTGGCATTTAATTCAATATTAGACTCGATGGGGTTTTCTCAGAAAGTAGGAAATTCTACTCATTATCTCCACCATACCTTGGACCTTGTTCTGACATATGGCATAGAAATAGAAAATCTGGTAGTGTCTCCTCATAACCCTGTACTGTCAGACCATTGTCTGTTAACCTTTGATTTTACTATTTCTGACTATTTGGCTCCTAAGGAAAAATATTACTACAGTAGATGCCTCTCAGATGATGTTGTTTCCAAATTTATGCAGATTGTTTCCTCTATGCCATGTGTCAACACAACGGAAATAAGCTATAGACAGCTTGCTCCTTCTGTAATTGATAGCATGGAAGATAGTGTTACAGCTTATCTGCATCAGACTCTAGACATGGTGGCCCCTTTAAAAAAGAAAAAGTCTAATCAGAGATTTCTAACTCCTTGGTTCAACACAGAAACTTGTAGCTTAAAACAGAAGACTCGTCAATTAGAAAGAAAATGGCGCTCCACTAATTCAGATGAAATCTATTTAACTTGGAGAAATCATCTTTTAATTTATAAAAAATCTCTTAGAAAAGGTAGAAGGAGTTATTATTCTGCATTAATAGAAGAGAACAAGAATAATCCCAGGTTTCTTTTCAGCACTGTAGCCAGGCTGACAAAAAGTCAGGACTCTGTCAATCCTAGCATTCCCTTAGAGCTTATTAGTCAGGACTTTATGAACTTTTTCAATAATAAAGTTTCATCTATCAGAGATAAAATCAATCAGATTCTTCCCACCGTTAACTTAAATACAGTAACTACTACAACTCCTTCAAATGACATCTGTTTGGATCAGTTTACTCCAACTGACCTTTTAGAGTTAGACAAAATAGTTTCCTCATCCAATCCTTCAACTTGTCTTTCAGACTCTATTGCTACCAGGTTATTTAAAGAAGTCTTCCCATTTATTGGTAGCTTTATTCTTCAAATAATCATTCATTCATTCATTCATCGTCTTCCGCTTAATCCTTTTCGGGTCGTGGGGGGGCTGGAGCCTATCCCAGCGTCTTTGGGCGAGAGGCAGGGTACACCCTTCATTAACTTTAGGCCATATACTGCAGGCTTTTAAAACTGCTGTAATTAAACCCTTACTCAAAAAGCCAGTGCTGGATCCAGGAGTTTTAGCTAACTATAGACCAATCTCTAATCTCCCTTTCATTTCAAAAATCTTAGAAAGAGTTGTTGCTATGCAATTATTTGACCACTTGGAGGGGAATGGTTTATTTGAAGGGTTTCAATCTGGGTTTAGAATCCATCATAGTACTGAAACAGCCTTAGTGAAGGTCACTAATGATCTCCTGATTGCATCAGATAATGGACTTGTTTCTGTACTTGTCCTTTTAAACCTTAGTGCAGCTTTTGATACTATCGGTCATAATATTCTACTTGATAGATTAGAACACTATGTTGGACTTAATGGAACTTGGTTGCAGTGGTTTAGATCTTATTTATCTGATAGGTTCCAGTTTGTTCATGTCAATAATGAGTTTTCTTTCAACTCAAAGCTCAGTCATGGAGTTCCACAGGGATCTGTGCTAGGCCCTACTCTTTTTAGTTTACTGTATATATGCTTCCGTTAGGCAACATTATTAGAAAGCACTGTATACATTTACATTGTTATGCAGATGACATACAATTATACCTGTCAATGAAGCCAGATGATAGTAATCAATTAGCCAAGTTAGAAGCCTGTCTTAAGGAAATCAAAGCTTGGATGACTTGTAATTTCCTGCTATTAAATTCAGATAAGACTGAAGTCATTCTTGTTGGTCCAAAAAACCTTAGAAAAACCTTTCCAAATCAAACTTTTAGTTTGGATGCAGTTACTCTTTCTCTTAATAGCTCTGTGAGGAACCTTGGAGTTATTTTTGATCAAGATCTGTTTTTCAATTGACATATTAAATTCGTTCCTAAGACTGCCTTCTATCATTTGCGTAATATTACCAAGATTAGGTGCATCTTGTCTGAGACTGATGCTGAGAAACTGAGCCACACTTTTGTTAGCTCTGGATTAGATTATTGTAACTCTTTATTATCAGGTTGTCCTAAAACATCTCTAAAAAGTCTTCAGTTGATTCAAAATGCTGCAGCAAGAGTTTTAACAGGTACTAGAAAGAGAGATCATATCTCTCTGGTTCTGGTCTCCCTTCATTGGCTTCCCATAGAGTTTAGAATTAAATTTAAAATCCTTCTTCTCACTTTCAAAGGTCTAAACAGTCAGACCCCTTTTTATTTAAAAGGTCTGATATTACCCTATTATCCTAACAGAGCACTACACTCCCAAAATGCTGGATTACTTATAATACCTAGAATCTCCAAAAGTACAATGGGGGGCAGCGCCTTCAGTTATCAAGCTCCTCTCTTGTGGAACCAGCTGCCAATGTGGATTTGGGAGTCAGACTTGATCTCTGTTTTTAAGAATAGGGTTAAAACCTTCCTTTTTGATATAGCCTACAATTAGGGAGGAATCATGTGTTTCTGAACCCTCCCTTAGTTATGCTGCTATTAGGTTTAGACAATCCTTTTTATGCTGCTATTAGGTTTAGACAATCAGGGACCTCCAATAATTGCCCTGGGCTTTACTCCTTTCTTCACTTTCAATGATTTTTTTTTTTTTTTGCAGGTCATTAACATCTGTTTGTTCACTCCCATAGATTGAGGCCACATCGTGCTGTTTGCTCTCTACATGTCTGTTCATTTCATCTTCTCTATCGCCTCACCCCCCAGCCAGTCGCAGCAGATGACTGCCCCTCCCTGAGCCTGGTTCTGCTGGAGGTTTCTTCCTGTTAAAAGGGAGTTTTTCCTCTCCACTGTCGCCAAGCGCTTGCTCACTGGGGATCGCTTGATTGCTGGGGTCTTTCTGCAATTGTGGGGGTTTCCCCTACAGTTGAAAGTGCTATGAGATGACTGTCGTTGTGAAATGGCGATATATAAATAAAGTTGAATTGAATTGAATTGAAGTGTTGCGCAGAAGTGATTCTTACTTACTTCCGGGTGCCCAAAAATCACGTGACCATTCCAAATGAGACTTCATTACATCATACGCATGTCAAAATTTTGCTTCATTTGTTATGGGACTGTGATAAAATCAGGAATCTTTGGTTTGATACAACAAAGCAAGCTATGATCAATACAAATAAAACTATCCCATTTACACCTTAAACATGCATATTAAGAGATGTGCATAATTTCAGCAATATATCAGTAAGAAAAAATATTTTTCTTTCTGATCTCTTTGTATGATCACCACAAAAAGCTATAATGAAGAACTAAATTTCTACAAGCGCACCATCACATAGAGACTGGATTGTTGAAGCTGTGGAAATAGTTAAATTAGAAAAGGTACCTTTTAGCTCACAGAATAATAAAATGGAATATAATCAAATGGGGACGCCAGTTGAGGAATATTTTACTGTCATTATTTTAAAAGATGAGAAAAGTCAGAAAAATCTCAATGTTTAGTTTGATTTATATTATTTATTTGTGTGTACAATTTAGAGATGATGATTATAATAAGATCTGCGGGGAAACCCTGCTGTCATGATGATTGTGGCTGATAAGCTGTGGTTGAGATATATTCAAAAGTGATGGGTTTTATGTTAAAATGAGGATCAAACCGTAAAAAGCATATTTTTTCTCCTTTTCCCATTTTTTCTGTCCTCTCTGTATATTAGTTTTATAATGTATATTTATGTGTGTGTGTGTTTTATAATAATAAAAAGATTTCAGGTATCAAAGGAAAGATAACTGTGTGGTGGACACACATACGGGACCTGTTTTGTGACTCACATTTTAGGTTAGAACAAAGGCAGAGCAGCTTCCTTAGTGATTACAGGAAGCTGCAAGAATCTTAGCTTTGGTATGCAAGGCTTGAGACTGTGGGGGGTTTAATTAAAGGATTAAAGAAGGGATGCATTGTAGACAGTGGAAGTGATATCATGGAGAGAAAATGCATTGTGACTTTCTTTATAATGCAAGGTGGTCTGTGATACATGTGACCTGTGAAGTGTAAGAGTCCTGATATTTAAGGACGAGAGTTTACTGTGTGGACCTCTCTTTTCTGTTTTGAGATGATGGTGATGTGAATAAAGCTGACTTGAGAGAGAACTCTGCCTCGTCATTCTCACAGCTCCACAACTGACAATATTCGCAACACTGATATACGTGCTCTGCAGGATGAGCTATTGCATATTTTTCTAAACGCTCATCATTTTGTCTTAAAATGTGGACATTTAAAAAGTTCTCAATATAAGTTTGAATATAAACCCGCTTCTTTGTAGAGAGAAGCTGTCATGTTTTGCTCCTACGGAGGAAAGAAGATGACCCAGGCGCTGGATTGCCATTAGTGAAATTTATTAACATAAAGAATTAACCCAAGGTACTCCAACAAACAAACTGGCGAGCAAAGAAAATAAAGAATTTATACAGAGCGCTCCAACAAACTAACTGGCGAGCGGAAAAGGGTTACTTACAGAATGATTCACCAGAGTGGATGGGGCTCAGGTAGAGATGAGGGTTGACAATGCAAGGCAGCGACAACACAAATGGAAAACAAACTCCTTTAAATAGGGATCAAACCTATTACAAAATGAGTAGCCAGTGTGGACACGCATGAACAGGCATAATAGTGATTGGAATCAGCTGATTACGTGAGGGAGGAGCGGCTGGATTGAGAACTTGACAGGCGACGCCCCCAGCAGAGCACAAACCCGGAAATCGCCTGACAGATGTCAACCCAGAGAAAAGAACAGACATTATCACGGCAGACTGAAAAGAAATTACAGATAGCCATGATTCCAAAAACAATTACAAAATAAGACATGGCCACAAATAACAGAAACACAACTGGAGAAAAATGAAAGGCAGAATAACACTAATAGGAGCACAATAATACAAGAGATAAATAAATGCACTGGAAAAGCCACAAGACTGGGATCCGGCAGAAATCCCAGCCCCAGCTCGTGACAGAAGCTCCACTTTGTGATGTCTCGGTGAAACAGAGGCATATGGTAATCGGTTAATGCATCTCTGTGTGTGTGTGTGTGTGTGTGTGTGTGTGTGTGTGTGTGTGTGTGTGTGTGTGTCCGGTTGTCTGTCTGCCTCTCTGTTTCAGCTCATCCGGTCAAAATGAAGTGGAACTAAAGGCTTGTATCATTGTATCGCTATATTTTCTCGACTTTTAATTTGCCAGAATTCCGAGATAAGGCTTTGTTTTTGAAATAAACACAAGTTTAACTCACCTTTAATGTCAATGAAGCCGGGGAAAAAGGTATTGTAATAACTATGTCGGCCCACTAGAGGCAGCAGTGCGACTTTTGTACAGCACATGGATGACTTCCTGTCACAGATGATCTCTAGCTGAACTGTTATAAAATAGCAGTTACTGAAAAAAAAAACACAGATTCAGCAACTGCACCATTTATTCATCACATCAGTTGTTTTCACACTGGTTTTGTTGTTTAGTTTTGCAGCGAAAGGACCAGGTAAAACTTGTTAAAAACTTGCTAAAAACTCGAAGTCCCAACATTCCTCACTGGCAAATGGTCACAGTGAACTGCGCATGCTCCTGGAAACTCCCGCCTGAGGGAAGTACTGAGCAGTCCACCAGTACTGGGTGAACAAATGTTCATCTTTTTGCCCGTCTGTTTTCTTCCTCTGCCACTAAACAGCAAAAGCTCCTGTTCAGCTTAATTGTCATTGTTACCACGTACCTCCATCACTTCTGTTTTTTAAATTGTCTGTCATCGTGCTCATCTTTTGTTTGGATTGCAGCTGTTCAAATCAGTTTGGTGGCTCTTGGCTGCCGCCAACAGTACCAAGGCTCCAACAAGGCTATTATCTTCTCACAGTGTGTTAGCAAGAATACTCCAAAACTACTAGGTATATTTGGATGAAAGTTTTACTAGAGGTGGCCCTTGGGCCAGAGAGGAACTCAAAACATTTTGATGATGATCCAAGAATGCATACCTCCACCAAGCCTCTGGCACCGAGGCATCAGCACCTTGGTGCTTTCATGTTAAAAGAAGCCATTTCAAAACTCTGCATGTTGATGTATGAGTGTAGAGAGAGACCTCTAGAAGGTAAAGCAGGGGATCATAACTAAGGATAAACAGGGAGAGACTACCAAAGTAAAACTTCTTCTTTTAGATTTGATTGGTGGTTGGCAGCCAGCTTACAGGTGCATTACTGCCACTGACTTGATTATCATCACTCTATATCTGTGTATAAGGAGTTCTGAACAACTCCTTATGTGTGAAAAAATTATCCGTCCCTGGACTGTGTCCTCTGCGGCGTCACCTCTGCACCAAACTAAACAGAACCAAAACAGGAAGTACTTTCAAAATAAACCGAATATCAAAAAATAGACAAGAAACCCACAAGTACGAGTATAACACAAGAAATACTATGGAACATACCAGGAACCAGGGAGACAAAACTAAATAAGATTAAGACAAGAAATAATTTTAAGGTAACAAAGAACTGTAGAACTTAGACTGGAACAAGAATAATACAGAAGATATTTACAAAGTAAACACAGAACCAAGGCAACTATGCTGAAGGAGAATAGGGCAAGCAATACTTAACACAACCCAGAATCTAGGCCAGAGTAGTTATAATAACACTAGCCATGTTGACATGGACACAAGTAACTGGATTAAAAGCCTGATCGGAATAAAAATGCTTCATGTAAACACACCAATCTGAATATTCTGACCCGATCACACTACTTCGGATCAAAATTTTCTTCCGATTGAGACGGGTGGGTTATGCCAATTGTTAATCCGATTGGTGTGCATATAAACACTTATTCCAAAGATTGGGTAGAAAATATGTTTACTGCACATGTCTGTACGTCAGCCACACATCATTGTGACATATCTCCGCCTTTACAGCAGCTAGCAGAAGACATGGCGGGAGTAAAACAGAACTGGTCTGTATCATCCTGCTGTCTCCTTCAGTTTGTCATATACAGAAGTACGTATGTACTGCTGGGTTTGTAGCTTCATTATGGAGACCAGCAGAAGCAAAAGTACAGTCTGAATGACGCAATACAGGTCCATTTCAAAAAGAGAAAGACATGAAGTGGAGTTTGTTTACATCAGAAGTTGCTTCTTCTTCTACTGTTTCTGGAATGTCAGACAATTCTGCGCATGTCAAAATGATTTAGTCCATTCAAATGTGTGACACATGTAAACGCACGTCATAATCGGATCAACTTTTTCAGGGTCCATGTAAACAATAAAGTTGTCATCTGAACTGTAATCAGATTGAAGAAATTTTGCATACGTAAACATGGCTAATAAGTCCAGAATAAACACTGTAGAGGGTAAAAGGGAAGGATGTGGAGGCGCGACACGAGCGTAGGTCAACACAGATTCTTTATTGACCCTTTAACATATTTACAGCCTGTGGCCCCCAGCGTGGCCTGCTTGGGCCAAGTCATGCAGAAGAGCCTAGAAGCCTGGAAGCCTTTCCCAGTTTCTCTGCGTTCTCCTTATATACTGTAGCTTTATTGACCTGCGCATAGAAACTGGGGCTGGCGCATATTGCATGGGTTTGACAAAGGCATTGTGTGGCTCGGTTATCACAACACATGTTACATACAAAGGCAATGTGTGGTGAGATTATCATAACACATGTTACCTTCATCACATACATTGGCCTCCCTGCGCTACATTCTATAGCATGGAGCAGCAGGAGGCGAAGGCGCCGCATAATCTGGTCTAATTACCCTTTAGTCCATTGTTCTGTCCCTCTTCCTGCTTCTGGGTGTGAGAGACTGTCCACCCGCTGTGTCTAGTGTCACCACACAGGCCCCCCCCGAACACCCAGAAGGGGCTGTGACCCCCAGTCCTTTGGGCTCAAGATGGCGCCCCTGGTGTCTGCAGCGGGGGTTTGCCGCTCCGGTCGAACTGTCCTGCTGGTGAAGTGTGTCGGACGGCATGTCAGTCCGTGGGGGGAAAGGGGGAGGGGTGAAAAGCACTTTCTGCTCCGCTCCAAGTTCAAACACGTTGAACAGCTGTGGTTCGTGTGCGCACGGGGTCCAGTGTGCGTTGTGCTGACGGAAGAAAACCAGCAAGCAGCAGGTTTCTGGGACGGAGGTGTGGGCAGAATGATGTGGAGGACGAGAGGGAGGTAGGGGGAAACAGTGGAGTGCCGGCCCGGGACGTTAAAAGCACCTGGGCTGTGCAAAAATTGCGTGCAGATCAGCTTCAGGTGAGGAACTTTTCCAGTAAACCCTCCAGTGATCCGCAGCGGCTGTGAAAAAATTAAGTCTCTGACTCCTCGTGCGGGCCCAGTCCTGCGAGGATGTGGGGAAGGTGATCGGCCCAATTCCCCGAGGATGCATAGCGGCTGTGAAAAAAACTTAAGCTGTGTCAGGGAACTTGGCAATCTTGCTTTAGGTGCGGGGGCAGTCCTAAAGTTTCCAGGGAAAGCAATCGGCTATTTTCCCATTGATGCGCAGCGGCTGAGGAACAGATACATGTCCTGTGGGCGAGGTGGCACGGCTGCTTTAGGTGCGATGCGCGAAGCCTAAAGTGTCTGAGGATGGCGATTGCTGTGCTCCCCGGGAATGTGCAGCGGCTGAGGACGATGTATAAGTGTTTGGAGCCAGTTTGTCCCTGGTGCATGGCGCACGCTCTGGCGCAGTGACCACATAGCTGTAAGTTGCGCTATCCTCGTAATCCTGCGATGTGCACATGGGACTTCTGTGCGCCGAAACTCCGCTGTCAGGAGGTGAGTCAGGGTCGGGGAGCTTGATTCAATCGCGCAGACGGCACCGATCATCCCCTTTCAGGCTGTTTCTGTGCGGTGCTCGTCTCGCTGATCCTGGTACGTCTCGGTCCCCGCGCCACACTTTCTCTCTGGCCCTTGAGGCATGCATGCTCCAGTGCGGTCGAGAAGGATGCAGGCGATCCCTGGTACTCCGGAGTCCACAGTGCTGTGAAAAGGAGAGACAGTCCATCTCACGTCAGGTCACCAATATGGAGAAAAAGGAGTCCACAGCACCGTGAAAGAGAGAGACAGTCCATCTCATGTCAGGTCACCAATATAGAGGGTAAAAGGGAAGGATGGATGTAGAGGCGAGGCACGAGCGTAGGTCGACACAGACTCTTTATTGACCCTCTAACATATGCACAGCCTGTGGCCCCCAGCTTGGCCCGCTGGGGCCGAGTCATGCAGAAGAGCCTAGAAGCCTGGAAGCCTTTCCCAGTTTCTCTGCGTTCTCCTTCTATAACTTTATTGGCCTGAGCATAGAAACTGGGGCTGGCGCATATTGCATGGGTTTGACAAAGGCAATGTGTGGCTCAATTATCATAACACATGTTACATACAAAGGCAATGTGTGGCGAGATTATCATAACACATGTTACCTTCATCACATACATTCACCTCCCTGTGCTACATTCTACAGCATGGAGCAGCAGGGGGCGAAGGTGCCACATAGTCTGGTCTAATTACCCTTCAGTCCATTGTTCTGTCCCTCTTCCTGCTTCTAGGTGTGAGAGACTGTCCACCCGCTGTGTCTAGTGTCACCACAACACAATAAAGGCATGCCAACGTTACACTCTTCATATTTTTGTGACATCTGAATCTGGTGGTAAATCTAGAAAGCTGAAAAGACCTCTGTCATACTGTCAGAGGATGCTCTGTGATCACAATAGAAACTTGCCATCAGCTCTTCAAAAGCCTCCCACCCACGAGCGGACACTCAAACACGCATCCAGATGTGTACATAATATTCCTTCCATCTGATGGACTGGTGTTGACAATCGGAGCCCCTGATGACTCACTACCAGATAAGTGATGGTCCGACCCTGTCAGAGTCACCTGAGTGCGCCGATCTCATTCTACCACCATAATTGCAGTCACAGGTGGAGGCAGTGACCCGAACCCACCTGCCATTCTCTGTTTGCTTCTCGCTCGGCAAATAAAGTCTTTGTTTGTGCAGTCCTCTGCAAAGCTGAATCACACTAATAAAAAAATGCAGCAGTATACTAATAATTATGATACATGACTACTGACATAAACTGAGCTCCTCCCATGAACTCTAATATCCATTTAATGATGCGCATAACAAATGGCATCATGATTTGATGCATTTAAGGCCACATTAGTATTACAGATGAGGTTTTATTAGAAGATCCCTTGGGAAAAAAAAAAGTCAGACAATTTAAAAGCAGCAGGAGAGATGAGGCTTTCAGACAGCGGCAGAAAAAGCACAGCACACCCACCTCTGCAAAGTAATTACAAAAAAGAGGATCTCAAGGGGAGGCTGACTGTGAAGCTCAGCTGCTGTTAGGGAATGTGGCTCTGGCCAAATGTGATAATGCTGCATTTTTACTTTAGCACACTGCCAGGACATATCCCCCCCCCCCCCCCCCAACACACACACACACACAGAGGGAATTTTCCACTTTTGGCCATTGTTTTGATTCACTCCCCTGCATGTCCCCTCTCAATTTTCACCCTCTTCACACTCTGTCAGAATATTATTACACTTTTCATGTCTGGGGGCTCAGGTTTGCAAAAATACTGTGTGCACAGAGCCACACGAGCGTGCACATAGGGATATGCAGTTAGGCCAATATTAGTCACGTATCACTGAAAATACTCGTTTTAAATACTCTTTCAATGCTCTTTGAACCAACAGAGCAAAAGATTTGTGATTTTTTTTTCCAGATTCATGGAAATGTCAGCCAGATTGAGTGCACAACGCATCTAAAACACCTACTGTAGGAATGATTCATATTTTATGTGCAAAGTGAATTATTGACACGTTTGTTTTACATGCTCAAACATGAAAGATTTACTCTCCAAGAAGCAGAAAGGACTTATTTTTTTTTCCACCACAGGCCTTTAGTCAGTCAACAGCTCTACTGGATTTCCAGGTTTTATTAGGCTTGCACCGCCTGTTCCCTCTAATCCTCCCATTCCTAGCAGAGTCAGATGGTGGCTCTGTTCAGCTCCGAAAAGCTGACACACTTCATTCCCCTGCACCATATTGCTAGAGCTTTTCCTGCATGAACACACCTCCTCTAGTCAAGCTGACTATCAGGGAGATCAGTGTTTTTCTAGCTCTACACACACACACACACACACACACACACACACACACACACACACACACACACACACATATGCATGCACGCACCCCCCGCACACACACGCACGCACCCCCGCATAAGCACACACACACACACACACACACACACTTGCCACCTGTTCACAAACGCACATGAGCAGAGTAGGGCCGGAGCTGATTGAAGAGGCTGCAATTGGAAATAAGTGCTGGAGCCTTTTATGTAAGTGGTGATAAATCATGCAACAGAGGACTTTATTTGTTGACACCTGGTTTATGTAAATTAAGGAGCCTAATTATATATTGCGTCTACTTCTGCTACAGTATTGCCACTCTGTAGACATCTACAGTATATAAAGGCCTCTGTGCTTCCAACATTCAGGTTAATCCTCCACAATTACCTTCTCATGCTTTAGTTGAATATTAGAATTTATTCTGTGCATGTTTACAAATGCTGACTGAGCAGCGCCAAAGTCAGGGATTCACTGCCCTCTGGGGTCATAATTAGCTTGTAATGAGGTTAACTCTGAGAGACACGGCTCCCCAAAGGGTCAAAAACAAGTCATAATGGAGGTGGGGATGTCACAGCAAATATGTCAAAGAAAACAGCAGGGAATGTGATCCGTCATGCTTCTAAATCCACTCTTATTATACAGACTTCATCCCATTGTCTCATTTGCTTCTTTTCTGCAGAACAAAAGTCAAATGAAACAAGAAAAAAAAAAAGAAAAATGAAATGAGAAAAAGGCTCCCTCCTTTATAGAGGCGCATGCTAAAAAAAAAATATGCAACCTTGTATTCAGACTAAATTTAATGCATACTGACCACAATGCAGCTAACTGATATGAACTGATATAAATGTGAGCCTGGGCAATTGAAACAAACTGATTTATAAAGTCCGATAATGACCAATTTCATCCCTTAATGCTTTTAAAGCCCTATCGAAAAAGGTGTGCCACGTCCTGGTGATGTTCAGAGGAAGAATCACATTAGCAGATGGGGCCCTGGCCGGACATCAGCAGGATCATTCTGACAGTAGAACAGTGTGTGCTGTCTTGTGTGGCCAGATTCTCACCCCTGCTGAGGGGCAATTAGTATTGGAAATAAGGCAGTGCTCCCTTGCTTATCTTATTGGCCTTGGCAGGTTATTTGTCTTATCACTTGGCCTTCACTCATCAGGAAACCATTGTGAATCAGATATTTTTCTCCTATACAAATACTAAACAGGTAAAGTAAAAGAGGCATGTGAGAAATGACAAAAATCACAGATTTCCAGACATGAGGCTGTATTTTTTTAAACAGAAAGAAACTAATTATGCCTTGGTGAAAACGAAGGCATACAGTAATTGGTCAGTGTGTCTGTGTGTGGTTGGTTGTATCTGTCCACCTGTCCGTTTCAGCTCACTCGGTCAAAATTAAGTGCAACTAAAGGCTTCTATCATTGTATTGCCATATTTTCTTGACTTTTAATTTGCCAGAATTTCGAGATACGGCTTTGTTTTAAAAATAAACACAAATTTAACTCATCATTGCTGTGTAATGAAGCCAGGAAATAAAGGTATTATAATAACATAAGATAAGATAAGCCTTATTAGTCCCACAATGGGAAAATTCCAGGATTGCAACAGCACAGGGATAGCAACACTCAGAGCAATAATTAAGAAGATAAGAAAATAAGAGCAGTGAATATACATATGTACACATAAATATATATATATACACAGTGCAGAGCATTGTAGCTAGATGGAATAAACAGCATAACTGTCTATTTAGTTACCCTACATTGTATGAATATGTACCCATACATATTGTCACGCTCCGTAGCGACTGATATTGTCCTAGTAGTATACTAGAGGGGACCATTGTGTAAGTCTGTTGCGTCTTTTGCATTCAATACTATTAGGTCATCACGTTTTTTTGCTATCTCTGCGAGCAGCCCTGCTTAGGTTATACAGTCTGACAGCCATAGGTAGGAAGGACCTGCGAAACCTCTCGGTCGCGCACCTAGGATGATGTAGTCTACTGCTAAATGAGCTCCTCAGTGCGTTCAGTATGTCCTGCATAGGGTGAGACTTGGACTCCAGCAGAGATGACAGTTTAGCCACCATCCTTCTCTCTCCTATCTCCTCCACTGGGTCAAGGCGTTGCCCCAGGACAGAGCTAGCTTTCTTGATTAGTTTGTTCAGTCTCTTCCTATCTGCTGCTGTAATGCCACTGCCCCAGCAGACCACTCCAGAAGTGATGGCTAATGCCACCACCGTGTCGTAGAATGTCTTCAGCAGTGCCCCTTGTACACCAAAAGACCTGAGCCTCTTCAGTAGGAAGAGCCTGCGCTGTCCCTTCTTGTAGAGTGCGTCGGTATTGTGTGACCAGTCTAGTTTATTGTTCAGATGAATACCCAGGTACTTGTAGGATGTCACCATCTCAATGTCTGTTCCCTGTATGTTTACCGGTGCTGTGAGGGGTTGTCCTTGCCTGCGGCAGTCCACCACCAGCTCCTTAGTTTTCCTCGCGTTGATCTGGAGGTAGTTTCGATGGCACCAGTCCACGAAGTCCTGGATAAGTCCTTTGTACTCAGCTTCATCTCCGTTGGAGATGAGGCTGACAATCGCAGAGTCATCAGAGAACTTCTGTAGAAGGCAGTGTGTTGTATTGTGTGAGAAGTCTGCAGTATAAAGGGTGAACAGGAAGGGAGCCAAAACCATTCCCTGGGGGGCCCCCGTGCTACCGATGTTCGTGTCGGACACACAATCTCGGGTTCTCACAAACTGTGGCCGGTTAGTGAGGTAGTCCAGGATCCATGATGACAGGTGCTGGTCCACCCCTGCGCACAGCAGCTTGTCCTTCAGGATCATCGGTTGGATGGTGCTGAAAGCACTGGAGAAGTCAAAGAACATGATCCTCACTGCGTTCCCGGGCTTCTCCAGGTGGGACAGGGAACGGTGAAGGAGGAAGATCACTGCATCCTCCACCCCAATGCCATGCTGGTAGGCAAACTGGAGTGGATCCATTGCTGGTCCCACCAGGGGGCGGAGGTGAGCAAGGAGCAGTCTCTCCAGGGTCGTCATCATGTGAGACGTCAGGGCCACTGGTCTGTAGTTGTTCAGGTCTTTTGGGTGGGAAGTCTTTGGTACAGGTACCACACAAGATGTTTTCCACAGCTGTGGTACCCTCCCCAGCTTCAGGCTCAGGTTGAAGATGTGCTCCACAATCCCACACAACTGGTCTGCGCAGGACTTGAGGAGCTTCACGCTGATGCTGTCTGGTCCCGAGGCCTTCCTCGCCTTGCTCTTCCTCAGCTCCGTCCTCACCTGGGTCTTAGTGAGGGTCAGGTTGGGGGGCTGTGTGCTGGGAGTGGGGGGGTGTTGGTGGAGTGGGGTGTGGACAGATGGTCTCGATGACTTTAGAGGCAGCAGTGGTTGTTGTGCAGTCGGGGGGGGGGGCAGTTGGTCAAACCTATTAAAAAACAGGTTCAGATTGTTCACCCACTCTCTGCCCCCCGTGGCCTGGGAGGAGGTATTCTGGAGCCCAGAGATGGTTTAAAGGTTTCTCCAGACCCCGCCGATGTCGCTCTGTTGCTGCTTATCCTCCATCTTCTTCCTGAAGCTGTCCTTGCCTTCTCTGATCTTCCTCCTCAGCTCCCTCTGTATGGACTTCAGCATCTCCCTGTTCCCCGACCTGAAGATCCTCTTCTTCTCTCTCAGAAGTGTTTTTATCTCAGGGTTGATCCAGGGTTTGTTGTTCGAGCAACACCGTATGGTCTTGGTGGGTACGGTGTTGTCCACACAGAAGTTGATGTAGTCCATGATGGTGTGAGTGAGGCCATCAATGTCCTCACCATGTGGATTGCAGAGCTGCTCCTAGGCAGTGGTTTCAAAACAGTCCTTTAGAGCGTCCATTGCCTCCTCAGACCATAACTTCACTGTGCGCATGACCGGAGGTTGTCTGTGTACTAGGGGTTTGTACACCGGCAGGAGATGAACCAAGTTGTGATCCGATCTCCCGAGTGGGGGGAGTGGTGATGAGGTGTATGCCTCCTTAGTGTTTGCTAAGTATACCGAGTCACTAGAGGCAGCAGTGCACCTTTTTAACAGCACACGGTGACTTCCTGTCACAGTCAGGCTCTAGCTAAACTGTTCTAAAATAGCTAAACACTGAAAAAAAAAACACTTTTCAGCAACTACACCATTTATTCATCACATCAATTGTTTTCACATTGGTTTTGCTGTTTAGTTTTACAGAGGAAGGATGAGGTATTTTCTTCTTGGAGTTTTCAGTTCATTGCTAAAAAAAGCTACAAGCCCCAACATTCCTCAGCTCAAAAACATAGCGGACCGCAGCGGAGAGCTGAGTGCAGCAAAAAAAAACAACAAAAAAACAAACACTTAAAAGTAAGTTTTGGGCTTAAATTATGCAGCAATTTCAATATTAATACACTAATAATTCCTACAACTGCAATATTTGATTCTTAAAGCTTATGTTACGTCACATTTTTTTTCCTGTATGGGGACTGTTTGGTTACACTAATTTAACCTATTCAATTGTTTTCTCTAAAGTTCAGCTGATTTATTTTTAAGTCTTAATACTAATGTCAGTAATATAAAAACACCATGGTGTGACATGCTTCATTCACTCACTTTAAGATGATTCACTCACTAAACCAAGCAATTTATTAAGCTGAGGAAAAACATGACATCTGTATTTTTTTTATATATCTCACATCTGTAACAATAGTCACATTTTTGTTGTTTTCTTTCCTCTTTGTCTCTTTGAGGTCCACGGTGGTGAACCTGAGGGTCAGCAGTCAGAGCAGCTGTGAAGATAACAGGCTGGAAGCTAAATAAGAATATTACATGTTTACTGTTTATACCAGAAACTGCTACTGTATTTCAATAAATTAATTTTTGGACAAAGTTTTTTGCAAGATTATTTAAGAAACTCTCAATATCCATGACACATAAGTGTGAAACATTCCAAACTGTTCTGATTTAATTATAATTATGCTTTTACTTCTGGAAATTTTAATATGTTTACCTGCTATTGCACGCCATCATGTTACTATACATGCATTCAATTAATAAAATCTGTTACTTTAGGAATTTTCTTTGTGCTCCTAATTTTATTCTTGTGCTTCTGTACTTTTATGCCATGGCACAAAGGCAATGTAGGCATACGGTAATCACTCCATGTGTCTGTCTATGTATCTGTCTGTCTGTTACCGTTTTTTCAGCTCACCCTCTCAAAATCAACTGGAACTAAAGGTTTGTATCATTGTATCGCCATATTTTCTTGACTTTTAATTTGCCACGATTTCCAGATAAGGCTTTGTTTTCCAAATAAACAAATTTAACTCACCTTTACCATCAATGCAGCTGCTACAAAAGGTATTGTAATAACTATGCCTGCTCACTAGAAATGGTAGTGTGACTTTTTTACAGTCCTCCGTGCTACCATGCCACAGGCACGAGGCATCAACACCCTGATGCTTTCATTATGACTGTAGTCAATCAAGTGGTGTTATACTGACAAAACATTATTATAATAATACCTTCATTTTAAGTCAAGAGTAATATTTTCTGATTAATGACTGCTCTTTATTTGTGAAGTGGAGCAGCTGGAATGAGACTATAGCACCACAAATCCTATGAAGAAAAGGTGTCATCAGAATCAGAATCAGAATCAGAATCAGAATCAGATTTATTGCCATTGTTCATGTAGTACACAAACTAGGAATTTGTCTCGGTGCCATGCTGCAACATTAAAAACATGATGAGAAAAAGAGATAAACTAAAAAACTAAAGGACTGAAAATGTGCAATAAGTGTAGAAAAATAAGTAATAATAAGTAATAATGATAATAATAATAATAATAATACTAGTAATAATGAGTAGTACTAGTCTAACTAACTAACTAACTAACCTGCACTTATATAGCGCTTTTCTAGTCACAAAGACCACTCAAAGCGCTTTCATTAATACTAACCCTCTATTCTAAGGGCCTATAGGAAACAAATATCTAGGGACAATTTAGAACAGCCAATTAACCTAACATGCATGTTTTTGGCATGTGGGAGGAAACCGGAGAAATCCCGGAGTAAACCCACGCAACACGGGGAGAACATGCAAACTCCACACAGATCACTGTTGGTCGGGGGCTGGGATCGAACCCACGATCACACAATCCCCCGGCCAAGGGTAAACTATGCTGCCGCAGTGCTAACCACTGCGCCACCGTGCAAGTCAAGGCAGTCAAGGCAGTTTTAAAAAATTAGCAAGTAGCAGATAATGTGAAGTACCACATAGTGCAGTCGATAATGCAACAGAAAAACAGTGATGAATGACGTGAGTCTGGTTGAGCTGCTGTACAAAGTGCACGAGAGTCAAAAAGTCACTTAATGTTCAGCAGTCTGATGGCAGAGGGGGAAAAGCTGTTCATGTGCCGGGAGGTTTTAGTCCGAATGGACCGAAGTCTTCTACCTGAGGGGAGGGGAGCAAACAGTACGTGACCAGGATGTGAAGGATCGGCTATGATCCGGCCAGCACGCCTCCGGGTCCTGGAGATGTACAGGTCCTGGAGAGATGGGAGCTTGCAGCCGATCACCTTCTCAGCAGTGCGCACGACGCGCACATGGGTGGATTGTCCCTTCATTTTGTCCTTGTCATTTTTTGACAGCTTTCACAATGTGTGAGTTTGGTGCACACTGGGGATATTGTCTTGGAAGAGTAGCTATTTTTTATGAAAAGTGGATGGATGGATGGATGGATGGATGGATGGATGGATGGATGGATGGATGGACACCATGCCATCGCATTAGGTCCAGTACGGGAAACTTTAACAATTTCTTGTTTATTCTTATTATCCATAACAGGTGACAAATTTAAGGCGCAAAAAGAGCAAACTCCTTCAAAACCTCTCATGACCTAATAAGGATGCAGTATGTCACTGTTTTGCACTTCATTTACAAGTGTAAAGATTTTTCATGCTATAGCTAAAATAAATCTTGATATAGCCATTACTAACATCCACAAACTAACACCATAAAATAATGTATACTGTGTAGAGATGTGCTGGAAGTAGAGGTTGGGGTAACTGAATATTGTCTGTCATTGACAGATTTTTATTTAGCACTGACAGAAAACTCTGACTACTGTCTGTCATTTTGACAGATTATCCTGAGCGTGATCCACTGTCCCTTTACTTGTAAAACCAGACTTATCTAGTACTATCTCCTCTTTTATTTTAGTGTGCTGTATTTATGACAAAAGATTTTGTTTGATTTTTACTAAGCTTAAACCTGTCACAAACCCTCCCATGCGCTTTTCCAGTGTGCACGGCGAGGGGTGAAATAATGAGGCTTTACGTGCTGGAGTTACACCACGCACATTTATTAAACACAGTGATACAGACGCACAGTTTCAACAATAGTTTCCAAAGAAGCTTAAGGAGTCCTCAAGGACGCTCAACAGTCTATGAATGAGACTGACCGGGGAAAACACACACAGCTGATACTCACAGAACTAGAGTTGTCCGAGTAAGTCCAAACAAGCATCAATAGAAACACAGTCCTTTAGCGACTTAGACGTTCATACGGCAATTAACGACCGTATGTCAAATGCAATGACCCAGCAATGCGTGACTGGAAAAAGGTTCCTTAAGTACACACATTGCTGGGGATTGTAGATTGGACGCACCTGGGCGAGGATCAATGGGGCTGGGAACAGCTGATGGTGATCAGTGAGGGGGCATTGTCGGACCAGCAGACTGTCAGCAGTACACACAGCTGCCGGCCCCAGAGCAATGGCTATGGATATGGTAACACACTGGAAATACATACTAAACATGCATACACAACAACACAGAGACCCACAGACAGATCAGGACCAAGCTGGGGGAAACCAAGCCGGCTCGGCTCCTAACAGAGCTCCCCCTTTAAGGAGTGGATTCCCAGACACCCAAGGAAACATCCCAGACCCCCCCCCCCCCCCAACAGGAACAAACAACACAAACCCGGGTGGGAGTTAGGGGGAACAGGAAAGGTGGCAACACAACACCCCGCCCAGGGTCCACAATAGCCCTCCTAAGTCCAAAAATGTGGAGGCTCAAGAGGCCGCCCAGAGTCCCAGGCCCAGCAGGCAGTTCGGCAGACAGACTCTGGTGGCCTGCCGAAATGCATGGGCTATCTAACCCAGAACCCCAGTCCCTCAGGCGGTCAGCCAGTGCTGTAAAGCTACCAGGGCCGGCAGGGTGAAGCAGGAGGCGGCCTGCCCACCGGGAAGCTCACAGGGGGGTGACCGGACCATAGAGAGGGAACCCCCACTGCGTCGGACAGAGAGGAGAAGGGAGCCACGGCATCCTAAGGCAGATCCACAGCACCCTCGGTGGTCCTGGCTTGGGCCACGGCTGCCTCCGCGGTGGACCCCGACTGGGCCGGCTCCGCTGTACCTGTGGTGAACTCCAGCAGAGGCTCTGCTGCACTCACAGTGAACTCCGGCAGAGGCTCTGCTGCACTCACAGTGAACTCCGCCTGAGGCTCTGCTGCACTCGCGGTGAACTCCAGCTGGAGCTTAGCTGCACCTGCGGTGAACTCCAGCTGGAGCTTAGCTGCACCCGTGGTGAACTCCAGCTGGAGCTTAGCTGCACCCGCGGTGGTCTCCCCAATGGGGGAGTTCATGCTTCTCTTGGCCCCTGGAGCTGACCCCCGATCCTGGGAGGCTTCTGGTGGGATCAGCTGCTCTGCGGCGACCCTGTCAGGCAGCTCCAAACCTGGAGAAGGAGAAAGAGAGACCGGGTCAGGGTCGCTGGCAGCGGCAGAGCCCAGTGAAGCGGCCCCGGGAACTACTATGAGCTGCCCCGGGTCCTCCTCACCATGAGTTGGGCAGTGTGACATCGACATTGACTCTACTGATATAATGGAGCACACTTGCCTGAACTCAGGCTCCACCGCCGTCCAGGACTCCGGCGATTTAGGGTGCGCGGGTTCCTCCAGTCTGTCGGGTGCTGCACCCCCGTCGACCTCCTCCGGGACCCCTGGGCCTGCGTCGCCATCTGTTGGCAACCCACTTTGTGACAGCTCCTCTCCGGCGACCCTAGGAAGGAGCTCGAAGAGGATAGAAGAGGAGGAGCGGTTAGGGTCGCCGGCAGTGGCAGAGCCCGGCAAGGGGAGTCCAGATGTGGCTGGTGGCCACACCCGGCTCTCCTCCCCAAGAGCCAGACAAGATCCCTCCATCATTAACAAATGAATAACTGGAGAGGTTACTTGCCTGTGCTCAAGCTCTACCGCCGTCCAGGACTACGATGATGCCAACGATAACGTTCTGGGTCCCATCGGCTGGAGGTCTGGTCCGGGTGATGGCTGTGCTGCGGTGGCCCCCGCCGCAGGTGTGATGGTGGTAGCAGTTCTGGTGCTCCCGTGTGCCATCTTCCATGCCACCGGCTCCTCTGGCATAGCGGCCGAAGACGGCCTCTCCACTGACCCAAGAGATGGACCCTCCCTGGCCTCCTGTTCCTCTCCCCTTGAGCAACCTGGATCCGGCACCAGCAAGCTCATGAGGATACACAGAAAGGGTTGGTCGAGGTTGGGTATGGGAGCACTACATGCCGCTGGGGTGGAGCACTCAGGGGGCTGCTCACCCTGAGTCTCCTCACCAGGAGGCAGGCAAAATTGTTCATCAGACATAAAAGTTAAGTGAGAAATAACTTGCCTGTCCTCCTGACACGAGATGTCCTCATTGACCTCCGAGATGTCTCCCCCCTCAGGGCGTTCCTCCTTGTGCAGCGCCGGCGAGACCGGAGGCCTCCTCCGGTGGGGGTTCCTCCTCCTCTTCCTCCCGGATGGCTCAGGGACCAGATAGTCCGGGATGCGAAGCGCCACGCTGGACGGTGAGTTAGTCGTGCCGAAAAGCTCCATCTTCTCCGGAGAGGGAAGCAGAGTAGTCACGAGGAGCTCGAGCGCTGGGGGACCCTCGTCCAACTCCTCCTTGACCCAGCAGTTGAGCGCGGCGATCAGGTTCAACCAATCCTCGTCCGTCAGCAAGCCCAGGGATTGAGCAGGCCCGGGGGATGGAACCTTCACAGCCAGGGAAGCACATCCTTGGGCCTCCCTCTCGCGGCGCTTCTCCCTCTCATGATGCTCCTCCTTGACCTGGCAGTTAAGCACAACGAGCAAGTTCGACCACTCCTCGTCCGTCGGCACGCCCGGGGATTGAGAAGGCGTTGGCCCAGGAGAAGAAGCAGTGGACTCCACCGGCGTGGCTGCAGGGAAACACCTCGGTGCCGGCTCTGGAGCAAAGTCCTCCAAAGCCACTGGCTCCTCCACTGTCCGACGGCTCCAATCCCAACAGATGCTCAGAGAAAGATGGAGGAGACACAGAGGGGGTAGGAAAAGAGTTATAAACTACAGCTGCTGGAGGAAGCCCAGCGGACTGCTGAAACTGGGGCCCTCCCCAGGAGACAGACAAGGTTTATTATTATCAAAATGAGTTGAATGAAAAGACACTTGACTGTCATCCCGGTCTTTGATGTTTACTGCTGCAGCTGGCAGATTGTCATCCCTCTCTGTGTCTACGATGATTCTCTTCAACGGATGGAGGAGGAGCCGTCTCCATGGCTACGGAGGAGGGTGTTCCCGAGGCAACCCAGGCAGGCCTCACGACAGCTGTTGGAGAGATGATGACTGCCGAAGACGAGGAGGGCCTCCCCTGGTGTCCCTTCGCGGGATGACGCCGCATCTGGGTGGCCGATGCTGATGATGAAGCGGGTGAAAGAACGGCTGCAGGCTGTGGGGCGCGTTCCCACTCAGGCTCCGCGAGGAAAGCCACTTTCCCCACACCAGCAAACATGCGCTGGAGCGTGTGGACCAAAGCGATCAGGTCTGCGTACTGAGGGTAATCCCAGAGACCAGGATTCCCTCTGCTGCGTCCAGGCTGCTCCACTTCGCCTTGGGTCCGCGGGCTTTATGGGCCTCATCCATAAAGTCCTAGATTAAGGTCGCCGCCCATTCTTCCTCCACTATGGGATGCCTCGCCGCTGATTTCCTCCAGCCAGCGTGGGAGCGGCGTGCCGAAGAAATAAAAACTTCATAGATAGCAATCAAACATATCACCATTAGCTTTAATCCTAAGAAATCCTTGGTGGCAATACACAAAATCAATTCACTTGTGTTTCCTAATCTGTAAATATTAAAACATTTAAAGCTTCAAATGAAAATATGCTTTAACAATAAAGACAAAGTCAACCTTAACTTTAAAAGAAAGTGAAAACTTATAACCTTAAATCTTTAAAGCATTTAACCTTTTCTATTTTTGTTGTTCCCTTTTGTAATAAAATCATCACTTTAAAGTGACACTCAACAAAATTCCAAAGCTAGTTACTGATGACAATTCCAATACTAGGCTTTGAAAATTAAGTGAAGAAGTCTATCCACATAAATTTTAAACTACAAATCAAAATACAGTTTCAACAAGAAAATAAATTAACACATCTTCATATTTCTACAATAATTCCAATATTTTACCTCCCTTCTTACAAGCCTGTAAGTTGGAACAAGTTCTAAAAAGGGCTTATAACTACCACTACTATAAAATAACAACCAAGGTTAACCCTTGACTAACAAGTTTAGCTATAATCAATGGGTTGATTTTAAGCTAGCTAACAAACAATGGCAAAACATGGTGAGTCAACAAACAACCGATTGATTTACCAGACTGGATGACCTTCAAACAACATTGGAAGAATGGACTTCTGATTTCATATCTAGCTTCACAACACGGGTCAAGAAAACACAGCTCAAAGATCTGAAGCAACTCACTGAAGAACTTTTGGATGATTACACCGAAAAACCACCAGAAGGAAAGGATCTCCCCAGCGTGTTAGGAAAGCTAGCATTAGTCACAAGATTTCAGTTCCATGAAAGCAGAAACATAAAGGTCGAAGTAAATGCAATTTCAGCCTGTCATACTTTACCCAGAAAAGATAATAAAACAAAGAAATCAATTGTGATGCGCTTTGTGAACAGAAGGGTAAAGAATGACATACTGAGGCAGGCCAGAAAGCTACGGGGAACAGAAGTCTACCTAAATGAACATTTAACAAAGACTAATGCTGAAATAGCATGGCAAGCACGGATGCTGAAAAGACAAAATAAGATACAGGCAACATGGACAAGAAATTGTAGAGTTTCGATCAAACTTAATGGAACACCTGAGGAAGCAAAGACCATAATAATCAGAGATCTTACTGACTTAAATAAATATAGATGAACACTGATTAAGAAAATTAAGAGACTATGTTAATCCATATCCACACACACGGCAAGAATAGTTCTTTTGTGACATACCATGTCAATATACTTTAAAAAACTAAACAAAACAAACAAACAAAAAAAAACTTATGACTGACTTGAGTAGACATCAATTATCCCCAGTTGGAGGAAGTCATCTGACTCAGAGAGAGGAAATTCTAACTCTGAAAATATGCCATTATGCAGAACATAAACTACAAGAAATGGAGAATGACATTGATCCTGATAACCACTTTTTCAATAATATCCATAATCATTGTGAATATTACACTGAAAAGCAATTCAAAAGTCAAGTGCAACTAGATGGTAAACTATCAATAATACACTTCAACAGCAGAAGTCTTAACAAAAACTTTCCACAGAATCAGGACTATTTAAAACAGCTAGACAGAAAATTTACAGCTATCACAGTCTCTGAAACTTGGCTTAATGAAGAGCAGGCTCCTCTGATGGCAATAGAGGGATATCAAATGTTTCACATTTACAGATCTCAAAAAAAGGGTGGTGGTGTTGCGCTGTATATTGATGACCTGTATAGGTGTAACCTTGTAAATGGAATGTCCTTTGCACTACCAGGGATTCTGGAGTGTGTTACTGTTGAGATTGACCAAGATAAAACAAAAAATCTAATTATAAGTTGTATATATAGAACGCCGGGAACTTGCATTGAGGCATTCAGAGATAAATTAGTTGAGCTGTACAATAATATTACTAGTAAGAAAAGGGTTGTAATTTGTGGAGATTTCAATATTGATTTACTAAATCCATTTCAACAAAATGTAATTACAGAGTTCATGAATTCTATGTACAGTATGAGTCTATATCCCACAATAACACATCCCAGTAGAATCACAGTTCACACTGCTACACTTATTGATAACCTGTTTGTTAATATTATTAATAAGAAAATAGAAAGTGGATTATTGATAAATGATATAAGTGACCATTTGCCAGTCTTTGCACTTATCCATGGCCACACAGGGGCCAATACAGAAAAAACTTTAAAATCTTTCAGATACAAATCACAAAATGCAATCAGTTCTTTTAAAGAAGACCTGCTGAAGCAAGACTGGACAGAAGTCTTGTATTAGATGTAAATGAAGCCTATGACACATTTATGAACATTGTAACCACTCTTTATGAAAAAAATTGTCCATTAGTAAAGAAAAAGCTAAAACATAAATTTGTCAACAAGCCATGGTTAACCAAAGGATTACAAAAGGTGTGTAAAAAGAAAAATTTATTATATAAAGGTCTTCTAAAGAAAAGGACAAAAGAAGCAGAGCAGTAGTATAAAACATACTGTGGTGGACACACATACTTTGTGACTCACATTTTAGATCAGAACAAAGGCAGAGCTTCCTTGGTGATTACAGGAAGCTGCAAGAGTGTTAGCTTTGGTATGCAAGGCTTGAGACTGTGGGGGTATAATTAAAGGATTAAATAGGGGATGCATTGTAGACAGTGGGGGTGATATCATGGAGAGAGGATGCATTGTTACTGTCATTATAATGCAAGGTGGTCTGTGATACATGTGACCTGTGAACTGTAAGAGTCCTGGTATTTAAGGACGAGAGTTCCCTGTGTGGCTCTCTTTTCTGCTTCGAGATGTTGGAGATGTGAATAAAGCTGACTTGAGAGATAACTCTGCGTCGTCATTCTCACATTTCCACACTGGTGACCCAAGACGTATCATGCAAGAGGAGAATTCCCCCGGGTCAGCCTCGTCAGGAGCCCCCAGCCAAGCCAATGCCGCTACAGTCCAGCTACCGGATTTCTGGCAGAACAATCCGCGCTCCTGGTTCAACGCGGTTGAGGCACAGTTCAACCTCCAGGGGATATCGGTAGACGCCACAAAATTCTACCACGTAGTCGCAAAGCTGGACAACAACACGGCCCAGCATGTGGAGAGCCTGATCGACCAGCCGCCGGACAGCGACAAATACGGCACGTTGAAGGCTGCACTCATCTAGCAATTCACCCCCTCAGCGGAGGAGCAAGCAGAGAGGCTCCTTGCGCTGACGGAGTTGGAAAATGACATGCCCGCGAACCTGATGGAGAAGTTGTTGAGGTTGAAAGACTCTGACGACGATCACTTCATTTTCATCCACCTCTTCCTCAGGACTCTACCGTCAGCAGCGAGAGCGACCCTGGCCAATTCGCCACTGTTGGTCCAACGGGACTACCGCACGCTGGGCCGAGAGGTGCAGCGGATTGTCAACGCCACCAAGTGGCGCACAGCCATGGCTGCTGCAGCGGAACTCGTTGCGACGACCGGAGACGACAGGAGGCCAGAGGCAGCGGTACCAGACTCACCGACGATGGCGGCGGCAGGGGCCAGGGAACGCAGATCGGACGTCCTTTGTTTCTACCATCGCCACTTTGCAGAGAGGGCACGCAAATGTGTACCACCGTGCCAGTTCGGGCGTTTGGGAAACGCCAAGACCGGGGGTCGGTAGCAGCCCCGGCCCTCGGGGAGGAGAACAAGCTGCTCTACTTGTCGGACGCACGCTCGGGGAGGCAGTTCCTCATCCACACAGGCTCCCAGTTGAGTTTCATCACACCTTCCTACGCGGACAGACTAGCTGGTTCCGGAGGTCCCCGGGTGACAGTAGCGAACGGCTCGGAGATTAAGACCTTTGGTGAGAAGACTCTGCTTCTGTCTCTACACGGCCGTACATTAGAGTGGACTTTTGTCGTAGCAGCAATAAATTTCAATATGTTGGGGGCTGATTTTTTGTGCTCACATGGTTTGTTGGTTGATCTCGCTAACAGGCGCCTGGTTAATGCACTTTCTTTTGATTCTATCCCCTGTACAGCGCGAGTGGCCCCGCCAACAGCACAAGCCAACGTCACAGCTGCAAGCGGTAAGTTCCACACACTGCTCACTCAGTTCCCAGCACTCATGGTCCCCAGATTTTCGGCAACAGTCGCTAAACATGGGGTGGAGCATTTTATTACCACTACCGGACCACCTGTTTTTGCAAAAGCTCGGTGCTTGGACGCAGTTAAACTGGCCATAGCGCGCGAGGAGTTCGCCAACCTGGAGAGGTTGGGCATTATCAGGCGTTCAAACAGTCGGTGGGCTTCCCCACTACACATGGTCCCGAAAGCTGACGGATCATGGCGACCTTGCGGGGATTTCCGCAGGTTAAACAACGCTACAGAGCACGGCCGCTACCCAATCCCGCATATCCAAGATTTTTCCATTCATTTGGCAGGGGCGCGCGTTTTTTCTAAAATAGACTTGGTCCGCGGTTACCACCAAGTCCCAGTGCGCGCTGAGGACATACCCAAAACAGCGGTAATAACTCCGTTTGGCCTATTCGAGTTTTTACGCATGCCATTCGGACTTAAAGGGGCTGCTCAGACGTTCCAACGCATGATGGACGCGGTGCTTCGCGATCTCCCTTTTGTGTTCGTCTACTTGGACGATATTTTAGTAGCCAGCGCGTCCGAAGACAAACACGAAAAACACCTGGCCACAGTTTTCCGAAGGTTGGGCGATCACGGATTAATAATCAACCCAGCGAAGTGTCAGTTCGGGGTGGCGCAGATCGATTTTTTAGGACACCGCGTCTCCCCCGAAGGAGCAGTTCCGCTTCCTGACAAAGTGCACGCGGTGGCAGATTTTCCCCAGCCGCAGACTGTCAGGGCGTTGCAGGAGTTTTTAGGAATGGTGAATTTTTATAACCGTTTTCTCCCCCGCGTGGAGCAACTCATGCAGCCGCTGTATGCCGCGCTCAAAAAAAAGAAACCCGCGGATAAGATCGAGTGGTCCCCGGAGCGGAACCAAGTGTTCTCGTAGGTGAAAGCAGCCTTGGCAAAGGCTGCATTGTTGGCACACCCAGACCCAACGGCCCGCATAGCGCTCACCACTGACGCATCAGAGGTGGCCATAGGGGCGGTCGTGGAGCAGGACGGCCGCACCCAGTAGTACCGGCCGCGTGGCGCCGCCGCGTTTTTGACTCGATTCATTCTTTGGCGCACCCGGGAGTGCGCGCGTCGGTCAAAATGGTAGAAGAGAAATTTGTGTGGCCGAGCCTCCGCAAACAAGTTAAAGAGTGGGCAGCAGCCTGCACAGCGTGTCAATGAGCCAAAGTACACAGGCACACGAGGGCTCCTTTGGAGCCGTTTCACATTCCGGCCAAGAGGTTCGACCACGTTCATGTGGACCTCGTGGGCCCCCTCCCGCCATCACAAGGGTGCACACACCTTCTCACAATGGTGGACCGCACCACGCGCTGGCCTGAAGTGGTACCGCTGGCATCAACCACAGCCGAGGAGGTGGCGCGCGCGTTTTTAACAGCTTGGGTGGCGTGCTTCGGCGTTCCGTCGGACATTACGTCCGACAGAGGCCCTCAATTTGTGTCCAAGCTTTGGTCAACAATGGCCCGCAGCCTAGGTGTCACAATTCACCGCACAACCGCGTACAATCCGCAGGCTAACGGGTTATGTGAACGTTTTCATAGGTCATTGAAAGCAGCTCTCAGAGCGTCACTGACGGATGCAAATTGGGTAGACAAGTTACCGTGGGTGTTATTGGGGTTGCGTTCTGCACCTAAAGAGGACTTAGAAGCCTCCCCAGCGGAGCTCGTGTTTGCGCAGCCACTCCGGCTACCTGGGGAGCTTCTCCCAGATAACCCTGCGCCAGACGCCTCCCCGTCTCAGCTATTGCGGAGTAACATAGAATCAAGCACGCTGCCCGGCCCCACGCACCACAGTTTTCCGCGCGTTTTTGTGCCTAAAACTTTGAAGAACGCAGAGTTTGTTTTTGTCAGACACAATGCGCATCGAACCCCGCTGCGACCGCCTTATGATGGACCCTTCAGAGTGTTAGAAACAGGGGACAAGCAGTTTTTGCTAGATTTGGGGGGTAGGAAAGAGCAAGTTGGCATAAACAGACTCAAACCCGCTTTTGTGGTGGCAAATGAGCAAGTGCTGTTGGCAAGGGCCCCGCGGCGAGGTAAACCCCCGCGGGGGGCTTCACAGAGTAATGTTTCCCCAGAACACCCACAGGTGCTGACAAAAGGTTTCCACCCCCAGACAGCAAACCCCCAGCGTGACAGCGCCGCAGAGACGTTGAATCCCAGCTACAGCAGATACGGCAGGAGACTGAAGCCTAGGCAGCATGTGGACTGATGTGTATTGATACTATCACGGCATGCATGTTGTTATTCTCTTGTTTGTTCTAAAATGTTGGGGGGGCTTTGTGTGGTGGACACACATACTTTGTGACTCACATTTTAGATCAGAACAAAGGCAGAGCTTCCTTGGTGATTACAGGAAGCTGCAAGAGTGTTAGCTTTGGTATGCAAGGCTTGAGACTGTGGGGGTATAATTAAAGGATTAAAGAGGGGATGCATTGTAGACAGTGGGGGTGATATCATGGAGAGAGGATGCATTGTTACTGTCATTATAATGCAACGTGGTCTGTGATACATGTGACTTGTGAACTGTAAGAGTCCTGGTATTTAAGGACGAGAGTTCCCTGTGTGGCTCTCTTTTCTGCTTCGAGATGTTGGAGATGTGAATAAAGCTGACTTGAGAGATAACTCTGCCTCGTCATTCTCACATTTCCACAAAACAAAAATAAGTTAACATATACACTACCGTTCAAAAGTTTGGGGTCACTTAGAAATTTCCTTATTTTTGAAAGAAAAGCACTTTTTTTCAATGAAGATAACTTTAAACTAATCAGAAATACACTCTATACATTGCTAATGTGGTAAATGACTATTATAGCTGCAAATGTCTGGTTTTTGGTGCAATATCTACATAGGTGTATAGAGGCCCATTTCCAGCAACTATCACTCCAGTGTTCTAATGGTACAATGTGTTTGCTCATTGCGTCAGAAGGCTAATGGATGATTAGAAAACCCTTGTGCAATCATGTTAGGTCTGTAATGCTGTAATTGCTGCCAATGTAGGATTCTTTGACGAAAGCAAAGTTTGAAGGAAAAAATTATTATTTCAAATACAAATCATTATTTCTAACCTTGTCAATGTCTTGACTATATTTTCTATTCATTTTACAACTCATGGTGGTAAATAAAAGTGTGACTTTTCATGGAAAACACAAAAATTGTCTGGGTGACCCCAAACTTTTGAACGGTAGTGTATAATGAGATGTAGTAAAGAGACTATTACAGTAAAGAACTGGAGAAAAACAGAGACAATATTAAAAATACATGGACAATACTTAACAATATTCTTGGAAATAAAAATAGAAATATAAGCTACCCAACCAATTTAAAAAAAATAATAATAATAATAAAATGACTCAGAATGTGAATGCAGTCTCACCTGTTGATGAATTTAATAACTTTTTTGTTAACATTGGTCCTAATTTGGCTCGAGAAATACCCATTACGGCACCTTCGGGAGATACAGTAAGCAAAAACACTGCTATAAAAGACTCCAATTTCATAAAGAACACAGATGAGAGAGAGGTCATTGAAATTGTTAAATTGTTTAAAAGTAAAACATCTGCGGACTGTGATGGTATTGACATGCTCTTAGTCAAAACTATTATTGAATGCTTAGTGAAACCACTGACATACACTACCGTTCAAAAGTTTGGAGTCACTTAGAAATTTCCTTATTTTCTATTCATTTTACAACTCATGGTGGTAAATAAAAGTGTGACTTTTCATGGAAAACACAAAATTGTCTGGGTGACCCCAAACTTTTGAACGGTAGTGTATATTTGTAACCTGTCTCTCCAAACAGGTATATTTCCCAATGCAATGAAAATAGCTAAAGTAATTCCGATATGCAAGACGGGTGACAGAGAGGAATTTTCAAACTATAGACCAATTTCACTATTGCCGCAATTTTCCAAGATACTTGAAAAAATATTCTGTGAGAGAATTAACAACTTCATAATGAAGAATAATTTATTGTGTGAGCAGCAATACTGTATGGGTTCAGACACAAGAGGACAACTGCATTTGTTCTAATGGAATTTATAGAAAAAATATCAACTGCCATGGAAAATAAAGAGTATTCAGTTGGGGTATTCCTGGATCTTAAAAACGCATTTGATACAGTGGATCATAATTTATTATTAAAGAAACTACAAAATTGTGGTATTAGGGGGTAGCACTGTCCTGGTTATGTAGTTACTTAAAGAATAGATATCAGTATGTATGGGTTGGTAACAAAAACTCACAGTTACTGAAGGTTACTTGTGGAGTCCCACAGGGTTCAGTTTTGGGGCCACTGTTATTCAATATGTATATAAATGATATATGTAAAGTCTCGGAAAAAATGGATTTAATATTGTTTGCCGATGATACTAATTTATTATGCAGTGGAAGCAATTTGGAACAACTTTTGGATACACTCAAAAAGGAATTAGGAAAGCTTAAACTGTGGTTTGATTCAAACAAATTAACGGTCAATTTAAGTAAGACAAAATTTATAGTTTTTAACAACCATCAAAACAACTTAGTATCTAAACTTAGTGTAAATGGTGTAGAGATTGAAAGGGTATCTGAAACTAAATTTCTTGGAGTAATAATTGATAATAAACTGTGTTGGAAGTCACATATTAATTATATTAAAGGTAAAATATCTAAATCAATTGCAATACTACAGAGAGTGAAATATTTGCTGAATCAACCCACATTATATACTTTGTATCATTCATTAATACTCCCATACATGACATATTGTACTGAAGTATGGGGAAATACATATAAAACAAACATATATCCAGTCTTTATGCTTCAGAAGAGAGCTATTAGAATAATAAACAAAGCTGCTTACAGGGAATCAGAATCAGAATCAACTTTATTACCAAGTATGCTTACACAAACAAGGAATTTTACTTATCACTAAGGTGCGCTCATTGTTAAGCGCTCCCTAATGACGTGGCAGCCATACAGGTGCCTCATGTAGTGGGGGGTAAAGAGGGGGAGGAGGGAAGGGGGTGACACATTGGGCAGAGAGAAAAACATAGTTATCAAAATATGGCTCGAGTGAGCAAGATTGTGATCACATAGAAAAAAACCCTCTAAGCACACTTAGCAGACAATACAGATCCACACATTAACAAAGCAAGAGAGAGACCAGTGTGTGTATGTCAGTCATATGATATCAGTGTGAGTGCAGTGTGTGAAGTATCAGTTACTGGTGGACAACAAAAATCGTCTCTTAGGCAACGGCTAGATGTTATGTCCTTAGTGTCCTAAAACATAGATAACATGTCCACAGAGTTCATCTCTCTTCAGTTCATGCCAGATGGTAAAATTCCATGTTAGTCACATGGCTGTCCTTGGAGAGTTCAGATTGTTGCACATCAGCAATTGTTTGGGTTAAAGAGAAGCCAAGCCAAAACTCCTTTCTGCCTTATCTTTCCTCCTGGAGGAATGATTCTCAAGGACGCCGAATCAAGGCCTGATAGGCACAGTTCACTTAGAGCATAGAAATTTCACCTCTCATGCGATTCTGTGCATCACAATTTACATTCACAGGCTTTAAAATCATTCCCTGGAGAACACCCAGCGACTCCGAGATGTTTCCCACCTTCCGGCCGCTATCAGTGCTCCCCAGCTGGTCGAATTGTTGAAGGAGCTTCGCCGGGTCCGCATTTTGACCAGCTCTTCCAACTTCTTTAATTTCCGATACACCAGGAAAACTCCAAAGCCAAACAACAGAAATCCTGTGATCATAAGCCAAACGGGTAGATGTCTTCCACATCTTCAATCGAATCACACAGACACATGAGTTCCAATTGTTCCATGAGTCTCTCCACTTGGGCTCCCCCTGGCCCGATTTTCTTTTAAAAAAAGTGGTGTCAATTGCATTTAAAGCCCAGCTCAGTTCCATAATTTCCATAATTTCCATTTGGGTCGAGATGCAGCAGAAGAAGAGCGAGACACAGACAGGACACAGCAAGCTGGGATCAGTAAGGGAGGAGGAGAAGGGAGAGGAGAAGAAATGCATCTGCTCTCTCTGATAGCCGGAAGAAGAAGTGGAGGGAAGCAACAAACCCACTTTTCCTTAAATTAAAAGCTCTCAAGTTTAAAGATCTGATTGACTTTAAAACTGCAGTAATTATGTTTAAAGTAAAGAATCTATCACTGCCCACAAATATCCAAAAGCTGTTCCAAATAAGGGAGAAACAATATAATTTCAGAGGAACATGTATATTTCAAAAACCCTCAGTGAGAACTACCACCAAGCAACACTGTATTTCAGTGCAAGGAGTCAGATTTTGGAACACTTTTGGACCCGAATTAAAATCATGTACAATGCTTGGACAATTTAAACAAAAACTAAAGGAAGAAATACTCCAAACATATATACAAGATGACATGTAAAATCACATAAGGATTGTCATATTCAGTCTGTGTTGTGTTGTTGCTTAGTTTTTTTTGTCACGTTTTGTCTTAGCTTTGTTCTGAATTGTAATCGCTCTTGTTTTGTTTTTCTTTTGGATTCTTGGATGGAATATGGGTGGGCAATATAAGCTGCGGCTTCAGCCATCACCCATTTCGGATAACTTATGTTGAACTGTATAATTAGAGGAGTTATTGTTTGATTTGACCTTGTTGGATTTTTTCCCCCTTTGTTATATTGTTCTGCTTCTTTTTTTTTAATCTTTACTTTTAATCTATCCAAAATAAAGATTAATTAATTAATTCATTCATTAAAAGTAGCTGAAGCTAAGGCGTTATGCACTAAGAATGAGCTAAGTAATCAACAATCAACAACCCTCTCTCTCCAGGAAGAGAGCAAATCACTAAGGAAGAAACTGGAACAAGCTCCAGATGAAAACGACAATACTCAAACTCAACTTGATAACGCGTTACAAGAATTGAACCAGGCAAAGCCAGAAAAGCAACGGTTGACTCTCGACAATGACTTGCTTCGTCAAGAGAACAGTGAACTTGAAGATGCCCTTCAGGACACGAAGAAGGAACAGAAGAGTTGAAGGTCAAGTTGAAAACGTGAAGTCTGGCTACAAGGAATGTCAACTGCTCCTATAAGAAGGACATCAAGCTCTAAAAGATTTAAAAAAAGAAGTGGAGGAATACCAACAACAGAAGGAAGCAAGACCACATTCGCTTCCACGACCTCCAGAAACTCTGGTTACTCCCCAACCAAGACCACGAACTGCAAACAGGTCGGTTAGGCCGAAAGGAGAACGCATCTCATCAGACTGGGACTTCCACCGCGCCCCATCACCCAATTCCTGTTTCGAGTATGGACGATCACGTGGAAAGCATGTGTGTGCCCCTTCAGACCGCGACCTTGACAAGATTACATGAAATCTCATGAAATTTGATCCAGGCCCTACTGGTTCACCTGATACCAGAGCCTATTTACAAGACATTGACTACTACCTGCATAAGTACTCTAGTGCTACAGTCAACGATCGCATCTATTTGATTAAACTAACATTTAACAGGTCAGTGTCAAAATTTATAGACAGACAGCCATCAGATATCAGGACAGACTACATGTGACTCTGTGAAGCCATCAAAAAGGAATTCTCCAACAACTGCCTACAGTCAGGGCTATCAGCAGCCCTGGCCATGAAACAAGGTCGCTCAGAGCCTCCACAGGCCTACTACCAGCGACCCCTTCTTGCATATTTCGGCTCTCAAAATACACCAGGGATGGAAGAACACCACAATTTTAAGACCCTCTTCATCCAGAACATCCATCCCACTGTGAGTCACTACCTTGGAGTTACAGCTAACCCAAGGTCAAGCTCAATAAGTCAGTAAGTCCCCTACAGTTGAAAGTGCTATGAGATAAGATAAGATAAGATAAGATAAGATAAGCCTTTATTAGTCCCACAATGGGGAAATTCCAGGATTGCAACAGCACAGGGATAGCAACACTCAGAGCAACAATCAGAAGGCAAGAAAAAAACAAGAACAGCTAGTATACATATGTACATATTACTATATATATATATATATATATATATATATATATATATATATACACTGTATATATATATATACTGTATATATATATATATATATATATATACTGTATATATAGACACACAGTGCGGAGCATTGTGGTTGGTGAATGTGCAGCAGAAAGTCTAAGGCTCTCTCTCCCTCCGCGGGTGCGGCGGGCCAGCTGGATGTCTTTGGGCATGATGGTGGTGACCCTCTTGGCGTGGATGGCGCACAGGTTGGTGTCCGCAAAAAGACCCACCAGGCAGGCCTCGCTGGCCTCCTGCAGAGCCATGACGGCGGAGCTCTGGAGCGCAGGTCGGTCTTGAAGTCCTGAGCGATCTCCCTCACCAGGCACTGGAAGGGCAGCCTACGGATGAGCAGCTCCGTGGATTTCTGGTAGCGACGGATCTCTCTCAGAGCCATGGTACCGGGCCTGTAACGGTGAGGCTTCTTCACTCCGCCGGTGGCCGGAGCGCTTCTTTCGAGCAGCCTTGGTGGCTAGCTGCTTCCTGGGGGGCTTTTTCCTCCAGTAGATTTACGGGCGGTCTGCTTGGTTCTTGCCATCGCTCTTTATTATTCTGTCTTATATTTCTTGCACGCCGCCTAAACTCCAGCCCGGCACCCGCGTCGTTTTCGCCACAGTTCCTCGGCATGTCGAGCTTCTCCGTTAGCACCGGGTGACAGTTGGAGCTAGCTGGCGCCCTTGGGGCGATCTGTGTGTCCGTGATATATATATATAGAGTGAAAGGTGTAGAAAGAAGAAGGAAGATAAGAAAAGGGCAGTTGCAAACGGCAGCCAACTATTGTGGCGCCGCCGGTCCGGCGGAACCGGAATCGGGGGAAAAAAAAAAAAGATGACTGTTGTTGTGAAATGGCGCTATATAAATAAAGTTGAATGGAATTGAATTGAATTGAATTGAATTGAATAAGTCAACTGAGAGAGTTTGCCCATTATGCATTCCAAAAACAGCAACAAAGTTGTAACAAGCACACTGAGACTGCCACTGTGCTAGCTGTCAGTGCTGCTTCTGACACCCTGGAGTTGGAAGGAGCCCTTTGCCTTACTTCATCTCTGACACCGCGATCACACGAAAGTCCAAGACGTTTCTCCAACTGACCTCATCAAGGTTAAAACTAAACTAGGTCCTCTGGATCCCACTCAAGACCAACTTTGTGAAAATCCGACTACCGTCGTAGGCCAAATCCATCAGACAGATCGCGAGAATACGGTATGGACTCTCAAGACAACAGATACCAATTCGAAGACACGTGTAACTGCAACAAATGGTCTCCTCCACCTTGTCACAGATGCTCAGAAGCAGAGACAAATCAGAAACCTTGGAAGAAGAAACTCCTAATCTCAGCAGAAAAGATATAGAAGCTGTCAAACATCTAGCGAATGTTCAAAACAACAGAGAAGATAAAACTGCTGACATCCTAGCTGTCGCAGCTATGCCAACTCAGAAGAAATGCTCTAAATCACAAAGGAGAGACAAAAAGAGAGTCTCTCCTACAAATGGAGAAAAACCAAAGGACCCACGTGGTTCAGTGCTGTTATGGCAGCCCAACCACAAGCCAAAGACCACTCCTCTAAAAATGACATCTCACAAATCCGTGTGGAACCAGTGGTTCCACAATTTCTGTGCGATTTAAACGAGAGGGGGGTGGCGCGAAAATTCTATCTTCTGCTGACCTTTGAAGATGTGATTTGTCAGGATGCTCTTAGACACCGCCTCTGACATCACTCATGTCACACAATCTTTTTGACCAACTACGTGTAGCTGCTAACCATGCTCACAAAGACTTAAAACTGGAACCTTGTTTGTTAGCCGTTCGACCATACGCGCTCACTAACACGACTCTGTCAGGCGTGTCACTAATCAAGGTCGCCATTGGTCCCATGACCTTGACTCATCCGGTCTATGTGTCCAAACCTGACTCCATTCCATTGCTCGTCGGCAAAGACCTACTGAATCGCTTTGAGCCACTGATTGACTTCAAGAATCTCAAACTATGGGCTCAATCTCAACACCCTCACCCATTCAACCTACCAAGGACAACTGAATCACAGTGCTTTGTTCTTGACACTTCGGACACCCCGAGTCTCACGCAACTAGCACTGTTGGAACAACTGAACCCGATCGAAAGTGACCATAAAAACCAAGGTGAACACTGTCCTCAAAAAGTCAAAGGCCACCTTCAAACACAGGGTCAAGACAAGGAATCGAATGAACTTGGGATCTCACTGACCAAGCAGAAAGCTCCTTTGCACCTTTGACTCAACGTTGGTGTCACCTTTTGAATCCCACCCACCCCTGCAGCCTGCGTGGTCACAAGAGCCAAATCAACCGGCTCCCCGGACCCTCCGCAACCTAAGGGTTCTGCATCGGTGGACCCCACCTTTTGCAAACACAAGGCACACATCTACTCAAACCCGTGACCCTGTGGTCCATAAAACCGTCAAACACCGGCCGGACCCAAATATGCACACGTTCTCAGTGTCAAATTTCTCTACCATACCAAAATTGAATACACTTCCAGCAATGCGGCCTTCTCTGCAGCTATGCAATGGCACTCATATTCCTGCTTCCGATGAACAATCATTGCCACCGCTCATAGTTCCTCGAAACCAGAGGGGGGTGATGACTGCCAACGTCCATGATCTTCCAGCTGCAGAACACAGGTGCGTCAAAACAATGTACAATACTCCCAAGGCCACATTTCAAAAACGCTTGGACTGATCCACCAAATGACACAAAGTGTACAACGACCAAAAAGCCTCCCATGGCAAACCTCAAGCGGGGGACAAGGTCTTCCATTACGTATTTGTACCGCAAACGCAACAAATCAATCTACAGGCAGGGAAAATCACTCCTAAATTCCTGCCCAGGTGGACGAATCCATGCATTGTCAACAACAAACTTCGGCCACTTAAGTACCAAATCCAGGACCCCATTTTCAAATTTTTAGATTAGATTTGTTTATTTGACAGGGACAGTGCAATAAACATAGACAATTAATCAAATGACAATCAATCTGATGTGTTGCACCAAGAGTGTATAGCTATTAGCTAATTTGCAACTCTTGTCCCTGGATGGGCTTTAGAAAGGAGAAACAAGTAAAAAGAAAAAAGGAAAGGAAAAGAAAAGATTAAAAAAAAATGAAAACAGAATAAACAATAACCACATACATCAATGCAAAAAAGATTATAAATACAAATTGATTTAAATTGAGATTAAAATCACCAACTCCTATTTGTTTGCCAGGATGATGGCCCTCCTGTTTTTCAGTTTAGCCCTCTACCTAGCAATCACACCTACTGTCACCAAGTCAGAACTGGGCAGAGCCAACACAAAAAGTCAACAATCCTTAGGTGGATTCTCAGTAACAGCCTCGTTGTTAGGGCCTTTTGTTAGCCTTAGCACGTCCACTGTTAACTTGTTCAACACCACTACACTGAAACGCCATGCACTACAAACCGTTAAAACTTTGCAAGATACTGTGTTGGTTTTGAGTGTTTGCGCCAAAGCTTCAGTCAAACTCAACAAGGTCTTGAACTTGTTGCTCTGTGTTGAAGGTTGACAATGTTCACACACAGCTGGTGTCTATGCTACTCTCAGATGTAGCTAGAAACATTAGCTTTTCAGTTAACACTTACGTGATGAGTCTGATTTCACCTCATCTTATCCCTTTTTCAGCAGTCATAAATTTACTCTTTGTTGCCCTTCGAAGAACAATGACGACATTCCTTGCTCAGTTTGCCAGAACAAAGGTCTCAAACACCCTATGACACAGACATCTGTGGAACCATGGTTTAGTTCAGCAAAACCAATCCAATTTGAACCTCCTTGAGTTACCTTAACATTACTTAGCAGAAACATTTACCTCAAGTATGTAAAATTTACATACTTTATATTTTTGTACCTTGGTACCCAGAATTTTCTTTTTGTGCTTGGGTACCCAGAATTTTTGAGTCTTTGCATGCATATACAGTATATTTTAGTATATTTTAGACAATTTTACAATTTTTATATCTGTCCATATTCAAATTATTTTTGAAGATTTTTAGAAGTTTGTTTTTTGTAAACCAAACCCAAAGATCTATACTCAGGAACAGATCCTGTTTACAAGCTAGTGCTTCTGGACATCAGGACCGTTAGCTCAGCAGTTGAATTAAAGGTCTTCCATTGGAACCAGCTGTCAAGGATGTGTACCAAAGATGACCGGAGCTCACCATTGATACAGATGGGGGAGATATGTAGTGTTAACCTCTCGGTTCCAATTTATAAAATCATTCTTTGCTGAAGAGCAATTGGTTCACTCCAAAAGTCTGGTCGTGAATTGCTTTTCTCACCAGAGGCCAGAGCTGTAACACTACCCATGGGCCATAGAAAGTGGAAGTTAATCCCTTCTCCAGGACTTGGAGTCACTTCTCTCTTTCATCTACTGTATTTGCTAAAGGAACGCCCCAAATGACAGAGTTATGGTTGATGTTCTCCAGGTGCTCGAAAGGCAAGATTCCTCGTGTCACAACCCTCCTTGTGCGCTTTTAGGCAGCACATCGAGGAGTGAGGAGGAAGGATGGATTTAAGCGCAAGTAACACCACAAACACATTTATTAACAAAAGGGCAACAGTTTCAAAAACAAAGACATACAAAAAGGCTACAGTGTGCACTAAAGGGCTCACACGATGGACGTGCAGCGGGCAGACCACAGTGCACAGTGGCCACAAGACAAACAATACAAAATAACGTAATTGCTCAGGTAAACTTAGAGTCCTCCAGGACACTCAGCTGACTAGGAAGAAAGAAACTGGGCAAAGTGCCAAAGCATAGCAGCTGAACTGCAAGTGGAATCGCTAACAGTTCATACTCACAGAACAGGAGCAGTCCGAGTAGTCCAAGTCTTTCCAGTGAGCACACACAACCAATAACTACACTGAGGAGTAGTGACAGTGTAGCTCCCGACACCCTCATAGGACAATACAATGGTCCAGCAATGCTTGACTGGCAAAGGCCGCTTAAGTACAAGCATTGCTGGCACAACAGATTGGGTGCACCTGGGTGAGGTGCGGGAAAAGCAATCACCGGAGTGGAGCCAGCTGGCTGTCATGAGAGAGGGGGCGTGGTTGGACCGGCAAGTGTCAGACAACGCCCACACGAATGTTGCTCAACAGAGGCTGCCTAACAGCTACCGGCCAGAACAGTGGCTACAGGTACGTAAAAAAGAACAAGTGCCATAGAAACTACAAGAACTCAAAAGACAACACAATACACAAATACACAAATAAACCTGAGCCACAGCGGGTCAGAACCGAGCCGAAAGAACAACCCGGCTCAGTTCATGACAGGGCCCCCCTCTCAAGGGGTGGATTCCAGACACCCACGGCAACATCATAAGGAAAGGGAACCCCCCCCCCCCCCCCCCAGCAGGAACAGCAACCAATGAACCCGGGTGGGAGGTAGGTGGAACAGGCAAGGAGGGAACACAATACACCCCGCCAAGGGCCCACAGCAGTAAAAGCAATTAACCTCCCCAAGTCCAAAGACATGAAGGCTCAAGGGGCCACCCAGAGTCCCAGGCCCAGCAGACAGTCCGGCCAACAGAGTCCGGTGGCCTGCCGGGAAACACGGGCCACCTGGCCCAGAGACTCAGTCCTTCCGGTGGTCGGCCAGCATTGTTGAGCCACCAGGACCGGAGGGGTGAAGCAGGAGGCGGCCTCCCCATCGGGAGGGTCACTGGTGGGTGACCGGACCATAGAAAGGGAACCCCCACTGCGTCTTCAAGCTGACCCGCAGCACCCTTGGTGGTCCTGGCTTGGGATACAGCTGCACCCGCGGTGGACCCCGACCGGGCCAACACTGCACCCTCGGTGGACCCCGACCAGGCCAACGCTGCACCCTCGGTGGACCCCGACTGGGCCAATGCTGCACCTGCTGTGGCTCCCGGCTGGAGCTCTGCAACGCCCATGGTGGCTCCCGGCTGGAGCCCTGCAGCGCCCACGGTGGCTCCCGGCTAGAGCTCTGCAGTACCCGCGGTGGCTCCCGGCTGAAGTTCCGCAGCACCCGTGGTGGCTCCCGGCTGGAGCTCTGCAGCACCCACCGTGGCTCCCAGCTGGAGCTCCGCAGCACCTGTGGTGGCTCCTGGCTGGAGATCTGCAGCACCCGCGGTGGACTCCGGCTGGAGCTCTGCAACACCCACAATGGCTTCCGATTGGAGCTCTGCAGCACCCGCGGTGGACCCCGACCAGGCCAACGTTGCACCCTTGGTGGACCCCGCTCTGGAGTGTGGCATCCATGACGGGTCTGTGCAGGAGTGCAGCAACCACGTTGGGCTAACCCTGGGGAACAGCCCCGACGAGGGTCCAAAGCCAGCGTGCTACACCTACGGAAACACAGCCTGCATAGGGACCCACACAACGGACTCAGGCAGCAGGGGAGCTGGACTCGCGACGTCGTGAGGTGGCGAGATCGGTTCCAAGGAGACCCCTGGTGACGATGGTTCCTCTCCAGCGACCCTAGAAGGAAACTCGGGAGCAGGAGAAGAAACAAGGTTATTAGGGTCGCCGGCAGCGGTGGAGCCCAGTGAAGGAGTTCAGATGCAATAACGTGCTGCACCTGACTCTCCTCACCTAGAGCCAGACAAGATCTCTCTAACACTGACATTAGAAATACAAGAGAGATAACTTGCCTTAGGTCGAGCTCCACAGTCGTCCAGGACTCCGTTGATCCTGACAATGAAGACTCAGGCCCAGCCTCTAGGAGGTCCAGTTCAGGCTCCCAATCTGCTGCAGTCGCCTCCGCAGCTGGCAAGATGGTGATAATAGTCCCATAGTCCTCCTGCAATGGTTCCAACGCTGGGGATTCCTCCGGCTTGGCTGCAGGGGGACATCTCTGTGCTGGCTCTGGAGCGAAGTCCTCCGAGGCCACCAGCTCTTCCACCGTCTGATGGCTCTGACCTTGGGCCAATGGGCGCTCAGGAAAAATTGGAGGCGACACGGAGAGGATAGAAATAAGATCAACATCTGCAGCTGGAGGAGAGGACCCAGCGGACTGCTGAAACTGGGTCCTCTGATCACAGCTGCAGTAGGCAAACAGTAATCCCTCTCCGTGTCGACGGTGATTTGGCCCCCTTCAACGGATTGTGGAGGAGCCCTCTCCATGGCAACAGAGGTGGGCGTTCCCAGGGTGACCCTAGCAGACCTCATGGCAGTTGGAGGGAAGATGGCTGCCGAGGACAAAGAGGGCTTCTCCCATCATTTCCCCACAGGATGACATCGTTTGCAGGATGTTGGTACTCCGCACTCTGGAACTGGAGGTGAAGCTGGCGAGCCGGGAGGGGAGAAGGACGTCAGCCGTGGAGTGTGTCTCTGCTTAGGCTCCTCTAGATACGCCCCCATACTCAGCCCAGGAAATTGCTGGAGCGCCGACACTGTAGACAACAGCTCAGAAAATTTGTGGTACCTCCACAGACCGGGATGCGCCTCCAGAATTCCCACCGCTCCATACACACTCTCCCAGGCTTGCTTGGGACCCCAGGCGGCGAGAGCCTCATCCACAAAACAGAAAAATGAAGATAGGTTTGGACCCCGATTGGTCAGTTCAAAGTTCTCTCTCCTCTTTCCTCTGGGAGGAAAGAGGAGAGAGAGAGAGAGAGAGAGAGAGAGAGAGAGAGAGAGAGAGAGAGAGAGAGACTTGACTTTTAAAAAAGGCTTTATTGTACATTTCAAGAATGCAAAAAGACCAATATCACTGGCCCAAGTGTGTCACATCTCAAAAGTGCAAACATAACTCATCCCCCTGACCCACAGACCACAAAACGTTCCCTACAGTCCATCTATTGATGAATGCCTCCAAATTGTCCACCATTTGATAGTAAGAGAACTCCACCTGTAGTCTGGCTTTCAACAAGACCTTGAAAGCAGACACAGGATCCACATTGCCAGCGTTGCTAGCCCGATTTTTCCTCGTCAGCTAGATGGCAAGTTTAGCAGTACCAGATAGGAAGTTCATCAAAGTGTGGGCAGCCTTCCTTGCCACTTTAAACTTTGGACCGTAAATGAACAAACCAAAAGAGAAACGTTCACCCAAAGCCTGAAACCACTCGCGCAAAATATCAAAAAGTCCAGATAAACGAAAACATTGAACAAACAAATGCTCCAGGGTCTCAACTTGGGAACAAAACAAACATTCCCCCCCCCCACAGTCGAGAGAGAGCAAGAGAGAGAGAGAGACTTTGACTTTTAAAAAAGGCTTTATTGTACAATTCAAAAACGCAAAAACACCAATATCACGGCCCCAAGTGTGTCACATCTCAAAAGTGCAAACATAACTCATCCCCCTGACCCACAGAACGCAAAACGTTCCCTACAGTCCATCTATTGATGAATGCCTCCAAATTGTCCACCCTTTGATAGTAAGAGAACTCCACCTGGAGTCTGACTTTCAACAAGACCTTGAAAGCAGACACAGGATCCACATTGCCAGCGTTGCTAGCCCGATTTTTCCTCGTCAGCCAGATGGCAAGTTTAGCAGTACCAGATAGGAAGTTCAGCAAAGTGTGGGCAGCCTTCCTTGCCACTTTATACTTTGGACCGTAAATGAACAAACCAAAAGAGAAACGTTCACCCAAAGCCTGAAACCACTCACGCAAAATATCAAAAAGTGCAGATAAACAAAAACATTGAACAAACAAATGCTCCAGGGTCTCAACTTGGGAACAAAACAAACATTCCCCCCCCACAGTCGGATTGAGGCGTGCTCTGTATTTATTCGTAGCTATTGCCCCATGCACAATCCTCCACTGGAGATCTGCTGTCCGTTTCTCAATAGGTAGCTTGTACATGCACCGCCAGCTGCCTTTCGGGGAGACCTCTGGCCCCAAAAAACCCGTCCACCTCGACTCTGTGACATCCATCAGAGAGCGCAGGTTCAGAACCTTCACACAGATGTGATACACCGTCCTTGTCCCGACAAACTGGAACTTTCCCAGGCGAGGATTTTCTGAAGGTCAGCAGGTGATCCTCTCCTCCCTGCCACTCCCCCACAGCTGGATTTATGGAAATGGCAGGAAAGGTGGACACAGTGTCGTCATCCCATTGATTGGAAAGAGTGCGGTTTGTTGCAAACGCTCGAAGCGGTTGTGGCAGGGCAGCGCACACGTCCCCCACCACCCTTTGCAGCAGTCTGACAGATGTAATTTTTGCACTCCGCCTCAGCGTATCCATCGATGTGGTCGACATCTTCATAAGATGACCCAGCTTGGTACAGCGTGCCTCCCTCAAACAAGTCCGCAGACTGACCGACTGCAGCACCTCAGCGTCGATGAATCGATTGAAAAACAGTGGTTCCTCGAACAGTCACATGCACGGTGTCTCGTCATGGAAGCGGGCTACAGTGAAGACTCGCCATGCATGCAAGACGGACGTGTAAAAAGCAGAAAGTCCAGTAAGGTCCACCTCCCCAGATGTCACGGGAAAGAGCTGCTTATCATAGCCCAAGCGACCAACTCTCCTCAGGAGCAGTTTAGCAGTGTCCATCCAGCAGGGTCCGCATCCGTAAAGGAGGCGTTGTGCAGTCCGAAGCCTGAAGCAGGCGATCTTGGAGTGTATGTCCACCAGGCCCTGTCCCCCCTCGGCCGCAGGCAGGTAGAGAACAGGCGCACGGACCCAGTGGTGACCAGACCAAAAGAAGTCCACAATGATCTTCTGAACCTCCTCCACGAGGCTCCTGGGCGGTGTCAAAGCCACAAGCCTATGCCAAAGAGCCGAGGCGACCAGATTATTGGCGACCAGAACCCTGCCCCTATATGACAGCTGTGGTAGCAACCATTTCCATTTTGAAAAGCGAGCACACACCTTGTCCTTAACACCCTCCCAGTTCTTTCATTCAAAAGCCTCCGAACCCAGAAAAACCCCCAACACTTTGAGACCTGCGGTCCCCCATTGAAGACCGCCGGGTAGGCGAGGGACGTCTTGACACGACCACTGGCCCACCAATAAACCCTCACTCTTGGCCCAATTCACCTGGGCAGAAGATGCCCTTTCATAAACTGACAAAGTGTCCACCAGACGCTGCACATCCCCGTGGGAGGTGATGAAAACGTTGACATCGTCCGCATAAGCAGACAAGACGATCGGGCGGCAACAGCTTGATGGCCCCGGCAGAACCAGACCACCCAGCCGAGTGCGCAACCTGCAGAGCAAAGGCTCAATAGCCAAGCTGTACAGCTGACTCGAGAGTGGACACCCCTGGTGTATTCCCCGGTGTACAGGGATTGGCCGACTCAGGCCTGCCCCCATCTTTGCCAAACACTCAGCTCCAGTATATAGCAGATTGACCTACCTCAAAAACATATTGCCAAAACCAAACCCCCTCAGGGTGGAAAACAAATAGGAATGGTCAACCCTATCAAAAGCCTTTTGTTGGTCCAAAGACACAATCCCGAACTGTAAGTCATGACATCTACTGAGCTGGAGAACGTCACGTATGAGGAAAACATTGTCCATAATGGTTCGGTCAGGAATACAATATGTTTGAGCCTTATCTACGATCAAACCCAAGACAGTGTTCAGTCTGTTTGCCAGGGCTTTAGAAAGCACCTTGTAGTCCGTGCAAAGAAGAGCCATGGGCCTCCAGTTTTTCAGCAGGGCCAAGTCCCCCTGCTTAGGCAACAGAGACAGCACTGCACGGCGGCAGGAGACAGGTAATGTCCCCTTACTGTGACAGGCAGTGAGAACGTCATAGAAGTGTGATCCTATAATATTACAAAAATGCTTAAAAAATTCTGAAGAAAGGCCATCAAGTCCAGGTGCACGTCCCAGAGCCATCTGATTAACAGCCACAGTTAACTCATCCAAAGTCAGGGCACAGCAGAGAGAGAGAGAGAGAGAGAGAGAGAGAGAGAGAGAGAGAGAGACTTTGACTTTTAAAAAAGGCTTTATTGTACAATTCAAAAATGCAAGAACACCAATATCACGGCCCCAAGTGTGTCACATCTCAAAAGTGCAAACATAACTCATCCCCCTGACCCACAGAACACAAAATGTTCCCTACAGTCCATCTATTGGTGAATGCCTCCAAATTGTCCACCATTTGGTAGTAAGAGAACTCCACCTGGAGTCTGACTTTCAACAAGGCCTTGAAAGCAGACACAGGATCCACATTGCCAGCGTTGGTAGTCCGATGTTTCCTTGTCAGCCAGATGGCAAGTTTAGCAGTACCAGATAGGAAGTTCAGCAAAATGTGGGCAGACTTCCTTGTCACTTTATACTTTGGACCGTAAATGAACAGACCAAAAGAGAAACGTTCACCCAAAGCCTGAAACCACTCACGCAAAATATCAAAAAGTGCAGATAAACAAAAACATTGAACAAACTCCAGGGTCTCAACTTGGGAACAAAACAAACATTCCCCCCCCACAGTTGGATCCAGGTGTGCTCTGTATTTATTTGTAGCTATTGCCCCATGCACAATCCTCCACTGGAGATCTGCTGTCCGTTTCTCAATAGGTAGCTTGTACATGCACCGCCAGCTGCCTTTTGGGGAGACCTCTGGCCCCAAAAAACCCGCCCACCTCAACTTTGTCACGTCCATCAGAGAGCGCAGATTCAGAACCTTCACACAGATATGATACACCGTCCTCGTCCCGACAAACTGGAACCTGCTCAGGCGAGGATTTCTGAAGGTCAGCAGGTGATCCTCTCCTCCCTGCCACTCCCCCACAGCTGGACTTATGGAAATTGCAGGAAAGTTGGACACAGTGTCGTCATCCCATTGATTGGAAAGAGTGCGGTTTGTCACAAACGCTCGAAGCGGTTGTGGCAGGGCAGCGCACACTTCCCCTACCACCCTTTGCAGCAGTCTGACAGATGTAATGTTGGCACTCTGCCTCAGCATTTCCATCGTTGTGGTCGACATCTTCATAAGATGACCAAGCTTGGTACAGCGTGCCTCTCGCAAACAAGTCCGCAGACTGACCGACTGCAGCACCTCAGCATCTATGAATCAATTGAAAAACAGTGGTTCCTCGAACAGCCACATGCCCGGTGTCTCATCATGGAAGCGGGCTACGGTGAAGAGTCACTATGCATGCAAGACGGACGTGTAAAAAGCAGAAAGTCCAGTAAGGTCCACCTCCCCAGATGTCATGAGGAAGAGCTGCTTATCATAGCCCAAGCGACCAACTCTCCTCAGGAGCAGTTTAGCAGTGTCCATCCAGCATAGTCCGCATCCGTAAAGGAGGCGTTGTGCAGTCCGAAGCCTGAAGCAGGCGATCTTGGAGTGTATGTCCACCAGGCCCTGTCCCCCCTCGGCCGCAGGCAGGTAGAGAACAGGCACACGGACCCAGTGGCGACCAGACCAAAAGAAGTCCACGATTATCTTCTGAATCTCCTCCACGAGGCTCCTGGGCGGTGTCAAAGCAACAAGCCTATGCCAAAGAGCCGAGGCGACCAGATTATTGGCGACCAGAACCCTGCCCCTATATGGCAGCTGTGGTAGCAACCATTTCCATTTTGAAAAGCGAGCACACACCTTGTCCTTAACACCCTCCCAGTTCTTTCGTTCAAACGCCTCCGAACCCAGAAAAACCCCCAACACTTTGAGACCGGCCGGCCCCCACTGAAGACCGCCGGGTAGCCGAGGGACGTCTTGACATGACCACTGGCCCACCAATAAACCCTCACTCTTGGCCCAATTCACCCGGGCAGAAGATGCCCTTTCATAAACTGACAAAGTGTCCACCAGACGCTGCACATCCCCGTGGGACGTGATGAAAACGCTGACGTCATCAGCGTAAGCAGACAAGACGATCGGGCGGCAACAGCTTGATGGCCCCGGCAGAACCAGACCACCCAGCCGAGTGCGCAACCTGCAGAGCAAAAGCTCAATAGCCAAGCTGTACAGCTGATCCGAGAGTGGACATCCCTGGCGTATTCCCCGGTGTACAGGGATTGGGCGACTCAGCCCTGCCCCCATCTTCACCAAACACTCAGCTCCAGTATATAGCAGATTGACCCACCTCAAAAACATATTGCCAAAACCAAACCCCCTCATTGTGGAAAACAAATAGGAATGGTCAACCCTGTCAAAAGCCTTTTCCTGGTCCAAAGACACAATCCCAAACTGTAAGTCATGACATTTACTGAGCTGGAGAACGTCACGTATGAGAAAAACATTGTCTATAATGGTTCGGTCAGGAATACAATATGTTTGATCCTTATGTACGATCAAACCCAAGACATTGTTCACTCTGTTCGCCAGGGCTTTAGAAAGCACCTTGTAGTCCGTGCAAAGAAGAGCCATGGGCCTCCAGTTTTTCAGCAGGGCCAAGTCCCCCTGCTTAGGCAACAGAGACAGCACTGCACGGCGGCAGGAGACAGGTAATGTTCCCTTTCTGTAACAGGCAGTTAGAAGAGAGATTTTTTGATTTTTCAACACACCTTTATTGTCACAAATTCAACAGAAAAACACAACAACTAAAACAACTAAAAGAAGCAATGGAAAAGAAAAATGTCTCACTGACAAGAAATCAAAGACACAAGCAACCAAACAAGGAAAACTAAAACAAAAAACTTGCTTCTTACATCAGGATTATACCATAGGTAATTTTCCCCTCCTTAACACAACACAGGATGTGCTTAAAGCACCACATAGCCTCAAAGGTTTCAACATTCTGCATCAGATGATAGTAATTGTAATCAATCATTATTCGAGCCTTAATCATGCCAACCAGCATGTCTTTTACATTACAATCCAGTATTTGTTCAATTTTTCTTTTTCTACTAACATAAATAGCCATTTTAGCCTGACCCAGGATGAAATTTAAAAGTTCACCCTTTTTCTTAGTTCTCTGCCTATATGGAAAACCCAAGATAAAAATCTGCAGGGAAAAGACTTCTCCAAACAGATAAAACAGTTTCCCCAAAAAAACAAACAACAAATGCAGTCTGTTACAGTCCAGAAAACAATGAAACACAGTCTCTTTCTGAGGACAAAAAGGACAAACCTCAACAACATTTGGGTTTAAAATGGAGATAAAAGCATTTACAGCCACAGCACCATGTAAAACTCGCCATTGTAGGTCTCCAACCTTCTTAGTTAATGGTGGTTTATAGAGTGCTCTCCAGGCAGGCCTCACCTCTGAACCCAAGCCCAAGTGTTTCCTCCATGGTGTATCAGCTCGACCTTTTAACTTATTTACATTTAAAACTTTCACCAAGAGTCCATACATTTTTTTACCCGGAGAGTCACAAATGTTAATGTGTTCAGAGTTTAAAAACACACCAGTGCCATCTTTAAAATCAGGAGATAAAACACTAAAAGGAAAAGGATCATCAGAAGTTCGCACAGAGTTTTTGCAGTGTAAAACAATAGCAGAGTGTTCTTCTGCAGACAGGCAGTCTCTCCAATCTTTCAGCAAATTCACTACAGTTCTGACTGAAGAAACGCCAAGAGCAGAGCACAGGGCAACAGCATTGTCCAAGTTAGGACCACATAAATTTACCAAGTGTCCCAGCGTTGTGACCTTTGCAGAAATGAACTTTTTTAAAACAGAAGGTCCTAAAGCATTGCTCACATCAAAACGGGTCCCGAACACAAGTGGTTCCTTTAAAAGCCAGAAAGGTGACAAGGAAGCCTGTGGAGAGTTCTTTTTAAAAAGTCCCCAGATTTTAAAAGCACTTTGGTAAAACTGGGGAAGTTCTGGGAGTTTTTGGCTCCTTAAGTCCATTAAAAACAGCGACTCCTCTAGTCCAAGCCCTCCACAGCGAGCCAGGACAGCCCTGGCAATAGGTCTCCACACAAGGTCCAGGGGGCCACTCAGCAGTCGCTGAATGAACTGCAGGCGGAAGACAGCCCCCCTGCTGGCCAGATGGATGAGCCCTTGACCACCTTCTTCCCTCGGTAAAAACAGGATGCTCTGTGGAACCCAGTGAAGACGGTCCCAGAAAAAGTCCACGACTATAGACTGCACTCTGGCCAGCAAATTGGGTGGAGGGTCCAGACAAGACAGTCGATGCCACAGCATCGAAGCAATCAAATTGTTGATGATTAAAACACGACCTCTGAAGGACAAGTTTGGCAGAATCCATTTCCATTTTTTCAGTCTTCCTTCAACTTTTTCTAAAAAACACTCCCAATTTTTCCCAGTAAAAGTCTGATTCCCTAAGAACACACCAAGATATTTAAAACCACCTTGTGTCCACGAGAGGCCACCAGGTAGGGCAATTTTTTGTGGTCTCCCCCCCCACCACAACAGCTTCACTCTTACCCCAATTCACTCTCGCTGAGGAGTATTCACCAAAAAGATTGACAGTTTTTAAAAGGTAGTCTACATCATTTTGATTTCTTGTAAAAACAACAACGTCATCAGCATAGGCAGACACTTTAAAAACAGAGTCAGAGTTGGGGACTTTAAAACCAGTGAGGCCTTGCCTTAGTTTACAAAGGAGGGGCTCAATGGCAAGAGAGTACAGCATACCTGAGAGGGGGCAGCCCTGTCGGACACCCCTCTCAACTTTGAAAGGAGCACTCAAACCACCATTAATCTTAAGAATACTCTCAATGTCTCTATACAAAGCCTGGATCATGGCGATGAACCCTGAGCTGAAACCAAAGGCCTCTAATGTCTGCCAAAGGTATGGATGTTCAACTCAGTCAAACGCCTTTTCTTGGTCTATTGAAATAAGACCAAGTTCTTTGACCAATGAGCTGGAGAGGTCCAAAACATCACGAATTAAAAAAATGTTGTCTGTAACCAACCTACCAGGTACACAGTAGGTCTGGTCTACATGTATGACCTGCTCCATCACCTTCCTCAGTCTGGTAGCCAACACTTTGGAGAGAATTTTGTAGTCAGTACAGAGGAGGGCCACCGGACGGCAGTTCTTAATGTCTTTCAAGTCGCCTTTTTTTGGAAGGAGGGTGAGGACTGCTCTCCTACAACTTAGGGGCAGGTGACCCTTCCGCAGACTGTCAGACAGTACTTCCAGCAAGTCCTCACAGATCTCAGACCAGAACGCCTTGTAGAACTCCGCTGGTAGGCCATCTATCCCTGGGGCTTTTCCACACTGAAGAGACTGGACAGCCACTGCCAGTTCTTGCAGAGTGATCCCGCTCTCCAGCTCCGCATTCACGCTAGCCATCACCTTTGGCAAGTCCGTCAAAAAATGACTCAGTGCATGTGGATTCTCAACAAATTCTTTCTTAAAGAGATCCTTGTAGAAAGCAACTGCAAAGTGACGGATCTCCGCAGACTCATGGATCGGCCGCCCGTCCTCGGAGCTAAGAGAGTGGATCATCCTCCTCTGACCATTCTTCCTCTCCAGACCAAAGAAAAAATGAGATGGAGCGTCCATTACTGCGATGTTCTGGAACCCACTGCGTACCACAGCGCCCCTGGCAGCCACACCCAGTAGGTCAGTTAAAACAGACTTTTTGCCATTGAGGGCCTCAAAATGTCCTCTTTCTCCTGTGGAGCCTGCCAAAGACTGCAGCTCCACTACTTCTTTCTCCAGGTCCCTGACAGACCTGGCCAAGTCTCCAGAGACATTGCAAGTATACTGTAGGCACAGATTCTTTATTTGGCTCTTCCCTACATCCCACCACTGCTGCAAAGAACTAAAATTTGATTTTGTTAATTTAAAATTACTCCAAAAAAACATAAAAGCAGTTTTAAAACTGTTATCCGATAAAAGTGACGTGTTAAAATGCCAGTATGCACTACTGCACTTTATATTCTTGATAAAAACACAACACTGAACCAGGGAATGATCTGTGAAGCCAACAGGGACTATAAAAGCACTTTTAAAAATGCTAAAATGGTGCTTAAAACTGTAAACCCTATCCAGTCTAGCTAAGGACAGAATATTGTCCTTTCTATGGCTCCATGTGTATTGTCTAGCCTTGCCATGAAAATTTCTCCACACATCACACAGATCATGAGCTTCTATGAGACCTTTTAAAACTCTTTTGGATGCAGCATGTGGCTCTGGGTGATTCCTATCCATAAGAGGATTTTCTGTACAATTAAAATCACCTCCCACAAATAAAAAGTCATCATTACTGCAATTTTTAATCGTGTCATCTAAAATATTTAAAAAGGCCAATCTTTCTGTGCCTACGGTTGGAGCATACACATTTATAAAAACAACTTTCACATTCTCAAAAACAGCTCGAACTTTTAAAATGTGGCCTGCAATTATCTCATCAATGTCATAAGAAAGTGGAATAAAATCTCGAGAAAATAAAATACCCACTCCACCACTACTGCTGCTTTTATGACTAAGAATAATTTCACCCTGAAATTCCCTCCTCCAGTCAGCAGCATTGTCCTCAGAACTATGAGTCTCCTGAACAAACAGAACATTAATTTTCTTGCATTCTGCAAGAGTAAAAACACTCGCTCGCTTGGACATTTCTCTTGCCCCATTGATGTTGAGTGTGCCAAAATTAAAACTGCACATGCATATAAAAGGGTAAAACCAATACAAAAACAGAAAAGAAAGAATGAGCGATAAAAGACTAATCATCCTGGGCAATTTGGTTCTTAACTTTTAGCACAAGCTTTTTTAGTCTGTAGATCTCCTGATCAGTAAAACTTTCCTGCTCAAGCTCTCCCCTATTTTTCATGTAGGCCCGAGCAGAGTCAACAAAACGTTTTTAGATCGGGGAAGAAATTTTCAACTTTAATCAGTCTGGGATCCCTTAGTGTCCTGCAAAAACTTCTGTATTTTTGTGAAGGGGTAACCGCCTCCACTGGCCACATCATCACTGCTTTCACCATCACTCTCTATCTCAGACCCAGCATAAGAATCTGGCTGAGATAGAGAAACCTCAGAACTGTCTTTGACAACCCTTTTTACTTTGCTCCTCTGCTGTTTGGTTTCCAAATTCTTTCGCTTGATTGAGATTTTACATAACTCTTCATCTAATTCGATGTCATCCTCGTCCTCCAACACTGACTCAGCCACCCTGGTAGCTGTTTCTTCCTGTCTTTCGCTCACCCTGTGCTGTGCTTTTATATTCATTTTTCTAGTCCCACCATCTACCTGGGCCTCATTTGGCTCATCTGTCTGATCCTCAGCGTGATCCCTCTCGGTAATCTCACCCTTGTCCACAATGTTGGTCTGTGCAGCAGCCCTGCGATGTGCTTTAACTTTCGCTGCTGTTTCATTTATGATCGACAGGCCGGCTGTGGCCCCGCGGCCTCGGCCGAAGCGCCCAACGGCGCGAAGCCACTCGGCCGCCAGACGGCCCCGAGGCCACGCTAGCGGCCTCCCCCGAGTGATCACCCCCCACTCCCTGAGGGCATGATCGAATCAAGTGTCCCCTCCATTCCGCAGCCGAAACACTTCATATTATCGGAGGTGACGTGGATGGTGTAATCAAAGCCGTCAATCCGGTATTTAAATACGAGGTTGAGGCTTTCCTCGCTATTCTTTAAAATCATGAGCACCTGCCGCCTAAAAGACATGACATGCTTTAAACGCGGGGACTTACAACCGAGAGGGATGTGCTTAATGGGGGACAAAAGCTGCCCGTGTCTCGACAGCTCCTTCTCCAACAGCTCATTCTTTAAAAATGGTGGGACATTTGAGATGGTAATTCTCTTCGCGGGATTCACCAGAGACAGAACAGGAACCAGTGTGTCTTTAATCACAACCCCGCTCTCCACTACCTGGTTAACTTTTTCAATACTATCCAGGAAAATCACCACGGCACTATTCATTCTAGAAGCTGATCTAACGCTCTCATAACCGACCAGCTCCCCCACAGCCAGACTACATTCCTCCACCGAGCAGCTGACAGCCGGTGTCAGTTTGACAGCATGCCGGCGTGTCAGCTGCTCAAAACCGGAGCCTCGCTCCAAAACCATGCTGACCAGCAGAGCTGGCAGCAGAAACCCCCCTCCCAGAACGTCTACCCCACCCCAGCTACAGAAAACAACAAAAATTAAGATTATTTAACAAAAAAACACCTTAAACACCAAAAGATAGAGAAAAGTTTGAAATAATTCACTCACGCTGTCACACGCTCTCAGCTCACACTCACGACCACACCCACTCAGAGAGAGAGAGAGAGAGAGAGAGAGAGAGAGAGAGACTTTGACTTTTAAAAAAAGGCTTTATTGTACAATTCAAAAATGCACAACACCAATATCACGGCCCCAAGTGTGTCACATCTCAAAAGTGCAACATAACTCATCCCCTGACCCACAGAACACAAAACGTTCCCTACAGTCCATCTATTGGTGAATGCCTCCAAATTGTCCACCATTCGTAGTAAGAGAACCTCCACCTGGAGTCTGACTTTCAACAAGGCCTTGAAAGCAGACACAGGATCCACATTGCCAGCGTTGGTAGTCCGATTTTTCCTTGTCAGCCAGATGGCAAGTTTAGCAGTACCAGATAGGAAGTTCAGCAAAATGTGGGCAGACTTCCTTGCCACTTTATACTTTGGACCGTAAATGAACAAACCAAAAGAGAAACGTTCACCCAAAGCCTGAAACCACTCCCGCAAAATATCAAAAAGGCCAGATAAACGAAAACATTGAACAAACAAATGCTCCAGGGTCTCAACTTGGGAACAAAACAAACATTCCCCCCCCCCCACAGTTGATATGAAAAGTGAAATCCTCCTAAAATGTGTGTGCTGTCTATGGAAGCATAAATTCTCCAAACTTTAGTGACTAACATATTCTACTTAATAAAGGAACAATGTCTCTACAATGTAACTGTGATTAATTTGTGATCGGCATGCAAAAATTAATTTCTTCTTGAAAATAAAGCAATACATATCAAATCATATCAATAAAAGCATTTCAAACTACAATTGTCCATCCCAGAGTTGGCCATATCTTCAAAAAGTGTCCTGAGAAATATTTCCTGAAAGATCAGAATCTTAAGATGAGAAATATTTAATTCATTGTTCACAATTCATATTTCAACTGCAGAGAGAAAAATTAAATATTTCTGAGTTGTCCACCAGAGGGCAATGTAAGACTGTTTGCGTTAAATGAGGTGTCATGAACCGAGCCGGGTTGTTCTTCGGGCTTGGTTCTGACCCACTGTGGCTCAGGTTTATTTGTGTATTTGTGTATTGTGTTATCTTTTGAGTTCTTGTAGTTTCTATGTCACTTGTTCTTTTTTACGTACCTGTAGCCACTGTTTTGGCCGGTAGCTGTTAGGCAGCCTCTGTTGACCAACATTCGTGTGGGTGTTGTCTGACACTTGCCGGTCCAACCACGCCCCCTCTCTCATGACAGCCAGCTGGTTCCACTCCGGTGATTTCTTTTCTCGCGCCTCGCCCAGGTGCGCCCAATCTGTTGTGCCAGCAATGCTTGTACTTAAGCGGCCTTTGCCAGTCAAGCATTGCTGGACCATTGTATTGTCCTATGAGGGGTGTCGGGAGCTACATTGTCACTACTCCTCAGTGTAGTTATTGGTTGTGTGTGCTCACCGGAAAGACTTGGACTACTCGGACTGCTCCTGTTCTGTGAGTATGAACTGTTAGCGATTCCACTTGCAGTTCAGCTGCTACGCTTTGGCACTTTGCCCAGTTTCTTTCCTCCCTAGTCAGTTGAGCGTCCTGGAGGACCTCTAAGTTTACCTGAGCAATTACGTTATTTTGTATTGTTTGTCTTGTGGCCACTGTGCACTGTGGTCTGCCCGCTGCACGTCCATCGTGTGAGCCCTTTAGTGCACACTGTAGCCTTTTTGTATGTCTTTGTTTTTGAACTGTTGCCTTTTGTTAATAAATGTGTTTGTGGTGTTTACCTGCGTTTAAATCCATCCCTCCTACTCACTCATTGATGCCCTGCGTAAAGCGCACGAGGAGGAATTGTGACAGAAGGGTCCATCCAAGCGTAGGATTTAGTGGGTTACACCACACACATAACTTTTTATTTATTTATTTATTTTCAAAACTCTATTTATTAGTTTTCAATGCAGCAAAATAAATGCATACAAGGGGTTAAGGCAAGTATTAAATGGTATCATTCAACAGAATAAAGCTCAGTTAAGTGATTCAATAATATAGGGAAAACTCATCCTCATTGAAATCAAGTAGATTACAGGGAACAAAGATCAGATTACAATACCCTCCCCCCTCATTACATATTTAAGTTAGAAATAACATTAAACATTAAGAAACAGAAGACAGCCAGTCAAACAAAATAAAAAAGACACACACAAAGCAAAAAAAAAAAAAAAAAAAAAAAATGCCATGCCCAAGAAAATCATGTAAGGTCAGAGATATTAGAAAAATCTAACTGTTTAACATATTTAAAAAAAATGGTCCCAAGTCCTATAGAATTTCACATTAGAGCTTTTTAACACATGTTGAATATTCTCCAGATTGAGAGAACTGAGGATTTCTTTTATCCACTGGGTGTGTGAAGAAGCTGTTGGAGATTTCCACTTAAGTAATATTGTACGTCTCTCCAACAAAGTAACAAAAGCTATAAAATCTGATTCTGTTGATGAAAGCGATACAGTCGAGGCAATCCCAAACAAACCCATCAAAACATTAGGTTCAGTATGTTTTCCAATAACATTTGATAGGGATTTGAAAGTTTCTGCCCAGAAAGGATTGTAAGGTAAGGCAAGACCAAGACATGTGGACATGGTTTGCTTGGAGCGAGGCGACACCTGTCACAGATTGGGTCTGTGTCGCTGTAAATTTTAGATTAATTTAACCTTAGTGAAGTGAAGATGGGTGTACAATTTAAACTGATTAATCATCTTGGCACAAATAGATGAATTATGTATTCTATAAAGGAATATTTTCTCCAAAAATCATCTGGAACATTATCGCCAACTCCGTTTCATGAGAGTTTTGATAGAATCCAGAGAGGCCAAACAAAAGGGAATGAATCAGGTGGATAGAATTGAGAAAATCTATTCCTTTAATTTACTAATAGGGTCAAGGAAGATGTCCAGAGGGGAATTATCAGTTGGACATTGGAAAATGAGGGAATGTTTTGGTCACATAACTTTTTATTTTTGAACTGTTTTTTTTCTTTTCATCCACCTGAGTACTGGAGCTCATTATGTCCCTGGCTTGCCGGCCTCATGCCAAGAAAGGGAAAAAGGCAGCAGGGTCTTCGACCGTGGAGGAGGAGTGGGCAGCAGAGTTTTTTTTTTCTGCAAGGATACTTGACCACATCACCAGGCACACGCGTCATTGTCTTGCATGGGCCAGGGAGCATTTGCAATGGACAAAGCACCAGTGGGCCTCAGTGCTGTTCTCTGATAAAAGTCGATTCACACTGAGCAGAAATGATGGCAGCCAACAATGTTGGAGATGTCAAGGAGAGCACTATTCATCAGCCACTGTTGTCACCAGACAAGCCTTTGGTGGTAGTGGTGTTACAGTCTGGGCAGGTGTGTCTAGTTAATCCAGAATTGCCCTACACCTTGTGAATGGTACAGTGACAAGCTGATACTATCTGAATAACATCATTATTCCAGTCATTGTGTTCCTGCATGAACAACACAGGCCTTATTTCATCTTCATGGGCGACAATGTTCCAGCTCATCAAGGTCACATCATGAGGGAACGGCTGCTGGAGGCTGGGGTACCTCAAATGGAGTAGCCTGCACTTTCTCCAGACCTGAATCCCATAGAAAACCTATGGGATCAGCTGAGTTGCCGTGTAGAGGCTCGTAACCCTGCATCCCACAACCTCAATGACCTGAGGGCTGCCCATCGACAAGAGTGGAATGCCATGTCTCAGCAGACAATAAGTCGACTTGTGAACATCATGAGATGTTGTTGTCAATCTGTAATTGATGCTCAAAGGCACATGACAAGTTATTGAGACATTGACATTTTTTAATTGTGGTATACCCACCACTGTTGTTGGCCTTTGTTTCAATAAATTTGTTTGAAATGAGGAAATCACCATGGTCAAATGCCTCTACTTACATGCCCTACTTTCATGATATAATATCAACTGTAGGCTTGGAACTTTTTATTTTTTCCATAAATTTCACCCAAAAGCCAAATATCCCTAACTTTTTGTGAGTAGTGTATATTTGGCTCAAACACAACACTGGTCATCGCCAAAAGAACACCATACCTGGACTTCCGGTCTGGACGCCATGGCGACTGCAGCTTAACACTGAAGCTCTCAGACTCAATCCAGGATAACACCTTGAAAATCAAACTTAACGGATTTTTGGAGGAGTGAAAATCAAAAGACAAAATCATCATGTCTAAAGGAAAACAGAAGAACCTGAAATTCTCCAGGCTAGGACACGTATCGGCCGGAGAATCTGAACTGGAAGATCCCCGTTCAGAAGACGAGGAGCTGGTGATAGCTAACAAAAGGGTTAGCCTGAAATCACTATTTGAGGAACTACGACGATTTCGCCGAGATGTTACGGCCGAATTTCGGGAATTCAGAGAAGAATTGAAAAGGACAAACAGCAGAGTGGACCAGGCCGAGAACCGAATCTTGGAAACAGAGGATCGAATAAAAGTGCTCGAAGATTCTGTGCTGGACCTACGCAAAAGACAAGCAGCTATAGAGGCTAAGCTAACCGACCAAGAAGGAAAACAAAGAAGAGACAACATAAGAATTCATGGTCTGATAGAAGGAACCGAAAATGGTTTTAACTCAATGGCAGAATGCGTGGAATCCTTACTAAGAGAGAAATTGGATATTCCACAAACCACCGACTTGAAGATAGAAAAGGCACATCGTTCATTAGCCGCTAGGCCGGCGGCGGAAGCGCCCCCACGTTCGGTGTTGGTAAGATTTTCCAATTTCAAAATAAAACAAGAGGTTGTAAGACTGGCCTGGCAGAAAAAAGGATTTATGCACCAGGAGAGAAAAGTCTACGTGGAACACGATTACGCCCCGGAGGTCCTTAAAAAGCGCAGGGAATACAATGACGCGAAAAAGGTGTTAAGAGAGAAGAAATTGCGCTTTCAGACACCATTTCCTGCGAAGTTAAGGGTCTTCTACGCGATGAAACGTGTCTCTATAATTCGGCGGAAGAAGCAACAGCTGACATGGCGAGAAGAGGGCTCCGGTAACGGTGTTTAAACCCGCAGCAGACCCGAGTGAGAAGATCAAAGCGCAAACATGGACAACACAAAAGACCCTCAAAATCCACGGACCAGCAGCGGGAAACCCAGCACCAGAGCGTCGCGGATAAACTATCCGTTTTCAGGTTGGAATAGCGACCTTTTTTTTTTTTTTTTTTCCTTTCTCTTGATCAATCCGCACATCCAACCCCCCTCATACAAGGTAACAAACATTAAAGGAGATGCATATTCAGCATGTGGTAAAACATTTCATGGAACAATCATATTATTTGAAACAAATAAGTCTTTGTAATAAAAAAAAAAAAAACTTGTTAAAATAGAAATGTGACAATAATCCACATGTTCTGCTCATACTAACAAATACTGTTTTTGCGTTGAATGTTTGATGTGATGGGGTGGGAGGGTGCACACAATTTCACAGGGGTTTAGGCATAAAAGGAAAAAAAAAAAAAATCATTACAAGTTTGGATGGGTTCTGAAACTCACGTTAAAAGCATGGGACTACTTTCAGTGGTACGAGAGGGCCCTCAACACGTACAGAGTTTGAGGAATTTCCCTCAGAGCCTTCACTCCATCAAGGCTCTTACAGGGTCTTTAAAAAGACCTCAGCTCAGGATGTTCTTTTGACAGTTTTTTGTTTTAAAGTTTTTTACACTATGTTCTTAATGTTTTTCTTGTTTTAATGTTCTTTCAGTTTCTGAGTAGCACAAAAGAGGGCCACCACACAGTTATACTAAACAAAACAACACAATGGAGAAACGGGTGTAAACCAAAATAATTTCATATATGTACAAAGGGATCCTGAATCCAGTTAAAAGATCCAAGATTCTAGGCAAAATGAAAAAAGACAAAGCAGGAATAATACTTTTACAAGAAACCACCTAACAGACGTGGAACACAAATAAACTCAGTAGACAAGGGTTTAAAATGATCTCTTCATCTTCATATAAATCAGGGAGGAGGAGGGGAGTAGCGACATGGATATCAACCAAAATTACATTGAAAAAAAAATCAGAACACAAAAGATAAAGAAGGGAGATACAGTTTGGTAACTGGGCGGCTAGTAGGGAGAAGATATCACCCTGCTGAATGTGTATGCTCCCCCCAGGGGGCTACTGGAAATTTTTATAACAATGTATTCGACCTAATGATAACTAAAGCTCAAGGTTTAGTGATATGTGGTGGGGACTTCAATCTTAGACTGAATCCATACTGGGATGCTTCTGGTAATTCCACCACTCAAAATACACCCAAAACCGCAAGACTCGGATGCTACTAAAAGAAATGGGAAGCTGTGATGTGTGGAGGGGAACTCAACCCCAGTGGGTAAAAGACTATACATTTTACTCAACTCCACATTCATCTTACTCAAGGATTGACTATTTTTTATGTTTAATAGAGACATTGTAGAGTAAAAACATGTAAATAGGACTGATGGATCTCTCCGACCACAGTCCGATCTACATGGACTTAAATATCCAAAAATACACAAATATACATTTTCTTGAGGTTAAATTCAAATGTCCTGAAAGGACCATTGAAAGATGAATTGGAGTCAGATATTCTCAGATATTTGGAAGATAACGATAATGGAGAAGTATCCCTTTAATACTGTGGGATGCATGTAAAGCTGTAATAAGAGGAAAGATTATTGCAAAACTGGCAACCCAAAAGAAACTAAGACAAGAAAAACTATCCACATTAGAGTCAGAACTTAGGAACCTAGAAAAAGAACACAAAGGCAACACTCATTCTACTGACTCGCTCAAGATTAAGGAAATAAAAACCAAATAAATGAGATCTACACAATAGAAATCCAGAAGAAACTTACATTTCTGAAACAAAAATACTATGAAGCAGGCAGTAAATCGGCAAAATTGCTAGCCTATAAATTGAGGAAACATCAAACAGAAAGAGCAATCTACAAAATCAGAGACCCAGTATCAAAGGAAATAAAATTCAGAATTCAGGATATTCTTAAAAACTTCGAGAATTACTATAAGAACTTATACTCCCACAAAAAACATAAAAACGCATCCGAGGCATTCCTAACACATCAACCTTCCCGCAACTTACGGAGTCACAAATAAAACACTACTGTCAGAAAATACATCCTAAAGAATTGGAAAAAGCAATTATGAAACTTAAACTAACAAATCCCCAGGAGCTGATGGCTATACAGCAGAGTGGTACAAAACCTTTAAACAGCAACTATCTCCTCTCCTCCTGAAAACATTTAATTAAGTCCTCCACACAGGGGAAATCCCCCCCTCCCTGGAGAGAAGGGGTCATTGCAGCTTATACCTAAACCCTGCAAAAGGATAAACTAGAGTGCTCCAACTACAGACCAATCAGTGTACTAAATCAGGACTATAAGCTTTTTACCATTATCCTTGCCAAAAGGTTAGAGAATATACTGACAGACCTAATTCATATAGACCAACAGGTTTTATAAGACAAAGACAGACACAAGACACATTCGACGCACTTTACACATAATTCATCATATAAAAAAATATAACTTAAATGCAGGCTATTAGGATTAGATGCTGAAAAAGCATTCGATTCGGTTGACTGGTCTTTTCTATACAGAATCTTATCCAGTTTCAATTTTCATAACAACTTCATTAGAACTATACAGGCATTATATAAAAAACCAACAGCTAAAATAAGGATTAACGGTAATTTATCATCATCTTTTGAACTGGAAAGTGGATGTGTCAGGGCTGCCCCCTGTCTCCACTGCTCTTTGCCATCTTCATAGAACCTCTGAGCCAATGGATAAGACAAAACCAAAAAATTCAAGGTATTACACTGGTCAGAAGGAACATAAAAAGCACTCTTTGCTGATGACATTTTAATATACCTAGGGCAGCCGGGACACTTCTTTACCAGAACTAACCTCAGTTTTTTCAGAGTATGGAGATTTATCGGGTACAAATTAAATATGCATAAAACCCAAGTTTTAACATTCAACTATGACCCAATCATTATTCACTAAGCAAACCCTCCAAAACTAACTGGGAGTCGGAATCTATGAAATATCTGGGGGTCAATATCCCGAAACAACTCAACAAAATTATATCACTATCTATGATCCACTGGTGACAAAATAAAATCTGACCTAGCAAGATGGAATATGATACCATTCTTGGTATTGCACAAAGAATTGAAGCAGTCAAAATGAATATACTTCACGTCTTCTATACCTTTTTCCAACAAATACCGGTAGAACCTCCCAAAAAAACATGGCAGGAGCTGGACAGAAGGATCTCAAGATTCATATGGCCAGGGCAGAGACCTAGAATCAGATATAGAACCCTACAGCTAAACAAAGACAAAGGTGGGCTCGCGCTGCCAAATATCAGGGACTACTTTAAAGCCGCACAATTAAAACTTTAGTAGAGATATGTAACCCAGTCTACTCTGCACAATGGAAGGAGATCGAATGCCAATAACAAGTGACATCCCCTACAGGCGATAATAGGGAACAAAGTCTTACCTAAGCTTTTGAATAACACTAACCCGTGTATAGAGACCCCGCTAAAAATTTGGTTTAAGATAGTCAGAGAGAATCAAACTAAAGAGCCCTATCGACTTCTGCAAATGGATCGCCTATGATCAGGACTTACTCCTAAATAAAACAGACCACCAGATTTAAAAAGTGAAGGAGAAGGCGGCTGATAAATATTACGATTTTTTTAAAGGGCAAATCCTTAAGAAGTTTTGAAGATTTGAAAAAACAAGGCCTAATAAATCAAGACCTTTACAGGTTCTTCCAGCTTAGACACCACATAAACAATATACTTAAAAAGGAGGTTTTGGAAAGGGCCCAGTCAGGTGTTCTGAAGGTCTTCTTAAATGGCATATAAAGGGATCCCAGGGATCAGATACATTTCTAAAATATACCAAGTCTTCAAGACTTAAAAGGAGACAACACATCTTATATAAAAGAGAGATGGAAAAGAGGGGAATTTCACTTTACATCTGGAATATGGGAAAGCTAAATAACAGCAATGGGAAAAGTACCTCATCCCTGCAGTGGAGAGAAATTTGGGATGGATAAACTTGCAAGATTTTTCAGAACACCTGCAGCAAATCAAATTTTACCCATAAGGGATTGAACTGTTGGCGCTTGTGTGGTGAAAAGACTGCAAATCATTTTCATGTGTTTTGGTCATGCCCAGTTATCCACCAATACTTGGACCAATGTACAGAGAAATATTGGGGAAAATATTCAAAATTACAGTTCCCTTTTCTTTTGAACTTTGTATTTGGGTGTACTACCGGACTCACTGGAAAGACGAGGAGAAAAATACTTATTCAATGTTTTAATATTGGCAAGCAAAAAAGCTCTAACTAAAAAAATGGATGTTGAAGGACTGTCCTACACCTGAAGATTGGACTAACGTGATCCAAGACATTTACTCGATGGAAAAGTTGACATTCGCACTGAGACAGGACATGGATGGGTTCATGAACTTTTGGCAACCCTGGACCGCATATGTGTCTTTCCCTTTAGATCTAATCTTTGACAAATACCATTTCAATAATGGTTTCTGCTCTTTGTTCCAATGCTACTCAGATGCTCTGTTATCTTTATTTACTTACTTTTTCTTTTTGTTTGTTTTTTACTGGTTTGTTTGGTTTTTTTTTGTTTTTTGTTTTTTTTTTTTTTTTCTATTTAATTTCACTTTTCTTTAACTTTAAAAAAAAAAAAAAAAATAAGGGGTGTTGTAAGAATTAATCTTCCAATGTTGTCAGATATCAGAAAATAAGGGAACATGTGATATAAAATGTAAACACTGCATTGCTGTAACGACCTGTATACCCTTTACAAAAACTTAAATAAAAAAAAAAAAAAAAAAAAGAACACCATACCTTACAGTGAAGCATGGTAGTGGCAGCATCATGCTTTGGGGCTGTTTTTCTTCAGCTGGAACTGGAGCCATAATCAAGGTAAGGGAATTATGAACAGTTCCAAATACCAGTCAGTGTTGGCACAAAACCTATAGGCTTCTGCCAGAAAGCTGAAGATGAAGTTGAACTTCATCTTTCAGCAAGGCAATGACCCAAAGCACACATCCAAATCAACACACGAATGGCTTCACCAGAGGAAGATTAAGGTTTTGGAATGGCCCAGCCAGAGTCCAGGCCTGAATCCGATCGAACATCTGTGGGGTGATCCCTCGCAATCTGACAGATTTGGAGCGTTTTTGTAAAGAAGAGTGGGCAAATATTGCCACTTCAAGATGTGCCACACTGATAGACTCTTACCCAAGAAGACTGAGTGCTGTAAAAAAAAGCCAAAGGTGCCTGCAACAAAGTATTAGTTTAAGGGTTGTATATTTATGCAAACCAGGTTATTGCAAGTTTTTTTTTTATTTTCCCCTTAAATATTTGTTTGTTTTTCAATTGGTTGTATCGGTTATAGGTGACATTAATGGTGGAAAAAGTTTTGAAATGATTTAGCTTGGTCTCATTTTTTACATCACCAAAGGCTGGCATTTGAACAGGGGTGTTTAGACTTTCTCTATCTCCCTGTATGTGTCTTTAAACACCCGATCTACATTGTCAAGAAATAAAAGGATGACTTCCAAATTCTGGGGAAAAAAATACAGAAGGAGAAAAAAACAATACTTTCAGATAGTTTTAAAAAGTAAATAAGAGCACTTCAAGTCCAAAAAGCATTCATGTCATTGCACTTCAAAATCCAAGACCAAATCAAAAACAAATGGCTGTCATGTCCTGGTGACTGGCATGATGATGTTAGCTGATAAAAATAGCTGATTGTCACAACAACATCACGTGACCTTCTGACGAAGGGCTGCAAGAAGTGGCTGAAACATGTTAAGGTAAAAACAACATTTTTCACTGTCTGACAGAAAAGAAAATATTTTTATTATTATCATTATTATGACATGATAATGTGTTTATTTATCCTGGTCTCTCTATACTGTCAAATCTGAAGCAGTTTGTTGAACAGATAACTCTAATAAAATTCACACACAGCAACAAAAAGCTGTATTACATTCTTAGAAGGTTATAATGTTTCAAATAAAGGGTCTGTACCATTTGTTTGTGGCCCCCTGTGATTGAATTGTCTCTGATAATGTTACTGTCAGACTGCAGTGGGGGCTTTTATCTTCATATGCAATTTACTGTGGGCAAAGGAGCTCTTTTATCTTGCTGTTGATTTTAATAATAAAATGGCTATAATGTCTATTTGCCACATGCATGAAAACATGGGCAATGAAATCTGTGGCTCAAACATGAAAGCCCTGAATGGTGCACCAAAGCTAAAATACTGCAGGATACATGAAAGAAATCAAAGAGAATGGTTATTTTATTTTATTTTAAGACTTTGATTCTCTGCTTCACTCTGTCTAAGACAAGAACAGATTTTCTGATTTGATGCATCAGCAAAACTATTAGAAATCCCTTTACAGTTTATTACTACACTATATAATTGTCATTACAACATGGTTTTTCTTTACATATTTATACCAGGTCGCTGCATTCAAACAAACATTTTAATGAAAGCATGTGTACGTTTTATAGACTCAGATCCATCATTGTTTAGTCTGCACAAGAAGTTCCTCCTGGGAACTGCAAAAGCTAAAACTGTTCTGCAAAGGACCATCTATTAAACTGCTAGGAGATCCCGTGCATTAAGTGCCTTATATGAGTCAGCTGCATTAAAACCTTATTTCTTTTTTCCTGTTTCCTGCATCCTTTCTCTTTTTTTCCTGTTAAATACTGAAAAAGCTTAAGTATAGAAATGTATTAAAAGTGAGTGGAGGCATCACTCTGGAGGATACAAACTACTTCTTTTACAACAAACAAGAGAGTTGGAGCTCTTTGATTCCAACTTTGAAGGGTTTAAACGTTTGAAAACCCAACATTCTCCACTCTGAGTGAGCACAACTTTATTTTTTGAAATAGGATACAGTTCTTAGGGCTTACTTACACTAAAATTTACCATGTTAATATTTCAATAGAGTATATTGTAAGTAATCTGGAAATTGTACTGAAGTAAAAGTAATGTTGTCTTATTGAATGAATGAATGAATTTTTATTTCGGATAGTACATTACAGGTTAAAAGAAACTGTATAATATAACAACAAGGTCAAATTAGACAAAGACTCCTTCTACTATACAATTCCACGTGAGTTATCCGAAATGGGTGATGGCTGAAGCCGCAGCTTATATTGCCCACCCATATTCCATCCAAGAATTCAAAGGAGAAAAAAAGAGAAAACAAGACAAGAGCGATTACAATTTAAAACAAGGCTAAGACAAAAATATGACTGAGAGAAAAAGAAAACTGAGCTAGTCTAAGTTAAGCGGTTACTATTCAAAAACAAATCTAAGACATAGTGTCACAGAGAAAAAAGAAAAACTAAGCTATAACACAACACAGGCTGGAAATGTCAATCCTTATGTGAGTTTACATGTCGTCTTGTAAATATGTTTGGAGTATTTCTTCCTTTAGTTTTTGTTTAAATTGTCCAAGCTTTGTACATGATTTTAATTCAGGTCCAAAATCGTTCCATAATCTGACACCTTGCACTGAATACAGTGTTGCTTGGTAGTTGTTCTCACTGTAGGCTTTTGAAATATACATGTTCCTCTGAAGTGATATCGTTTCTCCCTTGTTTGGAACAACTTTTGGATATTTGCGGGCAGTGATAGATTCTTCACTTTGAACATTATTATTGCGGTTTTAAAGTCGATCAGATCTTTCAACTTGAGAGTTTTTTGTTTAAGAAAAAGTGGGTTTGTTGGTTCCCTGTAAGCTGCTTTGTTGATTATTCTAATAGCTCTCTTTTGAAGCATAAAGAAGTGGATATTTGTTGTTTTATATGTATTTCCCCATACTTCATTACAATATGTCATGTATGGGAGTTATAATGAATGATACAAGGTGTATAGTGTGGGTTGATTCAGCAAATTTTTCACTCTGTGTAATATTGCAATTGATTTGGATACTTTACCTTTTATATAATTAATATGTGGGCTTCCAACACAGTTTTGTTATCAATTATTACTCCAAGGAATTTAGTTTCGGATACCCTTTCAATCTCTACACCATTTACACTGAGTTTGGGTACTGGGTAGTTGTGATGGTTGTTAAAGACTATAAATTTTGTCTTGCTTAAATGAGCGTTAATTTGTTCGAATCAAACCACAGTTTCAGCTTTCCTAATTCCTTTCCGAGTGTATCCAGAAGTTGTTCAAGTTGTTTCCACTGCATAGCAGGTTAGTGTCATCAGCAAACAATATTAAGTCCATTTTTCTGAACTTTACATATATCATTTATATACATATTGAATAATAATGGTCCCAAAACTGAACCCTGTGGGACTCCACAGGTGACCTTCAGTAGCTCTGAGTTTTTGTTGTTAACACATACAAACTGATATCTATTCTTTAAGTAACTTCTTAACCAGGACAGTTGCTACCCCTCTGATACCACAATTTTGTAGTTTCTTTAATAATAGATTGTGATCTACTGTATCAAATGCTTTTTTAAGATCCAGGAATACTCCAACTGAATACTCTTTATTTTCAATGGCTGTTGATATGTTTTCTGTAAATTCCATTAAGGCATATGCTGTTGTCCTTTTGTGTCTGAACCCATATTGCTGCTCACACAATAAATCATTCTTCAGTATGAAGTTGTCAATTCTCTCATAGAATATTTTTTCAAGTATCTTGGAAAATTGCGGTAATAGTGAAATTGGTCTGTAGTTGGAGAGTTCCCCTCTGTCGCCTGTCTTGTAAATCGGAATTACTTTAGCTATTTTCATTGCATTGGGAAATATACCTGATTGGAGAGACAGGTTACAGATATACGTCAGTGGTTTCACTATGCATTCGATAACAGTTTTGACTAGTAGCATATCAATACCATCGCAGTCAGTAGATTGTTTTACTTTTGAACGATTTAACAATTTCAATGACCTCTCTTTCGTCTGTGTTCTTTATGAAGATGGTGTCTTTTACAGCAGTGTTATTGCATATTGAATCACCTGTTGGCACCGTAGTGGGTATTTCTCGGGCCAGTTTAGGTCCACTGTTAACAAAAAATTATTAAATTCATCTGCAGGTGAAGCTATATTCACATTCGGAGTCGATTTATTATTATTATTATTTATTTATGTTGTCTTATTATAATGATTACTCAAATACAAGTAAGAGTAATCACCAAAAGCTTATGTCCTAAAAAGGTTACTTGAGTAATGAGTAATTACTTGTCACTTTCCAATTTGTGAAGTTGTTCTTATAATTTTTTTCTTTTCTCTCGTGAATTCATTGCTTTTTACGTTATGACACTGGGGGGTTTTGCTCATAAATTTACAATTTTCTCACCGATTTGTTTTTGCCTTTTCCCATAATAAATTTGCAAGATTTTTCTTGTAAATCAACAGCGTTTCACATAAATTTGCAACTATTTCTCATACTTTTTTATACCCCACTGGTCAAAGACCAAAGGGGGATTGTGTTATGGCAATGTCCGTCCATCCGTCCCACAAAAGGTACCTGTTTTGTAAAATCAACTCCTCCTATGGTTTTGTTCCAAATGTTCTGAAACTTGGTACCAGTGTTTGATATACTCTGATGATTCACATACTGCAGTTTGGCTCCGATTGGTTTCTTTTTGGAGGAGTTATAGCCCCTGACTTACAATGTTATACTTTTACCTCACTTAATAATATTGTTCCATAACTTGATATGCTTATTTCACTTTGTTTGGCAGACTACTTATATCAGCTAGTCTCCTGTTGAATTCCAGATGTTGAATAGTTATTTTCTCAAAATATGTTAGACTGAGGATAATAAAAACACCCTATCTATGGCTGTGTTGTGAGACATGTATATGTTGGACACTGCATATGTGATTTAACCACGATGAAGGAGAGCCAGCCCCCTGCGGTGCGGAGCCACAGAGCCTGGACCCCCTGCGGAGGACAGGGGACAGAAGACTTCCTGACCACTGAGGCTCGGGAAGAGAGAAGGGGGAGTTATGTAAATAAAAGGCTAATGAATGTGAATAAAGAGACTTTGATATAGATGTGTGATTTCCCCCGCGAGGGAAATGGTTTGATGTGAGAAGGTTTAAATGAGAGAACTTTGGTGTGTTCACTCTCTTTGTTCGCTGCTCAAGAATAAGAGCAGACCGTGGAATGATTTCTTGAATAAACTGAAATGAAAGACAATTCGGTTTCGTTATTCAAGTCTCCCCACATTGGTGACTGACGACGTTGAGAATGAACGAAGAAATTCTCAGGGTCCCGGACTCACAGCGCTCAGAGCTGGCGAGCGCAGTGGCCGTTAAGCTGCCTGATTTCTGGCAGGATAACCCACGGTCGTGGTTTCTGCAAGCAGAGTCGCAGTTCGCGCTCGCAGGAGTAACGGTGGATGACACTAAGTTCCACCATGTCATCGCTAAACTGGACAACAGCACAGCTCGGTGCGTGCAAAGCTTGGTGGAGCAGCCACCCGCGACCGACAGGTACGGCAAGCTGAAATCCACCCTCATCAAGTTTTTCACCCCCTCGGCTGAAGTGAGGGCGAGGAGGATCCTGTCTTTGCTAGACCAAGGTGGACACAGGCCGAGCGCCCTGATGGAGGAGATGATACAGCTGAGAGGGTTGGACAACGATGATTTCATTTTTCAGTTCATCTTCCTCTCCAACCTCCCGGCGCATGCGAGAAGCACGCTGGCCGGCAAAAAGTGTCACACCCTGGAGGAGTTCCGGGAGCTGGCCCAGGAGGCAGACGGGATCCTGGACGCCTGCGGCGGGCAAGCAACCACAGCAGCGACCCGAGACAGCGGGGAGCCAGAGGCGGCAGAACCAGACTGGCCGACGATGGCGGCAACACGGCCGCGACGAGGGGGAGCCAATAGCCCGGCGACAGAGGCGCGGGCACGACACAGCGGAGGAGAAGATCTCTGCTTTTACCATCGGAGGTTCGCAGAGAAGGCACGCAGGTGTGTGCCGCCCTGCATCTTCAGGAGTTCGGGAAAACGGCAAGACCGGGGGTCGCTAGCAGCTTCGACCCTCGGAGAACGCAACAAGCTGCTCTACATCACGGATGCGCGCTCCGGACGAGTGTTCCTCATTGACACCGGAGCACAAGTGAGCTTCATCACCCCAACATACGCGGACCGGGTAGCTGGACCCCACGGTGACGGAGCTACAGCGGCAAATGGCTCGAACATCAACACCTACGGGAGAAGGACCTTGCCTTTATGCTTACATGGCCGCACATATGAATGGACTTTTGTAGTAGCGGCGGTGAGTTTCAACATGTTGGGCGCGGATTTTTTGTGTTCACACAATCTGTTAGTTGATCTTGCTAATAGACGGCTGGTAAATGCACTCTCTTTTTACTCTCTCCCCTGTTCAGCTCGAGTGTCCCCGCCACCAGTACAGACCCACGTCGCTACAGCAGGTGGTAAGTTTCACACACTCCTCACCCAATTTCCAGCGCTCACTGTGCCCACTTTTTCAGCGACGGTCGCGAAGCACGGGGTGAAACACTTCATCCCCACTTCTGGTCCTCCCGTGTTTGCAAAAGCTCGGCGCTTGGATGCAGTTAAGCTCGCCATTGCGCGCGAGGAGTTCGCCAGCCTGGAGAGGCTGGGCATCGTTCGTAGGTCGAAGAGCCCGTGGGCTTCGCCGCTGCACATGGTACCGAAAGCCGATGGCTCCTGGAGACCGTGCGGGGATTACCGCAGGCTAAACAACGCTACGGCACACGATCGTTATCCCATCCCGCACATTCAGGATTTTTCGGTGCACCTGGCGGGGGCGCGCATTTTTTTCAAAGATTGATCTAGTTCGCGGCTATCACCAAGTCCCGGTCCAACCGGAGGACATTCCTAAAACAGCGGTAATAACCCCGTTCGGACTTTTCGAATTTTTACGCATGCCGTTTGGTCTCAAAGGGGCGGCGCAAACATTTCAGCGGATGATGGATGCCGTGTTACGCGATCTCCCTTTCGTGTTTGTGTACCTCGACGACATTTTGGTCGCGAGTACTTCAGAGGACGAACACGAAACGCACCTCACAGCAGTTTTTAGGAGGCTGGGAGAGCACGGCTTAATAGTTAACCCAGCCAAGTGCCAGTTCGGCGTTGAGCGGATTGATTTTTTGGGTCACCCCGCGTCTCCCCGGAGGGAGCGGTTCCGTTACCAGAGAAAGTACGCGCGGTAGCGGATTTTCCCCGTCCACAAACGGTCAAATCACTACAGGAATTCTTGGGGATGGTGAATTTTTATAACCGGTTCCTGCCCCACGCAGCTCAAATCATGCAACCGTTATATGCCGCGCTCAAAAAACAAAAGCCGACCCAGGCGGTCGAATGGTCCCCGGAGCGGGAGCGTGCGTTCACAGAGGTTAAAAAAGCCTTGGCTGACGCTGCGCTCCTGGCCCACCCAGACCCTGCAGCACGTATCGCGCTGACGACAGACGCTTCAGATTTAGCCATAGGGGGCCGTTATTGAGCAACAGGTAGCCGGAGTTTGGCAGCCTTTGGCTTTCTTTAGCAAATCTTTAAGCGCGGCTGAGCGAAAATACAGCGCGTTTGACAGAGAACTGTTGGCGCTGCATTTGGCTATTCGTCATTTCCAGTTCTGGCTGGAAGGACGGTGCTTCACCGCTTATGTGGACCACAAGCCGCTCACATACGCCATGGCCAAAATTTCAGATCCGTGGTCCGGCAGGCAGCAGAGGCAGCTGGCCGCAATCTCGGAATTTACCACTGACATTAGGCACGTCGCGGGCAAATTCAATGTAGTAGCGGATTGTCTCTCACGCGCGTTCACGAGCCCGACACGCGCAGAGGCAGAACGGGCCACCGTGACCGCGCCGCAGGAGAGCGGCACGGTGGCGCGCGCAGCCCCGGTGCACGTGGGTATAGATTACGCAGCCATGGCAGCGGACCAGGGGGCGGACGCAGACGTGCGCGCGCTCCAGTCTGGACCAACAGGGTTGAGGCTGGAGAGCAAGTGTTTACAAACCGGTATGCCCCCCCTGATCTGCGACATGTCGACGGGGCGCCCGCGTCCGGTGGTTCCGGCCACGTGGCGCCGCCGTGTTTTTGACTCGGTCCACTCACTGGCGCACCCGGGGGTGCGCGCGTCGGTGAAACTAGTGGCGGAAAAGTTTGTTTGGCCGTGCCTGCGCAAGCACGTGAAGGAATGGGCAAAAACCTGCATTTCCTGTCAACGGGCCAAAATTCACAGGCACACAAGAGCCCCGTTAGAACCGTTCCGCATTCCGGCCAGAAGGTTCGACCATGTGCACGTCGACCTTGTGGGCCCCCTACCGGCATCACAGGGGTTCACGTATCTTTTGACAATGGTGGACCGCACCACACGTTGGCCGGAAGTGGTTCCACTTGCGACGACCACGGCCGCGGAGGTGGCTCGCGTTTTTTTAACGGCTTGGGTGGCGCGCTTCGGGGTTCCGTCGGACATTACGTCCGATAGAGGACCGCAATTCATCTCTGAGCTGTGGTCAGCGATGGCCAACGGCTTAGGAGCCAAAATTCACCGCACTACGGCTTACCACCCTCAGGCTAATGGTTTATGCGAGCGTTTTCATAGGTCTTTGAAGGCAGCACTCAGAGCGTCGCTCACGGATGCAGATTGGGTAAATAAACTCCCATGGGTTTTATTAGGGTTGCGTTCTGCGCCTAAAGAGGACTTAGACGCCTCCCCAGCGGAGCTGGTATTCGCACAAACTCTGAGGCTGCCGGGCGAGTTTTTACCAGAGCACCCAGAGCCCCCACCTCTCTCTGCTCTGGGACCGTTAGTTGGCACGGGGGCAGACACGCTCCCCGGGTCCGGTTCATCACGCTTTTCCACGAGTTTTCGTCCCCAAGGCTTTGAAAAATGCCGATTTCGTTTTTGTCAGGCGCGAAGCCCTTAAAGCAACGCTCAAACCACCTTACGAAGGGCCATTTCGAGTGCTGGAGGCAGGTGATAAGCAATTTGTGCTAGATTTTGGGGACAGAAAAGAGACAGTCAGTATTGACAGACTAAAACCTGCTTTTGTCATGAAGGACGTGTCTGTACCGGTCGTGGTGGCGCCTCGACGAGGCAGGCCCCCGCAGAGGGCAATTAACCACTCTCTTCCTCAGTCAACAGACCCGAAGCAGAACAGCACCGCAGGCAAGGCGGGGCCAACGCACAGCAGATTCGGCAGACGGCTGAAGCCCAAGCGGCGCACAGACTGAATGTTGGTGTTGATTATTCAGTAGTGAGTAAGGTGATATTAAATTTTGGGAATTAGTCTGTTCTTCATCGTTTGGGGGGGGGTTATATGGCTGTGTTGTGAGACATGTATATGTTGGACACTGCATATGTGATTTAACCACGATGAAGGAGAGCCAGCCCCCTGCGGTGCGGAGCCACAGAGCCTGGACCCCCTGCGGAGGACAGGGGACAGAAGACTTCCTGACCACTGAGGCTCGGGAAGAGAGAAGGGGGAGTTATGTAAATAAAAGGCTAATGAATGTGAATAAAGAGACTTTGATATAGATGTGTGATTTCCCCCGCGAGGGAAATGGTTTGATGTGAGAAGGTTTAAATGAGAGAACTTTGGTGTGTTCACTCTCTTTGTTCGCTGCTCAAGAATAAGAGCAGACCGTGGAATGATTTCTTGAATAAACTGAAATGAAAGACAATTCGGTTTCGTTATTCAAGTCTCCCCACACTATCCACCTATACCCTCTAATATAATCCAAATCCTACAAAGAAATGGTAATAAATCAAATGCTTCCTGAGTCATAAAGGAAGAACGATGATTTTACCGCTGAGAGAAAAACTACATTTGCACTCAGTTCAAATAATTTCAATCAACAGATTTCAAGGAAATGTACTTGATAACAATACATTAAGAACAGATCCTGCAATAATACCAGCCTGTGAAATGCATTTGGTGAAAAAAGTTACTTGAGTAAATGTAGATGGTGAATACCCACCTCTGCGTTTAAGCAAGTCTTCAAACAGGTTTCAACATTTGTTATCAGATACTGCAGAAAATGTATCTGTTTGAAGTCAAGCCTCAACCCATCTAATTAATTTTAACCTGTTACACCCTTCCTGCTTTTAGCTCTATTTTTTTCTGATAGAAATATGCCAGCTGGTATGTTCAGCTAGCAAGTTTTTATTAGCTTGCTGTTAAATCTTCCCGCTGTCTGGTCCGGAGCAGGGAGTCTAGCCTACAGGTTATAGACTTTTTTTTTTTGTTCTCATAAAACAACTCCTGTGTCTTCCAGGGGCTTTGAAACCGAATTAAAACAGTAAAGTTGCCGGCCATAAAACAGAAACGGTGACATAAAGATGCTAAATGCTCCATAAATCTAAAGACAGCTGCAGAGGCTGGCAATAACTCTGTGGGTTTGTCAGTACTGAGACTTACTTTACAATTTATGCAAACAGTAAAGATGATCAATATAAAATATAAATTAGGGCAGAATTTCAATTACCAGTACCCTTTCACACCCATATGCCATTTTGGGTACATTTTTTTAACTGTTTTATCTATATTTTGTAAGAAATTCTTATAAGTGGAGTTAATACCACATCAAACATCAAAACATATGAACCACAAAACACCATAGCAGTGACAGTTATGGATTTATGGCTGTTATTGATAGAGAATTCTTTAATCCATTTTTTCGCTCAGACAACGTGGCACATCAATCAGTCTGCAGCCTCAAGGTCAGTGTTTACATGTCATGGGTGCTGACCCCTCCGTCTGCGTCATAATCACCATGACTCATACCTCATGCTTTTGTGACTGTGACTCATTTTCTCAAGACCCTCCCCACGCTCACTTGCTCTCTTTTTCCCCTCCTCACTCCTGACTGCTCTTCATATCTCACTCACAAACACATTTGTTAACACATTGTTGTGCACAGCCGAACAGTATGTCCCTTTGATATATGTTAATCTTGTAAAAAAAAAAAACCCAAAAAGGTGAGGAAAAAAATTATATCTGAGAAAACAGATGTCATAAATAGTCACATTTTCACAGGGGTATGCTTGTTTGGAAGTGAAAAGCACAATAAAGCAGCATGACCTGATTACACATCTACTGCGGTGGAGTACGTGGCATAATTTATTCTCTCTTGAGCCTCAATTTTGTATTCTGTGGAGTCCTAGAAATAGCATTTCACATTTCAGGCTGCTCTGCAGTCTGCCAGGCTGTCCCGTTGACAGCTGCCTGGTCGCATAAACTGGATCCTCCAGGCCAGGCCCACGCTGAAGAGAAAAAGAGCAAAAGAGACAGCGACAGCGACAGGAAGACAACAGTTGGCAGGGTGCAGATTTGTCTCAATTTAACATGTGCTCAAGTCGCATTGTGATACCAAGAGGAGGTGTGCCACAAATCAGAGCAGGCAGTATCAAAACCCTCTTTAGATTTCTTTGTGTGGTGAGTCAGCATGAGGGAAAATGCTTCTGCCAGAGAAAAGAATCCTCTCTAATGAGGCCATTTTGGGGAGAAGTTACGGATGAATCAACAAATCCTCTCACAAACAGTCAATATTGTAATTCTGGCTCCAGCAATAATAGTGTCTCTTCAACAATGTTCCATCTGCCAGTGTGAAAACCTTAAAATTCTTCTTTTTATGCATATATTAATATCACTTTTTCAGTGAGAATGGGATGGAGTCCAGGCACGGCTCTCGCTGACTAATGTTTCCAATCAGTGGCAGATTTTATGTGAATGAGTGGGAAGGAGCAGGGCTACAGACTATCCTGCGGCTAACGAGGGGAAAAAATAGACCCAGAAAGCAGCAAATAGCTACTGATAGAGATTCACACACTTCACATACTCTTCCTTCAAAATTACCCCTACTCCATTTCTCTTCCTATCTACAGGTGCATCTCAATAAATTAGGATGTCATTGAAAAGTTGATTTATTTCAGTAATTCAGTTCAAAAAATTAAACGTCTATATTATGTAGATTCAGTACCCACGGAGTGATATATTTCAAGTGTTTATTTCTTTTAATTTTGATGGTTATGGCTTATAGCTCATGAAAACTCCAAATTCAGTTTCTCAAAAAATTAGAATATTACATAAAATTTATTTAAAAAATGGGTTTTTAATAGAAATGTTGGCCAAGTATTGACTCAATACTTGGTCAGGGCTCCTTTTGCACTAGGGGATCGTCACTTCCTTGTGGTAACGTATCGTCACTTCCTGTTTTGCTGTCTGCCTGTGTGGTTTGCTCTCCAGCCATTAGCTATGGCTACTAGCTCTCTTTCCTCTCCTCTGGTGTGCTCTCTCTGTCAGATGTTTAGCTACACCTCTGCCTCTTTTAGCGATAACGGTAAATGTAATAAATGTTGTCTTTTTGAGGCGCTCGAGGCGAGGTTGTCTGATTTGGAATCCCGGCTCCGCTGCATTGAAACACCGTCTGCGCCAGTTAATCTTGACGGACGCCCATTAGCTGCAGCGGAGCTAGCTAGCTTAGGCCCCCCTGTCAGCGGTTCCCCGGCTCTCCTCAGCAGCGAGGAGACTGGGTGGGTGACGGTGAGAAGGAAGCCTAGTCGCAAAGCCCCGGCTCACCACCAACCTGTTCACGTTTCTAATCGTTTTTCCCCGCTCAGCGACACACCCGCTGAGGAAAAAACTCTGATCATTGGCGAGTCTGTAGTCAGAAACGTGAACCTAGAGACTCCAGCGGTCATAAAATGCATTCCTGGGGCCAGAGCAGGCGACATCGAGTCAAATTTGAAAATGCTGGCTAAAAGTAACTGTAAATACTCCACAATTGTTATTCACGCCGGCATTAATGACATCCGTCTCCGGCAGTCGGAAGTCACGAAACTTGATGTAGAATCGGTGTGTGACTTTGCAAAAACGATGTCTGCCACTGTAGTATTCTCTGGGCCCCTCCCCAATCTGACCAGTGATGACATGTTTAGCCGCTCGTCATCCTTGAACCGCTGGCTGTCTGTGTGGTGTCCTAAAAATGACGTGGGCTACATTGACAATTGGAGCTCTTTTTGGGGAAAACCTGGTCTTATGAGACGAGACAGCATTCATCCCACTTTGGATGGTGCTTCTCATTTATCTAACAATCTGGCATCTTTTTTATCCAAATTTCCAAAACCCTGACTACTCAGAGTTGGGACCAGGAAGCAGAGTCGCAGTCTTACACGCCTCTCTGCAGCTCCTCTTCATCCGCCACCCCTCAACTTAGCCCCTGACTTCCCCATCAGAGAATCGTTGTCTGCTCCCTCCAAAGTGAATAAAAATATAATGTATAAGCATCCCAAAGTGATAAAGCAAAATATTGGTAAAACTCAAATTAAACATAAAGCCTCTAAATTGAATGATTTGGCCTCTGTTCCTCCTCATAATTTAAAAATTAAATGTGGTTTATTAAATATTAGGTCTCTAACTCCCAAGTCTCTGTTAGTCCATGATCTGTTAATTGATCATCAGATTGATTTAATATCCCTTACAGAGACTTGGTTAGGACAAGAGGATTATGTTGGTTTAAATGAATCAACTCCCTCTGGTTATTTAAACTGTCAAAATCCCAGAAGTTCTGGTCGTGGAGGAGGAGTAGCAACAATTTACCATTCCAAATTACTAGTTAATGTAAAGCAAAAAACATGTTATAATTCCTTTGAGGGCCTGGTCCTCAGTATTGGGCACTTAAGCAATTTTAGGTTAAACCCAATTTTATTTGCCATAGTTTATCGTCCCCCATCAACCTACTCAGAATTTTTATCCGAATTTGCTGATTTCTTAGCTGATTTAGTGCTGAAATCTGATAGAATAATTATAGTAGGGGACTTTAATATACATGTGGATGTAGATAGTGACTGCCTTAATGTGGCTTTTAATTGAGGATTGTCACTTCCTTGTGGTAACGTAACGTATCGTCACTTCCTGTTTTGCTGTCTGCCTGTGTGGTTGCTCTCCAGCTATTAGCTATGGCTACTAGCTCTCTTTCCTCTCCTCTGGTGTGCTCTCTCTGTCAGATGTTTAGCTACACCTCTGCCTCTTTTAGCGATAACGGTAAATGTAATAAATGTTGTCTTTTTGAGGCGCTCGAGGCGAGGTTGTCTGATTTGGAATCCTGGCTCCGCTGCATTGAAACACCGTCTGCGCCAGTTAATCTCGACGGACGGCCATTAGCTGCAGCGGAGCTAGCTAGCTTAGGCCCCCCTGTCAGCGGTTCCCCGGCTCTCCTCAGCAGCGAGGAGACTGGGTGGGTGACGGAGAGAAGGAAGCCTAGTCGCAAAGCCCCGGTTCACCACCAACCTGTTCACGTTTCTAATCGTTTTTCCCCGCTCAGCGACACACCCGCTGAGGAAAAAACTCTGATCATTGGCGACTCTGTAGTCAGAAACGTGAACCTAGAGACTCCAGCGGTCATAGTCAAATGCATTCCTGGGGCCAGAGCAGGCGACATCGAGTCAAATTTGAAAATGCTGGCTAAAAGTAACTGTAAATACTCCACAATTGTTATTCACGCCGGCATTAATGACATCCGTCTCCGGCAGTCGGAAGTCACCAAACTTGATATAGAATCGGTGTGTGACTTTGCAAAAACGATGTCTGCCACTGTAGTATTCTCTGGGCCCCTCCCCAATCTGACCAGTGATGACATGTTTAGTCGCTCGTCATCCTTGAACCGCTGGCTGTCTGTGTGGTGTCCTAAAAATGACGTGGGCTACATTGACAATTGGAGCTCTTTTTGGGGAAAACCTGGTCTTATGAGACGAGACAGCATTCATCCCACTTTGGATGGTGCTTCTCATTTATCTAACAATCTGGCATCTTTTTTATCCAAATTTCCAAAACCATGACTACTCAGAGTTGGGACCAGGAAGCAGAGTCGCAGTCTGACACGCCTCTCTGCAGCTCCTCTTCATCCGCCACCCCTCAGCTTAGCCCCTGTCTTCCCCATCAGAGAATCGTTGTCTGCTCCCTCCAAAGTAAATAAAAATATCATGCATAAGCATCCCAAAGTGATAAAGCAAAACATTGGTAAAACTCAAATTAAACATAAAGCCTCTAAATTGAATGATTTGGCCTCTGTTCCGCCTCATAATTTAAAAATTAAATGTGGTTTACTAAATATTAGGTCTCTAACTCCCAAGTCTCTGTTAGTCCATGATCTGTTAATTGATCATCAGATTGATTTAATTTCCCTTACAGAGACTTGGTTAGGGCAAGAGGATTATGTTGGTTTAAATGAATCAACTCCCTCTGGTTATTTAAACTGTCAAAATCCCAGAAGTTCTGGTCGTGGAGGAGGAGTAGCAACAATTTACCATTCCAAATTACTAGTTAATGTAAAGCAAAAAACATGTTATAATTCCTTTGAGGGCCTGGTCCTCAGTATTGGGCACTTTAGCAATTTTAGGTTAAACCCAATTTTATTTGCCATAGTTTATCATCCCCCATCAACCTACTCAGAATTTTTATCCGAATTTGCTGATTTCTTAGCTGATTTAGTGCTGAAATCTGATAGAATAATTGTAGTAGGGGACTTTAATATACATGTGGATGTAGATAGTGACTGCCTTAATGTGGCATTTAATTCAATATTAGACTCGATTGGGTTTTCTCAGAAAGTAGGAAATTCTACTCATTACCTCCACCATACATTGGACCTTGTTCTGACATATGGCATAGAAATAGAAAATCTTGTAGTGTCTCCTCATAACCCTGTACTGTCAGACCATTGTCTGTTAACCTTTGATTTTACCATTTCTGACTATTTGGCTCCTAAAGAAAAATATTATTACAGTAGATGCCTCTCAGATGATGCTGTTTCCAAATTTATGCGGATTGTTTCCTCTATGCCATGTGTCAACACAACGGAAATAAGCTATAGACAGCTTGCTCCTTCTGTAATTGATAACTTGGTGGATAGTGTTTCAGCTTCTCTGCATCAGGCTCTAGACTTGGTGGCCCCCTTAAAAAAGAAAAAGTCTAATCAGAGATTTCTAACTCCTTGGTTCAACACAGAAACTCGTAGCTTAAAACAGAAGACTCGTCAATTAGAAAGAAAATGGCGCTCTACTAATTTAGATGAAATCTATTTAGCTTGGACAAATCATCTTTTAATTTATAAAAAATCTCTTAGAAAAGCTAGAACAAGTTATTACTCTGCATTAATAGAAGAGAACAAGAATAATCCCAGGTTTCTTTTCAGTACTGTAGCCAGGTTGACAAAGAGTCAGGACTCTGTCAATCCTAGCATTCCCTTAGAGCTTACTAGTCAGGACTTTATGAACTTTTTCAATAATAAAATTTCATCCATCAGAGATAAAATCAATCAGATTCTTCCCACAGTTAACTTAAATACTGTAACTACTACAACTCCTTCTTTTGATGTCTGTCTTGATGAGTTTACTCCAATCGACCTTTGTGAGTTAGACAAAATAGTTTCCTCATCCAAACCTTCAACTTGTCTTTTAGACCCTATTCCTACTAGGTTATTTAAAGAAGTCTTCCCACTTATTGGTAGCTTTATTCTTCATATAATCAATTCTTCATTAACTTTAGGCCATGTACCGCAGGCTTTTAAAACGGCTGTAATTAAACCCTTACTCAAAAAGCCAACGCTAGATCCAGGAGCTTTAGCTAACTATAGACCAATCTCTAATCTCCCTTTCATTTCAAAAATCTTAGAAAGAGTTGTTGCTACGCAATTATTCGACCACCTGCAGGGAAATGGTTTACTTGAAGAGTTTCAATCTGGGTTTAGAATCCATCATAGTACTGAAACAGCCTTAGCAAAGGTCACTAACGACCTCCTCATTGCATCTGATAATGGACTAGTTTCTGTACTTGTCCTTTTAGACCTTAGTGCAGCTTTTGATACTATCGATCATAATATTCTACTTGATAGATTAGAACACTATGTTGGACTTAATGGAACTTCGTTGCAGTGGTTTAGATCTTATTTATCTGATAGGTTCCAGTTTGTTCATGTAAATAATGAGTTTTCTTTCAACTCAAAGCTTAGTCATGGAGTTCCACAGGGATCTGTGCTAGGCCCTACTCTTTTTAGTTTATATATGCTTCCGTTAGGCAACATTATTAGAAAGCACTGTATACATTTTCATTGTTATGCAGATGACACACAATTATACCTGTCAATGAAGCCAGATGATAGTAATCAATTAGCCAAGTTAGAAGCCTGTCTTAAGGAAATCAAAGCTTGGATGACTTGTAATTTCCTGCCATTAAATTCAGATAAGACTGAAGTCATTCTTGTTGGTCCAAAAAACCTTAGAAATTCCTTTCCAAATCAAACTTTCAGTTTGGATGCAGTTACTCTTTCTCTTAATAGCTCTGTGAGGAACCTTGGAGTTATTTTTGATCAGGATTTGTCCTTCAATTCACATATTAAATTTGTTTCTAAGACTGCCTTCTATCATTTGCGTAATATTGCCAAGATTAGGAGCATCTTGTCTCAGAGTGATGCTGAGAAACTGATCCACGCTTTTGTTAGCTCGAGATTAGATTATTGTAATTCTTTATTATCAGGCTGTCCTAAAACATCTTTAAAAAGTCTTCAGCTGATCCAAAATGCTGCAGCAAGAGTTTTAACAGGTACTAGAAAGAGAGATCATATCTCTCCGGTTCTGGCCTCCCTTCATTGGCTTCCCATAGAGTTTAGAATTAAGTTTAAAATCCTTCTTCTTACTTACAAAGCTCTAAACAATCAGGCTCCTTTTTATTTAAAAGATCTGATACTACCGTATTATCCTAACAGAGCACTACGCTCCCAAAATGCAGGACTACTTGTAATACCTAGAATCTCCAAAAGTACAATGGGAGGCAGAGCCTTCAGTTATCAAGCTCCTCTCCTGTGGAATCAGCTGCCAATCTGGATTCGGGAGTCAGACTCGATCTCTGTTTTTAAGATTAGGGTTAAAACCTACCTTTTTGATATAGCCTACAATTAGGGAGGGATCATGTGTTTCTGAACCCTCCCTTAGTTATGCTGCTAATAGGTTTAGTCAGCCGGGGGACCTCCAGTAATGCACTGGGCCTCACTCCTTTCCTCACTCTCTATGAAATATTTTTTTTTGCTGGTCATTAACATTTGTTTGTTCTCTCCCATAGATTGAGTCCCCATCGTGCTGTTTGCTCTCTACATGTCTGTTCTTTTCATCTTCTCTGTCCCCTCACCCCCCAGCCAGTCACAGCAGATGACTGCCCCTCCCTGAGCCTGGTTCTGCTGGAGGTTTCTTCCTGTTAAAAGGGAGTTTTTCCTCTCCACTGTCGCCAAGTGCTTGCTCACAGGGGATCACCTGATTGCTGGGGTCTTTCTGCAACTGTGGGGGTTCCCCCCTACAGTTGATAGTGCTATGAGATGACTGTTGTTGTGAAATGGCGCTATATAAATAAAGTTGAATTGAATTGAATTGAATTAATTCAATATTAGACTCGATTGGGTTTTCTCAGAAAGTAGGAAATTCTACTCATTACTTCCACCATACATTGGACCTTGTTCTGACATATGGCATAGAAATAGAAAATCTTGTAGTGTCTCCTCATAACCCTGTACTGTCAGACCATTGTCTGTTAACCTTTGATTTTACTATCTCTGACTATTTGGCTCCTAAAGAAAAATATTATTACAGTAGATGCCTCTCAGATGATGCTGTTTCCAAATTTATGCAGATTGTTTCCTCTATGCCATGTGTCAACACAACGGAAATAAGCTATAGACAGCTTGCTCCTTCTGTAATTGATAACTTGGTGGATAGTGTTTCAGCTTCTCTGCATCAGGCTCTAGACTTGGTGGCCCACTTAAAAAAGAAAAAGTCTAATCAGAGATTTCTAACTCCTTGGTTCAACACAGAAACTCGTAGCTTAAAACAGAAGACTCGTCAATTAGAAAGAAAATGGCGCTCTACTAATTTAGATGAAATCTATTTAGCTTGGAGACATCATCTTTTAATTTATAAAAAATCTCTTAGAAAAGCTAGAATAAGTTATTACTCTACATTAATAGAAGAGAACAAGAATAATCCCAGGTTTCTTTTCAGTACTGTAGCCAGGTTGACAAAGAGTCAGGACTCTGTCAATCCTAGCATTCCCTTAGAGCTTTCTAGTCAGGACTTTATGAACTTTTTCAATAATAAAATTTCATCCATCAGAGATAAAATCAATCAGATTCTTCCCACAGTTAACTTAAATACTGTAACTACTACAACTCCTTCTTTTGATGTCTGTCTTGATGCGTTTACTCCAATCGACCTTTGTGAGTTAGACAAAATAGTTTCCTCATCCAAACCTTCAACTTATCTTTTAGACCCTATTCCTACCAGGTTATTTAAAGAAGTCTTCCCACTTACTGGTAGCTTTATTCTTCATATAATCAATTCTTCATTAACTTTAGGCCATGTACCGCAGGCTTTTAAAACGGCTGTAATTAAACCCTTACTCAAAAAGCCAACGCTAGATCCAGGAGCTTTAGCTAACTATAGACCAATCTCTAATCTCCCTTTCATTTCAAAAATCTTAGAAAGAGTTGTTGCTACGCAATTATTCGACCACCTGCAGGGAAATGGTTTACTTGAAGAGTTTCAATCTGGGTTTAGAATCCATCATAGTACTGAAACAGCCTTAGCGAAGGTCACTAACGACCTCCTCATTGCATCTGATAATGGACTAGTTTCTGTACTTGTCCTTTTAGACCTTAGTGCAGCTTTTGATACTATCGATCATAATATTCTACTTGATAGATTAGAACACTATGTTGGACTTAATGGAACTTCGTTGCAGTGGTTTAGATCTTATTTATCTGATAGGTTCCAGTTTGTTCATGTAAATAATGAGTTTTCTTTCAACTCAAAGCTTAGTCATGGAGTTCCACAGGGATCTGTGCTAGGCCCCACTCTTTTTAGTTTATATATGCTTCCGTTAGGCAACATTATTAGAAAGCACTGTATACATTTTCATTGTTATGCAGATGACACACAATTATACCTGTCAATGAAGCCAGATGATAGTTATCAATTAGCCAAGTTAGAAGCCTGTCTTAAGGAAATTAAAGCTTGGATGACTTGTAATTTCCTGCTATTAAATTCAGATAAGACTGAAGTCATTCTTGTTGGTCCAAAAAACCTTAGAAATTCCTTTCCAAATCAAACTTTCAGTTTGGATGCAGTTACTCTTTCTCTTAATAGCTCTGTGAGGAACCTTGGAGTTATTTTTGATCAGGATTTGTCCTTCAATTCACATATTAAATTTGTTTCTAAGACTGCCTTCTATCATTTGCGTAATATTGCCAAGATTAGGAGCATCTTGTCTCAGAGTGATGCTGAGAAGCTGATCCACGCTTTTGTTAGCTCGAGATTAGATTATTGTAATTCTTTATTATCAGGCTGTCCTAAAACATCTTTAAAAAGTCTTCAGCTGCTGGACGCCATGGCGACTGCAGCTTAACACTGAAGCTCTCAGACCCAATCCAAGATAACACCTTGAAAATCAAACTTAACGGATTTTTGGAGGAGTGAAAATCAAAAGACAAAATCATCATGTCTAAAGGAAAACAGAAGAAACTGAAATTCTCCAGGCCAGGACACGTATCGAATCTGAACTGGAAGATCTCCGTTCAGAAGACGAGGAACTGGTGGTAGCTAACAAAAAGGTTAGCCTGAAATCGCTATTTGAAGAGCTACAACGATTTCGCCGAGAGGTTACGGCCGAATTTCGGGAATTCAGAGAAGAATTGAAAAGGGCAAACAGCAGAGTGGACCAGGCTGAGAACCGAATCTTGGAAACTGAGGAACGAATAAAAGTGCTCGAAGATTCTGTGCTGGACCTACGCAAAAGACAAGCATCTATAGAGGCTAAGCTAGCCAACCAAGAAGGAAGACAGAGAAGAGACAATATAAGAATTCATGGTCTGATAGAAGGAGCCGAAAACGGTTTTAACTCTATGGCAGAATGCGTGGAATCTTTACTAAGAGAGAAATTGGATATTCCACAAACCACCGACTTAAACATAGAAAAGACACATCGTTCATTAGCCGCTAGGCCAGCGGCGGAAGCGCCCCCACGTTCGGTGTTGGTAAGATTTTCCAATTTCAAAATAAAACAAGAGGTTGTAAGACTGGCTTGGCAGAAAAAAGGATTTATGCACCAGGAGAGAAAAGTCTTCGTGGAACACGATTACGCCCCGGAGGTCCTTAAAAAGCGCAGGGAATACAATGACGCGAAAAAGGTGTTAAGAGAGAAGAAACTGGGCTTTCAGACACCATTTCCTGCGAAGTTAAGGGTCTTCTACGGCGAAGAAACATGTCTCTATAATTCGGCGGAAGAAGCAACAGCTGACATGGCGAGAAGAGGGCTCCCGGTAATGGTATTTAAACCCGCAGCAGACCCGAGTGAGAAGATCAAAACGCAAACATGGACAACACAAAGACCTTCAAAATCCACGGGCCAGCAGCGGGAAACCCAGCGCCAGAGCGTCGCGGATAAACTGTCCGTTTTCAGGTTGGAATAGCGACCTTTTTTTTTTTTTTTTTTTTCTTGAATCAATCTGCACATCCAACCCCCCTCACACAAGGTAACAAACATTAAAGGAGATGCGTATTCAGCATGTGGTAAAACATTTCATGGAACAGTCATAATATTTGAAACAAATAAGTCTTTTTAATTAAAAAAAAAACAACTTGTTAAAATAGAAATGTGACAATAATCCACATGTTCTCACACTAACAAATATTGTTTTTGCGTGAATGTTTGATGTGATGGGGGTGGGAGTGTGCACTCAATTTCACAGGGTATAGGCATAAAAGGAAAAAAAAAATCATTACAAGTTCGGATTGGGTTCTGAAACTCACGTTAAAAGCATGGGACAACTTACAGGGGTAAGAGAGGGCCCTCAACACGTAACAGAGTTTGAGGAATTCCCCTCAGAGCCTTCACTCCATCAAGGCTCTTCCAGGGTCTTTAAAAAGACCTCAGCTCAGGAAGTTCTTTTGACAGCTTTTTGTTTTAAAGTTTTATACACTATGTTCTTAATGTTTTTCTTGTTTTTAATGTTCTTTCAGTTTCTGAGTAGCACAAAAGAGGGGCACCACACAGTTATACTAAACAAAACAACACAATGGAGAAACAGGGTGTAACCAAAATAATTTCATATAATGTAAAAGGAATCCTGAATCCAGTTAAAAGAGCCAAGATTCTAGGCAAAATGAAAAAAGACAAAGCAGGAATAATATTTTTACAAGAAACCCACCTAACAGACGTGGAACACAATAAACTCAGTAGACAAGGGTTTAAAATGATCTCTTCATCCTCATATAAGTCAGGGAGGAGGAGGGGAGTAGCGACATTGATATCAACCAAAATTACATTTGAAAAAAAATCAGAACACAAAGATAAAGAAGGGAGATACAGTTTGGTAACTGGACGGCTAGAGGGAGAAGATATCACCCTGCTGAATGTGTATGCTCCCCCAGGGGCTAACTGGAAATTTTATAAAAATGTATTTGACCTAATGATAACTAAAGCTCAAGGTTTAGTGATATGTGGTGGGGACTTCAATCTTAGACTGAATCCATACTGGGATGCTTCTGGTAATTCTCCACATCAATATTATACCCAAAGCAGGAAGACTCGGATGCTACTAAAAGAAATGGGAATCTGTGATGTGTGGAGGGAACTCAACCCCAATGTAAAAGACTATACATTTTACTCAACTCCACATTCACCTTACTCAAGGATTGACTATTTTTTTATGTTTAATAGAGACATTGGAAGAGTAGAAACATGTAAAATAGGACTGATGGATCTCTCTGACCACAGTCCGATCTACATGGACTTAAATATCCAAAAATACACAAATAATACATTTTCTTGGAGGTTAAATTCAAATGTCCTGAAAGGACCATTGAAAGATGAATTGGAATCAGATATTCTCAGATATTTGGAAGAAAACAATAATGGAGAAGTATCCCCTTTAATACTGTGGGATGCATGCAAAGCTGTAATAAGAGGAAAGATTATTGCAAAACTGGCAACCCAAAAGAAACTAAGACAAGAAAAACTATCCACATTAGAGTCAGAACTTAGGAACCTAGAAAAAGAACACAAAGGCAACACTCATTCTACTGACTCGCTCAAGATTAAGGAAATTAAAAACCAAATAAATGAGATCTACACAATAGAAATCCAGAAGAAACTTACATTTTTGAAACAAAAATACTATGAAGCAGGCAGTAAATCGGCAAAATTACTAGCCTATAAATTGAGGAAACAACAAACAGAAAGAGCAATCTACAAAATCAGAGACCCAGTATCAAAGGAAATAAAATTCAGAATTCAGGATATTCTTAAAAGCTTCGAGAATTACTATAAGAACTTATACTCCCACAAAAAACATAAAAACGCATCCGAGGCATTCCTAAACACATTACACCTTCCCCAACTTACGGAGTCACAAAATAAAACACTACTGTCAGAAATACATCCTAAAGAATTGGAAAAAGCAATTATGAAACTTAAAGCTAACAAATCCCCAGGAGCTGATGGCTATACAGCAGAGTGGTACAAAACCTTTAAACAGCAACTATCTCCTCTCCTCCTGAAAACATTTAATTATGTCCTCCACACAGGGGAAATCCCCCCCTCCTGGAGAGAAGGGGTCATTGCAGTTATACCTAAACCTGAAAAGGATAAACTAGAGTGCTCCAACTACAGACCAATCAGTGTACTAAATCAGGACTATAAGCTTTTTACCATTATCCTTGCCAAAAGGTTAGAAAATATACTGACAGACCTAATTCATTTAGACCAAACAGGTTTTATAAGACAAAGACAGACACAAGACAACATTCGACGCACTTTACACATAATTCATCATATAAAAAAATATAACTTAAATGCAGTCATATTGGGATTAGATGCTGAAAAAGCATTCGATTCGGTTGACTGGTCTTTTCTATATAGAATCTTATCCAGTTTCAATTTTCATAACAACTTCATTAGAACTATACAGGCATTAAATAAAAAACCAACAGCTAAAATAAGGATTAACGGTAATTTATCATCATCTTTTGAACTGGAAAGAGGATGTCGTCAGGGCTGCCCCCTGTCTCCACTGCTCTTTGCAATCTTCATAGAACCTCTGAGCCAATGGATAAGACAGAATCAAAAAATTCAAGGTATTACACTTGGTCAGAAGGAACATAAAATAGCACTCTTTGCTGATGACATTTTAATATACCTAGGGCAGCCGGACACTTCTTTACCAGAACTAACCTCAGTTTTTTCAGAGTATGGAGATTTATCGGGGTACAAATTAAACATGCATAAAACCCAAATTTTAACATTCAACTATGACCCAAATCATTATTTACTAAGCAAACTCAAAACTAACTGGGAGTCGGAATCTATGAAATATCTGGGGGTCAATATCCCGAAACAACTCAACAAAATTATATCACTAAACTATGATCCACTGGTGACAAAAATAAAATCTGACCTAGCAAGATGGAATATGATACCATTCTTGGGTACTGCACAAAGAATTGAAGCAGTCAAAATGAATATACTTCCACGTCTTCTATACCTTTTCCAAACAATACCGGTAGAACCTCCCAAAAAAACATGGCAGGAGCTGGACAGAAGGATCTCAAGATTCATATGGCAGGGCAAGAGACCTAGAATCAGATATAGAACCCTACAGCTAAACAAAGACAAAGGTGGGCTCGCGCTGCCAAATATCAGGGACTACTTTAAAGCCGCACAAATTAAAACTTTAGTAGAGATATGTAACCCAGTCTACACTGCACAATGGAAGGAGATCGAATGCCAAATAACAAGTGACATCCCCCTACAGGCGATAATAGGGAACAATGCCTTACCTAAGCTTTTGAATAACACTAACCCGTGGATAGAGACCCCGCTAAAAATTTGGTTTAAGATAGTCAGAGAGAATCAAACTAAAGAGCCCTATCGACTTCTGCAATGGATTGCCTATGATCAAGACTTTACTCTTAATAAAACAGACAGCAGATTTAAAAAGTGGAAGGAGAAAGGGCTGATAAAATATTACGATTTTTTTAAAGGGCAAATCTTAAGAAGTTTTGAAGATTTGAAAAAACAAGGCCTAATAAATCAAGACCTTTACAGGTTCTTCCAGCTTAGACACCACATAAACAATATACTTAAAAAGGAGGATTTGGAAAGGGCCCAGTCAGGTGTTCTGAAGGTCTTCTTAATGGCATATAAAGGGATCCCAGGGATCAGATACATTTCTAAAATATACCAAGGTCTTCAAGACTTAAAAGGAGACAACACATCTTATATAAAAGAGAGATGGGAAAAAGAGGGGAATTTCACTTTACAACTGGAAATATGGGAAAAGCTAAATAAACAGCAATGGAAAAGTACCTCATCCCTGCAGTGGAGAGAATTTGGATGGAAAAACTTGGCAAGATTTTTCAGAACACCTGCACAAAACAAATTTACCCATAAGGGATTGAACTGTTGGCGCTTGTGTGGTGAAAAGACTGCAAATCATTTTCATGTGTTTTGGTCATGCCCAGTTATCCACCAATATTGGACCAATGTACAGACAATATTGGGGAAAATATTCAAAATAACAGTTCCCTTTTCTTTTGTAACTTTGTATTTGGGTTTACTACCGGAGTCACTGGAAAGACGAGGAGAAAAATACTTATTCAATGTTTTAATATTGGCAAGCAAAAAAGCTCTAACTAAAAAATGGATGTTGAAGGACTGTCCTACACCTGAAGATTGGATTAACGTGATCCAAGACATTTACTCGATGGAAAAGTTGACATTCGCACTGAGACAGGACATGGATGGATTCATGAACTTTTGGCAACCCTGGATCGCATATGTGTCTTCCATTAGATCTAATCTTTGACAAATACCATTTCAATAATGTTCCGCTCTTTGTTCCAACGCTACTCAGATGCTCTTTTACCTTTATTTACTTACTTTTTCTTTTTGTTTGTTTTTTGCTGGTTTGTTTGTTTTTTGTTTTTTTTCTCTTTAATTTCACTTTTTCTTTCACTTTTAAAAAAAAAAGGGGTGTTGTAAGAATTATTCTTCCAATGTTGTCAGATATCAGAAAATAAGGGAACATGTGATGAAAATGTAAACAATGCATTGCTGTAATGACCTGTATACCCTTTACAAAAACTTAAATTAAAAAAAAAAAAAAAAAGTCTTCAGCTGATCCAAAATGCTGCAGCAAGAGTTTTAACAGGTACTAGAAAGAGAGATCATATCTCTCCGGTTCTGGCCTCCCTTCATTGGCTTCCCATAGAGTTTAGAATTAAGTTTAAAATCCTTCTTCTTACTTACAAAGCTCTAAACAATCAGGCTCCTTTTTATTTAAAAGATCTGATACTACCGTATTATCCTAACAGAGCACTACGCTCCCAAAATGCAGGACTACTTGTAATACCTAGAATCTCCAAAAGTACAATGGGAGGCAGAGCCTTCAGTTATCAAGCTCCTCTCCTGTGGAATCAGCTGCCAATCTGGATTCGGGAGTCAGACTCGATCTCTGTTTTTAAGAATAGGGCTAAAACCTACCTTTTTGATATAGCCTACAATTAGGGAGGGATCATGTGTTTCTGAACCCTCCCTTAGTTATGCTGCTAATAGGTTTAGTCAGCCGGGGGACCTCCAGTAATGCACTGGGCCTCACTCCTTTCCTCACTCTCTATGAAATATTTTTTTTTGCTGGTCATTAACATTTGTTTGTTCTCTCCCATAGATTGGGTCCCCATCGTGCTGTTTGCTCTCTACATGTCTGTTCTTTTCTTTTTCTCTATCCCCTCACCCCCCAGCCAGTCGCAGCAGATGACTGCCCCTCCCTGAGCCTGGTTCTGCTGGAGGTTTCTTCCTGTTAAAAGGGAGTTTTTCCTCTCCACCGTCGCCAAGTGCTTGCTCACAGGGGATCGCCTGATTGCTGGGGTCTTTCTGCAACTGTGGGGGTTCCCCCCTACAGTTGATAGTGCTATGAGATGACTGTTGTTGTGAAATGGCGCTATATAAATAAAGTTGAATTGAATTGAATTGAATTACTGCATCAATGCAGCGTAGCATGAAGGCCATCAGCCCTGTGGCACTACTGAGGTGATATCAAGGCCCAGCTTGCCTTGATAGCGACCTTCAGCTCATCTCCATTGTTGGTTCTGGTGTCTCTCATCTTCGTCTTGACAATACTCCATAGAGTCTCGATGGGGTTTAGGTTAGGAGAGTTTGCTGGCCAGTCAAGCACAGTGATACCATGGTTAACTGTTACTGTTACTTGGACTTATTATTGACATGTTTGCAGGAAAACCCAAATGCAGACACACTTGATTATAAATCACAATGATCTTTATTAATAAAGCGAATAAGTGCGTGAGTGAATGGATGTGAGTGCATTTATCTTTTGTTCATATAAAAGACAAAAAATAAAATAGAAAGGAGATGTCTTTACCTTCTTTACATGTTTCAACTGCACTGCAGCCTTCGTCAGAAGAGTCAGCTGATTGCTGCCAGGTGACATTTATCAGCTGATTTTCGTAGGCGGGGCCAGCTCAGCAGATCTGTTGGATCCACCGAGCCGGCCCCGCCTCCCACCGTCAGATGGTCTCTGGAGAATGTGGTCCCAGGTGTGGGAAAGCATAAAGGCTCCCTCATCTCGATTCATGGTGTCTTTTCCCCGCTTCCTGATCTCTATGGCCTCCTTGATCCAGCGTTTGTGTCTGTTGCTCTCCGATCCAATAATTTTTGTGTTGTCCCAGTCCATGATGTGATTATTTCTTTTGCAGTGATCTGATATTGCTGATTTTAATGTTTCTTGTTCTGCCTTTTCTTTTTGTGATCTTGTGAGTCGTCCTTGTGTTTCCTTCTCACATTCAGAATCAGAATCAGAATCAGAATCAGCTTTATTGGCCAAGTATGCACAACACATACAAGGAATTTGACTTTGGCTAAAAACTTGCTCTCGTTGTTCAGGTGAAGGATTTAAATAAGGATTCAATGACAACCAGAGTATGTACAGTAAATTACAGTCTGTCCACGTTTCTATAAAAGGATGCAAATATATACAGGAATATATGCAGTTATTTACTCGGACTAACCACACTTTGCAGAAATATATGAAAAAATATACAATCACACAGTATTTCAATGTGGACTCAGATTCAGTGATATAATGTGAATTAAGTAAAAAGCAGTGTGAGAGTTATGTGCAATGTAATAATGGATGAAAAGTCATGAGTACAGCAACAGGTAGGACTAGGTGAATGTTAGGAGTTCATCAGAGTGATGGCTTGAGGAAAGAAACTGTTCCTGTGACGGGTGGTTTTGACCTTCAGTGATCTGTAACGACGACCAGAAGATAGAAGTTCAAACAGTTTGTGGCCGGGGTGTGATGGGTCAGCACAGATGTTTCCCGCCCGTTTCCTGGTTATGGACCGATATAAGTTCTCAATGGGGGGTAGGTCGGTACCAATGATCCTCTCCGCAGACTTAATGATCCGCTGCAGTCTGGTCTTGTCCTGTTTAGTGGCAGATCCAAACCAGACAGTGATGGAAAAGCAGAGGACAGATTGGATGATGGCGGTGTAGAAGACAACCAGCAGCTCCTGAGGCAAATCAAACTTCTTGAGCTGACGCAGAAAAAACAACCTCTGCTGGGCCTTTTTCCGGACAGTGTCAATATGGGAGGACCACTTCAGGTTCCGGGAGATTGTGGTACCCAGAAACTTGAAGGAGTCCACAGTGGACACTGTGCTGTTGAGGATGGTGAGTGGGGGGAATGATTCCTTCTGGTGTTCTTTTTTCCTTGTGGTGAATAATCTTCCAGTTTCTCCAATGTAGGTTTTGTTGCATGATCTGCATGATATTTCATATATTATATTGCATTTTTTGTCTTGTTCTATTCTGTCCTTGGGGTGTACTAACAACTGTCGTAATTTTTTGTGTGGTTTGACTGCTGTGTTTATTTTGTATTTTTTCATGATCCTTTGAATTGGTTCCGTGATCCCTCGTATGTATGATATAGTTATGGTGTCCTTGTTTTTGATTTCAGCTTTTGTTCTATGTCTTATTTCCTGTTTATTTTCTTTGTTTTTGACTTGCTGTTTCCCTTTGTTTATAGCCCATACTGGATATTGGCAGCGTATAAGTGCATGTTTTATGTGGTTTTCCAACTCCTGTCTGTCTTCTTGGTCCGTGATGTGATGATGGTGGCTCGTTCATATAACGTCCTGACGACTGATAGCTTGTGTGCTGTGGGGTGTTCCGATGTCCATAGTAGGTATTGATCTGTGTGGGTTGGTTTCCTGTAGACTGTAGACCGAGCCAACAGGTCTGTAGACGATGCAGTCAACCTGGCCCTCCACTCCATCCTGCAGCACCTGGACTCCCCGGGAACCTACGCCAGGATCCTGTTTGTGGACTTCAGCTCCGCATTCAACACCATCCGCCCCGCTCTGCTCCGGGACAAGCTGTCCCTGCTCAACGTGCCTGACTCCCTCTGCAGGTGGATCATCGACTTCCTGACGGACCGGAGGCAGCATGTGCGGCTGGGAAAGACTGTCTCAGACTATACTAGCATCAGCACCGGATCACCCCAGGGCTGTGTACTTTCCCCCCTACTCTTCTCCCTTTACACCAACTCCTGCACCTCCAGCCACCAGTCTGTCAAGTTGATCAAGTTTGCGGACGACACCACCCTCATCGGGCTCATCTCCAACGGCGACGAGTCCGCCTACAGGAGAGAGGTGGCCCAGCTGGCGTCCTGGTGCAGCAATAACAACCTGCAGCTGAACGCTCTGAAGACAGTGGAGATGATTGTAGACTTCAGGAAAGTCACTACTCCTCTGCCCCCCCTCACCCTCTCAGGCTCTCCCATCACCACTGCTGATTCCTTCCGCTTCCTAGGCACTACCATCACCAGGGACCTCAAATGGGAGCTGACCATCAGCTCACTCATCAAAAAAGCCCAGCAGAGGATGTTCTTCCTGCGGCAGCTGAGGAAGCTCAAGCTACCCACCAAGATGTTAGTGCAGTTCTACACAGCCATCATCGAGTCCATCCTCACCACCTCCATAACCGTGTGGTACGCAGGAGCCACTGCCAGGGACAGACTAAGGCTGCAGCGCGTCGTGCGCACTGCTGAGAAGGTGATCGGCTGCAAGCTCCCATCTCTCCAGGATCTGTACATCTCCAGGACCCGGAGGCGTGCTGGCCGGATCATAGCCGATCCCTCACACCCTGGTCACGTACTGTTTGCCCCCCTCCCCTCTGGTAGAAGACTTCGGTCCATCCAGACTAAAACCTCCCGTCACATGAACAGCTTCTTCCCCTCTGCCATTAGACTGCTGAACACTAAGTGACTCTCGTGCACCATGTACAGCAGCTCAACCAGACTCATGTCAATCATCACTGTTTTCTTCCTGCATTACCGACTGCACTATATAGTTCTCCACAGTATCTGCTGCTGGCTAATATATATTTTAACTGTTGACCAGTATCACTTAATCTTATCCTACACTTTATTACATGTATAGTTTATTTCTCTTATCTTATCATGTTTAATGTTGCAGCATTGTACCGAGACAAATTCCTAGTTTGTGTACTACATGAACAATGGCAATAAACCTGATTCTGATTCTGATTCTGATTCTGACTGTGATTTTTATGCTGCCGTCATCGTTGTGGTGGATTTTCATGTCCAGAAAGGCTATGGTGCCATTTTCATCCTCTTCGTGTGTGAATTTTATGTTCCCAGTGCTGTCCGTACTGTTCAGATGGTCAGTGAGTTCTTGTGTGTGTCCTTTCCTTATTTTTTCCAGAATGTCATCCACGTATCTCTTCCAAAGGGTGGGTTTGCATATTGTGGGTGCTGTGTTGATGGCTTTGTTTTCCAGATCCTCCATAAAAAAGCTGCTCATGATGGCTGATAGTGGGTCTCCCATTGCAAATCCTTCTTTTTGTCTGTAAATTTTTCCTCTGGATTGAAAATAAGTGGATTTTGCAACAAACTGTAATAATTTGGATATGTCATGAACTGTGAGATTGGTGCGTCTTTTTAGGGTACTGTCATAGTTGAGGCGTTCTTGCACTATATGTAGTGTGACGTCAACAATGGTGTCTTTGTGAATAAAGAGATGACGTCATGTGAAATGAGGATCTCGTCTGATTCTATTTTCATATCTTTGAGTTCTTGTGCCAGCTCTTTTGAATTTTTGCAGTGGAAATCTGATAGTCCAAGGAGGGGTTTGATGATTTCAACTAGGGCTTTTGATAAGTTGTACATGACTGATCTGATACTGTCTATTATTGGCCACAGTGGGATATCCTTTTTATGTATTTTTGGGGTTCCATAGATCCGGGGGGTGATGCTGGCTGTGGGGATCAGGTGATCATATGTGTCCTTTGTGATTTTTTTGCTTTCTAATAGAGGTTTGAGAAGGGCTTTTAGCATTTTTTTCTTTTCTTCTGTGGGGTTTGTTTTAATGATTTCATATGTGCTTTCATCTGCCAACATGGTTTCCATCTGTTTTATATATGTTTCCGTGTCCAATATTACTGTTGTTCTGCCTTTATCTGCTGGGAGGATTGTGATTGTTTTATCTGTCTTGAGTGAGTTTAATGCTTTTTCTTCTTTTCTTGTAACGTTGCTTTGTGGTAATTTGGCTGTTTTTAGGATTCCTGCAACTGCATTCCGGAGTGATGCCTTTTCCCCTTGGTCGTGGATTTTTTTCACATGCCAGTTCTGTTGCAAGGATGTATTCTTCATGAGGTATTCTGGCTGGTGTGATGGCGAAGTTCAGTCCTCTGCTCAGCACTGTTTTCTCCGTGTCCGTGAGTGTGCATTTTGATAAGTTTTTGACCCACTTAGCGTTCATTTCCGTGTGTGTTTGTCTTCGTCCATTCTTCCTTTCTGTGAGTTTTGTTAGTTTTTTCAATTGGCGGTTTTTCGTTGTATTGAATTCTTGTTCGTGTGCGTGTTTTAATTGTGCTTTTATCTGTTCCTGCATTTCCTGGTCGGTCGGGTAGCGTTGCGTGAACATGTCCATTTCCTCCTTGATATGGTTGTTGATTTTGTCCACTTTATTTGCTGTTATTCTTATACGTTCTTTGATGAGGTCTTTCCGTGCTTTGTTGATAATTTTTTCTGCGTTTTTGGTTGGGATTGGATTTCTTATATTGAGGCTTGCTGGTGTGACATCCTCATCTCTGCAACAGAGGTTAAATCGCAGGTGGTTTCTGAAGCATGCCTGTGTTTTCTCCAATTTCTCCAGCCGGCGGAAGTCTTTGATGCGTTCTTGTCCATAACTTCCACGATGTGAGTGCAGAGCGGGAGAGAACTGGCAACCCTGTGGGAGGAGAAGAGAGAGGGAATTAATAGCAGTTCAGCAGCTGTGGGTTGAATGAGCTGAATAGTAAATAATCTTACTGGGCTCAGGAGTAATCAAAGTGCAGAAAAATAATTCAGTCCACTCCAGGCTGCCAGAGTCTCGCTCAGGGGGTGCAGTGTCCGTGACGAGGGAGAGGGAGCAGGTGCAGCCACAGCTGAGAGATGAGAGGGAGAGTGAGTTTGGTGAGAGGATCCGGTCCACCGCCTGGAGCAGAGGTGAGTCCGCCGCCTGAAGGGAGGTCCACTTGTGTACAGGGGAGAGAGGAGGAGAGAAGAAGGAGTAGAAGGTGTAGATTCCAGTAGGAATAGTCTTACGGTAGAGTTGGGGAGGCGAAGCTCCCAGATGAACAGGTGCAGAGTTGATGCAAGGAAGGGAGGTGTAACTCCCAGCAGTAGAGATGGGCGAGTCGAAATGAGGAGAACTTCACCCAAGGAGCGTTAACATCTCCGTACAGAAGTGCAGGGATCCACTCCTGATAAAGGCTGCCTAACTGGTGGGGGGGGGGGGCAGTGCAGGTGTGAGAGCCAGTGCAGCTGAGGATAGTGATTAGTAAACAGAGGCACACCGTGCGGATCACGACAATTATATTTTGATCTATGATGTGTAGTGTTCCTTGTGCTATTTTTGTAGTTATCTTGGGTTTATTTTGATATTAATCTTACGTTTGGTACTATTTCCTGCCTAGTTTAGTTTCCTTGGGTTCTTGGTTTTATTTTGAAATAATTCCTGTTTTGGTTTAGTATAGTCTTATTCTTGTAACATCCCTTCCTGTTCACTCTTTATGATTTACAATTTACATTTAGTATACATTAATACTTTGTCTAGTCTGCCCCAGCAGTTTCCTACGTATGTGCTAATTAGTGATCTTTGTATAAGTGTAGCTTTTGATTTCTGACTGGAATTTCTTACTGGACTGGAATCGATTTCTGATGTCATTATCTCTGTGGACATTTTCCTCATGTCTCCTGTGATCTCCTGGTTTGTTGTTCGTTTTGTTTCCTTGCTCTCAGTTAATTCAATTAGCATCATCCTGCCCCTGTGCTGTGCCTTTGTTTCTTATATTTAGTAGTAAAACTGTGTCTTGATTCCACCTACATCTGAGTCTTTCCTCCTGCCAATACACCTCCGTTGTCACACCTTGCTTCCCTACCATGTGGTTTCTTGCACATACGGTATACCTACCTTCCTTCTCTCCATCATATGAGCCAGTGTTATGATTTACTAACACAATCAGCCCATGTGCAAAGTGCTACACCAGAGAACACACACTGAGAACTTTGCTGAGAAGCAAAGTTTAAACACAATTTATTGAAAAGGAATGCAGCAAATGTAGTGGAAAATCCTCACTCGCCAGAAGAGCGCTCAGCCTGTAATGGGAGAAATGAGAGCGGATTAGAGCGAGGAGGGAGACAGATGATAATGATTTTTGGGAATGCTTACGAGTGGGAACAGAGAGCTCAACAAGGAACCCAGGATGGCTAAGATGAATGGGAACAGGTGCTGCAGAAGAGACAAGCAGGTGGAAGTCTGACCGGGTGGAGTAGGTGAACAGGGATGAAGCCAATGATGGAGCAGGTGAGCGCACAACAAAACCCCTGGGGACATACTGCAGAGATGGCACCAACCCAACGAGCCAGCGCTGGAGCATTCACAGACTGATCCTTTTAAATGCTGGCAGCAAGGAGACAGCAGGTGCATCCACTCACGCAGGTGTGTTGATTACCTGCGGAGCGGGGGACCCTCCCACAGGACAGGAGGGGGGAGTGCGCTCTCCCGATCATAACAGCCAGCTCTCTCCCTTTACCATAGTCCCTACATTTAAAGTCCCTACTCTCGCCTCCACAATCCTGCCTTTTCTTTTCTCTCTCTGCCTTCCCCATCGCATCCTCTGGGACTTTTGATGCGACAGTAGCCCAGTTTCCACCAGCACCCTGCCAGTAACAGTACCAGTGGCAGTCGTTAACCCAAGCCTTGACCATTTTGGTATGGAAGTGTCATTTGTGATGGTTCACGTGTTTGATTTGCCAAAGATTTTACACCAGATGCCCTTCCTGGCAGAATCCTCTCCATTTACCCATGCTTGCTCACCCCCCACCCCCCAAAAAAATGGCTGTGTTATTATGTTTGGACAAAGATGTAAGAATTAGATATCTCATATCATTAAAACATAGTTACAATTTTAATTATATGGGTAAGGTATTTAACAGATACAGTAGTTGCTACAAGCTGTTGGTTTGTGAAGTGTTAAACACTCATTTGAGTGTTTTGATGCTTAGAAACCAGACTTTATGAGTGATGGATGAATCTGGACACTGGGGCATTTCTAACTCATAGGTTGTAGCAACTACTGTAGTCTAGACAGAGTAGCCTAATTCTCAGACAATCTCTGATTAATCAGGTTTACACTAAATGAAGCAATAAACCACAGTACAAGTTTCTCATATAAGAGTCTAAAATAGCCCCTTAGGTCACAGACGTAACCAACATATAATCTCTCTACAGCTGATCTAGAGACTGTGCCCATGTTTTAACCCCAGATATGATATGAACATTGAAAGAAGAACTGCCACTTCATTTCTGTTCACTGACGTGTACATGCCGTCTAGAAATGCAACAGACAAAAAAAAAGATTACTGTTTCTTGCTGACAGTAGCAAATATATTTTAACACAAAATAGATCTCCTTCAAATACCAAAGGAGTCCACCCAACAGTTGTCAAGCTGAGAAGTCATGGGAACAGCTTTCTATTTTTCATCACCATCAACACACTAAAACACACTTGAAGCCAGTCTGTAATACATACAACAATGTGTGTAAATCATAGCAGATTTAAAAAATTGACTTTCATCAGCTGCCAGCTTGTCTGTGTGATCAAGTTTGAATGACAGGGTGTTATGCCTTCACAAACTGGGTTAAGGTGAAACCAAAAGGCTAAATCACACAAGCAGATAACTGTCAACTGGATGTAACATACAGACTATCAAAGTAACTGGGGTAATAGCTTCTTTGACAGGAAGTTTTTAAATTAACCACAAAGCAGGGCAAGAGCAGAGAGGGTCAGTTCATCTATATGTGTGCATGTCACCGTGTCCCATTGCAAATTTTAAGTGTTGCAGCACTTTTTGGTCCCTCTCCTTTGGCTTAATTATTTAGCCCTGGAGGGAGGCAATCCTTTAGGCCAGTCTTCCCTCTATTTTTCCATGTGCACTTGGTCCGAAATGAAAATCTGCCAAATCTGGGCTAATGGTTGTTGGCATGTTTTTTTGATGGATGGATGGATGGACAGACGGACCCTCCCTGACTAGTGATGACATGTTTAGCCGTGTGCCATCCTTCAACTGCTGACTGTCTGCGTGGTGTCCAGGAAACGATGTGGGCTACATAGAAAATTGTAACTCGTTTTGGGGAAAACCTGGTCTTGTTAGACGAAATGGCATCTATCCCACCTTGGATGGTGTGTCTCATTTATCTAGCAATCTGGCATCATTTTTAGCCAAAGTTGCAAAGCCTTGACTCCCAGAGTTGGACCAGGAAGCAGAGTCACAGTCTTACATGCCTCTCTGAAGCTTCTGTCTATATGCCACCCCTCAACTTAACCCCTGTCTTCCCCATCAGAGAATCACTGTCTGCTCCCTGTAAAGTAAATAAAAATAAAATGCTTAAGCATCCTGAAGTAATTAAACAAAAAGTTGATCAAATTCAAATTAAGCATACAGGCCTCTGTTTCTCCTCATAATTTGAAAATTAAATGCGATTTGTTAAATATTAGGTCTCTAACTCCCAAGTCTGTTAGTCCATGATCTGTTAATTGATCACCAGATTGATGTACTATCCCTTAGGGGCCCATCACACCAAACTCATTCTCAGGATGTCTTAGCCCGTCCTAAAAAACTGATGAAACAGGTGGAAAACTGGTGAAAAACAATTTGGGGCAAAAAGATGCTTCAAATATGCTATTTTGTTGTTACACAGTTCGAGACAAGTCCATCTGGTTTTCTTTCTTTTTTTTTTTTTTATTTAAGTTTTTGTAAAGGGTATACAGGTCATTACAGCATTGCATTGTTTACATTTTCATCATGTTCCCTTATTTTTTGCTATTTGACAACATTGGAAGAATAATTATTACAACACCCCTTTTTTTTAAAGTGAAAGAAAAAGTGAAATTAAAATATCACTATATCACTATATCACTATATCACTAAACCTTGGGCTTTAGTTATCATTAGGTCAAATACATTTTTATAAAATTTCCATTTAGCCCCTGGTGGTGCATATACATTCAGCAGGGTGATATCTTCTCCCTCTAGCCGCCCAATTACCAAACTGTACCTCCCTTCTTTATCTTTGTGTTCTGATTTTTTTTCAAATGTAATTTTGGTTGATATCAATGTCGCTACTCCCCTCCTCCTCCCTGACTTATATGAAGATGAAGAGATCATTTTAAACCCTTGTCTATTGAGTTTAGTGTGCTCCACATCTGTTAGGTGGGTTTCTTGTAAAAATATTATTTCTGCTTTGTCTTTTTTCATTTTGCCTAGAATCTTGGATCTTTTAACTGGATTCAGGATCCCTTTTACATTATATGAGACTATTTTGGTTACACCCTGTTTCCCCATTGTATTTTCTTATTTGGTATAACAGTGTGGTGGCCCTCTTTTATGCTACTCAGAAACTGAAAGAACATTAAGAACATAAAAAACATTAAGAACATAGTGTACGAAACTTTAAACCAAAAAACTGTCAAAAAAACTTCCTGAGCTGAGGTCTTTTTAAAGACCCTGAAGAGCCCTGATGGAGTGTAGGCTCTGAGGGAAATTCCTCAAACTCTGTTACGTGCTGAGGGCTCTCTCTTACCCCTGTAAGTTGTCCCATGTTTTTAACGTGAATTTCAGATCCCAATCCGAACTTGTAATGATTTTTTTTTTTTTTTATGCCTATACCCTATGAGATTGTGTGCACCCTCCCACCCCCATCACAGCAAACATTCACTCTAATACAGTATCTGTTAGTGTGGGGAGAACATGTGGGTCATTGTCACATTTCTATTTTAACAAGTTTTTTTTTTTTTGTTTTTTTTTGTTTTTTTTTTTAATTAAGAAGACATTTGTTTCTAATGCTATGACTGCTCCATGAAATGTTTTACCACATGCTGATTCTGCATCTCCTTTAATGTTTGTTACCTTGTAGGAGGGGGGTTGGAAGTGCAGAGTGACTGAAAAAAAAAAAAGGTCGCTATTCCTTCCTGAAACTGGAAAGCTTATCCTTGTAGCTCTGGGGCTGGGTTTCCCGTTGCTGGCCCGTGGATTTTGAAGGTCTCTGTGTGGACCACGTTTGAGCCTTGATCCTATCGCTCGGGTCTGCTGCAGGTTTAAACACCGTTACCGGGAGCCCTCTTCTCGCCATGTCAATTGTTGCTTCTTCCGCCGAATTATAGAGACATGACTCTTCACCGTAAAAGACCCTTAACTTCGCAGGAAATGGCGTCTGAAAGTGCAGTTTCTGTTCCCGTAGCACCTTTTTGGCGTCGTTGTACTCCCGGCGCTTTTTAAGAACCTCCGGGGCGTAATCGTGTTCCACGAAGACTTTTCTCTCTTGGTGCATAAATCCTTTTTTCTGCCAAGCCCGTCTTACAACCTCTTGTTTTATTTTGAAATTGGCGAATCTTACCACCACCGAACGTGGGGGCGCTTCCGCCGCTGGCTTTGCGGCTAATGTACGATGGGCCTTTTCTATCTTCAAATCAGTGGTTTGTGGAATATCCAACTTCTCTCTCAGTAAGGATTCCACGCATTCCGCCATTGTGTTGAAACTATCTTCAGCTCCTTCTTTCAGACCGTGAATTCTAATGTTGTCTCTTCTCTGTCTTCCTTCTTGGTCGGTTAGCTTAGCCTCCAGTCTTGACTGTTTTTTGTGTAAATCCAGCACAGAATCTTCAAGCACTTTTATTCTTTCTTCAGCTTCCAAGATTCGGTTCTCGGCCTGGTCCACTCTGCTGTTCGTCCTTTTTAATTCATCTCTGAATTCACGGAATTCGGCCCAAACCTCTCGGCGAAATCGTCGTAATTCTTCAAATAACGTTTTCAAGCTAACCTTCTTGTTAGCTACGTCCAGCTCCTCGTCTTCTGAACGGAGGTCCTCCGGTTCAGATTCTACAGCCGCTGTGCGTCCTGGCCTGGAAAATGTCAGTTTCTTCTGTTTTTGGTTAGGCATGATGTTTTTGTCTTTTGATTTTTATTCTTCCAAAAATCCGTTAAGTCCGATTTTAAAGATGTTTTCCTGGATTAGGTCTGGGAGCTTCAGCGTTAAGCTGCTATCACCATGGCGTCCAGACCGGAAGTCCAAGTCCATCTGGTTTTCATCCCAAATGTAGCCAGTTCTTATGTCAAAAACAGAAAAGTAGCCATCCATCTCGTTTCTAATGAGTTTCTAATCAGTTATTGACAAGTTCATCACAGTCCTTACCCAGTTAAAACCTGTTCCTGTCAAATTTCACTCCATTCTAAATCACTGTTACACATTTCGTAACTGGATGATCTTGATCTAACTAGGTTTTACCCAGTCCAGCATGTTATCACTGCAATTCACTGAGTCTGTGGTACATTAAAAATGGATCTCTCCATTTTGGCTAGAATGGAATTGTGTTCTAGCCAAACCGGGCGCCCCATTCTTGCCAGTTGTCATTCCTGTTCACTGCTTGGAGCTGTACACATAACAATTGCTTCTACTGTTTTCATATCATCATTTTCATTATCATAACTAACAGATGACAAGTAGGAGTTTTACTCAGAGGGACTTTTAATTAACTACAACTATAAATGCCACATTCCTCCTCCAAAAAATATAGATATATTTGGGTTTTTTTTTTAAATTGAAATAATGTGTGAGTCGTAAATAAACAACCAGTGTATACTGCAGACAATAAAAAAAAAAATCTGACTTAAGGGCTATCCACACCAAGCACGATAACTATAAAATTGTAGTTTTAAAAATCATTCTATGTAAGCGTCCACACTGATGAATGATATCGCTCTAACAGCAGAGCCAAACATGAGCAGCACACTCCACGCTGGCTTCACCCAGCCCCTTCTCCTGCAGGATGAGACCATTTAAGCTGCTGCTGCAATCAGTAATCTTTTTAAGATTTTTTTAAGATAGACCTGTACCTTGGGAAGAGAAAAAAATAAGAAAATCAAAAAGGATGTGAAACTTTTCATGTGATTTTTTTTCTTAGCTCCAGATTACGGACTTGCACAGGTAGGATGAAACGAGTGCACAATGCAAAGCAGAATCACATGGGCTTGCAAGTAATTAATAATAGGACAACAACAACAACAACGACAACAATAATAATAATAATAATAATAATAATAATAATAATAATAATAATATTTTTTACAAAAAATATTAGCCTATTATTATTTCAGCTTGGATGCATAGAGCTGTTTCAGAGCACCACTTTATGCATCCAATCATTTCTCCTCAACCTACTGTGCACTCAGATCCTGCTGAAAGCAGGTAGATAAATGTCCCCAGTCTCTATCATTTCTTTCAGCCCTGCTGTCAAAGCAGGTGACAGTGATGGCCGGATGTCTTCTAATTGGCTGAAAGTGTTTTAATCATTAATAGAATCATTCCAAAGGTGATCCCAGTGATACTGTCTGTCACTTTCGTTATGGTCATCGCTGTAGTGTGGACTCTGTCATCCAGTTCAATTAGAATGATTTTTAAAACTATAATGTTATAGTTATCTTTATTGTGCTTTGTGTGGACGGCTCTTTACTCACAGCTGATTAGAATGTTTGATGATTATTTTTACCTGCAAGGCTTACCTGTTGTATTAAAACCCAACCACTGAGGTTGCCCATATATTAGTGTGGAGAAAAAAAAGGACAGCATTTATAGGAAAATATTTGACATAAATGTCATAAACCGCCCTTCAGGGCAAGGGTGAACAGAAGACTCCAAATACAAGCTGTGAGATTTTGCACATTTAATAACAGGAAACACAAACACTGCACTAACACTACACATACAAATAAAGTAGTGGCAAATGGGAAACGCTGGAGGAGAACGAGGCTCACCTCTGGAGGGAAAAGACAGAGTCACACCCGAAAGGAAACGGTGCTCACATCAGGAGAAAAGACAAGGGAATGAGGATGCATACCAGACGGACCACACCCATTCAGCTCCGCAGAACAACACTGTTACACACAGAATAAAAGACTGAATCCAGAAGACTGCAGCAAGGAGTAAGCCAGGCAGCAGCCTATAAATAGGGACAACCAAATGAGCACAGGTGTGGGTACATGAGTAAGAAAATAATCAAACCAAACACCAACAGCTGTAACAGCCCACAAACAGGGAATGACAGGAGGAAGTGACAGTGGTGACTGTCAAAATAAAGGCACAACCTGGGATGAAACAAAAAAGGAACATAACCCATAAAAGTGCGGATAAGATAATACAACAAGAATGCAAATAATATAATATACATGGAAACCAAAACAACAGGAGAGGTAAGGATAAGGGAGACTCTAAAACACAGGCAGAAATATAAAATACAACACCAGATAATCATAAGCACACAAACTAATGGAATCAGACTAATAATGACAAAACTAAGAATACAGGACAACTCATAAATAACAGACAAATGACAACTCAGAGAACAAGATACAGAAATACATAAAATAACCAACCTAAGATTAAAATAACAGGAAACTAAGCACGACAACGAAAGGACAAACTCGGATAATAAAATACGTCAGACCAAACTAAACACAAAATAAACCAGGATGCAGAAATACAGAAAATGATCAGAACAGGCTTAAAGGCTGAGCACGGCTCCCCACCATGCTCAGAATCATGACAACAAACTGATTTTTTTTTTCATTTTAATGTATTTTTTTCTAAACAAAAATATATTTTTCTAACAAAAATACTTGTAAATAACAACAAAAAAAAAGTTAATATGCGGTGCCACATTTTGCTGGTTCTCAACACATTTCTATCACATTTGAAATTCAGCAATCACATTTACAGAACGGCAATCATGTCTGTAGTACATCCCCGCTCAGTCTTTTTTTTTGGCTGGAATGGTTGGAAGAACATGCTCAAAGTTCGGGAGCACCCTTCCCATCCATGCCCGTCCACGGAGTTCTTACTCACATTGTAATAAGTGTCAACAATGTCCATTCAGTTCCCACTCAGTTTTGCCCCATTCTGTCAAATGTTCCAGAACCTACTGAGTACTACCTCAGTGTGATGGTCCCCTTACAGAGACTTGGCTTGGGCAAGAGGATAATGTTGGTCTAAATGAATCAACTCTCTCTGGTTATGTAAACTGTGAAAATCCAGAAGTGTTGGTCATGGAGAAGGAGTAGCAACAATCTACCATTCCAAATTATGAGCTGATATAAAACAAAGAACTTGTTATAATGCCTTCAAGGGCCTGGTTTTCAGTATTGGGCATTTTAGCAATTATAGGTTAAAACCAACTTTATTTGCTGTAGTTTATCATCCTCCCACAGCTTATCCAGACTTCTTATCTGAATTCACAGAGTTTTTATTTGATTTAGTGCTTAAATCGGACAGAAGAATTATAGTAGGGGATTTGAATATACATGTATGTAGATGTGGATAGTAATAGCTTTAATATTGCATTTAATACCATGTTAGACTGGATGGGGTTTTCCCAGGATGTAGGAAGCTCTACCCACTATCTCCATTACACTTTGGACCTTGTTGTAAGGATCCCTGTCTGTCATGTGTGTCTCAATCTCTCTTCCCCTGTTAATTAGTGCCCTTCCTGTACCCGTGATCACCACCTGTGGCCAATTAAGGTGCCCTTTATAAGGGAGGCTCTTCCACTGCTCTGTCTGGTTGAGTAGCCTAGGACCCTCTCTCTGTTTTGTCACTCCTTCTGGTGGCCCTGTATGGACAATGATGTGTGGGAAGACATCAGAGCCTGCCCTCAGTGTTCCACAGCTAAGGCCCCCACATTCCCCCCCCTGCCAGTCTGCTCCACCCCCCTCCCATACTGGGCCGGCCCTGGTCTCACATTGCCCTCAACTTCATCAACGGACTACCCCTCTCAGGTGAGGGCATTCAGTGATCCTCACCATTGTGGACCGCTTCTCCAAGGTTGTGCACTTTATTCCCCTGAAGAAGCTCCCATTGACCTTGGAGACGGTCCAGCTCCTCTCAGTCCATGTGGTCAGGTTGCACGGCATCCCGCTGGATATTGTTTCTGACCGGGGCTTCCAATTCATCTTCAAGGTGTGGCAAGCGTTTTTGCAAGTCCATCGGGGCCACGATCAGCCTATCCTCCGGTTACCATTCCCAGAGCAACAGGCAGTGTGAACGCGCCAACCAGGAGCTTGAGTCCATGCTGTGCTGTGTCACGGCCTCGGACCCCCGTCATGGAGCTCCCTTCTCCCATTGGCTGAATATGCCCACAATTTGGCGACCTCCACTGCTACTGGGTTCTCCCCCTTTCAGGCCTCCTTCGGGTATAACCAGGGTGTGATTTGCCAGGGATCTTCGGGGGAGCATCTGCTTTTGATGCCCCCATTCTTGTCATTCTTTTTTTTTTTTTTATCCCGGTGGGGACATGTTGTTGTCCCCCCCCCCCCCAGTCAAACAGAGTATGTGATCAGTCCCTCCAGGATTTTGTGATGTTGCGATCGTGTCAATTCACGTGAAATCAGCTAATCAGCACAACTATTGCACGACCTTGCAACGTTGTCTAATCACCGTTGTCTAATCACCACAACTTTCCCTCAATTTTGGCCAATCCTCGTCATCTTTCGCCAATTTCACCAATCAAATTTGTCTCTGGCATTTCAGCACCACTCAGTCTAACCAATCAAATGCATCTCTGCACCGCGTTCACTTCTGTGCTGCAAATAATTTCCAAATCTCTACTCTTTAACGTTCCTTCAATGCAATTTAGCTGTTGTAATGGATATTGTGTTAAAGTCTATATTTGCTGTGGCACAAAAGAGTTTTTCTGTATAGCAGAAGTTTCTGCTTTATTTACAGATCACTGTAATAGGAAATGTTTGACAATCCTCCGCTTTTCTTGTATTGTTATATAGAATATTGTGGGGTGACCCACCACAATCAGCTTGGACAGTCAGAGCACTCAGCTTGAGCAGGAAACAGAACAATGATATGTATGGACTGATATCAATATTTAAATGTGCCTGCATTCTCTTTTGTCCTACAGCCCCGGAGCAAAGAGAAGAATTCCAGCACCAGTAATCAGGCAATTGATATGTGTGACTCTTATGTAAAGTTGCCATGCATTCTCTCTTGACTGTTATGTAAATGTCCCATGCATTCTCTCTTGCTGGTATAAATGTGCTCACTCAAAGCTCACTGAAAACACTCTTAGGCAACACACTCAGGGCTCACTCACAGCGCACAGACAGAGCACTGAGTGAGTCTCGTGATGGAGGAATAAAACACCTTTAAACTTCGGCTTGCTGTGTCCGCCTACACTTATTTTTTCCTCCAGACTGGTGACCTGACGTGAATGGACTGTCTCTCCCTTCTGCTGCGCTGTGGACTATTTTGTTCCTCCACACTGGTGACCCTCGACGCAGAATGGAACACCAGGTGAACACCCCGGAGATCATCCACGACTGATAAAGCCTCAGAAAGCAGCATGGTGCAACCTTTGCCTGAGATTTTGGAGCTCCACGCTGGGACCTGCCGAGGGAGAATGATCGTCTGCCCCCTCTCACCGCGTCGTGGATCCCAGAGATAGAGGATGGCCCACATCTTTCGCATCCACACGAGCACGCGTGCACCTTGTCCTCTCTCCACGTTGGCAACCTCCAAAGCCGGACGGAGAACGCAGCACTTGGACCAGAATGCACCATGACCCAACACGAGCGAACGACAGCAACAGCCTGAACAGGGAAGACCATTAGTGCCGACTGCGCTGATTTCCATCAAGCTCCCTGACCCTGACTCACCTCTTGACGGCAGACCTTCCGCGCACAGAAGCCGCGCGCGCACACTGCAGGATTACGAGGACAGCGCAGCTTTCAGCTATGTGGTCACTGCGCCAGGCGCACACCACACACCAGGAACAATCCGGCTCCACAGACTGCCATCGTCCTCCGCCGCTGCACATGCCCGAGAAACACGGCCGATCGCCACCCTCGGAACCTTCAAGGCTGCTCACGCACCTGAGGCAGACATGTAGCCCGCACACAGGACTTTGTATGGGTCTCAGCCATGGCGCACAATGGGAATTCAGCCGTCTGCTGTCCCCGATGGCTTTAGGGCTGCGCCCGCACCTAAAGCCAACCCGCCAAGTCCCTCACACAGCTCCAGCTTCTGTTCTTTCTCACAGCCGCTACGCATCCTCGCAGGACTGAGCCGCGAGAGGAGTCAGAGACAATTTTTTTCTTCTTCTCACAGCTGCTGTGGAGCTCCGCCACGTTTAACGGGAAAGTCCCTCACCATCGCAGATCCACACGCAATTTTTGCGCGGCCCGGACAACTTTGCCGTCCCGGGCCGGCACTTGCTTACCCCCACCCCCCTCCACATCCTCCTTCACAGAGCTTTTCCCACACCTCGCTTCCAAAGCCGGCCAATCGCCGTCTCGCTCCCCTGCTGAGCGCTCTGGGGGGAGCGGTGTGGGGTGACCCACCACAATCAGCTTGGACAGTCAGAGCACTCAGCTTGAGCAGGAAACAGAACAATGATATGTATGGACTGATATCAATATTTAAATGTGCCTGCATTCTCTTTTGTCCTACAGCCCCGGAGCAAAGAGAAGAATTCCGGTGCCAGTAATCAGGCAATTGATATGTGTGACTCTTATGTAAAGTTGCCATGCATTCTCTCTTGACTGTTATGTAAATCTGCCATGCATTCTTTCTTGACTGCTATGTAAATGTCCCATGCATTCTCGCTTGTCGGTATAAATGTGCTCACTCAAAGCTCACTGAAAACACTCTTAGGCAACGCACTCAGGGCTCACTCACAGCGCACAGACAGAGCGCTGAGTGAGTCTCGTGATGGAGGAATAAAACACCTTTAAGCTTCGGCTTGCTGTGTCCGCTTGCACTTATTTTGCTCCTCCACAATATCATTGTAGTAAGCTGGAAAAAAGCATCCGCTTTAAAATTTATAATTCTTCCCACAACTTTTAGTGAAAAAAACCTCGCAAAACATCACAATTTTTATCGCAACTTTTTAAAAAAAGCCCCCTTGAATTCAGGCTTTTTAGGCCGCAACAATCATAAAAACATAAAAACAGAGTGATCTTCTGCTCGTACTACATTAAATGCATTTCATACTCCCGACAGCACATGGCGCACATTGATATTAAGCAATAAGCATAGTTGCCAAGTCCGCTAATTATAAGCAGCTTTGGGCTTTTTTTTTTCTAAAGTCGTTTGCAAATCTCATCAGTTGCGGGTTTTTGGGCTTGTTTTTAAATGTGTAGCTGCTTATTTGGGCTTGCTTTCATGACAGCTTTCCCAGCTCCCCACAAAACATGAGCGTGAAACTAGACAGATCATTGGCCGCCAGAAGTGAAGCCACCTGACTGCCATATTAGTACTTCCAAAACACTAGTACATCCAAATCGACGGCTGCTAAACATAATATCAACTCAGTTTCTGTAGTTCACCGGTTGCGCATGATTAAAAGCTGTGTCTCCATACCAAGAAGTTCAAAATCTGTTAATTTTTGGGGAAGTTATTGAGGCAAAAGTGGCCGGGCAGGGTCTTCGCTTCTGGTGGCCAATGATCTATCCAGTTTTTCTACAGAGATCAGTGGCCCGCCCGACTCCACTCGGCTCTGTATTTGCTCATGGGGCGTGAGCTATCCAGGTTGTTTTTATACAGATCAGTGCATATGAGACCTTAAATCGAAAAAAGGCTGTTCTGCTAAGGCTGGGGTAAGTTAATATTTCTTATTTAAATAGGCTATAATTACAGTATAGTGGTTTATACGAAATATATACTGTATGTAACAGCTGCAAAAAAGCCCAACAGTGTCACGCCGCGCCATTCATCAGCGGCGCCACCTGCTCACGCACCTGACAATCATCAGCGGCGAGGGATAAAGGCCGTCTCGCCCGGAGGCTCGGCCTGAAGCCGTCAGACTTCGTCCCTCACCGTTGTGAGCATACTTCCCTTCAGCGTCACCATTTTGGTAAGAAGATCGCTTACCTCTTTTCTTCAGTCTTCTCCCCTGTGCACAGGTGGATTCCCCAGCGGCGGACATCTCCACTCCATCGCCCAATCCTCGCTGCTGTACAGAGCTCTCCAGGTGGCTGTCTTCCGGGCTTCGCCCCCTTGTTGTGCCAGCTGTCCTGACCCACCAAGTAAGTCCTTCTCTCGCCATAAATCCCTCCTGTGTTGGTGTATGCCCGTCACCCTCTCCCTGTGCTCTCTCCATAGGGTTGCTCGGCTGTACGGTCACCTGCCTCTGTGCCTGGAGCAGACACCATCACCAACACATTTACATCCCGCAGACACGCACTCATTCACTCCTGCTGTTAATAAACTCTTTGAACTACTCTAAGCCTGTGTGTGTGCGTCTCCTGAGCCGTGCGTTATGTCAGTACGGCTTCAGCAGAGCGGCTCGGCGGACAGCGGGCTCGCACACCGGTTTTCCACTCTCGAGGCTAGAGTGGATCAAATAGCTTATCAACAACAGGTGATCTTTAATCAATTATTGAATTTAACTAACCGGTTGGGCCGCTTGGATCCTCAACAGCCGTTCCCCCCGGCTCGTCAGGGTGGCGCGGCTCCTGCTGTTCCAGTGGCCGTCCAGCCGGCTCCGGTGGCACCGGTTCGGCTCACACCGATTCCGACCCCCGCCCGCTTTAGCGGTAAGCTCGGCGGAACGCGGGGGTTCATTATGCAGTGTGAGTCCGTGTTCCACCGTGTGCCCGGAGATTTTCCCTCGGATCACAGTCGGATTGGTTACATAGGGAATCTTCTGGAGGGGCGTGCGTTAACTTGGACCTACGCCGTAATGGCGAGGCCCAGTTATGCCACCCTCACCTATGACCAGTTCGTGAGGCGCTTTCTGGAGGTCTTTGACCATTCTCAAACCGAGACGGTCCAGGTCGATCGGCTCCTCGCTCTCCAGCAGGGAGGCCGGTCGGCAGCGGACTACTCGGTCGACTTCCGGGTAGCGGCGGAGGAATTGGGCTGGGAGGAACGCTCCCTCTGTGGCCTGTTCCTCCGCAGCCTCAATAGTGATCTGAGGGATGAACTGGCTGGACGGGATATCCCTGGGACGCTAGCGGAGCTGACATCCTTAGCGATAAGTTTGGATAACAGGCTGCGCGAGCGCTCCTCGGGGCGGAAGTCTTCTTCTTCTCGCCCTCGTGGAGTCTCGCCGCACCTGTTCCAAGCTCGCCCCCTGGCGGCGCCGCCAGCATTGTGCCCCGAGGAGTCGGAGCCGATGGTGACGGGCTGGACCAAGCTTTCCCCTGCGGAGAAACAACGCCGCCGTGAGTTGGGCCTCTGCATGTATTGCGGAGGTGACCAACACACTGTGGAGCGTTGCCCGCGGAAAGCCAGTCGGCGGGGTCCGCGAATCGCTGTAGGGAGCCTCGCGGATCCCAACCGGTTAGACTCTCTCACTCAATTAAAGCTGCCCATCCGTTTTTGCCACAATCCCACTGGGCACCTCACCCACGCACTGGTGGATTTGGGCGCAGAGGGCAGCTTCATTTCACAAGGCCTGGCAACCCGATTGGGCATCCGCTGTCAGGCATTAAAACACCCCATCTCCCTGGTCCATCTCTCCCGTGCCTCCCTTGGGAGAGTTTCTCACCAAACCATGCCTGTCCCAGTCATCATCTCAGGGAACCACCGGGAGGAGATGGTATTTTACGTCCTGCCCAACTCTGTGTCGCCCGTCATCCTGGGGTATCCCTGGCTACGCCTCCACAACCCTGTCCTGGACTGGAGGTCCGGTGGGGTATCGGCATGGAGTACCTTCTGTATGGGCACCTGCCTTCAGTCCGCTGCCTGCTCCCCATCCGCGGCTCCCCCTGTGGCGGATACAGCACCTCCGGACCTGTCACTGGTGCCTCCAGAATTTCACGACCTGGGTATGGTATTTAGCAAATCGAAAGCTATGTCTCTTCCCCCGCATCGACCATATGACTGTGCCATCAACCTCCGCCAGGGGGCTCCCCTGCCATCTGGTCGGCTCTACAGCCTGTCGGCGCCGGAGAAGGAGACCATGAATACATACCTGAAGGAATCTCTGAGCGCTGGGATTATTCGCCCATCGTCGTCACCCGTGGGGGCAGGGTTTTTCTTTGTCGGGAAAAAGGACGGATCCCTCCGCCCCTGCATAGACTACCGAGCGCTGAATGACATCACTGAGAGGGACCGTTACACCCTGCCCCTCATGGACACTGCCTTTCACTCCCTCCAGGGGGCGACCTGGTTTACCAAGCTGGATTTACGCAGCGCTTACCACCTCGTCCGGATCCGGGAGGGAGATGAATGGAAGACAGCCTTCCGTACCCCGAACGGCCACTTTGAGTATCTCGTCATGCCGTTCGGGCTGACCAACGCTCCTGCCGTCTTTCAGCGCCTCATTAATGACGTCCTCCGGGATTTCATCGGCCTTTTTGTGTTCGTCTACCTGGATGACATCCTTATCTTCTCCAGGTCCAGGGACGAGCACCAGGTCCATGTGAGGCGGGTCCTCCAAAGACTGCTGGAGAATCGTCTGTACGTGAAGGCTGAGAAGTGCGAATTCTACGCTAGGACCACATCCTTCCTGGGATTCATCATCGCTCAAGATCAGGTGCTCCCAGACCCAGAGAAGGTGAAGGCGGTGGTGGAGTGGCCTACTCCCGCATCCCGGAAGCAGGTGCAACAGTTTGTTGGCTTCGCCAATTTTTACCGCCGCTTTGTCCCAAATTTCAGCTGGATCGTCGGACCGCTGACCCGCCTCACGTCCCCGAAGGTCCCGTTCCGGTGGACTGAAGAGGTCGCTGCTGCCTTTAGGGCGCTGAAGGCGGAGTTCTCCTCCTCCCGGGTCCTTCGCCAGGTCGACCCCGCGCTGCAGTGCATTGTGGAGGTGGACGCATCGGACACGGGAGTGGGAGCAGTGTTATCCCAGCGGTCACCTGACGATGGCGCCAAACGGCCGTGCGCCTTCTTCTCCCGGCGCCTGTCCCCGGCGGAGAGGAACTACGATGTGGGGGACAGAGAGCTCCTGGCCATTAAACTCGCCTTACAGGAGTGGCGCCACTGGCTAGAGGGGGCGGACCTGCCGTTTGTGGTCCTGACGGACCACAAGAACTTAGAGTATTTACGATCTGCCAAGCGCCTGAATGCCCGCCAGGCGCGCTGGTCTTTGTTCTTCGCCAGGTTCCGCTTCTCGATCACCTTCAGGCCGGGCTCCAAAAACGGCCTGCCTGACGCCCTCTCTAGGCAGTTCACCCCCGTGGAGGCTGAGGAGACGCCCCACACTATCCTGCCCAGGTCGTGCGTCCTCGGTGCCATCTCTTGGGACATTGAAGACAAGATCCGGAAGGCGCAGGAGGTGGAACCTGATCCTGGCGGCGGACCGGAGGGAAGACTGTTCGTCCCATCTGCGGTCCGAGGAGAGGTCATCCACTGGCTCCACACCTCCCGGCTCACCTGTCATCCCGGCACCTCTCGGATGATCAGCCTCCTCCAACGGTCCTTTTGGTGGCCAGGCCTGCGGAGGGATGCAGCCCGCTACGCCCGGGCTTGCCCAATCTGTGCCACCAGCAAGTCGGGAAATGCCCCCCCAGCGGGTCTGCTCCAGCCTCTGCCCGTCCCCGGCAGGCCCTGGTCGCACATCGCACTGGACTTCGTCACCAGACTCCCCGTTTCCAACTCCTTTGACACCGTCCTGACCATTGTGGACCGTTTCTCCAAGGCTGCGCACTTCATTCCCCTGCGAGGTCTCCCTACTGCCCCGGAGACGGCGGGCCTCCTCGTCCAACACGTGGTCAGGCTGCACGGGATTCCGGTGGACGTGGTCTCGGACCGGGGTCCCCAATTTTCATCCGAGGTTTGGAGATCCTTTTGTAACGCCATCAGAGCCAAGGTGAGCCTCTCCTCCGGCCATCACCCCCAGTCTAACGGGCAGTGTGAGAGGACCAATCAGGAGCTGGAGGCTGCGCTCCGCTGTGTTACTAGATCCAAGCCGACGTCCTGGAGCAACCATCTCGCCTGGGTGGAGTATGCCCACAACACCGCCCGCTCTTCTGCAACGGGGATGTCCCCCTTCAAGGCGTCCCTGGGTTACGACCCCCCGCTGTTTCCAGCGCAGGAGAACGAGGTGACTGTCCCCTCTGTTAGGGCGCACCTTAGGCAGTTCCGCTCCACCTGGGCTGCCGCGCGTCATGCGCTTTTACGCACGGCGGAGCGCAACAGGACCGTGGCGGACCGGCACAGAAGACCTGCCCCGGCGTACAGAGTTGGGCAACTCGTGTATGTGTCTACCCAGGACGTCACATTAAAAGGCGAGAGGAGGAAGCTGGCACAGCGATTCATGGGTCCCTTTCCCATCACCCGGATCATCAACCCGGTGGCTGTGCGCGTGGCTATTCCCCCCTCCCTCCGCATCCATTCCACTTTCCATGTGTCGAAGGTGAAACTGGCAGTCACTGACCCCCTTTGCCCTCCTCCTGCAGCGCAACCCGTGCCCCGGATGATTGGTGGCCATCCGGCCTGGTCCGTCTCCTCCATCCTGGACTCCCGGCGCCGAGGTCGTGGGTTGCAATACCTGGTGGACTGGGAGGGCTATGGGCCCGAGCATCGACAATGGGTGCCCCCGTCGTTTGTGTTGGACTCATCGCGGACTTCCACCGAGCGCACCCGGATAAGCCATCGCCAGGAGGCGCTGCTAGAGGGGGGAGTACTGTCACGCCGCGCCATTCATCAGCGGCGCCACCTGCTCACGCACCTGACAATCATCAGCGGCGAGGGATAAAGGCCGTCTCGCCCGGAGGCTCGGCCTGAAGCCGTCAGACTTCGTCCCTCACCGTTGTGAGCATACTTCCCTTCAGCGTCACCATTTTGGTAAGAAGATCGCTTACCTCTTTTCTTCAGTCTTCTCCCCTGTGCACAGGTGGATTCCCCAGCGGCGGACATCTCCACTCCATCGCCCAATCCTCGCTGCTGTACAGAGCTCTCCAGGTGGCTGTCTTCCGGGCTTCGCCCCCTTGTTGTGCCAGCTGTCCTGACCCACCAAGTAAGTCCTTCTCTCGCCATAAATCCCTCCTGTGTTGGTGTATGCCCGTCACCCTCTCCCTGTGCTCTCTCCATAGGGTTGCTCGGCTGTACGGTCACCTGCCTCTGTGCCTGGAGCAGACACCATCACCAACACATTTACATCCCGCAGACACGCACTCATTCACTCCTGCTGTTAATAAACTCTTTGAACTACTCTAAGCCTGTGTGTGTGCGTCTCCTGAGCCGTGCGTTATGTCAAACAGGCTTCATACTTAATATAGGCATGCTGTTCTAGAATTATTTTAATGAATAAAAATGTTTCAAAAATACCCCCCCACCCCGGTTTTTTCACAAATCGCACATTGGGTATAACCCAGCCCTCCTCTCCATTACAGAGGAGGAACTGTCTGTCCCGTCCATTTCAGCACATACCAACAGTGATCTGTGTGGAGTTTGCATGTTCTCCCCGTGTCTGCGTGGGTTTACTCCGGGATTTCTCTGGTTTCCTCCCACATGTCAAAAACATGCAAGTTAGGTTAATTGGCATCAAACTGGGGATTCTAAATTGTCCTTAGGTATGAATGTGAGAGTGAATGGTTGTCTGTCTCTCTGTGGTGGCCCTGCAATGGACTGGCGATCTGTCCAGGGTGTACCCTGCCTCTCGCCCAAAGATGCTGGGATACGCTCCAGTCCCCCCGTGACCCGGAAAGGATTAAGTGGAAGAAGATGGATGGATGGATGGATGGATGTCATGGTGCAAACGCTTTTGGAGGGACACTAAGACCGCCCTGCTTCAGTCCATGGAGGAGAACGCCAGATGGGCCAACAGGAAGAGGCGCCCTGCCCCTGCCTACAAGATTGGCCAGAGAATATGGCCTTTTACTAAGAACTTCCCCCTCAAGACCGACTCCAGGAAGCTTGCCCCCCGCTTTGTTGGACCTTTCACCATCAAGTCCATCATCATCCCTGTTTCAGTGACACTCAACTTACCTGCCTCCCTCAGCATCAATCCCTCCTTTCATGTATGCCATATCAAGCCCATTTTTGCCAGCTCTCTTTGCCCACCATCCAAGTCCCCCCTCCACCTAAGATGATTGACAGTGGGCTTGTATATGCCATAACATGCGTCCTGAATTCCTGCCGCAAGGGGCGTGGCATCCAGTTCTTGGTCGAATGGCAGGGGTATGGTCCTGAGGAATGCTTATGGATCCCCGGGTCCTTTGTTATGGACAAGTCCCTCATCACAGACTTCCACCAGTGCCATCCTGACAAACCCCGAGTTACGCCAGGAGGCATTCGTGAGGGGGGAGCACTGTAAGGATCCCTGTCTGTCATGTGTATTTGCCTCTCTCTTCCCCTGTTAATTAGCACCCTTCCTGCAGCCTTGATCACCACCTGTGGCCAATTAAGGTGCCCTTTATAAGGGAGGCTCTTCCACTGCTCTGTCTGGTCACGTAGCATTGCACTCACCTGTTTGTTCCTGCTTTACTCAGTGTACTTTGCCTGTCTGCCATGTCTGACCTTTGTTTGCCTCGCATCTTGGATTTTTGTCTGCCCTATTCTTGCCTGCTGTGCTCTGACCCCCTGCTTGTTCTTGGACTCTGGATCTCATCTTACGGACTGGAATTGGATTCACACAGATAAGTGCACTTCACTGTTTCCCCCCCAAGTAAGTCGACTTACCCATGTTTGTCATCTCTCTCTTCCACCTTCACCTCCCAGCACCCAGGCCTGGCCAGCCTGCCACCTGTATTATCTCCGAAGCTCCCCTTTTGCACCTCTTCACCACCTCTCCTGGCAGCCTGCTCGTCACCTCTGGAGGACCCTTACCCTGTCACCTCAGCTTCTCCCCAGAGTGCCTGTAAGCATAAGACAGTATTATTCATTATCCTTGTCCACCCAGTTATACTAACTTCTGCTTTTGTTCTTCTCCAGCAGGGTTGCCAGATCTTTGTGCACATTATTTCACTATCACATTATTCTTGTAATAAAGATCACTGTTAAAACCCTACTTACTGTTTCCCTCCACGTTGCTTTTGGGTCTTGGTCTCAGATTCCCTGTCACTTGTGCTGACATATGGCATAAAAATTGAACATTTGGTAGTGTCCTCATAACCCTGTTCTGTTAGACCATTATCTATTAACATTTGATTTTGCTATTTTTACCTTTTTGATATAGCCTATAATTAGGGAGGGATCATGTGTTTCTGAACCCTCCCTTAGTTATGCTGCTAATAGGTTTAGTCAGCCAGGGGACCTCCAGTAATGCACTGGGCCTCACTCCTTTCCTCACTCTCCATGAAATATTTTTTTTTTTTTTTGCTGGTCATTAACATTTGTTTGTTCTCTCCCATAGATTGAGTCCCCATCGTGCTGTTTGCTCTCTACATGTCTGTTCTTTTCTTCTTCTCTATCCCCTCACCCCCCAGCCAGTCGCAGCAGATGACTGCCCCTCCCTGAGCCTGGTTCTGCTGGAGGTTTCTTCCTGTTAAAAGGGAGTTTTTCCTCTCCACCGTCGCCAAGTGCTTGCTCACAGGGGATCGCCTGATTGCTGGGGTCTTTCTGCAACTGTGGGGGTCCCCCCTACAGTTGATAGTGCTATGAGATGACTGTTGTTGTGAAATGGCGCTATATAAATAAAGTTGAATTGAATTGAATTGAATTGCATTGCTATTTCTGACTAAAGAAAAATATCCCTACAGTAGCTGTCTCTCAGATGATGCTGTTACCAAATTTAAGCAGATGGTTTCATCATATTCCTGAATGCCATGTGTCAACACAATGGAGCTAAATTATGAATATTTTACTCCTTCTGTAGTTGACAACATGGTAGGTAGTGTTAAAGCCTTTCTGAATCAGACTCGAGACATGGTGGCTTCTTTAAAAAAAAGTCTAATCAGAATTCTGACTCCCTGGTTCAACACAGAAACTTGCAGCTTAAAACAGACTGGTCAATTAGAAGGAAAATGGCTTCCCATTAAATTAGATGAATACTAACCTGCCTTTTATTTCAAAAATCTTAGAGTTGACTTCCGGTCTGGACGCCATGGCGACTGCAGCTTAACACTGAAGTTCTCAGACCCAATCCAGGATAACACCTTGAAAATCAAACTTAACGGATTTTTGGAGGAGTGAAAATCAAAAGACAAAATCATCATGTCTAAAGGAAAACAGAAGAAACTGAAATTCTCCAGGCCAGGACACGTATCGGCCGGAGAATCCGAACTGGAAGATCTCCGTTCAGAAGACGAGGAACTGGTGATAGCTAACAAAAGGGTTAGCCTGAAATCACTATTTGAGGAGCTACGACGATTTCGCCGAGATGTTACGGCCGAATTTCGGGAATTCAGAGAAGAATTGAAAAGGACAAACAGCAGAGTGGACCAGGCCGAGAACCGAATCTTGGAAACAGAGGATCGAATAAAAGTGCTCGAAGATTCTGTGCTAGACCTACGCAAAAGACAAGCAGCTATAGAGGCTAAGCTAACCGACCAAGAAGGAAAACAAAGAAGAGACAACATAAGAATTCATGGTCTGATAGAAGGAACCGAAAATGGTTTTAACTCAATGGCAGAATGCGTGGAATCCTTACTAAGAGAGAAATTGGATATTCCACAAACCACCGACTTGAAGATAGAAAAGGCACATCGTTCATTAGCCGCTAGGCCGGCGGCGGAAGCGCCCCCACGTTCGGTGTTGGTAAGATTTTCCAATTTCAAAATAAAACAAGAGGTTGTAAGACTGGCCTGGCAGAAAAAAGGATTTATGCACCAGGAGAGAAAAGTCTACGTGGAACACGATTACGCCCCGGAGGTCCTTAAAAAGCGCAGGGAATACAATGACGCGAAAAAGGTGTTAAGAGAGAAGAAATTGCGCTTTCAGACACCATTTCCTGCGAAGTTAAGGGTCTTCTACGGCGATGAAACGTGTCTCTATAATTCGGCGGAAGAAGCAACAGCTGACATGGCGAAAAGAGGGCTCCCGGTAACGGTATTTAAACCCGCAGCAGACCCGAGTGAGAAGATCAAAGCGCAAACATGGACAACACAAAGACCTTCAAAATCCACGGACCAGCAGCGGGAAACCCAGCACCAGAGCGTCGCGGATAAACTATCCGTTTTCAGGTTGGAATAGCGACCTTTTTTTTTTTTTTTTTTTTTTTCTTTTCTCTTGAATCAATCCGCACATCCAACCCCCCTCATACAAGGTAACAAACATTAAAGGAGATGCATATTCAGCATGTGGTAAAACATTTCATGGAACAATCATATTATTTGAAACAAATAAGTCTTTGTAATAAAAAAAAAAAAAAAAAAACTTGTTAAAATAGAAATGTGACAATAATCCACATGTTCTCCTCATACTAACAAATACTGTTTTTGCGTGAATGTTTGATGTGATGGGGGTGGGAGGGTGCACACAATTTCACAGGGTTTAGGCATAAAAGGAAAAAAAAAAAAAATCATTACAAGTTTGGATTGGGTTCTGAAACTCACGTTAAAAGCATGGGACTACTTTCAGTGGTAAGAGAGGGCCCTCAACACGTAACAGAGTTTGAGGAATTTCCCTCAGAGCCTTCACTCCATCAAGGCTCTTACAGGGTCTTTAAAAAGACCTCAGCTCAGGAAGTTCTTATGACAGCTTTTTGTTTTAAAGTTTTTTACACTATGTTCTTAATGTTTTTCTTGTTTTTAATGTTCTTTCAGTTTCTGAGTAGCACAAAAGAGGGCCACCACACAGTTATACTAAACAAAACAACACAATGGAGAAACAGGGTGTAACCAAAATAATTTCATATAATGTAAAAGGAATCCTGAATCCAGTTAAAAGATCCAAGATTCTAGGCAAAATGAAAAAAGACAAAGCAGGAATAATACTTTTACAAGAAACCCACCTAACAGACGTGGAACACAATAAACTCAGTAGACAAGGGTTTAAAATGATCTCTTCATCTTCATATAAATCAGGGAGGAGGAGGGGAGTAGCGACATTGATATCAACCAAAATTACATTTGAAAAAAAATCAGAACACAAAGATAAAGAAGGGAGATACAGTTTGGTAACTGGGCGGCTAGAGGGAGAAGATATCACCCTGCTGAATGTGTATGCTCCCCCAGGGGCTAACTGGAAATTTTATAAAAATGTATTCGACCTAATGATAACTAAAGCTCAAGGTTTAGTGATATGTGGTGGGGACTTCAATCTTAGACTGAATCCATACTGGGATGCTTCTGGTAATTCCCCACATCAAAATAACACCCAAAACAGGAAGACTCGGATGCTACTAAAAGAATTGGGAATCTGTGACGTGTGGAGGGAACTCAACCCCAGTGTAAAAGACTATACATTTTACTCAACTCCACATTCATCTTACTCAAGGATTGACTATTTTTTTATGTTTAATAGAGACATTGGAAGAGTAAAAACATGTAAAATAGGACTGATGGATCTCTCCGACCACAGTCCGATCTACATGGACTTAAATATCCAAAAATACACAAATAATACATTTTCTTGGAGGTTAAATTCAAATGTCCTGAAAGGACCATTGAAAGATGAATTGGAATCAGATATTCTCAGATATTTGGAAGATAACGATAATGGAGAAGTATCCCCTTTAATACTGTGGGATGCATGTAAAGCTGTAATAAGAGGAAAGATTATTGCAAAACTGGCAACCCAAAAGAAACTAAGACAAGAAAAACTATCCACATTAGAGTCAGAACTTAGGAACCTAGAAAAAGAACACAAAGGCAACACTCATTCTACTGACTCGCTCAAGATTAAGGAAATTAAAAACCAAATAAATGAGATCTACACAATAGAAATCCAGAAGAAACTTACATTTCTGAAACAAAAATACTATGAAGCAGGCAGTAAATCGGCAAAATTGCTAGCCTATAAATTGAGGAAACATCAAACAGAAAGAGCAATCTACAAAATCAGAGACCCAGTATCAAAGGAAATAAAATTCAGAATTCAGGATATTCTTAAAAACTTCGAGAATTACTATAAGAACTTATACTCCCACAAAAAACATAAAAACGCATCCGAGGCATTCCTAAACACATTAAACCTTCCCCAACTTACGGAGTCACAAAATAAAACACTACTGTCAGAAATACATCCTAAAGAATTGGAAAAAGCAATTATGAAACTTAAAGCTAACAAATCCCCAGGAGCTGATGGCTATACAGCAGAGTGGTACAAAACCTTTAAACAGCAACTATCTCCTCTCCTCCTGAAAACATTTAATTATGTCCTCCACACAGGGGAAATCCCCCCCTCCTGGAGAGAAGGGGTCATTGCAGTTATACCTAAACCTGAAAAGGATAAACTAGAGTGCTCCAACTACAGACCAATCAGTGTACTAAATCAGGACTATAAGCTTTTTACCATTATCCTTGCCAAAAGGTTAGAAAATATACTGACAGACCTAATTCATTTAGACCAAACAGGTTTTATAAGACAAAGACAGACACAAGACAACATTCGACGCACTTTACACATAATTCATCATATAAAAAAATATAACTTAAATGCAGTCATATTGGGATTAGATGCTGAAAAAGCATTCGATTCGGTTGACTGGTCTTTTCTATATAGAATCTTATCCAGTTTCAATTTTCATAACAACTTCATTAGAACTATACAGGCATTATATAAAAAACCAACAGCTAAAATAAGGATTAACGGTAATTTATCATCATCTTTTGAACTGGAAAGAGGATGTCGTCAGGGCTGCCCCCTGTCTCCACTGCTCTTTGCAATCTTCATAGAACCTCTGAGCCAATGGATAAGACAAAACCAAAAAATTCAAGGTATTACACTTGGTCAGAAGGAACATAAAATAGCACTCTTTGCTGATGACATTTTAATATACCTAGGGCAGCCGGACACTTCTTTACCAGAACTAACCTCAGTTTTTTCAGAGTATGGAGATTTATCGGGGTACAAATTAAATATGCATAAAACCCAAGTTTTAACATTCAACTATGACCCAAATCATTATTCACTAAGCAAACTCAAAACTAACTGGGAGTCGGAATCTATGAAATATCTGGGGGTCAATATCCCGAAACAACTCAACAAAATTATATCACTAAACTATGATCCACTGGTGACAAAAATAAAATCTGACCTAGCAAGATGGAATATGATACCATTCTTGGGTACTGCACAAAGAATTGAAGCAGTCAAAATGAATATACTTCCACGTCTTCTATACCTTTTCCAAACAATACCGGTAGAACCTCCCAAAAAAACATGGCAGGAGCTGGACAGAAGGATCTCAAGATTCATATGGCAGGGCAAGAGACCTAGAATCAGATATAGAACCCTACAGCTAAACAAAGACAAAGGTGGGCTCGCGCTGCCAAATATCAGGGACTACTTTAAAGCCGCACAAATTAAAACTTTAGTAGAGATATGTAACCCAGTCTACACTGCACAATGGAAGGAGATCGAATGCCAAATAACAAGTGACATCCCCCTACAGGCGATAATAGGGAACAATGTCTTACCTAAGCTTTTGAATAACACTAACCCGTGGATAGAGACCCCGCTAAAAATTTGGTTTAAGATAGTCAGAGAGAATCAAACTAAAGAGCCCTATCGACTTCTGCAATGGATCGCCTATGATCAGGACTTTACTCCTAATAAAACAGACACCAGATTTAAAAAGTGGAAGGAGAAAGGGCTGATAAAATATTACGATTTTTTTAAAGGGCAAATCTTAAGAAGTTTTGAAGATTTGAAAAAACAAGGCCTAATAAATCAAGACCTTTACAGGTTCTTCCAGCTTAGACACCACATAAACAATATACTTAAAAAGGAGGTTTTGGAAAGGGCCCAGTCAGGTGTTCTGAAGGTCTTCTTAATGGCATATAAAGGGATCCCAGGGATCAGATACATTTCTAAAATATACCAAGGTCTTCAAGACTTAAAAGGAGACAACACATCTTATATAAAAGAGAGATGGGAAAAAGAGGGGAATTTCACTTTACAACTGGAAATATGGGAAAAGCTAAATAAACAGCAATGGAAAAGTACCTCATCCCTGCAGTGGAGAGAATTTGGATGGAAAAACTTGGCAAGATTTTTCAGAACACCTGCACAAAACAAATTTACCCATAAGGGATTGAACTGTTGGCGCTTGTGTGGTGAAAAGACTGCAAATCATTTTCATGTGTTTTGGTCATGCCCAGTTATCCACCAATATTGGACCAAGGTACAGACAATATTGGGGAAAATATTCAAAATTACAGTTCCCTTTTCTTTTGTAACTTTGTATTTGGGTTTACTACCGGACTCACTGGAAAGACGAGGAGAAAAATACTTATTCAGTGTTTTAATATTGGCAAGCAAAAAAGCTCTAACTAAAAAATGGATGTTGAAGGACTGTCCTACACCTGAAGATTGGACTAACGTGATCCAAGACATTTACTCGATGGAAAAGTTGACATTCGCATTGAGACAGGACATGGATGTGTTCATGAACTTTTGGCAACCCTGGACCGCATATGTGTCTTCCATTAGATCTAATCTTTGACAAATACCATTTCAATAATGGTTCCGCTCTTTGTTCCAACACTACTCAGATGCTCTTTTATCTTTATTTACTTACTTTTTCTTTTTGTTTGTTTTTTACTGGTTTGTTTGTTTTTTTTTTGTTATTTGTTTTTTGTTTTTTTTCTCTTTAATTTCACTTTTTCTTTCACTTTAAAAAAAAAAAAAGGGGTGTTGTAAGAATTAATCTTCCAATGTTGTCAGATATCAGAAAATAAGGGAACATGTGATGAAAATGTAAACACTGCATTGCTGTAACGACCTGTATACCCTTTACAAAAACTTAAATAAAAAAAAAAAAAAATCTTAGAGTTGTTACTACCCAATTATTTGACCATTTACAGGGCAACAGTTTATTTGAAGCGTTTCAGTCAGGGTTTAGAATTCACCATTGTACTGAAGCAGCTTTAGTAAAGGCTACGAATGATCTTATAGCATCAGATAATCTTGATTCTGTACTTGTCATTTTAGGCCTTAGTGCAGCTTTTGATAGTATTGATCATAATATTTTACTTGATAGATTAGAACACCTTGCTGGACTTAAAGGAACTTCTTTGCAGTGGTTTAAATCATATTTATCTGACTGGTTCCAGTTTGTTCATGTCAACAATGAGTTTTCATCAGATTCAAAGCTCATTTACAGACTTCCACAGAGATCTGTGTTAGGTCCTATTCTTTTTATTTTAGTTTATATATGTTTCCGTTAGGTAATATTATTAGAAAGCATTACATGAATTTCCATTGTTATGCAGATGACAGTTTGTCAATTATTACCTCCGCCAGGCCGAAAAGGCCAGGAGGAGGTAATAAAAGGCCAGGAGGAGGTAATGTTTTTGCCGGGGTTTGTCTGTGTGTTTGTCTGTTTGTCTGTCTGTCTGTCTGTCTGTTTGTCTGTTGGTTAGCAAGATAACTCAAAAAGTCTTGGACGGATTTCCATGAAACTTTCAGGCGTTGTTGGAAATGGTACAAGGAAGAACTGATTAAATTTTGGGGATGATCCGGATCACCGTCTGGATACAGGAATTTTTTAAAGCATTCTGTAACACTGTGACATACGGCTATTTTCAACATGTGCGCAGGCGCAATGGAGGGCGCTGGTCATCGTGTCTGACCAACATAAACTCCGCCTTCTTCAACGTTTTAGGCACAAAAGCACGCGGAAAACACTGGTGGGCTGGGCCCGCCACCGTGCCTGTGTTTGCGCGACGCTGCAAAAGCTGAGACGGGCAGCTGTCCGCCGCCGGATTATTTGGCAGAAATTCCCCGGCCAGCCATAGGCGCTGCGCAAAAACGAGCTGCTCGGCAGTGTGCTGTGTGCCTGTGTTTGCGCAACGCTGCAAAAGCTCAGACGGCCAGTTGTCCACCGCTGGATTATTTGGCAGAAATTCCCCGGTCAGCCATAGTAGCTCCGCAAAAAGAAGCTCTCTGCCGGGGAAGTTTCCAAATCATCTTTGGCCGCGGAGCGCAACCCCAATAAAGATAAAGATTAGATGTACCACGAAGGTCGAGTGCAAGCAAGATGTTTGTGTCTGTGAACATTCCGTCTTTTGGCGAGTTGATACGTAACAATGTTTACAGTTTGATGAGAAGGTTGCTGCCATGTAACAATCATCTTATATCAGCAATTGTCAACTCGTCACTCACACCTCACTCCAGCATTTGGAAGTGGTGGCGTTCCATTTTATACTGAGTCCAATATTGTATGTTGTTGTTACAAGACCGCTGACTGTCTGCTGATCTGTATATACTTTTATTTATTTATTTATTTTCTACTCCTTTTAGTTCTGCATTTAATATGAACCCTGAGTTTGAAATAAACGTTTGAATTTTGAATAAAACCCACGCCAACCCGTCTACCTAATTGGCATCCGTCAGTGAAGCCCTCAGTGCTGCTTTCAGTGATCTAAAACGCTCACATAACCCATTGGCCTGTGGGTTGTACGCAGTTGTGTCATGACTTCCTTTTGTTTTTTCTTTTGAATTCTTGGATGGAACATGGGTGGGCAATATAAGCTGCGGATTCAGCCATCACATATTTCGGATAACTTATGTTGAACTGTATAATCAGAGGAGCTATTGTCTAATTTGACTTTGTTGGATTTTATTACCCCCTTTGTTATATTATTCACTTTCTTTTAACCTGTACTCTTAATCTATTCGAAATAAAGATTAATTCATTCATTCATTCAATTGCAACGCCCCCAGCCTGGGAGTTTGCAGATGCAGGACATGGACACAACACCAACACTTCAGTTTATTACCTCTGCCAAGGACGTAATGCTTTTACTACTGAACCACTAATCCTATTATTGTGAATCCAATTGCTACTCAGATGTTTTCATGGTCAAGGAATCTGACAATGTACACACAAACACTGTATGGGGGAAACTGTGGCGCTTGGCGGAGGTCTGCGCTCTCCGAGTGCTTTTCTAGTTTGTTAATGAAGACAGATGAAAGTAACAAATTAACTAAATTAGAGGCATGTCTTAAAGACACACTCTGGTGGCTATAAAACCCTATAAAAACAAATCTACATTGTTACCTCCACCAGGCCGAAAAGGCCAGGAGGAGGTTATGTTTTTGCCGGGGTTTTTTTGTCTGTCTGTCTGTTTGTCTGTTTGTCTGTTGGTTAGCAAGATAACTCAAAAACTTTTGGACGGATTTCCATGAAACTTTCAGGCGTTGTTGGAAATGGTACAAGGAAGAACTGATTAAATTTTCGGGATGATCCGCATCACCGTCTGGATACAGGAATTTTTAAAGCATTTATTAACACTGTAACATACGGCCATTTTCAACATGTGCATAGAGGGCGCTGGTCGTCGTGTCTGACCAACACAAACTCCGCGTTCTTCAACGTTTTAGGCACAAAAGCACGCGGAAAACACTGGTGGCCTGGGCCCGCCAGCGTGCCTGTGTTTGCACGGCGCTGCAAAACCTGACACGGGCAGCTGTCCGCCGTCGGATTATTTGCCAGAAATTCCCCGCCCAGCCATAGGCGCTGCACATTTGGCAGAAATTCACCGGCCAGCCATACGCGCTGCGCAAAAACGAGCTCTCTGCCGGGGAAGCTTCTAAATTCTGTTTTGCCGCGGAGCGCAACCCCAATAATATAATATAAAACCCACGGCAACCTGTCTACCCAATCAGCATCCGTCAGTGGAGGAGATGGACACAACAGCAACACTTCAGTTTATTACCTCCGCCAAGGAGGCAATGCTTTTACTACTGAACCACTAATCCTATCACTATCAGATTGATCGTCATTGATTAATTGTCTATGTTTATTGCACTGTCCCTGTCAAAGAAACAAATAATCATTGTGAATCCAATTGCTAGTCATATGTTTTCATGGTCAAGGAATCTGAAAACGTATACACAAACACTGTATGGGGGGAACTGTGGCGCTTGGCGGAGGTCTGCGCTCTCCGAGTGCTTTTCTATTCTAAAATTGTATTGTATGCCCTTTAGTGGGTTGTCCATCGGATCCGATGATGACGTATTGCATTCTGCAGCTCATCGATGCACACGAAGGTGGCTCTGCAGTCCTAGCCTGGTTGTGCAGAGTCTTGAACAGTGGGGGCATTGGAAGTCCATTGTTGTGATCACTGCTGATGCAGCTCTGTGTCGCTTTTCGCTGGCATCAGTGAGTTTCTGGCGTCGTGCTTCTTCGTAGTTGGCAGCAGCTTTGTGGATTAAGGCTCTCCATTCTGGTCTGTCCATAGCACGCTCCTCCAGTTCCTTCGGCTTGACGTGACACCACTGGATGTTTGCTTTCACAGTACCTTTGTATCGCAGCTTTGGGCAGCCTCGGTTTCTCTTGCCGAGCTGGAGCTCACCATACATCAGGCGTCTTGGCATCCTAAACTCCTCCATTTGGATGACATGCCCCACCCATCGAAGCTGGGCCTTAATGAGCATGGCCTCAATGCTGGTGGAGTTGGCATGCTCCAGGACCTCCAGGTTGGTGATGTGGTCTTGCCAGCTGATTCCGAGTATGGAACGGAGAGCTCGCATGTGGAAGTACTCCAGCTTTTTGACGTGTCTGCGATACAGCGTCCATGTTTCACAACCGTAGAGGAAGGAGGGGAGTACCACAGCATTGTAAACTTTCAGTTTCGTTGATAGCCGGATACTGTGTTGGTTGAGCACTCGGGTGCGGAGTCTGCCTAGTGCCTGGCTAGCCTTGCCAATTCTCGAGGCGATTTCTTTGTCCAGGGAGCCATCACAGGAAATGGTGCTTCCTAGGTACTTGAAATGTTCGACGTTGGCAAGTGGTGTGTCGTCAATGACAATGTTGGGTGCAGGTGGATGAGTGTTTGATGCACTGTTTCCCATTATTCTACAAACAAAACCTTGTCTTACAGTTTTATGTCAAAATCTTTTCACTCCCCCCTTCAAATGCCAGAATCAGTGACTATGCCCAACCCACATACTACAAGGCTAATAGTGGCTTATGCTACGGTACATTAAACAGCATAAATCCTGTGATAAAAAGACTTACCGGTTAAGGATATGCCCAATGGTATGCTCGGTGGCCCAGGATAATGACAGAAACTGCATCGGTCCTTAAAAGCAGTTTAATGGCAAAACCCATCTTAATTTGGGTCAGATTTTCAAAGCAGCTGGCCAAATTGCTAACTGGCGAGAGACTAACTTCAGTCAGGTCAGAGAGTCCTAATTGGCCCAACACTACAGACGTGCCAGTGGCTGTATATAGCTACGTCACCAAAAGCGTTCCATCTAAACTCGCCTTTTTTCAAGGGGCAGATCTTAAGTGAAACTTTAAAGCAAAAAACAGACACATGAGACATTTGAGTGATTTTGCTCTTGATATGTCTTTTAAGTCATAAAAAAGCATGTTACAGACATGTTAACAAGAAAAAAACTTGATTTTTGGTGGTGTCACTTTAAGGAAATCAGAGTTTGGATGACTTGTAATTTCTTACTATTAAATTCAGATAAGACTGAAGTCATTCTCGTCAGCCCAAAAAACCTTAGAAATTCTTTCCAAAATCAAACACTTAGTTTTGATGGGGCTATTCTGTCTCCTAATAGTTCTGTGAGGAACGTTGGAGTCATTTTTGATCAAGATTTGTCCTTTAACTTGCATATTAAACTTGTTTCTAAGACTGCCTTTTATCATTTGTGTAATATTGCTAGGATTAGGAACATCTTGTCTCAGAGTGATGCTGAGAAACTAATCAACACTTTTGTTAGTTCTAGATTAGATTATTGCAATTCTTTATTATGAGGCTGTCCTAAAATGTTTCTAAAAAGTCTTCAGTTGATCCAAAATGCTGCAGCTAGAGTTTGAACAGGTACTGGAAAGAGAGATGATATTTCTCCTGTTCTGGCCTCCCTTCATTGGATTCCCATAGAATTTAGAATTAAATTTAAAATCCTTCTCCTCATTTGCAAAGTTCTAAATGATCAGAGACCTTGTTATTTAAAAGATCTGATAGTACCTTATCATCCTAACAAAGCACTACGCTCCCAAAATTCAAAGATTTGCAGATGTAAAAATGCAGGATTACTTGTAATCCCAATCTCTAAAAGTACAATGGGAGGCAGAGCTTTCAGTTGTCAGGCCCCTCTCCCGTGGAACCAGCTGCCAATCTGGATTCGGGAGACAGACTCGCCCTCTGTTTTTGAGAATAGGGTTAAAACAAACTTTCCTTTTTGACAAAGCCTATAGTTAGGGTTGGATAAGGTGACCCTGAGCCTTCCGTTAGTTATGCTGCTAATAGGTTTAGACAGCTGTGGGACCTCCCACAATGTACTGGGCTTCATTGTTTTCTTCACTCTCAGTGTAATATTTTTGCTGGTCATTAACATCTGTTTGCTCTCTTCCAAAGATTGAGTCCCCATCATGCTGTTTGCTCTCTATGTCTGTTCTTTTCTTCTCTATCCCTTCACCCCCAGCCAGTCACAGCAGATGACTGCCCCTCCCTGAGCCTAGCTCTGGTGGAGGTTTCTTCCTGCTAAAAGGGAGTTTTTCCTCTCCACCATCGCCAAGTGCTTGCTCACAGTGGATCGCCTGATTGCTGGGGTCTTTCTGCAATTGTGAAGTATTTTGAAGCCACTGCCTGGAAGCAGCTCTGCGATCCACATGGTGAGGACATCGATGGCCTCATTCACACCTTCACGGGCTACCTCAGCTTCTGTGTGGACAAATCCGTTCCCACCAAGACCATACGGCGTCACTCAAACAACAAACCCTGGATCAACCCTGAGATAAAAACACTTCTGAGAGAGAAGAAGAGGATCTTCAGGTCGGGGAACAGGGAGATGCTGAAGTCCGTACAGAGGGAGCTGAGGAGAAAGATCAGAGAAGGCAAGGACAGCTTCAGGAAGAAGATGGAGGACAAGCTGCAACAGAGCGACATCAGCGGGGTCTGGAGAAACCTCAAAACCATCTCGGGGCTCCAGAATACCTCCCCCCAGGCCACGGGGGGCAGGGAGTGGGCGAACAACCTGAATCTGTTTTTTCAATAGATTTGACCAACTGCCCTCCCCCCTGTCTGCACAACAACCACTGCTGCCTCTAAGAAATCAAGTCCTGCTGCCCACTCCCCACTCCACCGACACCCCCCCCACTCCCAACACACAGCCCCCCATCCTGACCCTGACCAAGACCCAGGTGAGGACGGAGCTGAGGAAGATCAAGGCGAGGAAGGCGTCGGGACCGGACGGCATCAGCGCAAAGCTCCTCAAGTCCTGTGCAGACCAGCTGTGTGGGATTGTGACGTATATCTTCAACATGAGCCTGAAACTGGGGAGGGTACCACAGCTGTGGAAAACATCTTGTGTGGTACCTGTACCAAAAACTTCCCACCCCAAAGACCTGAACAGCTACAGACCGGTGGCCTTGACGTCCCACTTGATGAAGACCCTGGAGAGACTGCTCCTTGCTCATCTCCGCCCCCTGGTGGAACCAGCGATGGATCCACTCCAGTTCGCCTACCAGCATGGCATTGGGGTGGAGGATGCGGTGATCTTCCTCCTTCACCGTTCTCTGTCCCACCTGGAGAAGCCCGGGAATATGGTGAGGATCATGTTCTTTGACTTCTCCAGTGCTTTCAACACCATCCAACCGATGATCCTGAAGGACAAGCTGCTGCGCGCAGGGGTGGACCAGCACCTATCATGGATCCTGGACTACCTCACGAACCGGCCTCAGTTTGTGAGAACCCGGGACTGTGTTTCCGACACGATCATCAGTAGCACGGGGGCCCCCCAGGGAACGGTGCTGGCTCCCTTCCTGTTCACTCTTTATACTGCGGACTTCTCACACAACACAACACATTGCCATCTACAGAAGTTCTCTGATGACTCTGCGATCGTTGGTCTCATCTCCAACGGAGATGAAGCTGAGTACAGAGGGCTTATCCAGGACTTTGTGGACTGGTGCCATCGGAACTGCCTCCAGATCAATGCGAGGAAAACTAAGGAGCTGGTGGTGGACTGCCGCAGGCATGGGCAGCCCCTCACAGCACCAGTAAATATACAGGGAACAGACATCGAGATGGTGACATCCTATAAGTACCTGGGTATTCATCTGAACAATAAACTAGACTGGTCACACAATACTGACGCACTCTACAAGAAGGGACAGCGCAGGCTGTTCCTGCTGAGGAGACTCAGGTCTTTTGGTGTACAAGGGGCGCTGCTGAAGTCATTCTATGACACGGTGGTGGCATCAGCCATCACTTTTGGAGTGGTCTGCTGGGGCAGTGGCATTACTGCAGCCGATAGGAAGAGACTGAACAAACTGATTAAGAAAGCTAGCTCTGTCCTGGGGCAGCGCCTTGATCCGATGGAGGAGATAGGAGAGAGAAGGACGGTGGCTAAACTGTCATCTCTGCTGGAGTCCGAGTTCCACCCTATGCAGGACATACTGGATGCACTGAGGAGCTCATTTAGCAGCAGACTACATCATCCCAGGTGCACAACCGAGAGGTTTCGTAGGTCCTTCCTACCAACGGCTGTCAGACTGTACAACCTAAGCAGGGCTGCTCGCAGAGATAGCAAAAAGACGTAACAAACTAATAGTTTTTTGAATGCAAAAGACGCAATAGACTTACACTATGGTCCTCTCCGGCATACAACTAGGAACATACCGGTCGCTATGGAGGGTGAGAATATGTATGGGCACATAATCATACCATGTAGGATAACTAAATAGACGGTTATGCTGTTTCATCCCACCTAGCAACAATGCTCTGCACTGTGTGTGTTTATATATTTACATATTTATTCCATCTAGCTACAATGCTCAGCACTGGGTGTGTTTATATTTATATATCTATATATTTATTCCATCTAGCTACAATGCTCCACACTGTGTTTTTATATATCTACATATTATTCCATCTAGCTACATTGCTCCGCACTGTGTGTGTTTATATACTTGCATATTTATTCCACCTAGCTGCAATGCTCCGTACTGTGGGTGTTTATATATTTACATATTTATTCCATCTAGCTACAATGCTCTGCACTGTGTGTTCATATATTCATATATTTATTCCATCCAGCTACAATGCTCTGCACTGTGTGTCTGTGTGTGTGTGTGTATATATATATATTTTATAGTAATATGTACATATGTATATTAGCTGCTCTTGCTTGCTTGTTTTTTTTCTTGCCTTCTGATTGTTGCTCTGAGTGTTGCTATCCCTGTGCTGTTGCAATCCTGGAATTTCCCCGTTGTGGGACTAATAAAGGCTTATCTTATCTTATCTTATCTTATTCCCCTACAGACTGAATGTGCTGTGAGATGACTGTTGTTGTGAAATGGTGCTATATAAATAAAATTGAATTGAATGGATGGATGGATGGATGGAGAAATACTGTGAATTATTTTTGATTCCCTTATCCAGTGAGCCAACAAGTTAATTTTGTTACTGTAACAGAATGTGCACCTTCTCAGATCTTATCTGTTCTTATTTGATCAGACACAGTAATTACACAATACTCAATACACAATCCATTTTCTCCTTTTGTCATTGTGCTGCCTAGTTACACACAGCATGCCTTCCTCTGTGATTTGTGCATCCTTGCAGGATGTGATTTTGGCCATCTCCTCACGGTCCATCTGTTCACACACTGAGGGTCTGTGGGTTTGTCTTGTGCTGCCGTGCTGACCGGCTCCATCTGGTTGCAAGGAAGTAAAGCTAATGGCTGATGGGAGAGGTGGCCAGTCAATAAGGCTACAGCTTGTTCTGCAGGTCAGTGAGGTTTTCTGCTTTCTGCGAGGGAGAGGCGTGTGGACACTGACAGCCCACATGTGCTGTCGCTCTCCAGGGAATGGTGGCAGGGGTGCAAGAAGAAAATTCTTAGCTGGAGGGCACAAGTGTCAGTTTATTCAGTCTCACACAATGCCCATACATTAAAAAATTCAGAAATTTTTCTTGTGACACCTATTTCAAGCTACAGTGGCACATCTGCTGACAAATTTCCAATTTGACTAGGAAGGAGTAAGTTAGGCTTGTGGAAGGTGTTGCTGAGATTCCTCAGTGTCACCTATTTTTAGACTTATGAAAATACCTTGACAGATCAAAGTTTTTATTTCCCAACTCTTTATTCAGTACTGTACTAACATGCCTTCTGTATGATTTATGTCTTCACTTTCAAGCAATATTAACTGATTAAAATGCATCAGTGAAGAGAGCTATTGTAATCTGTTTCAGTTTGACACTGGCTGACATTTTTTGGAGTATTTTATTACATTATATCATTACGCCAGGAGCATCACTGAGACAACAGACACTAACATGTTCCTGCCACACCTGATTGAAACGCGGCTGTTTGCACCAGGCCTGTTATCTCGCATTCTTCATCTCCTCGTCTCATTCTCATTATCTGATTCTTGTCAGCCCTTTTTGGCACACACATAAAATTAGCTCAGCTGTGGCTTTTCTGTCATGGCAACTGTATTTGCTGAGATAAATGTAATGGAGCAACCTGCTTCAAACCAATTCTGTGGTAACCAGATAAAAAGGAGCTTTGTTTGGAAAGTATGTCCTTCGAAACAAACTGCCCCTGGTCACGGTCTAACAACTTAAGTGAGCTTGTGATAATGAGAAATTAAATTTTTAGTGATTTAAGAGCAAAGAAAATTTTAAGTGATTTAAGAGCAAAGGAAAATGGCATGCTTATTTTTTTCCTGAAAGATAAAGCAAAAAAAAAATAAATAAAAATTGTGCGTTAAGAAACTCAAGTCTCTTGTCCAGTCACATGAAAGACAATGTATTCAGGAATAAGCTCATTCATTAATATTCAGTAACTGTCTTAACTAACTGCAATGGTATGTGCATTATTTAGAACAATTTTTAGATGTGGAGAGTGACAGGTTGTTTGCATGAGAATTATATCAAAACACAGAGACCAAGTTAAATCAGAAGTTTATACATACACCGTATAAAGAGACACATAATCTGTCTGACATTAAATCAATCTAAACTTTTCCTCTTTCATGTCAGTTCGGATTACCAAAATTATTTCTATTTGCTAAATCTTCTTTCGGCTGCTCCATTTAGGGGTCGCCACAGCAGATCATCTGCCTCCATCTCACCCTATTCCTTAGATCTTCCTCTGTAACATCAACCCTCTCCATGTCCTCCTTCATGGTCTTCCTCTTTTCCTCCTGTCTGGCAGCTCCATCTTCAGCATCCTCTGTCCAGTATCGCCACTATCCCTCTTCTGCACATATCCAGACCATCTCAGTCTTGCCTCTCTTACTTTGTCTCCAAACCATTCAACCTGAGCTGTCCCTCTGATATATTCATTTCTAATCCTGTCCCTCCTAGTCACTCCTAATGAGAATCTTAGCATCTTCAACTCTGCTACCTCCAACTCCGCCTCCTGTCTTTTTGTCAGTGCCACCATCTCCAAACCACACATCATAGCAGGTCTCACCATCTTGTAAATCTTCCCTTTCACTTTAACAGCTATCTTTCTGTCACATATCACCCATGACATTCGTCTCCACCCTGCCTGCACTCTCTTCTTCTCTTCTTGGCACCCGATCATATGCGTTCTCTAGATCCACAAAGACACAGCGCAACTCCTTCTGACCTCCTCTATACTCCATCAACACTCTTAAAGCAAATATTGCATTTGTAGTACTCTTTCTTGGCATGAAACTGTACTGCTGCTCGCTGATTGTGGGCTCTCCTGTTAGTCTTGCTTCAACAACTCTTTCCCTTATCTTCATAGTGTGACTGATCAACTTTATGCTTCTGTAGTTACTACAGCTCAGAGCATCACCTTTGTTCTTGAAAATTGGTACCAAAACACTTCTTCTCCACTCCTCAGGCATCCTCTCACACTCCAAGATTGTGTTAAACAGTCCACTGCCATCTCTCCTAAACATCTCCATACCTCCACTGTTATGTCATCTGGACAAACCATCTTTCCATTCTTCATCCTCTTCAAAGCTGCCCTCACTTCTGCCTTGCTAATCCTTGGGACTTCCTTTTTCACCATCTTTCCTTCATCTATCTTCCTCTCTCATTTTCTTCAATATTTCTATTTCTACTTGCTAAATGACTTTTATATTTGCTAAATAATTTCTAATAATTTTTAAATTTTATGATCATTTATAACTGAAGTCTGATTAAACATAAAATGTAGCAGTACCTACTACCTCTATAAAATCTATTTAAAATATACTGATAATCAGCAGAAGAGATTTACATTAGAGAACTGTATACAGTTCTCTCACAAATGTGTTACAGCCCATTAGAGAACTGTACAGTTCTCTAATGGGCTGTAACACATTTGAGAACAAGATAATCTCACTTGCAAGATAATCTTTGGATTATCTTCAATCTTCAGTCCTTAGGATCTTCAGTCCTTAGAATCTTCAGTCCTTAGGATAAAACGGGGAAAACCATTGATGTGTTCAAACTCCTATCCTTAAATGGCTGATAATCTTTGGATTATCTTGCAAGTGTCCATGTATTACAGATATTCCTGTTATTATAAATTTCTTCTGGTTTGGATCACCTTCTCTTCAGCAGCTTACATCGCACCTGTGTGGAGAACTATTACTTTGTTTTGACATTTTCATTGGATTTTTGAGAAAAGCATATAGAAGAGTTGCTCAAAAAATAACAATACAGTTACATGAAATCAGAATTATCTTTCAGATAAAGTCGGACTTGGCTTTTTCTTCCACCTAAAACATACTGTATAGTCTCATTTTTTGAAGTGGCAGTAACAGAGAAAGCACATGCAATGATAAATGGGAGGCTTTTGATTTAAGCCTCTGTTCCACATGGGTGCCCCCATGAATTACCCGCCCCTCCCAATAAATTACCCTGCTGTCTGACTCTTTTTTTAGACAGCACTGCTCTGTGTTGATGATGATTAATTCCCTATCAAATAATAATCTGTGGTTTTGAAATAATTTAGTCATAATTGTTATTCTGTATCACAGCAATGTCACTGCAGTGATATGCCAATTTGGAAAACGAGTCATCACATGCCATAACATAATGTATCTCCCACAGTAAATATTGAATATGTTCTGATACTGGACAGATTTTTTTTCCTCCTTTGTTAGAAGCTGGTGACTCCACAAAAGCCTTTGAGGGACAGTTTTATCGCTATGTTGCAGCCGATCTGATTTCCATTTGCTTTTGTTTATCATTGATTTTATGCAGGACCTCGGCACGGGGTCTATGCCTCAGTGGATTTTCTGAGATAGCTGAGGTGTAAAAGAAAATATTCCCATTGATTCAAGTCTGTTACAGTATAGTGATACTCATAATACAAAATAAGGACTGTAACTATCATCCAAGGTGATCTGACTCCGAGCAACTGGCAATTCACCTCTTTATTCTTAACAAAATGGTCACTCTGTGGGGAGACTTGAATAACGAAACCGAATTGTCTTTCATTTCAGTTTATTCAAGAAATCATTCCACTGTCTGCTCTTATTCTTGAGCAGCGAACAAAGAGAGTGAACACACCAAAGTTCTCTCATTTAAACCTTCTCACATCAAACCATTTCCCTCGCGGGGGAAATCACACATCTATATCAAAGTCTCTTTATTCACATTCATTAGCCTTTTATTTACATAACTCCCCCTTCTCTCTTCCCGAGCCTCAGTGGTCAGGAAGTCTTCTGTCCCCTGTCCTCCGCAGGGGGTCCAGGCTCTGTGGCTCCGCACCGCAGGGGGCTGGCTCTCCTTCATCGTGGTTAAATCACATATGCAGTGTCCAACATATACATGTCTCACAACACAGCCATATAACCCCCCCCCAAACGATGAAGAACAGACTAATTCCCAAAATTTAATATCACCTTACTCACTACTGAATAATCAACACCAACATTCAGTCTGTGCGCCGCTTGGGCTTCAGCCGTCTGCCGAATCTGCTGTGCGTTGGCCCCGCCTTGCCTGCGGTGCTGTTCTGCTTCGGGTCTGTTGACTGAGGAAGAGAGTGGTTAATTGCCCTCTGCGGGGGCCTGCCTCGTCGAGGCGCCACCGCGACCGGTACAGACACGTCCTTCATGACAAAAGCAGGTTTTAGTCTGTCAATACTGACTGTCTCTTTTCTGTCCCCAAAATCTAGCACAAATTGCTTATCACCTGCCTCCAGCACTCGAAATGGCCCTTCGTAAGGTGGTTTGAGCGTTGCTTTAAGGGCTTCGCGCCTGACAAAAACGAAATCGGCATTTTTCAAAGCCTTGGGGACGAAAACTCGTGGAAAAGCGTGATGAACCGGACCCGGGAGCGTGTCTGCCCCCGTGCCAACTAACGGTCCCAGAGCAGAGAGAGGTGGGGGCTCTGGGTGCTCTGGTAAAAACTCGCCCGGCAGCCTCAGAGTTTGTGCGAATACCAGCTCCGCTGGGGAGGCGTCTAAGTCCTCTTTAGGCGCAGAACGCAACCCTAATAAAACCCATAGGAGTTTATTTACCCAATCTGCATCCGTGAGCGACGCTCTGAGTGCTGCCTTCAAAGACCTATGAAAACGCTCGCATAAACCATTAGCCTGAGGGTGGTAAGCCGTAGTGCGGTGAATTTTGGCTCCTAAGCCGTTGGCCATCGCTGACCACAGCTCAGAGATGAATTGCGGTCCTCTATCGGACGTAATGTCCGACGGAACCCCGAAGCGCGCCACCCAAGCCGTTAAAAAAACGCGAGCCACCTCCGCGGCCGTGGTCGTCGCAAGTGGAACCACTTCCGGCCAACGTGTGGTGCGGTCCACCATTGTCAAAAGATACGTGAACCCCTGTGATGCCGGTAGGGGGCCCACAAGGTCGACGTGCACATGGTCGAACCTTCTGGCCGGAATGCGGAACGGTTCTAACGGGGCTCTTGTGTGCCTGTGAATTTTGGCCCGTTGACAGGAAATGCAGGTTTTTGCCCATTCCTTCACGTGCTTGCGCAGGCACGGCCAAACAAACTTTTCCGCCACTAGTTTCACCGACGCGCGCACCCCCGGGTGCGCCAGTGAGTGGACCGAGTCAAAAACACGGCGGCGCCACGTGGCCGGAACCACCGGACGCGGGCGCCCCGTCGACATGTCGCAGATCAGGGGGGGCATACCGGTTTGTAAACACTTGCTCTCCAGCCTCAACCCTGTTGGTCCAGACTGGAGCGCGCGCACGTCTGCGTCCGCCCCCTGGTCCGCTGCCATGGCTGCGTAATCTATACCCACGTGCACCGGGGCTGCGCGCGCCACCGTGCCGCTCTCCTGCGGCGCGGTCACGGTGGCCCGTTCTGCCTCTGCGCGTGTCGGGGTCGTGAACGCGCGTGAGAGACAATCCGCTACTACATTGAATTTGCCCGCGACGTGCCTAATGTCAGTGGTAAATTCCGAGATTGCGGCCAGCTGCCTCTGCTGCCTGCCGGACCACGGATCTGAAATTTTGGCCATGGCGTATGTGAGCGGCTTGTGGTCCACATAAGCGGTGAAGCACCGTCCTTCCAGCCAGAACTGGAAATGACGAATAGCCAAATGCAGCGCCAACAGTTCTCTGTCAAACGCACTGTATTTTCGCTCAGCCGCGCTTAAAGATTTGCTAAAGAAAGCCAAAGGCTGCCAAACTCCGGCTACCTGTTGCTCAATAACGGCCCCTATGGCTAAATCTGAAGCGTCTGTCGTCAGCGCGATACGTGCTGCAGGGTCTGGGTGGGCCAGGAGCGCAGCGTCAGCCAAGGCTTTTTTAACCTCTGTGAACGCGTGCTCCCGCTCCGGGGACCATTCGACCGCCTGGGTCGGCTTTTGTTTTTTGAGCGCGGCATATAACGGTTGCATGATTTGAGCTGCGTGGGGCAGGAACCGGTTATAAAAATTCACCATCCCCAAGAATTCCTGTAGTGATTTGACCGTTTGTGGACGGGGAAAATCCGCTACCGCGCGTACTTTCTCTGGTAACGGAACCGCTCCCTCCGGGGAGACGCGGTGACCCAAAAAATCAATCCGCTCAACGCCGAACTGGCACTTGGCTGGGTTAACTATTAAGCCGTGCTCTCCCAGCCTCCTAAAAACTGCTGTGAGGTGCGTTTCGTGTTCGTCCTCTGAAGTACTCGCGACCAAAATGTCGTCGAGGTACACAAACACGAAAGGGAGATCGCGTAACACGGCATCCATCATCCGCTGAAATGTTTGCGCCGCCCCTTTGAGACCAAACGGCATGCGTAAAAATTCGAAAAGTCCGAACGGGGTTATTACCGCTGTTTTAGGAATGTCCTCCGGTTGGACCGGGACTTGGTGATAGCCGCGAACTAGATCAATCTTTGAAAAAATGCGCGCCCCCGCCAGGTGCACCGAAAAATCCTGAATGTGCGGGATGGGATAACGATCGTGTGCCGTAGCGTTGTTTAGCCTGCGGTAATCCCCGCACGGTCTCCAGGAGCCATCGGCTTTCGGTACCATGTGCAGCGGCGAAGCCCACGGGCTCTTCGACCTACGAACGATGCCCAGCCTCTCCAGGCTGGCGAACTCCTCGCGCGCAATGGCGAGCTTAACTGCATCCAAGCGCCGAGCTTTTGCAAACACGGGAGGACCAGAAGTGGGGATGAAGTGTTTCACCCCGTGCTTCGCGACCGTCGCTGAAAAAGTGGGCACAGTGAGCGCTGGAAATTGGGTGAGGAGTGTGTGAAACTTACCACCTGCTGTAGCGACGTGGGTCTGTACTGGTGGCGGGGACACTCGAGCTGAACAGGGGAGAGAGTAAAAAGAGAGTGCATTTACCAGCCGTCTATTAGCAAGATCAACTAACAGATTGTGTGAACACAAAAAATCCGCGCCCAACATGTTGAAACTCACCGCCGCTACTACAAAAGTCCATTCATATGTGCGGCCATGTAAGCATAAAGGCAAGGTCCTTCTCCCGTAGGTGTTGATGTTCGAGCCATTTGCCGCTGTAGCTCCGTCACCGTGGGGTCCAGCTACCCGGTCCGCGTATGTTGGGGTGATGAAGCTCACTTGTGCTCCGGTGTCAATGAGGAACACTCGTCCGGAGCGCGCATCCGTGATGTAGAGCAGCTTGTTGCGTTCTCCGAGGGTCGAAGCTGCTAGCGACCCCCGGTCTTGCCGTTTCCCGAACTCCTGAAGATGCAGGGCGGCACACACCTGCGTGCCTTCTCTGCGAACCTCCGATGGTAAAAGCAGAGATCTTCTCCTCCGCTGTGTCGTGCCCGCGCCTCTGTCGCCGGGCTATTGGCTCCCCCTCGTCGCGGCCGTGTTGCCGCCATCGTCGGCCAGTCTGGTTCTGCCGCCTCTGGCTCCCCGCTGTCTCGGGTCGCTGCTGTGGTTGCTTGCCCGCCGCAGGCGTCCAGGATCCCGTCTGCCTCCTGGGCCAGCTCCCGGAACTCCTCCAGGGTGTGACACTTTTTGCCGGCCAGCGTGCTTCTCGCATGCGCCGGGAGGTTGGAGAGGAAGATGAACTGAAAAATGAAATCATCGTTGTCCAACCCTCTCAGCTGTATCATCTCCTCCATCAGGGCGCTCGGCCTGTGTCCACCTTGGTCTAGCAAAGACAGGATCCTCCTCGCCCTCACTTCAGCCGAGGGGGTGAAAAACTTGATGAGGGTGGATTTCAGCTTGCCGTACCTGTCGGTCGCGGGTGGCTGCTCCACCAAGCTTTGCACGCACCGAGCTGTGCTGTTGTCCAGTTTAGCGATGACATGGTGGAACTTAGTGTCATCCACCGTTACTCCTGCGAGCGCGAACTGCGACTCTGCTTGCAGAAACCACGACCGTGGGTTATCCTGCCAGAAATCAGGCAGCTTAACGGCCACTGCGCTCGCCAGCTCTGAGCGCTGTGAGTCCGGGACCCTGAGAATTTCTTCGTTCATTCTCAACGTCGTCAGTCACCAATGTGGGGAGACTTGAATAACGAAACCGAATTGTCTTTCATTTCAGTTTATTCAAGAAATCATTCCACTGTCTGCTCTTATTCTTGAGCAGCGAACAAAGAGAGTGAACACACCAAAGTTCTCTCATTTAAACCTTCTCACATCAAACCATTTCCCTCGCGGGGGAAATCACACATCTATATCAAAGTCTCTTTATTCACATTCATTAGCCTTTTATTTACATAACTCCCCCTTCTCTCTTCCCGAGCCTCAGTGGTCAGGAAGTCTTCTGTCCCCTGTCCTCCGCAGGGGGTCCAGGCTCTGTGGCTCCGCACCGCAGGGGGCTGGCTCTCCTTCATCGTGGTTAAATCACATATGCAGTGTCCAACATATACATGTCTCACAACACAGCCATAACTCCTGTATTTATCCTTTTAGAGATACAGTACTTAGTGGCATCTGTGACCTTTCTGAATGCCTCATAACATATTATCTAAACATTTATCATACACACATTTGTGAGTGATGTCACCTGGGCTGCAACAACCTACAAATGAATGGCTGCCAAAAGACTGAGCAGACAATAGACAATTAGGCTAATCATTGTACTGAATCTTGCCCAGACAGACAAGCTGTTGCCCCACACAACATTTTAGCAAAGATTTGCATCCATTTCCAGCATTTCATCGTAGCAGTTGCACTGGGAGGGTCCCGTTTCCCTCACGTTTTCTTTTTTTTTTTTTTTTTTTTTTTTTTGCCATTCAGCTATTCTATATCCAGAGCACATGCTAATTAATGTGTCATCCTGCTAACTCTTTTCAGCACTGTACACCTCCATAAATCATTTTAACTACACCAACAGGCTGTTCAACGTTTAACTGAACAACTTTCAACACCAGAGAAGCTGCAGTAAAGCTGGATTGACCAGGCAGCAGGTAGATTAAAAAAGTGGGGGGAAAAATAAGAGTATGTTCCAAGTGAAAAAGCTTAAACATAAATTTGCCGATAAGCCATGGTTAACCAAAGGATTACAAAAGGCGTGTAAAAAGAAAAATTTATTATATAAAGCTTTCCTAAAGAAAAGGACAAAAGAAGCAGAGCAGTGGTATAAAACATACAAAAATAAGTTAACATATATAATAAGATGTAGTAAAAGAGACTATTACAGTAAAGAACTGGAGAAAAACAGAGACAATATTAAAAATACATGGACAATACTTAACAATATTCTTGGAAATAAAAACAGAAATACAAGCTACCCAACCAATTTTTCAAAAAATAATAAAACGACTCAGAGTGTGAATGCAGCTTCACCTGCAGATGAATTTAATAACTTTTTTGTTAACATTGGCCCTAATTTGGCTCGAGAAACACCAATTACGGCGCCTACAGGTGATACAATAAGCAAAAACACTGCTATAAAAGACTCCATTTTCATAAGAACACAGACGAGAGAGAGGTCATTGAAATTGTTAAATCGTTTAAAAGTAAAACATCTACGGACTGTGATGGTATTGACATGCTCTTAGTCAAAACTATTATTGAATGCTTAGTGAAACCACTGACGTATATCTGTAACCTGTCTCTCCAAACAGGTATATTTCCCAATGCAATGAAAATAGCTAAAGTAATTCCGATATACAAGACGGGTGACAGAGGGGAACTTTCAAACTATAGACCAATTTCACTATTGCCGCAATTTTCCAAGATACTTGAAAAAATATTCTATGAGAGAATTGACAACTTCATACTGAAGAATAATTTATTGTGTGAGCAGCAATATGGGTTCAGACACAAGAGGACAACTGCATTTGCTCTAATGGAATTTATAGAAAAAATATCAACTGCTATTGAAAATAAAGAGTATTCAGTTGGGGTATTCCTGGATCTTAAAAAAGCATTTGATACAGTGGATCATAATTTATTATTAAAGAAACTACAAAATTGTGGTATTAGGGGAGTAGCACTGTCCTGGTTATGTAGTTACTTAAAGAATAGATATCAGTATGTATGTGTTGGTAACAAAAACTCACAGTTACTGAAGGTTAGTTGTGGAGTCCCACAGGGTTCAGTTTTGGGGCCATTGTTATTCAATATATATATATATATATATATATATATATATATATATATATATATATATATATATATATATATATATATATATATATATATATACTGTATATTAGATATTAGATATATGTAAAGTTTCAGAAAAAATGAATTTAATATTGTTTGCCGATGACACTAATTTATTATGCAGTGGAAGCAATTTGGAACAACTTTTGGATACACTCGGAAAGGAATTAGGAAAGCTTAAACTGTGGTTTGATTCAAACAAATTAACGCTCAATTTAAGTAAGACAAAATTTATAGTTTTTAACAACCATCACAACAACTTAGTATCTAAACTCAGTGTAAATGGTGTAGAGATTGAAAGGGTATCCGAAACTAAATTTCTTGTTGTAATAATTGATAATAAACTGTGTTGGAAGTCACATATTAATTATATTAAAGGTAAAATATCCAAATCAATTGCAATACTACAAAGAGTGAAATATTTGCTGAATCAACCCACACTATATACCTTGTATTATTCATTAATACTCCCATACATGACATATTGTACTGAAGTATGGGGAAATACATATAAAACAAACATATATCCAGTCTTTATGCTTCAGAAGAGAGCTATTAGAATAATAAACAAAGCTGCTTACAGGGAACCAACAAACCCACTTTTTCTTAAATTAAAAGCTCTCAAGTTGAAAGATCTGGTTGACTTTAAAACTGCAGTAATAATGTTTAAAGTGAAGAATCTATCACTGCCCGCAAATATCCAAAAGCTGTTCCAAATAAGGGAGAAACAATATCATTTCAGAGGAACATGTATATTTCAAAAACCTTCAGTGAGAACTACCACCAAGCAACACTGTGTTTCAGTGCAAGGAGTCAGATTATGGAACGATTTTGGACCTGAATTAAAATCATGTACAACGCTTGGACAATTTAAACAAAAACTAAAGGAAGAAATACTCCAAACATATATGACATATAAAATCACATAAGGATTGTCATATCCAGTCTGTGTTGTGTTGCTGCCTAGTTTTTTTTTGTCACATTTTGTCTTAACCTTGTTCTGAATTGTAATCACTCTTGTTTTGTTTTTCTTTTGAATTCTTGGATGGAATATGGGTGGGCAATATAAGCTGCGGCTTCAGCCATCACCCATTTCAGATAACTTATGTTGAACTGTATATTCAGAGGAGTTATTGTCTAATTTAACCTTGTTGGATTTTCTTCCCCCTTTGTTATATTATTCTGTTTCTTTTAATCTGTACTTTTAATCTATCCAAAATAAAGATTGATTGATTGATTGATTGATTGAGTTAGTTCTGTGTCATATCTGTTCCAACACCTGGAAGGTCTCCTGAAGGTAGGCGTGTGAATCCAGCTCCTGCAAACTAAGAAGTCTTCATTTGTTTCCGTTTGCTAATTTGTATGCTGATTGGTCCCTTCTAAGGTATGAGGCAGATGGAAGTTACAATCTGGGGGCTATAGAAGTTGTGACTTGTTTCAGTTATGAATTCCACATATTTCTCATGGATAAGGCTTTTCGGCAATAAACATAAAAGGAGAGAGAGAATTAGCTACTAATTGTGCCTCTTGGTGCACATAAATGTGGCATATAGACATTTACTGGTTAATTTTGACAACTGGATTTTCACACAGGTTGCTGTTGCTCCCCTGCCCCTTGGTATTTGAAATCAAGTTATGTACATGGGGTAGTAGTTGAAAACTATCCCAAAGGCATGGGACACCTCTTCAAGGCTGCGTTACATCAGTAGTCCCTGATGGCCTTAAGGTAAATAGACCACCTTTTGCTAGAAAAAAGAAGAGAAAGTATAATGAAAAAAATTAATGAGAAAAAAAGTCTCAAATTTAGGTGGAAAAAAGTGTCTGATTTACATTAAAAAAAAGTATAATATATAAGTGGGAAAAGTCCAAATTTTACTAAAAAAGGCAGTAAATGTGTGGAAAAAATATTAAAATTATTGTTAAAAAATGTAGCCTAAACATTCACAAGAAAAAATACAAGAGAGCTGCAGTTCTTTTTTTTCCCCTCTGTCCTATCAAAACTCACATTTGTACAACTGCAGAGAATAAATTGTCATGACCCACTCTGGGCCGTCACCTGCCTCAGCTGCGCGCACACCTGCAGCCAATCACTCTCGGGCTTTATAACCTGCTCTGCCTGGAGCCTCGGCATGGAGCCGTCTGTCATTCAACCTGACCTCTGGCGGCGGAACCGACTCTCTGCGGCGGCAGAACATTCCTCTCGCCTCGCCTAATCTCACCGCTCATCACCGGGAGTGCCCCGCAGACGCTGTCTTCCTGGCTGGAGCCCTTGGGCCGAACCTGCGCTTGCATCAGACCACCTGCAAGTAAGCCCCAGTCATTATCCAGCTCACTGTGACTTGGCAGAAGTTAACATCTGTGCTTTGGCTCTGTTTTAGGGTTGCCAGGCTGTACGGCGTTCTGTCTCGCCCCCGGCTGCAGCACGTTCACCATCATCACATTCACACATGCCTCGCTTTGCAGCATCTTCATTAGAAGTCTGAGTCCTAGTCTACGGGATGAACTGGCCCACTTAGATAAACCTGAGAGTCTCACGGAGCTAATCTCCTTAACAATTAGTCTTGATAACAGGCTGAGAGAGCGAGCTGCCGAGCAGAGGTCTTCCAGCCGCTCGAGCAGACAGTTTCAGTGCTCTTGTCAGTCTTCATCCTTGGCGTTGCCCGCGCCAGAGGCCCCAGACGATCCTGAGGCAATGATAGTGGGGCGGACCAAGATCCTGCTGGCCGAGAGACAGCGCCGCAGGGAGTTAGGTCTGTGCATGTATTGTGGGGATGATCAGCACGAGATCGAGTCCTGCCCGGTTCGGCCAAAAAGAGGGGGTCCGCGTGTCGCTGTAGGGGGACTCGCAGACTCATCTCGGCCTAATCCCCTATCAAAGTGTCTCCTTCCAATTAGGTTCTGTCACAAACGCACCAAAATTCTCACACACGCACTGGTGGACTCAGGGGCTGAGCAGAGCTTCATTTCGGGGAAACTGGCAACCCGACCTGGGCTCCCCTGCCATGCCCTTCCGACCCCCCTGAACCTCGTCACTCTGTCAAAGGCTCCCCTGGAGACAGTGACACATCAGACAGCCCCAGTCTCAGCAATCATCTCAGGTAACCATCGAGAGGACCTCCGGCTGTTTGTGCTGTCCACCTCGGCTGCCCCCGTCATCTTGGGCTACCCCTGGCTCCGCCTCCACAACCACAACCCAACCTTTGACTGGTGTACTGGGAGCATCCTCGCGTGGAGTCCCTTCTGCCTGAGTGCGTGCCTCCAGTCTGCTGAGTGTTCTCCCTCGGTCCCCCTCTCCTCCCTCCCCCTTCCTCCTCCTGACCTGTCCAGAGTGCCGCCGGAGTTCCATGACCTTGGAGCGGTGTTCAGCAAGTCCCAGGCGCTGTCTCCCCCCCCCCCACACCGCCCATACGACTGTGCCATTAATCTCCGCCCGGGCACTCCCCTGCCATCGAGCTGCCTCTACAGCTTATCGGCTCCGGAGCGGGAGGCTATGGACGCTTATATCAAGGAGTCGCTCAGCTTGGGCATCATTCGGCCTTCTTCTTTGCCGGTGGGGGCGGGCTTCTTCTTCGTCAGAAAGAAGGATGGTTCCCTTCGCCCTTGTATTGACTTCCGGGCACTGAATGACATCACAATCAAGGACAGGTACACTCTGCCGCTCATGGACTCTGCTTTCGACTCCCTCCAGCAGGCCTCCTGGTTCACGAAGCTGGACCTCCGCAGTGCCTATCACCTCGTGCGGATCCGGGAGGGCGACGAGTGGAAGACAGGTTTCCAGACCCCAAGCGGCCACTTTGAATATCTCGTCATGCCGTTTGGGCTCACCAACGCTCCGGCCGTCTTCCAGCGCTTGATTAATGATGTTCTCCGGGACTTCCTCTGGTCCTTCGTCTTTGTCTATCTGGACGACATTTTGATCTTCTCCCAGTCACAGGAGGAGTATCAGGTCCATGTGAGATGGGTCCTTCAACGGCTCCTGGAGAACAAATTATTCGTTAAAGCAGAGAAGTGGGAGTTCTACACTGAGAAGACCTCCTTTCTGGGATTTATTATCTCACACAACCAGGTCATCCCGGACCCTGAGAAGGTTAAGGCGGTGGTGGATTGCCCCCCCCCCCTCAAATTGAGGAAGCAGCTGCAACAATTCCTGGGGTTTGCCAATTTTTACCGACGATTCATCCCCAACTACAGCTCGATCGCTCTCTCCCTGACCCGTCTCACCTCCCCCAAGGTAACGTTCCGGTGGACAGAGGAGGCTGCGGCGGCTTTTGTGACCCTGAAGACCGAGTTCACATCCTCCCGGGTCCTGACGCAGGTGGACCCCGCTCTCCAGTGTCTGGTCGAGGTGGATGCCTCTGACTCGGGGGTGGGGGCAGTCTTGCTCTCCAGTGGATGGGGTGATCCGCCCCTGCGCATTCTTCTCTCAGCGGCTGTCTCCTGTGGAGAGGAATTATGACGTCGGCGACAGAGAACTCCTGGCGGTGAAGCTTGTGCTGAAGGAGTGGCAGCACTGGCTGGAGGGAGCCGTGCAACCCTTCGTCGTGTGGACCAACCACAAGAACTTGGAGTACCTGAAAACGGCTAAACGCCTGAATGCCCGCCAGGCTCGCTGGTCCTTGTTCTTTGGTCGCTTCAGGTTCACCATCACCTACCGCCCGGGGACGAAGAACGCCAAACCTGACGTCCTGTCCAGGCAGGTCACCTCGGAGGTTTCTGAAGGGCATGAGCGCACCATCCTCCCTGCTTCGTGCGTCATGGGCGCCCTCTCGTGGGGCATCAGGGACAAGGTCCTGAGGGCGCAGGAGGCTGAGCCGGATCCAGGCGGAGGACCTGCAGGGAGGCTGTTCGTTCCCACTCGTCCAAGCTCGCCTGCCACCCTGGGATCACCCGCCTGGTGGAGCTGCTCCAGAGATCATTCTGGTGGCCGGGTCTCTGGAATGACATCATCAACTATGTCCGTGCCTGTCCCCAGTGTGCCACCGGGAAGACATCATCAGCACCGCCGGCTGGTCTCCTCCATCCATTGCCGGTCCCTGGAAGACCATGGTCCCACATTGCTCTGGACTTTGTAATTGGCTTCCCGGCATCCAACAGTTTTGACACCGTTCTCACCATTGTGGACCGCTTTTCTAAAGCCACCTATTTCATCCCCTTACATGGGCTTCCAACGGCACGAGAGACGGCGGACCTATTGGTGCAGCACGTTGTGCGTCTTCACGGGATCCCCAAGGACATTGTCTCCAATCAGGGTCCCCAGTTTGTGTCCCGCGTTTGGAGGAGTTTCTGCAACGCGCCGGGGGCTACGATGAGCCTGTCCTCTGGTCATCACCCTCAGAGCAACGGGCAGTGCAAGCGGGCCAATCAGGAGCTGGAGGCCGCTCTGCGCTGCGCCATCGCCTCCAGTCCCTCATCTTGGAGCAGCCACCTGCCATGGATAGAATACGCTCATAATTTGACTTTGTCCTCAGCAACCGGCATGTCACCCTTCAAGGCGTCGCTGGGTTATGATCCCCCATTGATTCCCAAAGAGGGGGGGGGTGGCCGTGCCTTCCATCCAGGGCCACCTGAGGCGCTGTCGTCAGCTCTGAGCTGCTACGTGCAGGGCTCTTTTACGCACGGCCCAGCGCAACACGAGAACAGCAAACCGGCGCAGGAGACCTGCTCCTCAGTATCAGGTGGGTCAGCAGGTATGGTTGTCAACCCAGCACATTAATCTGAAGTCTGAGAAGAGGAAGCTGGCCCAGCGTTTTATTGGGCCCTTCCCAAATGGCCATATGATAAACCCTGTGGCTGTGCGTCTGGCTCTCCCCCCCTCTCCGTGTTTGTCCCACGTTCCACGTTTCACAGGTCAAACCCGTCGTCTCCAACCCGCTCTGCCCCCCTCCCAGGGCTCCACCCCTGCCATTGTTGATCGACGGCGGCCCGGCATGGAGAGTCAACTCCATCTTGGACATCCACCGCCGGGGTCACGGCCTGCAGTACCTGGTGGACTGGGAGGGGTATGGCCCCGAGTGGAGCTCCTGGGTGCGTCCATCATTCATGCTGGACAAGCATCTCATCAGGGACTTCCATCAGACGCATCCAGGTAGGCCAGCGCCGGGAGGCGCTGCTCGGGGGGGAGTACTGTCATGACCCACTCTGGGCCGTCACCTGCCTCAGCTGCGCGCACACCTGCGGCCAATCACTCTCGTGCTTTATAGCCTGCTCTGCCTGGAGCCTCGGCATGGAGCCGTCTGTCATTCAACCTGACCTTCGTCTCCCGCACGTCGTTTCCGCACAGACCATCGCTTCGTCTTGAAAGGCCTCCCTTCTACAAGTAAGCATCATGCAACTTACCTTTTTCTCTCAGGCTCTCCCCTGTGCACAGGTGGATTCCTCTGGTGGCGGAACGTTCCTCTCGCCTCGCCTAACCTCACCGCTCATCACCGGGAGTGCCCCGCAGACGCTGTCTTCCTGGCTGGAGCCCTCGGGCCGAACCTGCGCTTGCATCAGACCACCTGCAAGTAAGCCCCAGTCATTATCCAGCTCACTGTGACTTGGCAGAAGTTAACATCTGTGCTTTGGCTCTGTTTTAGGGTTGCCAGGCTGTACGGCGTACTGTCTCGCCCCCGGCTGCAGCACGTTCACCATCATCACATTCACACAAGGCACACACGCACTCATACACCCTCTGTTGGTTACAATAAAGATTATTGAATTGCACTCGAGCCTGTGTGTGTGTGTTCCCTGGGTCCAGCAGTATGTCATAAATAGGAGCTCCTGGTGCTAAAAAAAAAAAAATGATCACGTATAACCACAGATGTTTTCCCCACAATTTTACAGGAGAGTTGTGGGGGTACAGCTGATGTGAGGGAAGCACTGTTTTTTTTTTCCCCCCAAGTGTTTCATAATAAGTTTGAGTGAACAATAAAATGTCAAAAAATGGCCGATTGCAACGAACCCTATCGGACACAATGGAGGCAGTTTTGGCAGCAGTGGTGAGTTTGAATCCCTTTAAATTTGTTTTTAATATTAAGTATTGCAATCACTGCCGTGTGTTCGCGTGGGTGGATGCAACGGTCCAGAATCTCAAAATGTTCCACAGTCACTGGGACTACATACAAAATGAATAGAAAATAGATGCTCCCAATGAAAAAAAAAACCAAAAACAAAAACGTGCTAGGTGAATATGCAGCCTAAATCCTATTGGCTGTTGATTTTATACTGTATGGATTGGGCAGTTCTTTCGGTCATTACCCAAAGCTCGTGACCATAGGTGAGAGTAGGAACGTAGATTGACTGATAAATCGACAGCTTTGCCTTAGAACTAAGCTCCCTCTTCACCACAACAGACCGGTACAACGTCCGCATCACTGCAGATGCTGCTCCAATCCGTCTGTCGATCTCTCGCTCCATTCTCCCCTCACTCGTGAACAAGACCCCAAGATACTTAAACTCCTCCACTTGGGGCAGGAGTCTGTCCCCAACCCGGAGAGGACAATCCACCTTTTTCCGGCTGAGGACCATGGACTCGGACTTGGAGGTGCTGATTCTCATCGCAGCCGCTTCACACTCAGCGGCAAACCGTCCCAGCAAGCGCTGTAGGTCATTGCTGGATGAAGCCAACAGGACAACATCATCTGCAAACAACAGAGATGAGATCCTGTGGTCACCAAGCATGACACCCTCCATTCCCTGGCTGCGCCTAGAAATCCTGTCCATAAAAATCGCGGATACAAGCGGCTGAAATGAGCTTTCTCCATAGGATTGCTGGACTCACCCTCAGAGATAGGGTGAGGAGCTCAGTCATCCAGGAGAGGCTCAGAGTAGAACCGCTGCTCCTCCACATTGAAAGGAGTCAGTTGAGGTGGTATGGGCATCTGATTAGGATGCCTCCTGGACGCCTCCCACTTGAGGTGTTTCAGGCACGTCCCACTGGGAGGAGACCCCGGGGCAGACCCAGGACTCGGTGGAGAGACTATGTCTCCCAGCTGGTCTGGGAACGCCTTGGTATCCCCTCTGAAGAGCTGGAGCAGGTGGCTGGGGAGAGGGAAGTCTGGGCTTCTCTGCTTGAACTGCTGCCTCCGCGACCCGGACCTCCGGAAAAGCGGTAGAAGATGGATGGATGGATGGATTGGGCAGTTGTTTTAAGCTTATCAATGTACTGTACCTCGCCATTGCTATTTTGTCTTAATTAATGAGTGTTTCTACGGAAACTGCTCATTCTCTTAGGCTTTGCCTGTCTCTTAACAGTCTAGTGTGCATGCAAGGAATGGATAAATGAATGAATAAACAACCAAGATTACCTATAACCACAATATGTACTAATATTTCAAATGCCATGCCTAGGTAGCAAAAGCCGCTATTATTTTCTGATTAATTATTCTAATTGTTTTCTACAGTATCTTTTCTTTATTCTTTAAATTTCAGACAAACGTGCTATCAGATAGATGACCCCCCCCCCCAAAAAAAAAACGAAAAAAAAACACTCCCTTTACAAAATGGCTGAAACTAAGGCAATCTAGTGAAGCAGAAGGCTATCTAACAGAAACATGTTTAGATTGGATTATGACCATATACAGTAGTACGTTGTTGGGTATAAAGCCCTGTTTGATGCTGTGTTTTGTTGTCTGTGGAAACCAGGCCAAGCAACAACAAAGGCACTTAGCTTCCTGTGAGCGATGCTTGCTCTAAAACAGAGTCCATGCTCCTCCTGGCATCAGATTTGCTTCTTGGATATTCTTACCCATTCTTGAGCCAACTGCTGACCTCATAATCAATATAACTATTGATGTAGACTTCTGCTTTGACCAGCAGTTGTAGGTTACCACTTTATGCCATCACATTACAGCATTTACAGCACCCACTGACATAAAACACTTGGTTCTGGGGTGCTATTGTCTCTGCAGCAACTACAGCGTGGAGTGCTCTCTCGCTCAGTGAGTGTGATTTATGAGGTCACGGTTTGGTTCACTTTACACCTCATAATTTGACTGACGCAGCCATCGTGTTCTCCATAATGGCATAATGCATGCACGCAGAGTTTAAAGGATGCAGTAGCTGCTTGTATTGTGATGAAAATAAACAACAAAGCAACCTCCCGCGCATGCCTGCACTTTTTATCTCTCCCTATCTGGCTTTATATATAGCGTGCTGAGAAACAAACAGATATTTCATGAAGCAGCAAGATGCATAAATTCTGTAGCTTATTAATCTGTGAAATGGGCTCAGAGGATGTGTAATGTTCAATTGGGCAGACAAATGCAAAGAAAGGGGCATTCTCATGAGAGGATGTGTCTAGTGTGAAATGTCACATGCATTTCGAATCAGCACACAGTGGCGATTGCATTAGGCCTCATGGGCCGGTGTGTGGCAGAAGTCTAATGTAGAATAGGCTTATCAAAGTCAGAAATAGGCAAGGCTTAATCAGATTATGGCATAACGTTAAGCCACCTGGGGAAAAAAGATGTCTCTTCAAGATGGTCTTTCCAGTGTTTTTTACAGGGAACCCTTTCTTTCAGAATTAATCGCTCTTTTTCTGTGATGTTATCTCACTAGGGAACTGAATGAGGGTCTCCACTATAAATATCCACTGTTAAACAAGCACAGAGACCAAGTGCCCCGTGCTCACTCATTCATATGCTTGACTTGACTTAACAATGTCTATCCATGAGGAAAATTGGAGATGTCTCATTCACCTGGATACTTTGAGAGCTCTAAAGCTAGATATGTCAAGCCCACACATGACAACAAATGTTACAGCTGTCATTCTCCCTCACCTCACAGCCCGACATATCAGCAGACCTCCTTCAGCTTGAATCTCAGTAGCGATAGGTGTCACCCACTGAGAGGAAAATGTTACATTTATCGCATGTGCAGATGTCAAGATGTGTATTGTAATCTGCGTCCCCCTGGGTGCAAATGTCAGCATGTTCATTGGAGATTTTACAATCATGTGGATATTTGGGTTTTTTGGCAGAATTTATCTTTGAACATCACAACATTTATATAATTCTTGCACCATTACCCAAATACATGTAACTGCACACTTCTATTTACATCTATTTAGCTTGTGGAAAGAAAGAATGTAATTAAAGTATGCTTGAGTTATACTTCCACATTAAATTAACGCCCTAGCTACAGCGTAACAGTGTACCCTATGCCATAGCCTATGCAGTAACCTGATGAGCAAATCTCCTGAAATGTAACTACTTGTCATGGTGACACAAACCGCAACTCTGATTGGTCCACTTCATTAAACGTCTTCTCTGCTCCTTCTCCACTGTTGCACTTCCAAAGCAACTTGGATAAACAGTGGGCCAAATTGAAAAGAGATGAAACAAGGATGTTTGCAAATGACATCTGTTTCTTGTCATACATCTGTTTCCAAAGAAATTTCCATGAACATCAGTATGGACATCATTGAGTGCACTGAAAATTGGGAAAACTTGAGGGACAAGTATTTTCACCTCAGAAAATGACAGGTTGAAAAAGTGCCAGCATTTTATTTCTTTTCTGGCTAACACTTCACAAACCAGCACACAAGTTAAATGTTGACAACATATAATTCAGACTCAAACAGAGTAGAATGTAAGTACAAGTAAAAGACAACCATAAGTACACTGTAAGTACAATCACAGATGGATTGTCATAGCCATGGACCCTGGGCACAAACTTGTTATGGTCTCTACTTACATAGTAAGATAAGCCTTTATTAGTCCCACAACGGGGAAATTCCAGGATTGCAACAGCACAGGGATAGCAACACTCAGAGCAACAATCAGAAGGCAAGAAAAAAAACAAGCAAGCAAGAGCAGCTAATATACATATGTACATATTACTATAAAATATATATATACACACACACACACACAGACACACAGTGCAGAGCATTGTAGCTGGATGGAATAAATATATGAATATATGAACACACAGTGCAGAGCATTGTAGCTAATGGAATAAATATGTAAATATATAAACACCCACAGTACGGAGCATTGCAGCTAGGTGGAATAAATATGCAAGTATATAAACACACACAGTGCGGAGCAATGTAGCTAGATGGAATAATATGTAGATATATAAAAAACACAGTGCGGAGCATTGTAGCTAGATGGAATAAATATATAGATATATAAATATAAACACACCCAGTGCTGAGCATTGTAGCTAGATGGAATAAATATATAGATATATAAATATAAACACACCCAGTGCAGAGCATTGTAGCTAGATGGAATAAATATGTAAATATAGTATATATTATATAAATATATAGTAGATATACTATATATTATATAATATATATATGTATAATAATATATATACAGTATATGTAGATATACTATATAATATATAGTAGTATATAAATATATAGTAGAGACTGTGTGTGCCATTCCTCAGTACAAAGAGATAAATCAACATCATAGGGAAACCTACAGTCACAATAGTGCAATAGGCTACCCAGGTAGCCAACAGAATCAAGCCAATTCAGATCTGGTGATAATGTTGGGGGGAGGGGAGGGTGTTTCCCTAATTACACACATTAACTAATGTGATCAATATTTATAAGACTGGTCCTAAACAGAAATGTTTGGTTGCAAAAACTAAATTAAAAAGCAGGTAAAAGAAATAAATACTAACATGAATGAGGACAGTGAGGTGGTGGTGAGGTGTGCTTTAGCAGTGACAGATCGATTCAAGGTGGGGGTGGGATTACATCAGGGATCGGCTCTGAGCGCCTTTTTTTTGCCATGGTGATGACAGATGAGGTCAAGGTACATGTCCACCTTGGCGTGTTTTTTCACACTTCCCATTCATTGTCTATGTAGCACACCCCGCATGCATTCTGGTAGCATGGCATCAAGAATCTCGAGCCGTTGCGTGTAGGTGCCCACTCGGCATTTACATGAATTCCTGAACTCATGCTGAATTTTTAAAATAGTGGTTGTTAGTAAAAAGTAAATACATATTCAGCAACTACATATTTATTTTCCACCTTGTTAGTTTTCAGAAACATGCTTCACAATGACAAACAGACAACAGCAGATATGACATTTGTGCAAATGGTTGCAGTTAAAGTGCAGAGACATACAGCAGCAAATGCATTACTGTTGATGTGCCAGTCTTTCTGTGCCAACAGCTGAGGCAGTTATTGTGCGGGTGATTGCATTACAGTCCAGGGGAAGGGGGGGGGGTGGTGGATAGAGTTCAGGGTCCTGATGGCCTGATAAACGAAGCTGTTTAGCAGTCTTGTGAAGTGGGCCCGGAGGCTCCGGTACCTTTTCCCCGAGGGCAGGGGGCTGAAGAGGGAGTGCGAGGGGTTGGAGGTGTTGTCTGCGATGTTGATGGCTCTGCGGGTGAGGTAGATGTCTGAGAGGGGGAGCAGAGGGGCACCGATGATCTTGCTGGCTGATTAAGGCAGGGATGGGCAACTATGTGCCATGGAGGGCCATTCCACTGCTGGTTTTCTGTTCCAACTAGTCTATTCAGCAATTGCTTTCTCTAATTAGCAATCCTTGAAGCTCATCAGTGCGAACACCTGCTGAAGAGACTGAGGGGAACAGAAAATCTGCAGTGGAATGGCCCTCATTGCCCATTCCTGCCTTTAGGTGCATTGAGACCAAATGTAAACGGGCAGTGTAAATACATACAAAGTCAATGGAATGAGGCAAGCACGCGCGAATCTTGCACACTCGCAAGTTCACGTCCAAGAGAAAGCGCTAGCCTTGAGATTCTGCCACCGGAGTAAAAGTATCAACATTGGAGAGTAAACTAGTTTGAAAATGAGACACTCACCTGGAGACAGACGGACCAGGAGCTCTGCAGCTTGAATCGGAGTGTCTGAGTTTTTTACCCACAGACTCCTGCCACGGCTGTGCTAACAAGGCTAGCAGGCTAGCAGTGTAAACAACCCACCATCCAGGGGAAATTTTGGAGGCAGGGACAATTTTTTCAGGTGAGACCCTGTTGGATTATGTAAACCTAAGCATGACGGTGTGTTGGTAATTTCCATAGTAGGTGGAACACAGCTGCAGAAGTTATAAAGGCAACTTCGTCTGTCTGCAGCTCACTCAGACTGTGAATTCATATCTATTCGTGTCTTTATATTGAGTTAAAATGTAATCACGCAAAAAATTGTAATCATGCAAAAAATTTGCCGGTTTGCATTTGGTCTGAACGCATCTTTAGACCACAGTAGCAAAATATGCCATTGGTAGGAGAGAAGCTGACAGGCTTTTCATAAACATGAACAGAACAACCATGAATGGTTAAGGGATAGCGCCGTATCGTGGCTGCTTCATCCATCCAGGTGGTGGATGACCCTCAATTTCCCCTCTGGGGATCAATAAAGTATACTAAATCTATATCTAAAAAAAAAATGAACAGAATTGCATGAAATTTGGTGTTTGCTGAAGAATACTGTTGTGTTTGTGAATGTGAAGATTCATCAAGTTTGGATTACCACATCCGAAATCAAATTCAAAAATACATGCCAAAGAGAAATTGTACAACTTCATTGGCTTTTAAAATGGTTTACAAACACACAGGAGAGGTATGTTATACAGTACTTCAGAAGAATGACAAGTTGCTGAGAGGACTTGAACAGAGGCCTCCAGCATAGCAGATAAATTTCTTAACCACTAGACCAGTGGTTAGCTACTCAAATCATAATAAACAACATAAATAATGATAACAAAAAAGCTGAACCAAGGGCACCCATTATTTTCAGTACCCTAGAAAATCCATCAGTACAGTTCAGTACAAGGTAAATACGACATAGGTGTACTATACTTATGTTGCTGCTACATACTTATACTGTATGTGTTTTGTCAAAGATGAGTATGAATACATGATATAAGTGGTGCTTACACATACTTTCACATACTTAAGTAATACATCATACTTGTTCTGATCAGGTGTCCCTCTTTGTGCAGGACGGTACAGCATTTTGACCTTTTTTAGGCTGTCCTGCAAATTTGAGATGTCCCGCTTGGACCCGAAAGCACACCATACTATGTGTGCCTCACTGTGCCCACTAACTTTCCTGCGCTGCCAAAGTGACCAAACATGTCAGCGTTACGTACGTGCCGAGCGACACCGTTGCTCTTGTGCGAGCATACTCATCGCACACAGCCGTTTGACAACAAAAAGTGATGGTCTCCCAGAACTGTTCAGTCCACTGTGGGAGTGCATCTCACTCTGTTGTTTCTTCTCGGTTTGGTTCTACAAAGAGAAGCAATGCAGAATGTCCCCACGAGACCAAGCAGGGCCATCCTGAACAGCACTGACAGAACAGGAAGGTCAGGACATAAAAACATCCCATCACACCCCCGTACACAGATCCAATACATTGGTTACAAGCAAACAGTGCCATTTCTCCCATCAATCCAAACCACCATGCTGTGCTGCCTCTGAATGAACAGCCAGGCTATGTATGGAGGTTATTTTCAGTGATAAAGGCAAAAGCATTTTCTTCAAACCTGAGAGCACAGACTCCATAAAAAGTTGTTTTATTCACTCAGTTTCTCCCATTGCATGGGTAGCTGGGTGAGCTGTATCCCTCTCAACATCCCATAGGTGTAAATAAAGGAAGGGACAGGGGAGACATGTCCCTCCAATCTGGAAAAAGAGAGACACCCCCCCCCCCCCCCCAAATCATCACAAACCCTCCTTATCGTGTTACATTTTACAAAATGCATTTGAAGCACAAATGCATTTGTTTTCTTTAAAATTTGCAGTTGTTGTAATAAATTTGTAACTTTTTCATTAATTTACTACATTTATTTGTAAAAGTGCATCTTTTTCCCTTGTAAATTAAGTACTTTTTGCATCTTAAGTTTGAAACTTTTTCTTTTGAATTTTCTTTTACTTTTTTGTAAACTGCAATTTTGTTTATCCAGGCAAATAAGATAAGATAAGCCTTTATTAGTCTCACAATGGGGAAATTCCAGGATTGCAACAGCACAGGGATAGCAACACTCAGATCAACAAATCAGAAGGCAAGAAAAAACAAGAGCAGCTAGTATACATGTGTACATATTACTATAAATATATATATATATATATATATATATATATATATATATATATATATATATATATATATATATATAGACACACAGTGCGGAGCATTGTGGTTGGTGGATGTGCAGCAGAAAGTCTAAGCTCTCTCTCCGCGGATGCGGCGGGCCAGCTGGATGTCTTTGGGCATGATGGTGACCCTCTTGGCGTGGATGGCGCACAGGTTGGTGTCCTCGAAGAGACCCACCAGGTAGGCCTCGCTGGCCTCCTGCAGAGCCATGACGGCGGAGCTCTGGAAGCGCAGGTCGGTCTTGAAGTCCTGAGCGATCTCCCTCACCAGGCGTTGGAAGGGCAGCTTACGGATGAGCAGCTCCGTGGATTTCTGTTAGCGACGGATCTCTCTCAGAGCCACGGTACCGGGCCTGTAACGGTGAGGCTTCTTCACTCCGCCGGTGGCCGGAGCGCTTTTCCTAGCAGCCTTGGTGGCCAGCTGCTTCCTGGGGGCTTTTCCTCCAGTAGATTTACGGGTGGTCTGCTTGGTTCTTGCCATCGCTCTTTATTATTTTGTCTTATATTTCTTGCATGCCGCCTAAACTCCAGCCCGGCACCCGCGTCGTTTTCGCTTCAAATCAAAATTTGATGCCACTTGAGAGATGATAATGTGTCCCATGTTGTCCCACTCAAACACGATCTTTGTCCCACAATTGATTGATGCAGACCTGTTCACCCTATACTTACACTGTACCTCTACCATCATTTGTGGACTGCCATATATAAAATGCTGTTAACATTACAGGAGCCTCAACAAACTACAACACTGAACAACACAATTATCAATGCGGCAACTTTCAGCAAATCAGTAACCCAGGAAAAATAATTCCAGGGCAATTTATAGTCTTAAGGCACGTGCATTGTGTTACCCTCACTCAAGCTGGCTGCAAAACCTCTAAAAATGACAGACCACAGCATCTTCTTAAATGATGGTATGATTAAAAATGTCCACACAAAAAGTCATCACTCAAGTCTTTCAAACTGACTATTGCATTTTTTAAAGTGCTTTTGTAGGCAAATGAAGTCCCACAGCAGACTAGCCCAAAAAATTAACAGCTGCCGAAGCTTCAGAATCCAATTAAGCTCGGCCTCAACTGCTCCGAGCAGCTGATATTATCACAGTAAGCGAGAAAAGAAATAAGGTGTCAAGTCTCATCATCTGCTACAATAGACAGTAGCTTGTGCAGGAGTGCGAAAAGCATGTGGGGAAATCTTTTAAACTGTTCTGAATAATAAATCTGCCATGATTTAATTAATTTTCTGGATACATGTGTCATAATTGCACAGCTATCTGAGGAGTGGCTTCTGTATTTGACTAATAAGTACATCAGTATATTTAATTTCTTTAACAGCAACAATCTCCAGGGGTGTAGAACATGCTCAGTGTCTTGTCAGAATTAAATAGATGCACCATATGGTCAATTAACTGCTGGATTTTCCACTGGTGCATGTTTAAGTTGTAGTTGAGATAATATCTCTATATACTTCTTATCTTGTGAATATCATTGTCTACACTAATGTTAACTGGTGGGCAAAATAATTACATGCACCATAGTGTTTAATAGATTATAATGCATTCTTCCTTAAGGTCATTGTAGAAAAGTATTACATCTTTTGATTCATACAGACAGTTAGGAATTCTCAGTTTCTTTTCTTGTTGGAGTGGATGAAAATATCAAAAACCAGAGGGGAAGCCTCTTCTGATCATGCATAATTAAGCTGGCTAGATTTAGCCTGAACAGCTGACTTGTCCCATTTATGATGCATGAAAGCATACAGCAACAGTTTAATTTGGGTTTAGCAAATACACGGGAATAAAATTATTTTAAGACAGGCATGAAATACTCTCAAAATAAAAATCTGCAAGTATTACCATTCTGAAAAAGTGAAAAAATAAAAGCCACTGTTGTCATGATTAATAAAGCTTGACAACACACATGCACGATGCCAAAGCACAGGAGGAACCACACATAGGGGTACGTTTGAAAGTTTTATTAAATATCAAAAACCAAAGCGCACAGCTGCAGAAACAGTCACTCGCCAGAAGAATGGCCCTGTGGAGAGAAGACAAGAGCTGTGAGCAGAGGAATGGAGTAAGGGGAAATAGGCGGGCCAAATTGCCACTTACTTGGGGAATCCAGGGATGACCAGCAGGACCCAGCAGGAAATAGATGAACCAGTAGGGTAAGGGGGAAAGATGAGCTGATGGTGCCTGACTGGGTGGAGTAGGAGCTGACGACGGTGAGATGTGGCAGGAGAGCACACGCAGTCCAAGAGACACACCTACACGATGGCAGCAACCTGAGGAAGGAAGAGAAATAAGGTGAGACAATGTGTTCACGCTTATAGCTTATATTTGCTTGCCTGTTTACGGACAGTATACCCAGACGAGCCAGTGTTGACTGCGTGGAGAGAGCCTCCCTAAGTACGCTGGCTGATGAGCGGGTGCAGGTGTGTCTTCTGCCTCAGATGCCGTGATGAGTTGGTGAATGTGAGGCAGGACGGGAGGGGCATGCTCTTGCTGCCCATGACAACTGTTGAGCTTTTTGCAAAATTACCTAAGTTACAGTTGCTTGAAGCTGTATCATATTCAACATGTGCAAACGAGTTTACATTTTAGAACAGCTATGCTATTAAAATAACTGTTAATTTGCATGTTTATGTATTACATCTTCTACAGCAAGTTACACCTCTGTCACGCTTAAGAATAGGCTTGCTAATGAAGAATTTCGAGCATGAACAAATCTACTACAGTATATTGACTGCCTGGATACACCCAACCACTTACACCTTGTGAAAATGAACATATCAAACCACCTATTTAAGCCACCATCCTCAACTAATTCCACATTATTTGTTGCTGTGCATCCTGTTAGCCCATTCTGTGAATCCTCAAAATTGGTGGATAAGTCTGTCTGTCAGTGTCACCCTTCACTTCACAGCCATTAAAACAGATATTAGTGTGTAATCGATGACTGACAGCTATAAGCCTGAAATGGGAGATAGCCGACAGACACATCGGCAGTGATTTTAGAGGGATCAGAGGAGAGGTGGTGGTTGACATGTGGTGGGCAGTGGTGATCAATGTAAAACACACTTCAGAGTTGTCCTATTTTCACCGTCATGCTCCACAAAAAATACAAGCAGGGCTAATACAAAACTCCATTTTCAGTGAAGAACTCCTCATTGAAAGAAAATGTGTTCTTCTGACTATAGCTGCCACTGAAACATTGTGTGTAAGAGGAAGAAAATAGCCTGTGGATGCTGAGATGACATTTGTAGTCTGATTTTTGAAAAAAATACTAAGGTTTGAAACACAGTGAAAATGACCCACAGAGCTCAACTTCTGGCTTATGTCAAAACATAATAAAACTGGGAAAAAAATAAAGCAGTTTTGCTGTGCTCTAGTTGCTGGAGTCTTTTTACAGTAGTTTGATATCTATTTGGAAAAATTGTTGAAGAAAGAAAGAAAGAAAGAAAGAAAGAAAGAAAGAAAGAAAGAAAGAAAGAAAGAAAGAAAGAAAGAAAGAAAGAAAGAGATCTGCTTTAACTACATATAACACCAGTTGAGAAGGTTTTTATGGTCTTGAAGTCTGTGATTCTGTAAAGGTGCTTTGAAAGTTTGCTGCTTTAGATTGCATATTAATTAATTTGTTATTACCAGTGAGGAACAAGAGAGGACTCAGAGAGGGTAGACCTTTGCCAAGGCTCCATCTATCCATCCATCCATATATTGCGAGATAGGGCCTCAGCGGAGATGTGCGCCATGGATCACCTCCAAAATCTAATGGGTTCATCTGTAGCCTAAAGGTTGCCTCTGGTGAAAATTTCATCAAAATCCATCCAGAGTTTCTGTGTAATCCTACTAACAAACAGACAAACAAACCACCCCAATCACATGATCTCCTTGGCAGAGGTAATTACAGCCATGATCATCAGTGTCTGCACAACTAGCTTCATTAATCCATCAATATCAATCCACCCCTGTTAGCTCAGACTAAATAAGTAACTCCAACTACTTAAAGGTAGAAAGACTATTAAAAGACATGTCTGTATGGCATACACACACAAAATGATGTCAGAATTTTTAAAGCTAAAAATGTTGCTATCTCTCTTGAGATAACTAGTAGAATTAAATAATTAGGAGGAATAATAAAGATGTCATGCACTGTACTTCCTTGAAAAAGTCCTGAACAGTCTTATTTATTTAAAACCCATCCATTAATTTACAGTAGCAAAAACGTGGATCTCAACGTGGATGTTTGATGAGAAGATGACACTTCAGATTCATGCATGCGCAAACACATGACACATCTACCTAATCAGTTTTTCAATTCAATTCAATTCAATTCAGCTTTATTTATACTGCGCCACATCACAACAAAAGCCATCTCGTGGCGCCACAGTGCAGAAAAAAAACACACAGTCTCAGAAAAACCCAGCAATCAGACGATCCCCTATGAGCAAGCACTAGGCGACAGTGGAGAGGAAAAACTTCCATTTGGCAGGAAGAAACCTCTAGCAGAACCAGGCTCAGGGAGGGGCAGTCATCTGCTGCGACTGGCTGGGGGTGAGGGGATAGGGAGGATGGAGAGGACAGACATAAAAAACATAACAGTTAGATGCCAAGTACATTATTGGAGGTCAACCAGCAGTATGGATCAGATAACAACAGAACAAAAGTGGGGTTAAGAGACACAAAATCCCTCCTTAAGCGTAAGCTATATTAAAAAGGAAGGATTTTACCCTGTTCTTATAAACAGAGACCGAGTCTGACTCCTGGACCCAGAGTGGTAACTGATTCCAGAGGGAAGGGGCTTGGTAGCAGAAGGCTCTGCCTCTCACTGTACTTTTGGAGATTCTGGGCACCACAAGTAAGCCAGCATTTTGGGAGTTTGCCCCCAGTACCACGTTTCCACTCACTTCATGTGTTTAAAATATTTAAATATTTAAAACAACTGTGCTCCGGACTTCCGGTCTGGACGCCATCGTGATAGCAACTCAACGCTGAACCTCCCAGACCCAATCCAAGGAAAACATCTTCAAAATCAGACTTAACGGATTTTTGGAAGAATAAAAATCAAAAGACAAAAACACCATGCCTAACCAAAAACAGAAGAAACTGACATTCCCCAGGTCAGGACGCGCAGCGGCCGCAGAATCTGAACCGGAGGACCTCCGTTCAGGAGACGAGGAGCTGGACCTAGCTAACAAAAAGATTAGCTTGAAATCGTTATTTGATGAATTACGACGATTTCGGGCCGAATTTCATGAATTCAGAGAGGAACTAAAGAGGACGAACAGCAGAATGGACCAGGCCGAAAACCGAATCTTGGAAGCTGAAGAAAGAGTAAAAGTGCTTGAAGATTCTATGCTGGATTTACACAGAAAACAGTCAAGGCTGGAGGCTAAGCTAACCGACCAAGTGTCACGCCGCGCCATTCATCAGCGGCGCCACCTGCTCACGCACCTGACAATCATCAGCGGCGAGGGATAAAGGCCGTCTCGCCCGGAGGCTCGGCCTGAAGCCGTCAGACTTCGTCCCTCACCGTTGTGAGCATACTTCTCTTCAGCGTCACCATTTTGGTAAGAAGATCGCTTACCTCTCTTCTTCAGTCTTCTCCCCTGTGCACAGATGGATTCCCCAGCGGTGGACATCTCCTCTCCATCGCCCAATCCTCGCTGCTGTACGGAGCTCTCCAGGTGGCTGTCTTCCGGGCTTCGCCCCCTTGTTGTGCCAGCTGTCCTGACCCACCAAGTAAGTCCTTCTCTCGCCATAAATCCCTCCTGTGTTGGTGTATGCCCGTCACCCTCTCCCTGTGCTCTCTCCATAGGGTTGCTCGGCTGTACGGTCACCTGCCTCTGTGCCTGGAGCAGACACCATCACCAACACATTTACTTCCCGCAGACACGCACTCATTCACCCCTGCTGTTAATAAACTCTTTGAACTACTCTAAGCCTGTGTGTGTGCATCTCCTGAGCCGTGCATTATGTCAGTACGGCTTCAGCAGAGCGGCTCGGCGGACGGCGGGCTCGCACACCGGTTTACCACTCTCGAGGCTAGAGTGGATCAGATTGCTTATCAACATCAGGTTATCCTAAATCAATTATTAAACTTAACTAACCGGTTGGGCCGCTTAGATCCTCAACAGCCGTTCCCCCCGGCTCGTCAGGGTGGCGCGGCTCCTGCCGTTCCAGCGGCTGTCCAGCCGGCTCCAGTGGCACCGGTTCGGCTCACACCGATTCCGACCCCCGCCCGCTTTAGCGGTAAGCTCGGCGGAACGCGGGGGTTCATTATGCAGTGTGAGTCCGTGTTCCACCATGTGCCCGGAGATTTTCCCTCGGATCACAGTCGGATTGGTTACATAGGGAATCTTCTGGAGGGGCGTGCGTTAACTTGGACCTACGCCGTAATGGCGAGGCCCAGTTATGCCACCCTCACCTATGACCAGTTCGTGAGGCGCTTTCTGGAGGTCTTTGACCATTCTCAAACCGAGACGGTCCAGGTCGATCGGCTTCTCGCTCTCCAGCAGGGAGGCCGGTCGGCAGCGGACTACTCGGTCGACTTCCGGGTAGCGGCGGAGGAATTGGGCTGGGAGGAACGCTCCCTCTGTGACCTGTTCCTCCGCAGCCTCAATAATGATCTGAGGGATGAACTGGTTGGACGGGATATCCCTGGGACGCTAGCGGAGCTGACATCCTTAGCGATAAGTTTGGATAACAGGCTGCGCGAGCGCTCCTCGGGGCGGAAGTCTTCTTCTTCTCGCCCTCGTGGAGTCTCGCCGCACCTGTTCCAAGCTCGCCCCCTGGCGGCGCCACCAGCATCGTGCCCCGAGGAGTCGGAGCCGATGGTGACGGGCTGGACCAAGCTTTCCCCTGCGGAGAAACAACGCCGCCGTGAGTTGGGCCTCTGCATGTATTGCGGAGGTGACCAACACACTGTGGAGCGTTGCCCGCGGAAAGCCAGTCGGCGGGGTCCGCGAATCGCTGTAGGGAGCCTCGCGGATCCCAACCGGTTAGACACTCTCACTCAATTAAAGCTGCCCATCCGTTTTTGCCACAATCCCACTGGGCACCTCACCCACGCACTGGTGGATTCGGGCGCAGAGGGCAGCTTCATTTCACAAGGCCTGGCAACCCGATTGGGCATCCGCTGTCAGGCATTAAAACACCCCATCTCCCTGGTCCATCTCTCCCGTGCCTCCCTTGGGAGAGTTTCTCACCAAACCATGCCTGTCCCAGTCATCATCTCAGGGAACCACCGGGAGGAGATGGTATTTTACGTCCTGCCCAACTCTGTGTCGCCCGTCATCCTGGGGTATCCCTGGCTACGCCTCCACAACCCTGTCCTGGACTGGAGGTCCGCTGGGGTATCAGCATGGAGTACCTTCTGTATGGGCACCTGCCTTCAGTCCGCTGCCTGCTCCCCGTCCGCGGCTCCCCCTGTGGCGGATACAGCACCTCCGGACCTGTCACTGGTGCCTCCAGAATTTCACGACCTGGGTATGGTATTTAGTAAATCGAAAGCTATGTCTCTTCCCCCGCATCGATCATATGACTGTGCCATCAATCTCCGCCAGGGGGCTCCCCTGCCATCTGGTCGGCTCTACAGCCTGTCGGCGCCGGAGAGGGAGACAATGAATACGTACCTAAAGGAATCACTGAGCGCTGGGATTATTCGCCCATCGTCGTCACCCGTGGGGGCAGGGTTTTTCTTTGTCGGGAAAAAGGACGGTTCCCTCCGTCCCTGCATAGACTACCGAGCGCTTAATGACATCACTGAGAGGGACCGTTACACCCTGCCCCTCATGGACACTGCTTTCCACTCCCTCCAGGGGGCGACCTGGTTTACCAAGCTGGATCTACGCAGCGCTTACCACCTCGTTCGGATCCGGGAGGGAGATGAATGGAAAACAGCCTTCCGTACCCCGAACGGCCACTTTGAGTATCTCGTCATGCCGTTCGGGTTGACCAACGCTCCTGCCGTCTTTCAGCGCCTCATCAATGACGTCCTCCGGGATTTCATCGGCCTTTTCGTGTTCGTCTACCTGGACGACATTCTGATCTTCTCCAGGTCCAGAGATGAGCACCAGGTCCATGTGAGGCGGGTCCTCCAAAGACTGCTGGAGAATCGTCTGTACGTGAAGGCTGAGAAATGCGAGTTCTACGCTAGGACCACATCCTTCCTGGGATTCATCATCGCCCAGGACCAGGTGCTCCCAGACCCAGAGAAGGTGAAGGCGGTGGTGGAGTGGCCTACTCCCGCATCCCGGAAGCAGGTGCAACAGTTTGTTGGCTTCGCCAATTTTTACCGCCGCTTTGTCCCGAATTTCAGCTGGATCGTCGGACCGCTGACCCGCCTCACGTCCCCGAAGGTCCCGTTCCGGTGGACTGAAGAGGTCGATGCTGCCTTTAAGGCGCTGAAGGCGGAGTTCTCCTCCTCCCGGGTCCTTCGCCAGGTTGACCCCGCGCTGCAGTGCATTGTGGAGGTGGACGCATCGGACACGGGAGTGGGAGCAGTGTTGTCCCAACGATCACCGGACGATGGCGCCAAGCGACCGTGCGCCTTCTTCTCCCGGCGCCTGTCTCCGGCGGAGAGGAACTACGATGTGGGGGACAGAGAGCTCCTGGCCATTAAACTCGCCTTACAGGAGTGGCGCCACTGGCTAGAGGGGGCGGACCTGCCATTTGTGGTCCTGACGGACCACAAGAACTTAGAATACTTGCGATCTGCCAAGCGCCTGAATGCCCGCCAGGCGCGCTGGTCTTTGTTCTTCGCCAGGTTCCGCTTCTCGATCACCTTCAGGCCGGGTTCCAAAAACGGCCTGCCTGACGCCCTCTCTAGGCAGTTCACCCCCGTGGAGGCTGAGGAGACGCCCCACACTATCCTGCCCAGGTCGTGCGTCGTGGGAGCCATCTCTTGGGACATTGAAGACAAGATCCGGAAGGCGCAGGAGGTGGAACCTGATCCTGGCGGCGGACCAGAGGGAAGACTGTTCGTCCCATCTGCGGTCCGAGGAGAGGTCATCCACTGGCTCCACACCTCCCGGCTCACCTGTCATCCCGGCACCTCTCGGATGATCAGCTTCCTCCAACGGTCCTTTTGGTGGCCAGGCCTGTGGAGGGATGCAGCCCGCTACGCCCGGGCTTGCCCAATTTGTGCCACCAGCAAGTCGGGAAATGCCCCCCCAGCGGGTCTGCTCCAGCCTCTGCCCGTCCCCGGCAGGCCCTGGTCGCACATCGCACTGGATTTCGTCACCGGACTCCCCGTTTCCAACTCCTTTGACACCGTCCTGACCATCGTGGACCGTTTCTCCAAGGCAGCGCACTTCATCCCCCTGCGAGGTCTCCCTACTGCCCTGGAGACGGCGGGCCTCCTCGTCCAACACGTGGTCAGGCTGCACGGGATTCCGGTGGACGTGGTCTCGGACCGGGGCCCCCAATTTTCATCCGAGGTTTGGAGATCTTTTTGTAACGCCATCGGAGCCAAGGTGAGCCTCTCCTCCGGCCATCACCCCCAGTCTAACGGGCAGTGTGAGAGGACCAATCAGGAGCTGGAGGCTGCGCTCCGCTGTGTTACTAGATCCAAGCCGACGTCCTGGAGCAACCATCTCGCCTGGGTGGAGTATGCCCACAACACCGCCCGCTCTTCTGCAACGGGGATGTCCCCCTTCAAGGCGTCCCTGGGTTACGACCCCCCGCTGTTTCCAGCGCAGGAGAACGAGGTAACTGTCCCCTCTGTTAGGGCGCACCTTAGGCAGTTCCGCTCCACCTGGGCTGCCGCGTGTCATGCGCTTTTACGCACAGCGGAGCGCAACAGGACCGTGGCGGACCGGCACAGAAGACCTGCCCCGGCGTACAGAGTTGGGCAACTCGTGTATGTGTCTACCCAGGACGTCACATTAAAAGGCGAGAGGAGGAAGCTGGCACAGCGATTCATGGGTCCCTTTCCCATCACCCGGATCATCAACCCGGTGGCTGTGCGCGTGGCTATTCCCCCCTCCCTCCGCATCCATCCCACTTTCCATGTGTCGAAGGTGAAACTGGCAGTCACTGACCCCCTTTGCCCTCCTCCTGCAGCGCAACCCGCGCCCCGGATGATTGGTGGCCATCCGGCCTGGTCCGTCTCCTCCATCCTGGACTCCCGGCGCCGAGGTCGTGGGTTGCAATACCTGGTGGACTGGGAGGGCTATGGGCCCGAGCATCGACAATGGGTGCCCCCGTCGTTTGTGTTGGACCCATCGCTCATCGCGGACTTCCACCGAGCGCACCCGGATAAGCCATCGCCAGGAGGCGCTGCTAGAGGGGGGAGTACTGTCACGCCGCGCCATTCATCAGCGGCGCCACCTGCTCACGCACCTGACAATCATCAGCGGCGAGGGATAAAGGCCGTCTCGCCCGGAGGCTCGGCCTGAAGCCGTCAGACTTCGTCCCTCACCGTTGTGAGCATACTTCTCTTCAGCGTCACCATTTTGGTAAGAAGATCGCTTACCTCTCTTCTTCAGTCTTCTCCCCTGTGCACAGGTGGATTCCCCAGCGGCAGACATCTCCTCTCCATCGCCCAATCCTCGCTGCTGTACGGAGCTCTCCAGGTGGCTGTCTTCCGGGCTTCGCCCCCTTGTTGTGCCAGCTGTCCTGACCCACCAAGTAAGTCCTTCTCTCGCCATAAATCCCTCCTGTGTTGGTGTATGCCCGTCACCCTCTCCCTGTGCTCTCTCCATAGGGTTGCTCGGCTGTACGGTCACCTGCCTCTGTGCCTGGAGCAGACACCATCACCAACACATTTACTTCCCGCAGACACGCACTCATTCACCCCTGCTGTTAATAAACTCTTTGAACTACTCTAAGCCTGTGTGTGTGCGTCTCCTGAGCCGTGCATTATGTCACCAAGAAGGAAGGCAGAGACGAGATAACATCAGAATTCACAGTCTGAAAGAAGGAGCTGAAGATAGTTTCAACACAGTGGCGGAATGCGTGGAATCCTTATTGAGAGAGAAGTTGGATATTCCACAAACCACCGATTTGAAGATAGAAAAGGTCCATCGTACATTAGCCGCAAAGCCAGCGGCAGAAGCGCCCCCGCGTTCGGTGGTGGTAAGATTCTCCGATTTCAAAATAAAACAAGAGGTTGTAAGATGGGCTTGGCAGAAAAAAGGATTTATGCATCAAGAGAGAAAAGTCTCCGTGGAGCACGATTACGCCCCTGAGGTTCTTAAAAAGCGACGGGAATATAACGACGCCAAAAAGGTTCTACGGGAACAGAATCTATGCTTTCAGACGCCATTTCCGGCGAAGTTAAGGGTCTTTTACGGTGAAGAGTCATGTCTCTATAATTCAGCGGAAGAAGCAACAATTGACATGGCGAGAAGAGGACTCCCGGTAACGGTGTTTAAACCCGCAGCGAATCTGAGTGAGAAGATCAGAGCTCAAACGTGGTCCACTCAGAGACCTTCAAAATCCACGGGCCAGCAGCGGGAAACCCAGCCCCAGAGCTACAAAGATAAGCTTTCCAGTTCCAGGAAGGAATAGCGACCTTTTTGGGTTTTTTTTTCTTTTCAGTCATTCTGCACTTCCATCCCCCCTCCTACAAGGTAACAAACATTAAAGGAGATGCAGAATCAGCATGTGGTAAAACCTTTCATGGAGCAGTTATAGCATTAGAAACAAATGTCTTCTTAATTTAAAGGGAAAAAAAAAAATCTTGTTAAAATAGAAATGTAACAATGACCCACATGTTCTCTCCACACTAACAAATACTGTATTAGAGTGAATGTTTGCTGTGATGGGGGTGGGAGGGTGCACACAATCTCATAGGGTATAGGCATAAAAAAAAAAAAAAAAAAAAAATCATTACAAATTCGGATTGGGATCTGAAATTCAAGTTAAAAACATGGGACAACTTATAGGGGTAAGAGAGGGCCCTCAACACGTAACAGAGTTTGAGGAATTTCCCTCAGAGCCTACACTCCATCAGGGCTCTTACAGGGTCTTTAAAGAGACCTCAGCTCAGGAAGTTTTTTTGACAGTTTTTTTTTTAAAGTTTCGTACACTATGTTCTTAATGTTTTTTATGTTCTTAATGTTCTTTCAGTTTCTGAGTAGCAAAAAAGAGGGCCACCACAGTGGTATACTAAATAAGAAAATACAATGGAGAAACAGGGTGTAACCAAAATAGCCTCATATAATGTAAAAGGGATCCTGAATCCAGTTAAAAGATCCAAGATTCTACGCAAAATGAAAAAAGACAAAGCAGAAATAATATTCTTACAAGAAACCCACCTAACAGACGTGGAACACACTAAACTCAATAGACAAGGGTTTAAAATGATCTCTTCATCTTCATATAAATCAGGGAGGAGGAGGGGAGTAGCGACATTGATATCAACCAAAATTACATTGGAAAAAAAATCAGAACACAAAGATAAAGAAGGGAGGTACAGTTTGGTAATTGGGCGGCTAGAGGGAGAAGATATCACCCTGCTGAATGTATATGCACCACCAGGGGCTAAATGGAAATTTTATAAAAATGTATTTGACCTAATGATAACTAAAGCCCAAGGTTTAGTGATATGTGGTGGAGACTTCAATCTAAGACTGAATCCATACTGGGATGCAACAGGTAATTTTTCACATCAAAATAACACTCAAAATAGGAAAACTCGGATGCTACTAAAAGAAATGGGAATCTGTGACGTATGGAGGGAATTCAACCCCAATGTAAAAGATTATACTTTTTATTCAACGCCACATTCATCTTACTCAAGGATTGATTACTTTTTTATGTTTAATAGAGACATTGGAAGAGTAAAAACATGTAAAATAGGACTGATGGATCTCTCTGACCACAGTCCGATCTATATGGACTTAAACATCCAAAAATACACAAATAATACATTTTCCTGGAGGTTGAATTCAAATGTCCTGAAAGGACCACTGAAAGATGAATTGGAATCAGATATTCTCAGATATTTGGAAGAAAACGATAATGGAGAAGTATCCCCTTTAATACTGTGGGATGCGTGCAAAGCTGTAATAAGGGGAAAAATTATTGCAAAACTGGCAACCCAAAAGAAACTGAGACAAGAAAAACTAATCACACTAGAGTCAGAACTCAAGAACCTAGAAAAAGAACACAAAGACAACACTCATTCTAATGGCTCGCTCAAGATTAAAGAAATTAAAAATCAAATAAATGAGATCTACACAATAGAAATCCAGAAGAAACTTACATTTCTGAAACAAAAACACTATGAAGCAGGCAGTAAATCGGCAAAATTACTAGCCTATAAACTGAGGAAACAACAAACAGAAAGAGCAATCTACAAAATCAGAGACCCAGTATCAAAGGAAATAAAATTCAGAATTCAGGATATTCTTAAAAGCTTCAAGAATTACTACAAGAACTTATACTCCCACAAAAAACATAAAAACGCATCCGAGACATTCCTAAACACATTAAACCTTCCCCAACTTACGAAATCACAAAATAAAACACTACTGTCAGAAATACATCCTAAAGAATTGGAAAAAGCAATTATGAAACTTAAAGCTAACAAATCCCCAGGAGCAGATGGCTATACAGCAGAATGGTACAAAACCTTTAAACAGCAACTATCTCCTCTCCTCCTGAAAACATTTAACTATGTCCTCCACACAGGGGAAATCCCCCCCTCCTGGAGAGAAGGGGTCATTGCAGTTATACCTAAACCTGAAAAGGATAAACTAGAATGCTCCAACTACAGACCAATCAGTGTATTAAATCAGGACTATAAGCTTTTTACCATTATCCTTGCCAAAAGGTTAGAAAACATACTGACAGACTTAATTCACTTAGACCAAACAGGTTTTATAAGACAAAGACAGACACAAGACAACATTCGACGCACTTTACACATAATTCATCATATAAAAAAATATAACTTAAATGCAGTCATATTGGGATTAGATGCTGAAAAAGCATTCGATTCGGTTGACTGGTCTTTCCTATATAGAATCTTATCCAGTTTCAATTTTCATAACAACTTCATTAGAACTATACAGGCATTATATAAAAAACCAACAGCTAAAATAAGGATTAACGGTAATTTATCATCATCTTTTGAGCTGGAAAGAGGATGTCGTCAAGGCTGCCCCCTGTCTCCACTGCTCTTTGCAATCTTCATAGAACCTCTGAGCCAATGGATAAGACAAAATCAAGAAATTCAAGGTATTACACTTGGTCAGAAGGAACATAAAATAGCACTCTTTGCTGATGACATTTTAATATACCTAGGGCAGCCAGACACTTCTTTACCAGAATTAATCTCAGTTTTTTCAGACTATGGAGATTTATTGGGGTACAAATTAAGCATGCATAAAACCCAAGTTTTAACATTCAACTATGACCCAAATCATTATTCACTAAGTGAACTCAAAACTAACTGGGAGTTGGAATCTATGAAATATCTGGGGGTCAATATCCCAAAACAACTCGACAAAATTATAACACTAAACTATGATCCACTGGTGACAAAAATAAAATCTGACCTAGCAAGATGGAATATGATACCATTCTTAGGTACTGCACAAAGAACTGAAGCAGTCAAAATGAATATACTTCCACGTCTTCTATACCTTTTCCAAACAATACCGGTAGAACCTCCCAAAAAAACATGGCAGGAGCTGGACAGAAGGATCTCAAGATTCATATGGCAGGGCAAGAGACCTAGAATCAGATATAGAACCTTACAGCTAAACAAAGACGAAGGTGGGCTCGCGCTGCCAAATATCAGGGACTATTTTATAGCTGCACAAATTAAAACTTTAGTAGAGATATGTAACCCAGTCTACACTGCACAATGGAAGGAGATGGAATGCCAAATAACAAGTGACATCCCCCTACAGGCGATAATAGGGAACGATGCCTTACCTAAACTCTTGAATAACACTAACCCGCGGATAGAGACCCCGCTAAAAATTTGGTTTAAGATAGTCAGAGAGAATCAAGCTAAAGAGCCCTATCGACTTCTGCAATGGATTGCCTATGATCAAGACTTTACCCCCAATAAAACAGACACTAGATTTAAAGAGTGGAAAGAGAAAGGGCTGATAAAATATTACGATTTTTTTAAGGGGCAAACTTTAAGAAGTTTTGAAGATTTGAAAAAACAAGGTCTAATAAATCAAGATCTTTACAGGTTCTTTCAGCTTAGACACCACATAAACAATATACTTAAAAAGGAGGATTTGGAAAGGGCCCAGTCAGGTGTTCTGAAGGTCTTCTTAATGGCATATAAAGGGATCTCAGGGATCAGATACATTTCTAAAATATACCAAGGTCTTCAAGACTTAAAAGGAGACAACACATCATATATAAAAGAGAGATGGGAAAAAGAGGGGAATTTCATTTTACAATTGGAAATATGGGAAAAGCTAAATAAATAGCAATGGAAAAGTACCTCATCCCTGCAGTGGAGAGAATTTGGATGGAAAAACTTGGTAAGATTTTTCAGAACACCTGCACAAAACAAATTTACCCATAAGGGGTTGAACTGTTGGCGCTTGTGTGGTGAAAAGACTGCAAATCATTTTCATGTGTTTTGGTCATGTCCAGTTATCCACCAATATTGGACCAATGTACAGACAATATTGGGGAAAATATTCAAAATAACAGTTCAGTTTTCTTTTGCAACTTTGTATTTGGGTTTACTACCGGACTCACTGGAAAGACGAGGAGATAAATACTTATTCAATGTTTTAATATTGGCAAGTAAAAAAGCCCTAACTAAAAAATGGATGCTGAAGGACTGTCCTACACCTGAAGATTGGTTTAACGTGATTCAAGACATTTACTCGATGGAAAAGTTGACATTCACACTGAGACAGGACATGGATGGGTTCATGAACTTTTGGCAAACCTGGATCGCATATGTGTCTTCTATTAGATCTAATCTTTGACAAATACCATTTCAATAATGGTCCCGCTCTTTGTTCCAACGCTACTCAGATGCTCTTTTACTTTTAATTACTTAATTTTCTGTTTGTTTGTTTTTTGCTGTTCTGTTTGTTTGTTTATTCGTTTTTTTTAATTTAATTCTCTTTAATTTCACTTTAAAAAAAAAGGGGGGGGTGTTGTAATAACTATCCTACCAATGTTGTCAAATAGCAAAAAATAAGGGAACGTGTGATGAAAATGTAAACAATGCAATGCTGTAATGACCTGTATACCCTTTACAAAACTTAAATAAAAAAAACAAAAAACAACTGTGCTCCACATACATACATACATACAGGCCGGTTATAACTCTTAAAGTTAACATTACCTGCTGTCTAATTTATGGTGACTTTTGAATAGCTTACGGTAAATGTTGGCATACAGTCAATTGCTACAGCATCTGAAATTGCTTTCCACTGGGCTTTGCACTAATTAAAGTCCAAGAAGTTGCAGATGCAGTGGCTGAATGATGGCTGAATGATCCAGCTGAGGTCCCTGTTGCATTTCCCGTGGGAGTAAACTCACCAATCTAATTTTGTTGCTTTCAACTTCCTCTGTATTGAGATAACTATTAATTTACTGATGTCCTTCATCAAGCTGGGCTCACTGTTGTCATGAGACTGACTGCAGTGTATCACCCAGCTCAGGATCTTAATTTTCTTCTGAATATTTTCTGTGTTTTTCCAGTGTTGTGCCTTTTTTCTGTGTATTGAGTTTTGATGTCTCCTTGGTGGTTTATTGTTCCGTTAGTTATTTATATCCTTAGCATCATTATTATTTTGTCAGCTTCTGTAATTTAGGATTTATATTTTGTTTCTGTATGACACGAGTGTCTTGCCTCCCCTTCCAGACACTCCCATCCAATCATTTTCTCACTCTGTGCCCTAGTCGTCCCAGCTGTGAGTTTTTGTTAATTAGGTCACCTGCCCGCTCATGCTGCTCGCACCTACCGACCATTGTTTCATCATGTTCCCCAACTATTTAAAGACTGTCTGTTTGTTCTCTCACTGCGGCAGTCTTCTTTAACTCTCTTCCTCATCGCCACCAGAGTCCAATTCCGCTCTGGTGAGTTTATCTGGAATCATCTTCGCCTGTAAGTTTTTCCTCAGTGTCTGTCCTTGGACTTTGTTTTCGTGCACATCTTGGGACTTGTGTTGCCTTTTTGTGTGTATAATAAATTCCACTAACTGCAGTTCAGCGCGTGGGTCTCATTTCTCTGCCCAGAGAGGCAATTCATGACAACCGTATGCCATTCTTTAATTGCCCTTTGAAGTTTATTACACTTTTTTCAGAGATACTGGCTTACCTACATTTGTGTTTATTTTAGCATGACTGCAATTTGTTTAATGTGATATACAGTAGTCAGTAAGGTGCACTTCATACAAGAAAGAGCACCAGAATATTTAGATACTTTACATCGTGACAATGGAAGGAGTAGTAGTGAAGGTAGATGAGTTTAAGTACCTGGGGTCAGCCATTCAAAGCAATGGAAAATGCAAAAGAGGTGAAGAAGAGAGTGCAGGCAGGGTGGAATGAGTGGAAATGAGTGCCAGGGGTGATTTGTGACAGAAGGATAGCAACAAGTGTGAAAGAGATGATTTATAAGACGGTAGTGAGACCTGCTATGATGTATGGTTTGGAGACAGTAGCAATGACAAAAAAGACAGGAGGCGGAGCTGGAGGCAGAGTTGAAGATGCTAAGAATTTCATTGGGAGTGACAAGGGACAGGATTAGAAATGAGTATATCAGAGGGACAGCTCAGGTCGAGCGGTTTGGAGACAAAGCATGAGAGGCAAGGCTGAGATTGTCGGGGTCTGGGCCGGGTCTTATGCCCTCATCCTAATTTATTCTTGTGTTATCTTGTCTTCAGGGTATGGGCCCCAGCCCCAGCCCTCGCCCTCGCTTTAAGTTTCATTTTGGAATTTTCTGTATTTCACTCTGATTATTATCTTTATCCTGGATTGCCATTATTATTATTTTGTTTTGTATATTTATTTCTCCATGGGTTGTCCTCTTAGTTTATCAATATTATTGTTATTATTATTATTATTATTATTATTATTATTATTATTATTATTATTATTATTATCATGGTCTTGTCTCCCCTGGTTCCTCTGTTCATGTTTTGTGCATCCTCTGTGATCATCTGTGTAGCCACGCCCATCCTGTGTCTGGATCAATCCCTGCTGTCTCCGTTTGCTCCTGGTTGTGCTCACCTGTTCTGTATTTTGTTTGATTACTTCTGTATCTATTTATGTAAAGCCTCAATCTGTGTTTCCTCATGTGTGTCATTCGTCATACTGCATGATCAACACACTTCTTGTCTTCCTGCTATCCTTGTCTGATCCTACCTGATTATTTGTGAGTTTTGTTATAGCTCCCGAGCTGTCAGTTTTTTGTGTTTTTTCAAGCTGTGCCTGTCCGGCCAGCTCTTCAGTAAAAATCACTAAACTTTAAATATTGCGCTTGGGTCCAATATTCCACCAACCGTGACAGAGATGGTTTGGGCATGTGCAGAGGAGGGATAGTGGATATATTGGACAAAAGATGTTTGAAGATGGAGCTGCCAGGCAGGAGAAAAAGAGGAAGACCACAGAGAAGATTCATGGATGTAGTGAAGGGGGACATGGTGAGGGTTGTGTTATATGTAATAAATGGCACCCTTATTGTGAAGTGCAGTGTGGTGACGTGCTCTTCCCGTCACATCACCGCACTGCCCTAAATAAGGCAGTGGGCATTCATATTGCAGCCTTTTTGACCGGTGCCCTATGCCAGGTGCCTGCTGTATAACCGCCGTTCCCTTTCCATTAATAAAGCTGTGTTCACCAACTCATCTTGCCTCATCCTTCGCCCAGGTATTTCCACACATAACATTTGGCAATCAAGGATTAACTCATGGAGGTGTGTATCACACCACTTTGTCCCTTTCTCAAGCTTCTGGGTGAACCGCCGGTGCCTTGGCCCATGTGGTTTGAGGCCTTCCAGACCTACATCACCGCGCTGGACATTGGTAAGCTCGACAAGCTAAGGGCACGTGCGCTCCTTGTCCATAACCTGGGTATTGAGGGCCAGTGAGTCCTGTGCACACTCGGAGCTTTGGATTCCTTTGAGGACGTTGTGGAGCTGCTAGCAAACAATTTCCACACCCCGGATAGTGTGACTGTCCAGACGATTTGTTTCAGGCAGTGACATCAGCGGGTAGGTGAGCCTATTCACCAGTTTGTTGCCGACTTAAGGCAGCTAGCTAGCAAATATCGCTTTGGGCCGTTGGAAGATGAAATGGTACATGACCAGCTTGTGGAGCACACATGCAGTGCCACATTGCGGACTAGGCTACTCACAGCGCATAATGACTTAACATTAGCCAGAGCCGTTGAGCTAGCTCTCCAGTTGGAGGCCGCAGACAAGCTAGCTTCGGGGATAACCTGGCACCAGTCACAGTGGCTGCCAGAGCCACCTGCCACGGCAAATGTTGCAGACTCAGAAGTGAGGATAGCTTGGATGACGACGTTATGGAAACCAGTGCTGCCAGCTGAAGGCCTGCCCCCGGAAACCCCTGTGCAAGGGTTGTGGGTCTGCAACACACTGAAATAAGGCGAAGGACTGCCCGGCTAGGGGAAAATGTTGTAGCAGATGTGGACACTTGAACCATTATGCTAGAGTGTGCTGTATATCTGAACCGGAGAGCCCACGGAAGAAATCACTACACCTGCCCCCGACAACCATCCATACGGTGTCCCCCAGCACAAACAGGTACACATACTGCACAGTGGAACTGGAAGGCGTGGAGATACCACTGCTGCTCAACACAGGGGCGGAGGGGTCGTTGCTGAATTGGGCCATGGCGAGGAAGTTTTTTCACCACTATAGGATTAGCAGTAACCCGGCACCAAGTGTTTGCTGAAGCAAAAACTCGGGTGTGGGAGGAGTTCGGTGAGGCCATGGAACAAGACATTCGGTCGGCCTCGAAGAGATTCTGGCAAACTGTCCGGTGGCTCAGGAGGGGGAGGCAGCTCCCTGTTCACACTGTGTATGGTGCGGATGGGGCGCTGCTGACTTCGACTGGGGATATTGTCGGGCGGTGGAAGGAATACTTCAAGGATCTCCTCAATCCCACTGATACGCTTTCCACAGAGGAAGCAGGGCTTGTGGACAAGGGGGACGACTCATCTATCACAGGGGCTGAGGTCGCCAAGGTGGTCAAAAAACCCCTTGATGGGTGGGCCCTGGGGGTGGACGAGATTCGCCCTGAGTACCTCAAGGCCCTGGATGTTGTAGGGCTGTCATGGTTGACACACCTCTGCAACATTGCGTGGAGGTCGGGGGCAGTGCCCTAGGCATGGAAAACTGGAGTGGTGGTTCCTCTCTTCAAAAAAGGGGACCAGAGGGTGTGCTCCAACTTTAGAGGGATCACACACCTCAGCCTCCCTGGGAAGGTCTATGCCAAGGTACTGGAGAGGAGAGTCTGGCCGTTGGTCAAACCTCGGATTCAAGAGGAGCAATGTGGTTTTCATTCTGGCCATGGCACATCGGACCAGCTCTTCACCCTCTCAAGAATCCTCAGGGGGTTTGTGAGAGTTTGCCCAACCAGTTTACATGTTTTTTATGGACTTGGAGAAGGCATTCGACTGCGTCCCTTGTGGTTTTTTGTGGCGGGTGCTTTGGGAGAATGGGGTATCGAGCTTGTTGTTACAAGCTATTCGGTCTCTGTACAACAGTTGTGAGAGTTTGGTTCATATTACCAACACTCAATCGGACTCATTCACAGTGAGAGTTGGACTCCGCCAGGGCTGCCCTTTGTCACCGATCCTGTTCATAATTTTAATGTACAGGATTTCTAGGCACAGCCAGCGAATGGAGGGTATCATTGTGTTCACCGAGACATGGCTCCACGGAAATATTCCTGACGAGGCCATTCAACTGGAAGATATGGCGATGTTCCGTGCCAACAGGGAAACGGCGAGCTCTGGTAAGAGCCGGGGGGGGGGGGGGGGCTATGCATCTATGTTAACAAGAACTGGTGCGTCAATGCCACGTTAGTGTCTAAACACTGCTCTCCGTTGGCGGAGTTCCTTATTGTAAATTGTCGGCCATATTATTTGCCGAGGGAATTCAGCAACGTGTTTGTAGCTAGTGTTTACATAGCGCCGAGCGCTAATGCTAAAGCTAATGCTAAGAAGGCACTCGGGGAACTGCACAATGCGATTAGTGAAATCCAAACTTCACACCCGGACAGTTTTGTGGTGGTTGCGGGGGATTTTAACCACACCAGCCTAAAGACTGTGCTCCCCAAGTTTAAACAATGTGTAGACGTTAAGACCAGAGGACAGAGTATGTTGGACTTAGTGTACACAAACACAGATGCATATAAGGCGATAACCCGCCCCCATCTTGGCCTTTCTGATCACATATCCGTGATGCTGCTGCCTGCCTACAAACCTTTACCGAAGCGCAGCAGGCCAGCAGTGAAACAAATTAGAATTTGGCCAGTGAGTGCAACCTCTGCACTGAAAGACTGTTTTCTGCACACAGACTGGAAGGTCTTCAAAATAGCAGCCTCCCAGGAAGACAAGACAGATGTGGAGGAGTATGCTGATACGGTCACCAGCTACATCGCGAAGTGCACAGAGGATGTCACTGCAGTGAAGACCATCACTATGCGGGGTAACCATAAGTCCTGGATGACTGCAGAGGTGCGCTCGCTGCTTACAGCCAGAGATGCAGCCTTCAGAGCGAAGGACAGGATCACCCTCCGCTCAGCCAGGTCTGCGCTCTCAAAGGGAATTAAGGCGGCAAAGCGTGCCTATGCGGAGAAAATCCAGGGACACCTCTGTGACACTAGGAACACCAAGCAGATGTGGCAGGGAGTTCGGACACTGACAGGCTTTAAGCCTAGGCAGGGGGTCGATGATGACGACGCTTCACTTCCAGACAGGCTTAACAACTTCTTTGCACGTTTTGAAGCATCAAACTCGACAATCAGAGGGAGGACTGGCCCACCCCCACCATTGGTCGGACCAGCTTTTACCATCAACACAGCGGACACACAGAGGACCCTAACCAGAGTCAACCCACGCAAAGCTGCAGGTCCGGACAACATTCCGGGACATGTGCTCCGAGACTGCGCGAGCTTGTTGGCGGATGTCCTGACTGACATTTATAACATCTCCCTGAGTCAGGCCATTGTTCCCAGATGCTTCAAGACCTCTATCATTGTACCGGTGGCAAAGAAACCAGTTGGGTCCTGTTTGAATGACTATCGTCTTGTTGCACTGACACCAATTGTGATGAAGTGTTTTGAACGGCTTGTCAAGGCACACATTACAGCCTGCCTCCCTGCATCACACGACCCGCTCCAGTTTGCATATCGTTCAAACCGCTCCACAGAGGATGCTATAGTCACCACCCTACACTCTGTCATCACCCACCTGGACCAGAAAGACACCTACGCCAGACTCCTGTACATTGATTTCATTTCAGCATTCAACACCATTATTCCCCAGAGACTGATGGAGAAATTATTCCTTCTCGGTCTGAATACCGCCACATGTCTCTGGATCCTGGATTTCCTGACTGAGAGACCTCAGTCTGTCCGGGTTGGAAACAACATCTCCAACTCTGTCACGCTGAGCACCGGATCCCCTCAAGGCTGAGTACTCAGTCCACTGTTGTTTACACTTCTAATACATGACTGTGTATCCAGACACGAGGGAAACCAGATTATTAAGTTTGCAGACGACACCATGGTGGTGGGACTTATTCAGAGGGATGAGGAATCAATGTACAGGGAAGAAGTGAGAGACCTGGAGGGCTGGTGCAGGGAGAACAATCTGGTGCTCAACGTGGACAAAATGAAGGAGATGATTATCGACTTCCGGCGGTCTCAGCCTGAGCACGTCCCCCTCAGCATCGGCGGCCGTTTAGTGGAGAGAGTGGAGAACATTAAGTTCCTCGGAGTGCAGATCTCGCAGGACCTGACCTGGAGCAAGAATTCCTTGGGGATCAGGAAGCGGGCTCAGCAGAGACTGCACTTCTTGAGGAAACTCAAACAGGCCTCTCTCCCCATCTGCATCCTCAGGACCTTCTACAGAGGTGTGGTGGAGAGTGTTCTGACGTACTGCATTGCTACATGGTACTCCAGCTGCAGTATGTCAGACAAGAAAGCCCTGCAGAGGATAGTCAAGGGGGCTGAGAGGGTAATTGGAGTCTCCCTCCCCTCTGTCCAAGAACTTTTTCAGAGCCGTTGTAGGAGCAGGGCACTGAACATTGTCAAGGACCGTTCTCACCCTCTGCATAAACACTTTGAACTTCTTCCATCTGGTAAACGATTCCGGAGCATCAGAGGCAGAACCACCAGACTGATCAATAGCTTCCTTCCACAAGCTGTCAGGATGCTGAACAGTTGACCCGGAATCTCTCATACACACTACTGCACCTACGGACATTTTGTATATTATTTGTATATTATAGTTAGTTAGTTAGGGGGGGGGGTGAAGCTGTGTGTGAGTGTGTCTTAAATCATGCTGCTTCTATTTATATGGATGCCGAGAGAAACGCAATTTCATCTTGCCTGCACTACAGTTGTATGTACAGCAATATGACAATAAAGTTTGATTTGATTTGATTTGATTTGATTTGATGCTTGGTGACCACAAGATCTCATCTCTGTTGTTTGCAGATAATGTTGTCCTGCTGGCTTAATCCAGCAATGACCTACAGGTCTTACTGGGACGGTTTGCCACTGAGTGTGAAGTGGCTGGGATGAGAATCAGCACCTCCAAGTCCGAGTCCATGGTCCTCAGCCAGAAAAAGGTGGATTGCTCTCTCCGGGTTGGAGACAGGCTCCTGCCCCAAGTGGAAGAGTTTAAGTATCTCGGGGTCTTATTCACGAGTGAGGGGAGAATGAAGCGAGAGATTGAGAGATGGATTGGCGCAGCATCGGCAGTGATGCGGACTTTGCACCGGTCTGTTGTGGTGAAGAGGGAGCTGAGCTCTAAGGCAAAGCTGTTGATTTACCAGTCAATCTACGTTCCTACCCTCACCTATGGTCACGAGCTTTGGGTAATGACCGAAAGAATGAGATTGCGGATACAAGCAGCTGAAATGAGCTTTCTTCATAGGATCACTGGACTCACCCTCAGAGACAGGGTGAGGAGCTCAGTCATCCGGGAGAGGCTCAGAGAAGAACTGCTACTCCTCCACATTGAAAGGAGCCAGTTGAGGTGGTATGGGCATCTGATCAGGATGCCTCCTGGATGCCTCCCTCTTGAGGTGTTTCGGGCACGTCCCTCTGGGAGGAGACCTCGGGGCAGACCCAGGATTTGCTGGAAAGACTACATCTCCCAGCTGGCCTGGGAATGCCTTGGTCTCCTCTCTGAAGAGCTGGAGCAGGTGGCTGGGCAGAGGGAAGTCTGGGCTTCTCTGCTTGAACTGCTGCCTCCGTGACCCAGACCTCTGGAAAAGTGGTAGAAGATGGATGGATGGATGGATGGATGGATGGATGGATGGCACCGTTGTATGGCTATGGAGGCAGCGGACTGTGCACGGTTGGACTTTGGAGTTAACGGTCCGGTACAAGTCTGTGAAGATGGTTGACTTCACATTCCATGTGACAGTGCAAGGCGATAACACAAAGACATGCATAAAAGACTGCTTAAAAGACACTGCTAGGAACTAATGGTCGGGTTGTGACCGCTGGAACCCTCCGGTTCTGGTGGTCGATGAGGACGTTGTGTGGAACGAAGAGCTAACGGACACCACGGCGGTCAAGCAGGACCAGCCATGTAACCGCCGTCCCCTTTCCATCAATAAAGCTGTGTTTGCCAACTCATCTTGCCTCATCCTTCACCCAGGTATTTCCATACATAACAGGTTGGCATTACAGAGGAAGATGCAAGGGATAGGATGAGATGGAGGCAGATGATCCACTGTGGTGACCCCTAAAGGGAGCAGCCGAAAGAAGAAGAACATTCTATTAATTAAAAAGCAACTCAACAGTAATTTAAAACGTAAGCAGTAGAATTAAGGCCTTTACATGGTTATTCGTGGTCATGCTGCATAGAGAAAACTGTTTTTTGTTTTTGCTTATACTAGTAAAAATAACAAGTTGAACCTTTAATCATTTTTCTTCATTTATAGTTTAACTTCCCATATCAGAAGACTCCAAAACTAATCCAGCTTCAAACCCTCAAATCTGTGTTGCAATTGCATCCATTTTACTGCTGTCATTAGGGCTTGGTCCTGCACTGCCCAGGGCCAAAGGGCAAATTTTGAATTAGACCATGAGCCAGATCCCCAAATGAGTGTTGGGGATCCCCAAATGAATGTTGGGTGCATCACCATAAAGATGTAAAGGTTTGGACATGGCTGTGCTCATGTCCTCAATTTATGTTCATATTTGCTCTTTTTGTTATTCTCAGGACATGAGTTCAGCTATGTCCTCGCCCTTTGTTAATTTGATTCTCTGTGTTTCCCCTGCCTCATTTCAGCTGGTATTTTGGAATTCTCCATATTTGTTATTTATTATCATAGTCATGTTATGTTCTCTATTTTGGTCTGGGGTTTGAAGTTAGTTTTGTATGATTCTCTGTTTGTTATTATTATCATTTGTCATGGTTGTGTATTCCCTGGACCTGTGTTCAAGTCTCTGGTTTACCTTTTATCTCAGTCCCTCATGTTTCCCATGCCTATAAAGGGGTTGCACTGACGTCACACGGGTCACATGTCTTTTGTTTACTGTGCCATTTTGGACGGCAACGAACAGTAAAATCACCAATAGCAAGCGTGAGTGAGTGCAATCAACGAGATAAATGGCTACATACAAATCAACACTGTGGTCCACCAACGAGGTACAGACTTTTCTGTGCTTGGTACCTGATTAAAGAAATCCAAAGTGAGCTGGATGGAGCAACCTGAAATGAATTCACGGCCACGGCGGAGGCAGACGGGAGGCAGAGTGGCATGGACCCAACCATGGCATCATTATTGTTGAAAACCATGGTAGAGGATGGTGAGTGATGTGATATTATGCATCTTTGCCATTATTTATCCCAGTGGTGGAAAGTTCACTTTGAACAAACAGCACCATTGTCTCCTGTGTGCAGACAATGAGCTAGCTAGTTAGCCATCAATGCTAACTCCGTGCTCTGCTTGTATTTTGTGCTTGTGTTGACAACATCTGACGAAATAAGCTAGTGTTAATCCTGGTTAAAAAGTAGTTTTGTTGCACTTTCGTGCTGTACATGTACTTAAGTTGTGTGTGTATTTTCATTCTAGAGTCCTACCACAGGCTGATGTAGCATCAGCTCCTTTGGCTCCAATCTATAAAATCACTCTTCACCTTAAAGAAATTGTTTCACCCAAAAGTCTGGTCAAGAATTGTTTCCTTCACCTAAGAACCACAGTTTGAAAACACATTCCGTGGTAAAAAGGGACGATCCCATTTTGTGCCAGGAAACGGATTACTCTGCAATCATAAACCTTGGAACTTCCTCCCCAACCAGGCAGTTTTATGCTTCAAGAACTGCTTGAAACCTTCCAGATATCCTTGAGCACATTCCACAGGTCTCTAGGAGTTATCCACAGCTCAGCATTACCCCCTGATGGACAACTCCGGAATATGTTTGCTGTTGCCTCTGAATGAAATGACTTCTTTTTAACAAAAACTCTTGATTCTCAGATTATTTTCTTTTTCAGGACACCATGGAAAATCAAGCAGGACTCTGACAGACCATTAACATGGTTTGAAATGTTTCATTAATCACTGGTTTAAATGTATTGCATGTTTGAAAATACTTAAATGAACCTTATTCTAATGCATGTTAATTAATAGAAGGACAAGTTTATAAAAGTGTATGCTCACTGAAAATTAGTCATGAATCACTGAAGTTAGTTCAGCTTACACACAAAAAGTGAATTTTCATTGTAATCAAGATGTGTTTCATCCTATTGGAAAAGCTTACTCAAGTCATCTGACTGGTTCAGCCAGTCACCAGCCAGTCTTTTTTGGACAATGCCCCCTTTCATTCTATTGGTCGGTTACAGACAAAGGACTGTTTTCTTATTGGACCAGAGTTCATTCGATTCTCCCGCGATGGGAGACAATTGGTTCCCTTTCATGTCAGTCAAGTTTTTCCCCTGAAAAACTTACTCAGTTTAAGGGAGGAATGCGCTAGTTCAGGCAGAGTTGTTCTTTCTGAAAGGATGTCTAAGTTGTCTGCGTGTCCTGCCTTGAATTCTCTTTCCTTTAAATGTCTGGGAAAAATACTGTTTCTTCTGTTTTGAGCTCAAACTTCTCTTTTATATGGAGTGAAACTCTGTGTTCACAGACGTTTTTCTATTTTATTCTGTTAAACTTTTTCTATTGATTTTCCTTAACTCACCGTGTTTTAAAGTAAACTGATCATTTTTCTCACACTGGAAGCTATTTTCACTAATCACCATGAAATCTGAAGAACTCTGATTTTGTGGCTTGAATTTTTTTTTTTTTTTATTAAACTTGTCTCTATAATTCTGTGACTTTGATCAGACTTTGAACTATCTCCAATTTATTTGGACCCGAGAAAGCCGCTGAAAAATTTTCGTGTTGTCCACATGGCATACTCAGCAGCCAGCAGCCTCTCATCATCGTTACTGGTCCTCGGCTCCTGACTGTTGTCCCTGGGAAGAAATATCTGCTGGCAGATATTCTCCAGTATCATCTTCAAATAAAGCTTTAGTGGAGGATCCAGCTGGAAAGCTAACACAAAGGTCATGTGAGCAAGAGCCCTTTGTTTCATCTGCTGAGTTAATGCGATGTTCACCACCTTAAAGTATGTCATAATTTGTCTCAGGTTTAAAACTAGTCCATAACTCTGATCAGAGCTATATAATTAAAGAGAAATAGTATCCCTCTTTTTAATAACTCCTGTTTTTACTTTTTAGAGTAACCCAGAATTTATTTTCCATGTAATCAGCTTTTATAGTTTTCTTCTGAAAATTTGCGTCCAATTTTCTTCATATTTTGGTTCAGTTATTTCAGTCTCCATTTTCATCAGTTACAAATTCATACTGTTTCCTTGGTTCCACAAATATGATTACACTCTTTTACTCAATAATCAGTTACAAGTTGAATGTGATGCTTGATACTTGATCATTTCACTTTACCAACAAGTCCGTTGAATGTAATGTCATTTAATCTGAGTCTGATCATTAAAACTGTAACCAGTACATAGAAGTCTCTTCTTGATTTCTTTTTCCTGTGTCTGTTTATGAAGTCACCCAGGAGAATTCACGAATATTTGAGACTGATTGATTGAAGGTATAAAGATTAGTTATTAATAAATTGTCCAAGTTTTGGACTGGTGCCCCAAAAATGAGTTTTTCCCAGTGTGTGTGTGGACCCGAAGCAAACCTTCATTTATACACACACCTGTAGGTATAAATTAAATAATCTTTGTACCTTATAACCAATTTTCCCTACACTGAAGATCTGCTGAACCAGGACCAGCAGCACATCCAGTTGCGTCTCATTGAGGCAAGAGAGCATGAAATGGGAACAGGTTAAGTGGACCCCTGACCAAGTGAGCACCCCATGTGAGCACCCCAAGTGGACCCTGGGGTCCAATCTGTACATGTACAAGTACATTTTCAATCCAGTGATTTACAAACTGATTCAGAGCTTTCTAAAGCCTCATTCAGGCCATTATAATCCCACATACCTATTCTGTGGATTTTCATCTGAGGGCAGCCAGCGGTGACGAGCAGCAGCAGTGGAGAAGAAAAGTCTTTTGAAAAGGAGAAACGGAGCCAAAGCCTTCTCTGGGTCAGCATAGTTGTCATCTTATATATACACTACCGTTCAAAAGTTTGGTTCAAAAGTTAGTTGCCCATTTAGTTGCCCATTAGTCAAAAGTTAGTTGCCCATTTCCAGCAACTATCACTCCAGTGTTCTAATGGTACAATGTGTTTGCTCATTGCGTCAGAAGGCTAATGGATGATTAGAAAACCCTTGTGCAATCATGTTAGCACAGCTGAAAACAGTTTAGCTGGTTAGAGAAGCTATAAAACTGACCTTCCTTTGAGCAGGTTGAGTATCTGGAAAAAATTATTATTTCAAATACAAATCATTATTTCTAACCTTGTCAATGTCTTGACTATATTTTCTATTTATTTTACAACTCATGGTGGTAAATAAGTGTGACTTTTCATGGAAAACACAAAATAATTGTCTGGGTGACCCCAAACTTTTGAACGGTAGTATATATATATATATATATATATATATATATATATATATTGCACTTCTTGGTGACTGGGAAAAGTCTTTCCAACAGTTTTACACAAATTCTTGTTGTTGTTGTTCTCCTTTGTGTTTACAAATCACTGGATTGAGAATGTACTTGTACATGTACAGATTGAATCCTGGGGTCCACTTGGGGTGCTCACTTGGGAATGCTCGCTTGGTCTGGGGTCCACTTGACCTGTATCCCATCAAACTAGCGAAGGACAGGATCGCCCTCCGCTCAGCCAGGTCTGCGCTTTCTAAGGGAATTAAGGCGGCAAAGCGCGCCTATGTGGAGAAAATCCAGGGACACCTCTGTGACACTAGGAACACCAAGCAGATGTGGCAGGGAGTTCGGACACTGACGGGCTTTAAGCCTAGGCAGGGGGTCGATGATGACGACGCTTCGCTTCCAGACAGGCTTAACAACTTCTTTGCACATTTTGAAGCATCAAACTCGACAATCAGAGGGAGGGCTGGCCCTCCCCCACCATCGGTCGGACCAGCTTTTACCATCAACACAGCGGACACACGGAGGACCCTAACCAGAGTCAACCCACGCAAAGCTGCAGGTCCAGACAACATTCCGGGACGTGTGCTCCGAGACTGCGCGAGCGAGTTGGTGGATGTCCTGACTGACAATTATAACATCTCCCTGAGTCAGGCCATCATTCCCAGATGCTTCAAGACCTCTATCATTGTACCGGTGACAAAGAAACCAGTGGTGTCCTGTTTGAATGACTATTGTCCTGTTGCACTGACACCAATTGTGATGAAGTGTTTTGAGCGGCTTGTCAAACCACACATTACAGCCTGCCTCCCTGCATCACACGACCCGCTCCAGTTTGCATATCGTTCAAACCGCTCCACAGAGGATGCTATAGTCACCACCCTACACTCTGTCATCACCCACCTGGACCAGAAAGACACCTACGCCAGACTCCTGTACATTGATTTCAGTTCAGCATTCAACACCATTATTCCCCAGAGACTGATGGAGAAATTACTCCTTCTTGGTCTGAACACCGCCACATGTCTCTGGATCCTGGATTTCCTGACTGAGAGACCTCAGTCTGTCCGGGTTGGAAACAACATCTCCAAGTCTGTCACGCTGAGTACCGGATCCCCTCAAGGCTGTGTACTCAGTCCACTGTTGTTTACACTTCTAACACATGACTGTGTATCCAGACACGAGGGGAACCAGATTATTAAGTTTGCAGATGACACCACGGTGGTGGGACTTATCCAGAGGGATGAGGAATCAATGTACAGGGAAGAAGTGAGAGACCTGGAGGGCTGGTGCAGGGAGAACAATCTGGTGCTCAACGTGGACAAAACGAAGGAGATGATTATCGACTTCCGGTGGTCGCAGCCTGAGCACGCCCCCCTCAGCATCGGCGGCCATTTAGTGGAGAGAGTAGAGAACATCAAGTTCCTCGGAGTGCAGATCTCACAGGACCTGACCTGGAGCAAGAATTCCTTGGAGATCAGGAAGCGGGCTCAGCAGAGACTGCACTTCTTGAGGAAACTCAAACAGGCCTCTCTCCCCATCTGCATCCTCAGGACCTTCTACAGAGGTGTGGTGGAGAGTGTTCTGACGTACTGCATTGCTACATGGTACTCCAGCTGCAGTATGTCAGACAAAAAAGCCCTGCAGAGGATAGTCAAGGGTGCGGAGAGGGTAATTGGAGTCTCCCTCCCCTCTGTCCAAGAACTTTTTCAGAACCGTTGTAGGAGCAGGGCACTAAACATTGTCAATGACCGTTCTCACCCTCTGCATAAACACTTTGAACTTCTTCTATCTGGTAAACGATTCCGGAGCATCAGAGGCAGAACCACCAGACTGATCAACAGCTTCCTTCCACAAGCTGTCAGGATGCTGAACAGTTGACCCGGAATCTCTCATACACACTACTGCACCTACGGACATTTTGTATATTATAGTTAGTTATTCTTTTTTTTTTTTTTCCCCAAGTATGTCTCAGGGATGTGTGAATGGATGTGGGGGTGGGGGGGGGAGCTATGTGGGAATGTGTCTTAAATCATGCTGCTTCTTATATGGATGCCGAGAGAAACGCAATTTCATCTTGCCTGCACTACAGTTGTATGTACAGCAATATGACAATAAAGTTTGATTTGATTTGATTTGATTTGATTTGAAACTACCTTATGAAGGGAGGAGATGGCTCAGAATGCTGCCTTCAGTCAAGCATTCCTTGGTGTGCTGGGCCACCTTATGAAGGCTATAAGTCGGCATGTCTGGCCAGCGTGTGTGATCCATTCTGAGTTTTTTTACAGTTTAAAGTTTGAATTTTGCACATTTGAAATAATGTGGATTTAGCTGGTGATTGTAATAAACAATTTAGTGACTTATATGTTTGCATCATGATTTTCTATTTTTCTGTTAAGACACCAGTGGGAAGAGTCAACAGTCATTCATTCATTCATTCATTCATTCATCTTCTTCCACTTAATCCTTTTTCGGGTCACGGGGGGGCTGGAGCCTATCCCAGCATCTTTGGGCGAGAGGCAGGGTACACCCTGGACAGATCGCCAGTCCATCACAGGGCCAACACAGAGAGACAGACAACCATTCACTCTCACAGTCATACCTAAGGACAATTTAGAATCCCCGGTTTTCATGCCAATTAACCTAACTTGCATGTTTTTGGCATGTGGGAGGAAACCGGAGAAATCCCGGAGTAAACCCACGCAGACACGGGGAGAACATGCAAACTCCACACAGATCACTGTTGGTCAGGGGCTGAGATTGAACCCAGGATCCCCGGCCAAGAGTGAGTTGATGTGCTGCCGCAGTGCTAACCAATCCACCACCGTGCTGCCCCCCATTTTTTTGGTTTGTATTGTAGTCAACAATACAAACCAAACATTTATCAATGACACTGAAAATAATGGCTCATTTTTAAGAAAAAGGAACTAAAAACAATTATTTTATTTACTGAAGACTGTATTGTTGGATGTGACAGTGCAGAAAACACTGCACACTTTAGTGATAGTACCAGTATATGGAGGAATTCTGGGCCATATTAGCATCTGTATTTCCTCATAATGAGTTAGGTTTGAATGGGATTTAACATGCTTTAACACAAACTACTTAATGGTTCATAATTCTGTTGATGGACTTACACCAAATCAAAAGTGATTTCTCAAACTGCTGTATTATTTAGATAGTTTTCCAGTCTTTTAGCATTTATGTCACTAAATCTTGGTAACCTTCACAAATAAAACATAAACAAAAGTGAAGACATATCGGCAAAAGGCACAAAAGTTTATTGTAAAAGTTCCTAGTGCAACACAGAAGGAGTACATAGTATATTATTCACACATAGAATATATATTTATACAGTATCTACATGTAAAGCCATGTATTTTGTATGTAACCTTGTGACTGCATTGTTTTAACCCCTTTAACGCCTGAATTTATTTCCAATTATGAAAAAAAAAATTTCACTTGTGTTTTTGCTTTCAAGTAGATGCTAAATTAAGTTGAGAAAGTTAATTTGACTATAGCACATAAAACAGATATAATTTTAGGTATGATGCAACTTAGCGAAAACAGGCATCTATGGTAAAAAAAAAAAAATGGTAAAAAAGCACCTGTTCCCATCTCAAGTGTGAAGAATCTTTTATTAATGCAACAAAGTTATTTTCAGTATTTTCAACTCTCATGACTGCCAAACTATAACCATAACACTAACCCTAACCCTAACCCTAACCCTAACCCAAACCCTAACCCTAGCAATCAGGAAATGGATGGTGCTTCATCTCTGACCGTTCCTCCGAGAAACTAATGCTTGCAAAAGGTTCCTAGGTATGTGTTGGAAGTGCTCCAACCGGAAGTGGAGGAATACAGACGGTATTTTGGTTGCATTTGGAGCGGAAGTGGTTTGATGCGAATTCGCGACAGCAGGCGTCAAGGGGTTAATGCTTTTTATCCTAGATGAAGTTTGTTTTGGGTTAAAAATGCATCATAATTGTTAAATACATTTTATTATACCTAACTCAGTACTGTTTACCTGTTGAAATATATATATTACGGCTAATATAACCCCATAACTATAATATGGCACCTGGCGATCAATTTTTGGCAGCTGATCACTTTTTGCCACGACACCACCAGCTGGAGCAGGTACATCCCACGATGTCTCAAAAGTCTCTCCCTGATTTTCACACAGATCAGAGCAATTTGTAGCACAGGAAGCTAAACATTTCTAGAGACATTCTGAAGCTCTGCAATTGCTGCGGTTCGTGAAGCTGGGGTGACATCCTACCACTGGAGATTGGTTGAAGACCCAGACCAAAGGTTTGAAGTGATAATTGTGCCACAAGAGAGCCATCTGAAATATACACACACAGCATACATATTTTCGTACCTAATAGTGATAAATTGCTGTGATTACAATGTAGTATGGGGGACTTATTAGTGCTAACTAGCGTTATCAATAATTAGCTTACCTTCATATGTGATCTAGTTCGTATTCTCACATCTTCTGCTGCTCTATGGCTTCCTGAACTCTCCAGTACTTTTCCAGTGTTTCGTCTCGCCGCCTGTAGCCTTCTCTGGTGCGCCTTTTTTGCCTTTACTCTGACAAAAAGCCAGCCAGCAGCAGGATTGCCTCCATACCCATCTTGTGTTTTTCTTGTCACATACAAACGATGTCATGGGAGTATCAGGCCACCTTGCTGTAAAGATCTCACTCACTTAGGGTGGTATTCAGTCGTAATGAAAAACAAACAACACTGTGGCGAGTCAGACTGAGTATGTGCTAGTGGAATTATTATTATTATTCTCAACACAGGGTCCAGGCTATTTGCCGTCCAAAATGGCAGAAAAGCAATGTGGCTCATGACCACTGACGTCACGTGCAACCCCTCTATAGCCACTCCCTGCTGTCCCTGATTACCCCTAATTGTACCCACCCATTCCTCATTTTCTGCTAATTATCCCCCTGTCTATACAGTGGTGTGAAAAAGTGTTTGCCCCCTTTCTGATTTCTCATTATTTATTTGTTTATCCCACTTAAATGTTTCAGACCATCAAACAAATTTAAATCTTAGACAAGATAACGCAAGTAAACACAGAATGCAGTTTTTAAATGAAGGTGTTTATTATTAAGGGGAAAAAAATTCCAAACCTACATGACCCTATGTGAAAAAGTGATTGCCCCTAAACCGAATAACTGGTTGGGCCACCCTTAGCAGCAACAACTGCAATCAAGTGTTTGCGATAACTGGCAATGGGTCTTTTACAATGCTGTGGAGGAATTTTGGCCCACTCATCTTTGCAGAATTGTTGCAATTCAGCCACATTGGAAGGTTTTCGAGCATGAACTGCCTTTTTAAGGTCATGCCACAGCATCTCAATTGGATTCAGGTCAGGACTTTGACTAGGCCACTCCTAAGTCTTCATTTTGTTTTTCTTAAGCCATTCAGAGGTGGACTTGCTGGTGTATTTTGGATCATTGTCCTGCTGCAGAACCTGAATGTGCTTCAGCTTGAGGTCACAAACAGATGGCCGGACATTCTCCTTCAGGACTTTTTTGGTAGACAGCAGAATTCATGGTTCTATTTACCACAGCAAGTCTTCCAGGTCCTGAAGCAGCAAAATAGTCCAAGACCATCACACTACCACCACCATATTTTACTGTTGGTATTATGTTCCTTTTCTGAAATGCTGTGTTACTTTTATGCCTGTTGTAATGGGACACACACCTTCCAAAAAGTTCAGCTTTTGTCTCGCCAGTCCATAGAATATTTTCCCAAAATTCTTGGGGCTCATCAAGATGTTTTCTGGCAAAACTGAAACGAGCCTTTATCTTCTTTTTGCTCAGCAGTGGTTTTCATCTTGGAACTCTGTCATGCAGGCCATTTTTGCCCAGTCTCTTTCTTATGGTGGAGTCATGAACACTGACCTTAACTGAGGCAAGTCATGCCTGCAGTTCTTTTGATGTTGTTTTGGGGTCTTTTGTGACCTCTTGGATGAGTCGTCGCTGCGGCCTTGGGGTAATTTTGTCCGGCCAGCCTCTCCTGGGAAGGTTCACCCCTGTTCCATGTTTTCACCATTTGTGGATAATGGCTTTCACTGTGATTCGCTGGAGTTCCAAAGCTTTAGAAATGGTTTTATAACCTTTTCCAAACTGATAGATCTCAGTTACTTTGTTTCTTATTTGTTCCTGAATTTCTTTGGATTGCAGCATGATGTCCAGCTTTTGAGGATCTTTTGGTCAACTTCATTTTGTCAGGCGGGTCCTATTTAAGTGATTTCTTGATAGAGAACAGATGTGGCAGAAATCAGGCCTGGGTGTGGCTAGAGAAACTGAACTCAGCTTTACAAAGATGTGATAAACCACAGTTAATTTATGTTTTAACGGCGGGGGGGGGGATCACTTTTTCACACAGGGCCAAGTAGGTTTGGATTTTTTTTGCCCTTAATAATAAACACCTTCACAATTTTCAGAGGGGTCCATTTGCACCGTGGCCACGGAGAGGGATGGCTACCCATCACCTGCAGCGGTTAACATCAAAATCCGGAATGACAGGCAAGTGCTTCTTCATTCTATTTCATTTTGTAATGACAGGCCTTGTGTGTCTCCCGGGAGAGAGGCTGAGGTTAAGCAGTCCTCTGAGCTCTCTCTTCCTGCTGCAACTGTTAAACTTTGTCCTATCCGATCCGTGTCTCCTCCATCTTTCCCTGAGTGTCCGTCAGTCCCTGAACAGTGCTGTTGGACGGTGGAGGAACCGATGGCCCTGGAGGACCATACTCCTGAGCCAACACAGAGCCTACCCCCAGCTTCCACGCCGGAGCAGTCACCAGCGTAGGTCACAGCAGCTGGGGCAACAAGGACTGCTACTACCATCATGCCTGCTGTGGAGGCTGCCGCAGCAGAGTCTGAGGGCAAACCTGAACCACCATCTTCACCTGTATAGTCAGAATCCTGGACAGCGGTGGAGCTCGAGCTCAGGCAAGTGCTCTCTTTTGTCTTCCTATTTTCAGTTTTAAAGCAATCTTGCCTGACTGTTGGTGAGGAGAGCCAGGTGCAGCCACCTGCTGCATCTGAGCTCACCTCGCCGAGCTCCGCCGCTGCCGGTGACCCTGATCTCTCTTCTCTCTCTGTCTCTGAGCTTATTTCCAGGGTCACCAGAGATGTACCAGTCACTCCTGAGGTCTCCGCAAGTCCAGGCTCTCTGCCCGAGACAGCCGTGGGTCCAGTTTCCACAGAAGAGGTCGTAGGTGTTCCGTCCCAGCCCGGGACCTCCATGGGTGCAGCTCCGACCCAGGCCAGGTCCTCCGTGGGTGCAGCGCCTCCTTTGCCCGAGGCTATCATCTGGGTCCTGCCTCAGTCTGACTCACCATGGGTGCTGTGTCCCAGTCGAGGATCCTCGTGGGTGCCATGCCCCAGCATTTACCCGACGTGGATGCTGCGCTCCAGTTTGGGCCCGCCTTGAGTGCTACCCCCCCAGCCCGTTGTCAAACGAGGGTGCAGCGTTGGCCCAGCCGGGGCCCACAGTGGGTGCAACATTGGCCCAGCTAGGGCTCACTGAGGGTGCTGCAGTGCTCCAGCCTGGAGCCACCGAGGGTGCTGCAGTGCTCCAGCCTGGAGCCACCGAGGGTGCTGCAGTGCTCCAGCCTGGACCCACTGGGGGTGCAACAAAGCTCCAGCCCGGAGCCACCGCGGGTGCTACTCAACTTCATCCTGAAACCACCAAGGACGTCATGGCTCTCTCCCCTTCCCTGCCAGATGCTGTCATGGTCCCTTCTCCTTCCCTGCCTGACGTCATCGTGGCCCCTCTCACTCCTCAGCCTGACACCATCGTGGTCTCCTTTCCTTCTCCACCAGACACCGTTGTGGTCCCTCTTCCTTCTCCACCAGGTGCTGTCATGGCCCTCCTTTCTTCGCCACCTAATACCGTTGTGCCCCCCCCCCCAGCCCATTAGTGCCTCATTGGGCCTCCCTGTGGGGGAGCCACCTCCCGGGTTACTCATCCGGTCATAGTGGCTGAAGAACTCAGACCAGCCACCTGATAGACTGAGCCACTGGGTTGGGTGGCCCGTTTTCCCCGGCAGGCCACCCGACTCATCCCACCTGGCTGTCCGGCTGGTCTGGGACTTTGGCAGGCCACCTGACTGGTCTCACCTTGTCACCCACTGGGCCTGGGAATCTGGTCAGCCCCCCCAACTTTTGAGCTTCTTGACTTGGGGGGCCTGAACTCTGTTGTTCTTTTTTTTTCTGGTGTGGGCCCTGAAAGGGTTTTTGTTGTATTTCCTCCTAGCCTGTCCCCCCCACCCCCACCCACCCGGGGTAGGTTATTGTTGTACCTCTTCTGGGGGGGGGGGGGGTCTTTTTTGTCATGTTTGATGTTACTCTGGGGTATCTGGAATCCACCCCTTAAGAGAGGGGTTCTGTCATGAACTGAGTTTGGTCTTTCTCCCAAACTCAGCTTCATGGCTTTTCTCTGTATTTATATTTATCTGTTGTATTTTGGTGCTCTTTTTGAGTTGTTCATGCCTTTTATTTGTCTGTTTATGTTTCAGGTTGTTTTGATTATCTTGTTTCATTTTTAATCATTCTCTAGTCTGCTTTTGGTTTTGTTTATATTTATTCTGTGGGCTGGCAGCGGTCAGGTGCATTCTGGGGTTGTGTGTGCTGCCTGTCAGCTGCCAGCTGCTCCTCCCTCTCATTCCATCTAAGCTGATTCAAATTATTAATTGTTAGTTCCTTCTTCTGCTCAGGTGATTCCACACCTGTTGTCACTTATTATGTTACTCTGCTTAAGCTGTTTGTTCACTGGCTCCTCGCCATTTCATTGCTCTTGTCTACCCACATCTCACCTGAGCTCCATCCGCTCAGGTGAACCACTCTGTAAGTAATTCTTTGTTTGCTCGTCAGTTCACATGTTGGAGCGCTTAGTATTTATTCTTTATTTTCTACTTGCTCGCCAGATAAGTTTGTTGGAGCACTTTGTATTTTTTCTTTTGTTATTAAAATGCACAGCACCATCCAGTACATGGGTTTTTGTTCTCTCTGCCCCAAAGGGGCACTAAACATGACATATGAAGTTAGTTTTGTATGATTCTCTGTTATTATTATCATGTGTCATATTTGTGTATTCCCTGGACCTGTGTTCATGTCTCTGGTTTTTGTCTAAGTTCCTTATGTTTCTGTGCCTATAGCCACTCCCTGTGGTTTCTGATTACCCCTAATTGTACCCACCTGTTCCTCATTGTCTGCTAATTATCCCCGTCTATATATGTGTGTGTCATTCTTTGTCAGGGGTGGTGTCTTTGTCTCGTGTTGGTATGATTACACGCTTCCGTCTTGCCTGTTTGTGCCCTTGTCTAGTATTATCCTGCCTGTCAGAGTTCTGCTGTGCTTTTGCTTTTGTTTCAGCCCACACACTACTTTATTTTCTGCTTCCATTTCAAGTCTTGCAATCAATAATGGTTTATCATAGTTACCTGGCATTTTGGTCTTCATCTTCCCCGTGACAAAAGAATTCTCATTTGGTCCTGAAGCTGGCCCAGATTTTTAATATGGATACATTATGCTATTATAAAGAACATCAACTCACATCCATTTCAAAACTTATGAAGGCACTTGGCCAGCACTAGGCCCAGTGATTATTTTCTATCTGGGTTCACTGAATCATTGCAGAAATCCCTGTCACTCCTAACAAGGAGGTAATGTGATCAGGGCAGCTTGTTTGTCTGTTAGCAGGATTACACAAAAATTACTCAACTGTTGACTGTTTAACTATTGAACGGATACTGCTGAGTGTTCTTTTAAGTTGAACAGATTAATTCTGTTGTTCAGAAAAGTTTTTTGTCAGTTAAGACTCTTACGCAAGGCGAAGGCCTAGTTTTCTGCTCATGACTTTGAGAGGGCCATTCACGCCTACATTACCTCTCGTTTAGGTTATTGCAATTCTTTGTATGTTGGGTACAGGCTGTGCAAAATGCAGCAGCCTGCCTTCTGACTGCAAAGAAACAGCGAGATCACATAAATCCAGTACTCTCGTCTTTACACTGGCTTCCCCTCTATTTTAGAATTCAGTTTAAAAATTTTATGACTTGTTTTTAAATGTGTTAATGGTATGGCCTCAGCCCACCTTATCTCTCTCAACTGCAGCCTCACATTCCACCCAGAGCACTGAGATCTATGAGTCAGCTACTCTTAAATATTCCAAAATCCCAAGTCAAAAGTAGAGGTGACAGAGCATTTTCGTGGTGGGTCCTAATCTATGGAACAGCCTGCCTCTTCACGTAAGAGTTGCTCAGACTGTTAATCATTTTAAAACACTCCTGAAAACTCATTTATTTTATTTTATTTTATTTTTTTTTTGGCTTTCACTCCAAGCTGACCAGAATATCTTAGCTTTTATTGTTGCAGTTTATTTTATCTATTTGCTTATTTCATTTTTTGTTTTATTATACTGTGTTTTTATGTTGTGGTGACCTAATGGTTAGGGATGTGGACTGGTGAGCGGAGGGTTGCGGGTTCAATCTGAGGACCGGCAGGATTAGATCTGGGTGGGACAGATAACAGAGCAGTGTTTGCCCCACCCTCCTTAACCTCACTGTGGTGCCCTTGAGCAAGGTCCTTAACCTCAACTGCTCCAGTGGAGCTGCTCAGTGGCCACAGGTCAGTCTGTGGTTGTACTGGGCAGCTTCCAGATGTGAATGTGTAACTGTGTAAGTGTGAACAGGGGGTCCTTGAAAAAGAGAGGTTGCCTCTCAATGGAACAATCCTGTATAAATAAAGGTTAAATAAATAAAAATAAACATTTTTTGTGTATATTTTAGTCTGTATTGTAAACTGGGTGGCTATTTTTTATATTTTAATGTGTACAGCTTGTACAGCACTTTGGTCAGCTGCTGTTGTTTTAAATGTGCTATAGAAATACATTTTGACTTGCCTTGATTAACAGATTTGGATGAAATTTTCACCAGAGGTGGCCCTTGGCCTAAGGATGAACCCATTAGATTGTGGAGGCGATCCATGAGCGTATACCTCTGGCAAGGTCCTATCTCACAATGGAAGCACAGAGGGACCGGAAGGACAGAGGTACGGACAGACAGACAATGGGAGGGAGGAAAGGAGCCTTGGCAGGGGTGCACACTCTCTGAGTGCTCTGTAGTTTTATTCTCTTGCAGGTAAAGTTTAAGATGATTTGAATCAAATTAGAAGAATATGGAGCCCCTAAAGTCATGAATACTGATTATTTTCGTCTTGTGCTTACGAGTATCTTGTACAGATAACATAATAACTTGTGAGTACAACATACAAAATTACAAGATAGCTTGTACAGACAAGATAATAATTTTGTTCGCACAAAAAACAAAATCATCATTAAGGACTTTAGGGGCACTAGAAGGCTATATGGCTAGTTTGTCTTTAATTTTGTTCAGCTGAGCACTTTTTTGGTTATTCATCTTTTATAACTAATCAAAGTTATTACTCAAGTAAGGTTTTTATGCTTTTTGTTCTTACTCAAGTGACTATGTAAAATTATCTTTCTTAAATTTAAGTATCATCATAATGGAACATTTTTTCTTGAGTACAATTTCTGACTACTCTGCTCTCCTATGTGTAGTAGGATGGAATTGTTGCAGGGTCCCTGTGCCTTTAAGTAGCAGACGCTCATGGGTGATTTACTATAAAGGCAGGTGCGTGTGCTTGGTCTGCCCTCTCTCTGATATTCTGAATGCATTGCGCTTCCTGGTCGGGGGTTGCTGTCATTATTGCTACAGGTAAGCCTGTCAGCGGGACTCTGATTCTTTTGTCAATCGCTACCCCCTCCTCTTAAATCGTCGTCCTGACAATAACGGAACAAGCAACACTAACCTCCATGGCCTAAAAAGAGCAGAAACTACATTTGACACAGGATCAGAAGAGGTTGCATTTCCCCTCATCATCATCATCATCATCATCATCATCATCATCATGTATTAAGCTATGATGTATATAGGTTTTTATAGTAGTGTTAGTTTTTACTTTCCATGGGTAATCCCTTTGCCTGTCGTGCGTGTGTCTCTGTCGTTTGGTTGTCTACTGTCATGCTGCTGTTACACTGTAATTTCCCAGTTTGGGATCAATAACGTACATCTATCTATCTATCTAGACCACCCACTGCCCTTGGAAGGTGATGGATGTTGGAATGCTGGCCAGCAGTTGATCTATTTGTTTGTTGTATGATTACGGCACCATCAGACGGTGTAGACGATATAGCAGCGGAAGCCTCTGACTGATCTGTTGACACACTCAGAGTTGGAGGATTTGATTCTGTGTAAGGCAGGCTGATTGTTTCCTCCCTGGTACCAATCCTCAGGGGGACAGCCTGAGAGGTTTCATGCCTGAGGACCAGTAAATCAACATCACAAGACAGCTCACTCTCCAATGGTGAAGCAACAGTGGGAGGCGGTTCATCCACGGTAGGGCACTCTGATGAATGTGGACCTATTACCGCCTTCAGCTGGGTACGATGAACATTCCTCTTTTTAGTTAGGTTTTGAACTGATGCAATACTGTACACAGAGCCACCATCCCGGGGCACTTCCAGAACTCTATATACCACAGAGCTCCACATATCTTGAATCTTATGCTGCCCTCTTGTACTGAAGTCATGCAGCCACACCAACTGGCCCTCTCCCAGTGATGGACTTCGCACCTGCTGGTCATGACACATCTTCCTACGTTCTGCAGTAGCCTTCAGGCATTCCTGGGCCCCCTCAAAGGCAATCTGCAGTCGGGTCTGATGCTCTTGTACCCACTTATGGAACAATACTGACGCACTCTACAAGAAGGGACAGCGCAGGCTGTTCCTGCTGAGGAGACTCAGGTCTTTTGGTGTACAAGGGGCGCTGCTGAAGTCATTCTATGACACGGTGGTGGCATCAGCCATCACTTTTGGAGTGGTCTGCTGGGGCAGTGGCATTACTGCAGCCGATAGGAAGAGACTGAACAAACTGATTAAGAAAGCTAGCTCTGTCCTGGGGCAACGCCTTGATCCGATGGAGGAGATAGGAGAGAGAAGGACAGTGGCTAAACTGTCATCTCTGCTGGAGTCCGAGTTCCACCCTATGCAGGACATACTGGATGCACTGAGGAGCTCATTTAGCAGCAGACTACATCATCCCAGGTGCACAACCGAGAGGTTTCGTAGGTCCTTCCTACCAACGGCTGTCAGACTGTACAACCTAAGCAGGGCTGCTCGCAGAGATGGCAAAAAGACGTAACAAACTAATAGTTTTTTTTTTTTTTTTTTTTTTTTTTGAATGCAAAAGATGCAATAGACTTACACAATGGTCCTCTCCGGCATACAACTAGGAACATACCGGTCGCTATGGAGGGTGAGAATATGTATGGGCACATAATCATACCATGTAGGATAACTAAATAGACGGTTATGCTGTTTCATCCCACCTAGCAACAATGCTCTGCACTGTGTGTGTTTATATATTTACATATTTATTCCATCTAGCTACAATGCTCTGCACTGGGTGTGTTTATATTTATATATCTATATATTTATTCCATCTAGCTACAATGCTCCGCACTGTGTTTTTATATATCTACATATTATTCCATCTAGCTACATTGCTCCGCACTGTGTGTGTTTATATACTTGCATATTTATTCCACCTAGCTGCAATGCTCCATACTGTGGGTGTTTATATATTTACATATTTATTCCATCTAGCTACAATGCTCTGCACTGTGTGTCTGTGTGTGTGTGTGTGTATATATATATATTTTATAGTAATATGTACATATGTATATTAGCTGCTCTTGCTTGCTTGTTTTTTCTTGCCTTCTGATTGTTGCTCTGAGTGTTGCTATCCCTGTGCTGTTGCAATCCTGGAATTTCCCCGTTGTGGGACTAATAAAGGCTTATCTTATCTTATCTTATCTTATCTTATCTCTCCTCTAAAAGGGTCCTGCACTCGGCCCAACAGGAAGTCAACAGGCAATCTCGGTTCTTGGCCAAACATCAAACAGAATGGAGACTCGCCAGTGGTTTGATGTGGGGTAGTATTATAACAATACTTCAGCTGAGGCAGACAGGCATTTCAGTCTCTATTCCAGGACACAGGCAGTGTGTGCAGCAAGTTGTGAAGAGTTCTGTTAAAGTGCTCACACTGCCCATTGCCCACAGGGTGGTATGGAGTAGTGCGAGACTTTTTGATGTTATACAGACTACAAAGCTACTGAATAAGAGAGCTTTCAAAGTTGCAGCCCTGATTGAAGTGAATGTGGACGGGAACACCAAACCTCGAAAACTACTCCGTCACCAGAACTTGGACCACCATAGAGGCACACTGATCTCGGGTGGCAACTGCCCAAGTGTACTTGCTAAAAACATCTGTCATAACGAAGACGTTTTCCATACCATTATGGGTAGGTTCCAGTAATGTATAGTCGAGGGCCAGGATTTCATTCAGCTGTGAAGCCAACAGATGGCCCATAAATGCACGAACAGCAGGCTGAGTGTCTTTTGCAAGTTGGCATCTTTCACGGGCCTGACACCATTTAGCTACCTCAAAGGACATACCTGGCCAGTAACACCTCTGGCGCAGCTAGTCTAAAGTCCTGTCCACTCCTTGATGGTCATGGTCCTGATGAGTCTGGACCAGCACCTGTTCCTTCAATGCAGCAGGCAGGACAAGATGGAAAACTGCCTCTCCACCATCTGTGCGAAACACTCTGCAATAAAGGATTCCATCCTTCTCAGACAGCCGATTCCACTGACAAAGTAAGGCCAAGGCAGCTGGAGACATCTATGTTTGCTCTTCGGAGGTGGGATGCTGCTGCCTTCTCCAGAACACTAGAACCTCCTGAATGAGTGGATCAGCCTGTTGAAGCTCCTGGACATCAGAAGGCAAGTGACAGGGCAAGACAGATACAGCAGATTGAATACCTTCCACCTTATTGGGCTGCAGGGCTTGCTGTAAAGGCTTAGGAACAAATGTACCAGGAATGAAAAGGCCAATATCCTCTGCCCCAGCTGGATGCAGTCGGGACAGGGCGTCTGCATTCCTATTTGTTCTACCAGAATGATACTGGATTTCAAAATCAAAAGAGGCGAGCTGGGCTGCCCACTGTTGCTCTGTAGCACCAAACTTTGCAGAAGACAAGTGACTGAGTGGATTATTGTCCACATAAACCACACACTTATGACCCAACAAATACTCTCGAAATTTCTCGGTCATGGCCCACTTAAGGTCCAAGAACACCAATTTCATTGAGCGGTAGTAGGTCATGTTATGTTCTGAGGGTCTCAAACCTTGGCTAGTGTAGGCTATTGGTCTCACTTTTCCTTGTTGCTCCTGGGATAGCACTGCACCCAGGCCTGCATAACTTGCATCCACCTCCAAGATGAAAGGCAAGGAGAAGTTTGCATAAGCAAGAACAGGGGCTGTAGTTAGCTTGGGCTTGAGTGCCTCAAAACTTTGCTGACATTGCTCAGTCCAATTCGCAGCCACAGTGTTCTCCCTCTTCTTACAGTGTGTGTTTCCCAACTCAGCAACCAGTCCGTGCAGGGGAGCAGCCAACTTTGCAAACCCCTTAACAAAGCGACGATAATAACTGGCAAACCCAAGAAAAGCCAGCAACTCTGTTACAGTCCGGGGAGGCTTCCAGGTCAACACCACCTCAATTTTTTGTGGATCAGTAGAAACGCCTGCACACATGACCCAAATAATGCACTTCCTGCTGGAAATAGGCACATTTGGTGAGCTTTGCCTTTAATCTGCAATTGCCTCAGTACCACCTCCAGCCGGTCTAGATGTTGTTTTACTGTGAATGAGAAAATGACAATGTCATCCAAGTATAACAGCAGAGACTGCCATTGTTGATCCCCAAATATACGCTGCATCAAGCGCTGGAATGTTCCAAGGGCATTGCAGAGTCCAAAGGCATCCGGTTCCACTCAAATAGCCCAAATGGGGTGCAAAAGGCTGTCTTGAGCCTGTCCTTTTCGGTGACTAGAACTTGATTATAGCCACTGGCCAGATCCATGGTAGAAAACCAGTGTGCACCAGTGAGGGCATCGAGGGACTCCTTGATGCGTGGCAGAGGGAAGGTATCCTTACGAGTCTTGCTGTTAAGTTGTCGATAATCGACACACATCCACAGGCTGCCATCCTTCTTTCTCACAAGGACAATGGGTGAAGCATAGGGGATACAACTCTCCCTACTTACCTGTGCCTCCAACAATTGATTGATATGCTCTTTTACAACCTCATACTCAGACGGAGGTATATGTCGGTAACACTGTTTGACAGGCACCTCATCCAAAAGAGGAATATCATGAGACACCAGGTTCGTGCACCCCAGGTCTCCCTCATGAGTTGAAAAGGCAGTCACATATTCACGAAGGAGAGCCTGCACCTGCCCTTGTTCTTGTACCGACAGCTGAAACAAGTCTAGCTCCTCTATCTGATCCTGCACTGATGCAACTGTCTGAGATGCTACTGTGGCTACACAAGCTGGCACCTCAGCAATACCTGTGGGATGGCTCACTAAATGAACACTGTTCAGTGTACTCACAGTGGTGCAGGGGTATAATCCGTGACACCTACATTAACAATAGGAACAAAGGCTGTGCCCCTTTCCACACGAACCAATGCAGGTGAAGCAAGTTGACCAGCTGGCAAACCAGTGTCCAAAGACTCAAAAAGCAAAGTAGTCCTCGCATATTATTCAGAGCATGTGGCTGGTACAATTTTCATTACCCCACCTGGAATACGAACAGCTTTGTTACCCCAGACCTTATCCATGCAACGAATGTTATTGGAAGACTGCATGCTTAACTGATGACATGTCTGTAGAGCCCTCACGACAAACTCAAGGACATCTGATACAGCAGGCAACTCAACAAAAGCCAAACCATGCTGGCCAAAAAAATCTTTGTAACACCGCTGAATGATCTTCATCCCCAACACACCAGGGGCCTGAAAAGACACGTCACCAAGAGGATTCTTTACAACCAACACACCACATTGAGTCATTACCTTACCACAGAGCTTAATATCAAGCTCAAGATAGCCAAGCTAAGGAACTGCTAACCCATTGGCAGCTCTAAACTGCAACCAGTGACAAGACTGAAGTTGCTCCAAGCCCTGAGAAAATGCTGTCATGTACAGCATTTTGAGTCAGTGAGCATTACATCAAAATGTTCAGTACATTTTGATGTAATGGTGGACACAATTGACTAAGCATCCACCAGACAAGGTACAGTAACGCTACCCATGTTTACGTCTAGGCGTGGGCATGAAAACACCAATTTAGAAGCAGCCCCAACATTATTCAAACTAACCACTGAGCCAGTAGGTACCCCACCCGAACTGTGGCTCTGCAATCCGGTGGGCATCAGTTTCCCGATGGCTGAGATGGAGGAGTCTGTCCAGGCCGCAGGATTACAGATGAGGGAGACTGACCACACACAACACTCACACCATCACAATCACTTGCGTAGTGGCCAGGCTGTTGGCAACATCTGCATACAATCGGGCCACTGTAACGCGGGCGAGTAGACTGATGAGAATTCTGCAGTGAAGTCATACTTTGTGTTAATTTACTTAACTGCTCTTGTTGAGCTTTCAACATTTCCCTCATCTCACTCATCTCAATCATCCAGGGCGAACCAACTGACTCCTGTGAGATAGTCTGCACACTACACAGAGTACCAAATGCTGAGGGCTGAGTTACTACGGCCTCTAACTCCACCTGGCAAACCTTCTCGCTCCCATCTTATAGTTTCACTCCTAACATCAAGAAGAGAAGCAGTAGGCTGTCTACGCACAAACTGTTTAAGCTCATGACGAAGAGCACAGTCAAAAACATGTCCAACAAACTCATCTCTCAGCAACACTTCAGAATTTGGAATTTCATTGGGTGCATGCCATTTTACAGAAGCCATAAGACTCATCAGGGCAAGGGAGAATTCTTGCAAGGTCTCCCCCTCCTGTTGCCTCCTGGAAAAGAAGGCCTAATGCAAAGAAACATATGACTCACAACACCCATAAAGCTCCTGTAATACTGCAATTATTTGATCTGAGTCCTTATGAACCACACTAGGCCAGTGCTTTATTTCTTTACAGGCTTCACCCTCAAGATGATCAAATAGGAAAAATGCCTGATTGGCTGTGGACAAGTGCCACGCGCTCATGCAAGCCTGCACTTCCTCAAGCCATTCAGTCAGCCCAAGACCAGATTTTCCTCAGAACATGGGGCATTTGCGATCTCGTGGCACAGAAACAAGCCTCTCAGTGACAGGGATGTTAGCTGTGGACACAGAAGGTGGTAAAGAAAAAGATACAGAAGGGCCAGGAATGGCAGTAACCTGTTCCTGATGTACAGTAGCTTCTCATTATCTACTTTTAACTGGGCAACTAAATCCCTTAATTCTTGCAATTCTTCCATAATTACAAATTCAAAAACTACCAGGGGAAACCAGATGAGAAAAAAAATCCACTGCTGCTTTACCTCAAAACACAATAAAAACTGACCTGAGAATGGAAGAGAAGGTGGGGGGGACAAAAAGATCCACAGTTAAAAAAAAACAACAATGGAGCACACATCTCTGCCTACTCAGAATATTACTCTGCTGACAACGCCAAGTTTGTTGCGGCACAGAGAAATCCCCAAAATAAGGGGTGATGTACAAAATACTAACCTTAATTTCACAATAAAAACCCAACAACGCCACCCTGGGAATTTCACCCAGAAAATTATTCCCCAGACCTTAACTTTGGGCACACAGGTTTGTTTTACTCAAGAGGCAAGAGACGTGTTCCAAAGTTCACAGAAATTTCTTTAGCACAATAATAAAATATTGTGACGTTTGCAAGGGTTCACACAAAAAGACAATGGAGCAGATGGCTGTGATCAACCTGATTTATTTTACACACACCCCGACCCCCAACCTGCAACTTAGTACCCAGAGCAGTGGAGGTCATTCCCACAGACCTCTGTTTACATCACGGTTACACACACATGATACATCTTGCCCTAATCCTGCTAAACACTGCTGGGCCATTATAATGCAGTTATAATGACACAGCAGTATAACTCAGAAGTAACACATTTAACACACACAGTAACGTTTCAAACTGGCAAAGCATGCTGGGAAATCCCTGGCTCCCTTAAAATGGCCCCGACGTTACACTGCCCCCCCCTGGACTGGTTTCTGTCCCCAGAAAATTCAAAGTCCACTTTCAGAAATCCAACACGAGTCAGCCCGGTGCCAGGGCGGCATGCACGGGCCATCTGAGTCTCGGTCAGAGCATCTGGTTGGGGTAGGGTTCCGGTTTGGCCATTAGCGGGCGGATGGACACATCCGACAGCCTCTGTAGGACCACGCACAGTCCCTTCCCTGGCAGCGGGAGTCCCAGGCCCGCTCCGGCCGACTCCCACCGCTGCCAGTTGTCCCAGGCGGCCGCTTGCCCACGTCCATGCGTCCAGCCCTTGCCGCGCCTGGAAAGTGGCCGCATCTTCGTCCTGCTCGCTCCGCTGCGTCGCTCCTGCGCCTCTGTGACGTCATCTGCCGGGGGAAGCATCTGCAGGAGGCGGCTTTTTCCCCGTCCATGCCACCTCGCTCTAATTTAGCGTCGGCGAGGGGCCAGTTTGTCGTGTGCTGTGTGCGGGGCGGTACCATGCCATGTACCCTGGCTCTGTGCAGCGGAAGCCGTCCTTCCTCGCGTCGCCACGGCTGTTTCCTTCGTGCACGCGCTGCTGTGATCTGCCGTAGCTCCTCCTCCACTCGCTCTCAGCACGGTGGTTTCCTCTGATGATCAGCGCGGCAGCCAACTCGACCTGGGCCAGGTGGTCATCCAACAGGTTCTCGCCGTTGTAGCGGGGAATCTTGGCCCGCTGCTGGATGGATGGGACGGTCATCTCCCGGTAGATTGCCGCTCCTAATTGCTCTGGAATCGCCAGCCCGTCCTGCCCTGAAAAGGGCGGGAAACGGGGCTGGTTTGCTCTGCTCCGTCCATTGCAGCGAAGCTCTCCAGGGGCCAGCGTCTCTGCTCTATACTCCGTTCCCGGCTGAGCGATGAATCGCTCCGGCCGCTGTACCTCCGCCTGGATCCTCATCTCGCTCCATATCCCACTTCTGACACCAGTGTGACGTTTGCAAGGGTTCACACAAAAAGACAATGGAGCAGATGGCTGTGATCAACCTGATTTATTTTACACACACCCCGACCCCCAACCTGCAACTTAGTACCCAGAGCAGTGGAGGTCATTCCCACAGACCTCTGTTTACATCACGGTTACACACACATGATACATCTTGCCCTAATCCTGCTAAACACTGCTGGGCCATTATAATGCAGTTATAATGACACAGCAGTATAACTCAGAAGTAACACATTTAACACACACAGTAACGTTTCAAACTGGCAAAGCATGCTGGGAAATCCCTGGCTCCCTTAAAATGGCCCCGACGTTACACTAGTGTAACGTGCTGCTCGACATGGCGACGTCCCACCGGGAGATTTGAACTCACGCCTCCCGCTCCGGAGTCCTGCACCCTACCTGTGTCGCCAATAGGGTCAACCCACTTGGCAAGCCAAGTAGGGTGCTCATATTGAGTTCGCTACACTACTCCCCTCTGGTTCTCGACATCGTCCCGATGTCAGCGCCCCATTACTGCTTTGGACAGGAGATCCCACTTCTGACACCAGTGTAATGTGCTGCTCGACATGGTGACGTCCCACCAGGAGATTCGAACTCACGCCTCCCGCTCCGGAGTCCCGCACCCTACCTGTGTCGCCAATAGGGTCAACCCACTTGGCAAGCCAAGTAGGGTGCTCATATTGAGTTCGCTACACTACTCCCCTCTGGTTCTTGACATCGTCCCGATGTCAGCGCCCCATTACTGCTTTGGACAGGAGATCCCACTTCTGACACCAATGTAATGTGCTGCTCGACATGGTGACGTCCCACCAGGAGATTCGAACTCACGCCTCCCGCTCCGGAGTCCCGCACCCTACCTGTGTCGCCAATAGGGTCAACCCACTTGGCAAGCCAAGTAGGGTGCTCATATTGAGTTCGCTACAATATAAAAACCTTAATAATAAGCCACCCAGTAATAATATCAATAAAATGAACTGTGGCCTACCGGCAGTGAGTAGGTGTCAAACAGGGGACAGTGGCATCAAATAAGGCACCCTAAATCATGTAACACACACACTGTGAGGGCGAAGCCCAAGGTGCAACACACAGCACACAAAAGGATGCGACCACTAATGGCAGCCAATCCCACTACCGTAGGCCTTCAGTTCTAAAGGAAAAAGACATAAAATTACTGAGAGGGCATAAAAAAAGTTTAAAGAAAAAGAACAAGTAAATAATTACTTAAAATAAATAACACAATAAAATTGCAAATAAAGTCAACCCATAAACAATGGAGCAAGTTAATTAAATTTCTCCAATACAGAAAAACATCGACTTGCTCACAAACACCATTTGGAGAAATTTGCTCTTGAAAGAGGCTCACAGTTTTCAGAATATTATATTAAAAACAAACTAAAGCCTTTTAAAAGAGCCAAAAAGGCAATGAGCTCCCGCCAAAATAATTCCTCCAAACTAGTCCCGAAATAAAAGTGACCTCAATTAATAATATAAAACCTCTCAAATGGAATAAGAAACCACCCGCATCATATGTATAATTAACATTAAATGTGAAAGCATCATTGTCCCAAATTAAATATGAAATGAGTGATGCCCTGACCTGTGTGCCGTGTGCTGCTAAAAGTGATGCATTAATGACAGGAATCAAAGTCTTGCTTGTAGCGCCGCACGTCCCCATCATCCAATAGGGAGCAGCTCGCGCAGCTCTTGAAGTGGCGGGCGTTTAATCTAATGAAAGCGGTGATGATGCCCCCTCCCTCCCCACCCCCCACCGAGGGATGACGAATATGAGCGAGTCTGGGTGTGAAACAGTGATGAGGAAGAGGAACCGCTGCCTGCTGTGAGTGACAGTTGCTCCTCTCCTCCGTCCCTTCCTTCAGCTTCTTCATCACCACCACCATCATCACCCTCCGCCTCAGCAACAGTGGCTTCTGCTTCATCAGAGGGGAATAAATAAGCCGCACGGGTCTCCAGGAGGTGCTCCACTTGGACGCGAAGAAGATGGGGGGATGGCAGCTGAAGGCGATCAAATGTAGGATTCAGAAAATGCGGAGAAATCTCCTTTTATGACACGAGCACGGGTCCATGCACCGATAGGAACTCTTTATAGGACAAAAGGTAAGGTGTTATTTATTTTTAGTGGGGGTTTTTTTGTTTTGTTTTGTTTTTTTTTAATTCTGATGCACGCCTCATGTAAGCGTGTTTAAAATGCAAGGACCGATCTTTATGCGCATAAGTAGCAGCATTTCATATTTTACAGATTTTACAGAAAAAATAATATTGCATTTATGATGGAGTGCTAATTAAATGCTTTTCCTCATTGCTCTACAGGAATATAACATATTAAGTCTACTTATGTGGCTGTTAAATAAAATAAACGTTCAATATATTTTTAAAAAATTTCCCTGGCGTGCACTTTACTGTCGTTAATTTTCAGTGGTGGAGTCATATTCATGTATATTTCAAAAAAAAAAAAAAAAAGGAGGAGTAAAAAGAGGAGGGCAGAGGGAAGATAAGGGTATTTATCTGCCCCCTTGTGGTTTTGATTCATGGTTTGCATCGCCAAAATCAGTGGTGCAGTCATTTAGTGACAAACAACAGTTGTAGCAATAGTATATGCCCCCAGTCACCAGCTTTTTCCATTTATAATATAGGACACTTTTACATTTAGTAACTGTTTCCTTAATCGAAATCCTGTTGTAGTTAAAAGAATATTTAGATAAATCTGACTTAAAAGCTCATTTAAACTGGCAGATGTCATTTAACTGCTTCACGTAGTGCTTCATACAGGTTTGCTTATTTATGGTGTGCATTTCCATTCAGCTCATAAGTGGCCTACATTCATGCATCATCCCTCAGTGGATTCCTGTTATGTAATTTCATCCCCATCAGACTGCATGAGCCTCATGGTGTTTGCTGCTCGGCTTATATGAGCTCACACGGCGTATATATTTAGAAGTAGTGTAACACACAAGTAACACTAGGGGGGACAGGAAGGTAACGAAGATGGGTCATGAGTGTGTACATTTCTCTGTGACTGGAGGTGTGTATTTTGTGCTTGTATAAATGTATGACCTGGATGCTGGCGGGGGTGGGGGGGGGGCGATTAATTAGTCCAACAGTTGTCACTCGGAGAACTCATCTATTTTGATTCATTCTCTCTGAATACTGTTACACTTTGATGCTCTTTATTTCATTTTTCAGGCTACCACATTTAACACCCAGAAAACATGGATGGGTCTTCATCCTCCTTCCAGTATGGATCAAAAAAACGGGTTAAGATTCACCCAAACACAGTGACAGTGAAATATGCCACTCACTTCCCTCAGCCTGGCGATGAGGGATATGACGACGCACCCTCCTTTGAGGAATTTGGCGCTTTTGCAGAAACAAACGTGGGGAAAAGACTTGTACCAGATAGCAAGGGTGGCAGAACTTTCTTTGGGACTATGGAGACCCAGCCCAAGCAGCCAAGTGTGCAAAGAGACAAGGGAGTTGGGGGCCAGCTGGCTAGTTTTGGCGAGGCAAACGTGTTGGCCTCCAGGGTGACCTGGACAGCCTTGTTCGGGGCTGCCGTGGCTCATGGTTGCGTGGCATTGATTACTCGTTTAGCAGCTGATCGCTCTAAAGTTCCCTCTCTCGAGTTGATCTTCATTCGCTCTGTGATCCAAGTGCTATCAGTCCTGGTGGTATTCTACTACCACGAGGCCCCCTTTGGCCCTAAGGGCTACAGGCTCCGTCTCTTCTTCTATGGCGTCTGCAACGTCATCTCAATCACCTGCGCCTACACATCCTTCACTATAGTACCACCCAGCAATGGCACCATCATGTGGCGTGCCTCCACTACAGTCTTCAGTGCAATAATGGCCTTCCTGCTGCTGGATGAGAGGCTGAACTACACAGATGTGGTCACGGTGGTGGGAAGCATTTTTGGTCTGTGCCTGGTCATGGTGCCAAATATAGCAGATGAGGAAAAATCCCGGCTGGGGTTTTGGAAGGAGGCGTTTGGCTACACCATGACAGTGATGGCTGGTTTGACCGCTGCCCTCTCCATGATCGTCTACAGGGCCATTAAGGAGCGCGTCAGTATGTGGACGGCACTGTTTACCTTCGGCTGGACCGGGACAGTGTGGGGGGCCTCCACCATGTTTATCATGCAGGAGCCCATCATTCCTCTGGATGCGGAGACGTGGGGTTATTTAATTGGGATCTGTATCTGCTCCACTGTGGCATTTCTCGGAGTCTACTATGCTCTGAATAAGTTTCATCCAGCCTTAGTTAGCACCGTGCAACACCTAGAGATCGTGGTTGCCATGTTTCTCCAGCTCATCGTTCTGAGGATGATCCCATCAGTGTATGATGTCATCGGCGGCCTGGTCATCATGATAAGTGTGTTTACTCTGACAGGGGTCAAGCTGTACAGAGTGAGCAGAGCTATTCGGCAGGATTATCAAGAGATCTTAGACTCACCCATCAAATAAGTTCAGATATGTCAGTCCACTTGTTTACAATGTTGCTTGGTTGTGCAATTTAACGAATGTCTGGCTCTTCATCTGATGATTTTGTATTGTGTTGTTGAAAGAGTGCCAGTTGTGAAACAATGTCTTAATATTTGTGTGTGAAATAAAAGACAAATGTAACATGGTTACCATTTCAAATTGTGTCAGAGACCAAAAAAAAAGTATGAATTTATATTTGTGCAGTTAGCTATGCTCCGACATTTTAAAACATATCAGTCACACCGAATCTGGTCTTGTAGTGTAAAATCATAGCCAGATGTGATATATCACTGTTGTCACACAGCCACACTTGTCACGATGTAAAAATGTCAGCCAAGAAATGAATCATTCTATAAGGAGTAAAAAAATAAATAAATAAAACTAAATACCATCATACAAATCATACAAATAACTGGTATTGATTTCCCTGGCCTTAATGTGTTACCTGCTGTCACATTTTCAAACCTAATGCACTGACAGTAGTAGGCAGAAGAACAGAGTCTGATAAAAAATTTCATTTGTGTCTTAGGAAAAAGAGCACAATATGTGTGATTGTTCTTAAGATTTAATCACACATTATGATAAAGTTACAAGTTCATAGGAGATCAAATGTTATTCGTTATGAAGTGAAGGCAGAAGTCTCTCACTTTTTTCCCCACGCATTGCTTTCCACAGCATCATTTTGTGCAGACCTTTCATCCAGCTGATGATTTGCACTCGCTGCATCAGGCTGCTAGATATTTAACTCTGGTGGTTACGTCCCTGAATTTTGCTTCTGTTTACTTTCAGATGCATATCAAACTAATGCCCAGAGGCAGGTGCTCTGTATTGAATTAAAGGACCCTTGAACCACGTGAGGCCAGCTGCTTTTTCCAGCGGTTGGCGGTTCAGCTAGCGCACCAGTGACGTCTCCTTTCTCTGCTTAGAAAGCCGAGCTGAGGGAGTCAGGCTCTGCGTTTTACCCCCCAGGAGGAAAGCAGCAGTGGTGGAATGAAATAGGTACATAATGCTGATGCAGAGTGGGTGAGAGAGCGTGTGGCTTCCTTAGAAAGTCTTGAACAAACACGCATGCTTCACTAACAGCCCAGCAGGTGGCACTAAGGTACTACTTTTGTCAGCTATAGCAAACTGGGAAATTATGAACCTACTGTAGTGGATTGCAAGCACAAGCAGAGTTACGAGACAGATTTATACTGATTATAATGAATAAACAAAAACAATGACATTAGTGCTTTTTTAAATAATTGAGGCAAAATGATATTTTGTAGCCCCACACATCCAACAGATTTGTGGGGCAAACATTTTTATGTAATATTTTAACATCATAGTAAATTTATAGGAACAACCAAACGGTCTTTAATTTGAAAACACATTCTGTCATGCCACTTGCGTTTCCCTTTTATTATGAAATTGTGAAATGGGTTTTGGGTGCAAAAAAGCACGTGAATGCATACGGCCCATCTGTTCGCGCAGGAAACAGATTGCATCCTGCAGCGATCTGCACAGCCTTCCAAACTGCTTTGCAGCTCTCTTCACCGCAGACACTGCTGGGTGTATCATCCGTCCCCAGGAGAAGCCTGAACGGGATTCCACAAGCTATTGTCTGTATACAGGGTACGGAGGTGTGCGCGTGTGTGATATGATGCAGATGACTGGGCATTTTTTGCCCATCAACTCCCCCCCCCACACACACACACCCCTTACTTGTTAAGATGTAGACCACATATTATCAGCTGCAGTGAACTATAATGAATTAAGATGCTTTGTTTTATTCAGCTATTCAAATAAACAATTTCTCTGAGTTTGTCAATTTTTATCCATATAAAGTTGTTATTATTAAACATGTTGGTATTTTTTCGATATCGGGACTGCCCTAAAATCAGTGCCCCTACTAGTCTACTGAAAACTGCGTCTTTAAATGAAAAATTGAAAAAAGAGCAGACAGTAATAATAATGCCCTGCCATCATAGCTGTCTATATTCTTAATTCGTATTTTATTAGATGGTCGTGACTTTATCGTTTCCTTGCCTTCAGATGGCGAAAAATCACGAATTCTTTTGGGGACGCAAAGCATCCGCAACTGCAGTACGGCAGACTGACATTGCCCTTGTCCAATCAGTAATCGACTAAAATGTTTTCAGCCAATTGCTGGAGAATGGGCGGGATTTAAGGCGCTCTGAACCACTTGGTTTAGCTGCAGCTAGTTAGCCCGAGCAACGACATGCTTTGATGCAGAAATGCTATTCCAGCGGGTAACGGCGTCTCGACAGCTAGGCTAACTCCCAGGAGAGGAAACACAAACAGCTGCTAAACTAGGATTCGGGTGCTTTTCTGCGTGACGCTTTTGTACAGTAACCCTTTCTAAGAGGACACAGGAAGAGGCGGCCGCCGACTGTCAGGTAAGCTGTGGTGTGACTGTGAATCTCTTTGCTGCCGCGGATGTTGACACGGGCTGCCGCACTAACGGATGAGTTCATGCTACCCTGGAATTGAACGTTAAAGCTCACGTACGCTAACGGCTAATCGGCTACCTAGACAAAACCAACCTGTCGCCTTCCCAACATGGCCAACATACTGTTACCCAGCACGGTGGCATTTTACTTTAGTTTCAAGTGAGATGTTTAAAGCTACTGCAGAATATTTTGATGGATAATTTTTCTCGCGAGGGTAGCATTGGCCAAGTTGGGTAGCGTGGCACTCATGCAAGCTTAAGTTATAGGATAAAAGCTCTGAAAAAAACCCTGGTGCATCACCCAGTAACACACTGACGTAGACTACTCTTCTTGACTGCACCGTGTTATAAGGGCAGTGGCTATGGATACGGAACCGTACAGCTACGGCTCGAATCTCATTAAAGCAGCAGGCTACAGGTACGGAAATTTGAGGTATTTATTTGTTTCAAAATTTTAATTAATATCTATTTACTTCCTTTTTAACCATACCCACTCCCAAATCCGAAAGCTAACTTTTAAATTTGATTTTTTTTTTTTAACTTTACAAACTCCAAATCCTGAGGCTAATCTCTTAATTTTAATTCTAAATTACAAATCAAGTAAAACGGTAAGAACAAATGGCAAAGAAGAAAAATCCGGCTCATCGTTTGGCCAGGACCGAAAACAGAAATCTGTTCCCTTCAGCCGGGTTGTTTGTCTACCACAAATGAGACATTTTTTATCTTTTCTCCTCAGCTTTCTCCGGTAAAAGCATTTCTCGGATTTGTGCAGTTGTCTTCATTTTCTACCCAAAATGCACAATGGTAAACGCCACTTCCTCTTCTCAGACTATGTGCAAGTGACCCGAGACCCTCGTTTTCAGGCAGACCAAAGGTTGCTTGTTTGGTGCGCACCAGAGTTCGAATGGGTGTTCAGACTGCACCAAGCGAACCGTACTATCCACAGAAGCGGACCAGAGTTCCTTTGGCCCGGTCCAAACACTGGCTGTGTGAATGCGCCCTTAGAGACTTAATGCTGCAAATTGTACCAGGTATAGAGGGGTTGCACTGACGTCACACAGGTTATGTGTATTTTGTTTACTCCGCCATTTTGGGCTAACCATGCAAGCGTGACAATAGAACAATCAACAGAGCTACAAGTTAAGTGATTTTGAGAAACAGCTGGATCAAGCGGTGTGTGTGTGGCAGCCTCAAAAGTCACATTTAATGCTAAAGAACCATGTTTTGGAGGAGACGGGCGCTGCACAACACCATCGGTTTGACCAGCTGATCACCATCTGAGGATTAATAAAACATAAAGTAGTGTGTGCCGGCATTAAAACTGTCATTAAAGCAGAAGACAGACGGTGGGAATGAAATCCATGATGTACAACATTGGGGTGAACTCAGGCTGGTGGAAATAATTTAAATTTATTCAGCTGTGATATATGATGTAAATGAGCTCATCGGTTTGGTTACAGGCACTGGTGAAATAAGTGAATAAAGCGTTAGTTGCCTGGTCATTTTAAAAGTATACATGTCAAACAAGAATCCCGGCCGGGTCATGCCAAAGACCATATAAAAGTGGAACTTCCTGCCGTCCAGCTTGGTGCTCAGCATTAATGGAATGGAGGAGGGAAAATTGTGGCGGCGCCTTGCATGGCAGCGGCCCTCTGATTCTGCACTTGGGGTGTGTGTGATTAACACAGTAGATAGGTAAAACACAATCTCGTTCTACTGTACATGATTGGTTGTACAGTTGAATGACAATAAAGGGTGATTTAATTTATACATTTTAGAAGAGAGGAAATAATGTCTCCCCCCTCCTCCCCTTCCCTCAGCTGTACCCACAGCTGCTCTGCACAGCTCTCCTGTGTGATATTATGCAGAGCGGGAGTGAAAATACTTTAATGACTTGCTCTGTCGTACAGCATTCATACAGGTAAATTTATTTATTTAACCTGATATGGTGACTGCTACAGTCATCGCAGCTGTGCTGTGAGCACTGTGCTGCTGAGCTTGATGCATTAGTTTACCAGTGGAGTTAACCAAAAAATCCATGATGGTATACCGGTTATTAATTAGTATCACCAGACTTGGTCAAAGAAATATCTTCGTAGAATAGGCAAATTTACCACAATTTGTCTTTGTAGAATTAATTTACCACAGTACTGACACTGGATATGATGACTTTCTGCGCTCTGGTGCACCCAAAAAAAGATGAAAACGATAGTCATTAAAAGCTCTGAGCCCACTCACAACTGTATGAAAAATAGTTAAATTTTCACAAGCTAAAAGTGTAATTCAAGTTTCTGCATCCCATCAATTAGGTTTTAGATTTTCTGCTTACATTGCAAATGGAAAGTATTCACAGCCCTTCACTTTTTCCGCATTTTGTTATGTTACAGTCTTATTCCAAAATGGAATAAATTCATTTTTTACCTCAAAATTCTACACACAATATCCCATAAGCCAGAAAAAGGTGGATTGTCCTCTGCGGGTTGGGGACAGGCTCCTGCCCCAAGTGGAGGACTTTAAGTATCTTGGGGTCTTATTCATGAGTGAGGAGAAAATGGAGTGAGAGATTGACAGACGGATCGGAGCAGCATCGGCAGTGATGCGGATGTTATACCGGTCTGTTGTGGAGAAGAGGGAGCTGAGTTCTAAGGCAAAGCTGTCGATTTACCGGTCAGTCTACGTTCCTACTCTCACGAGCTTTGGGTAATGACCGAAAGAACGAGATCGCGGATACAAGCGGCTGAAATGAGCTTTCTTTGTAGGATCGCTGGACTCACCCTCAGAGATGGGGTGAGGAGCTCAGTCATCCGGGAGAGGCTCAGAGTAGAACCGCTGCTCCTCCACATTGAAAGGAGCCAGTTGAGGCGGTTTGGGCATCTGATCAGGATGCCTCCTGGACGCCTCCCACTTGAGGTGTTTCGGGCACGTCCCACTGGGAGGAGACCCCGGGGTAGACCCAGGACTCGCTGGAGAGACTATGTCTCCCAGCTGGTTTGGGAACGCCTTGGTATCCTTTCTGAAGAGCTGGAGCAGGTGGCTGGGGAGAGGGAAGTCTGGGCTTCTCTGCTTGAACTGCTGCCTCCGCGACCCGGACCTCCAGAAAAGCGGTAGAAGATGGATGGATGGAATACCCCATAATGACAATGTGAAAAAAGTGTTTTTTGAGATTTTTGCAAATTTATTAAAAATAAAAAAAAATAAGAAATCACATGTGCATACAGGGTTTCCTCTGGTACCATTTCCGGGTGGTGGCCCGCCATGCTTTAAATTATGCTGCCACTCTGAGGAAATATAAATTTGAGAAAAAATTTGAAGGAATGGCAGTCTGCAAGTGTGCACACGAACAACGCTTGTGACAGTCATCTGAGCGGAGTTCAGAAGTGCCCCACCCGCGTGTTCCAGTCTGCAGGCAGAGTGTCTCACTACTGGCGTTGCTGTTGGAGAGAAGCATGAGCATGTTAAAGTACTTTAAACGTGGATAAAAAGCAGAAGAGGTACTAGCCTATAAATTGAGGAAAAAACAAACGGAGAGAGCAATCTACAAAATCAGAGACCCAGTATCAAAGGAAATAAAATCTAGAATTCAGGAAATTCTTAAAAGCTTCGAGAACTACTACAAGAACTTGTACTCCCTCAAAAAACATAAAAATGCATCCGAAGCCTTCCTAAATATATTAAACCTTCCCCAACTTACTGAGTCACAAAATAAAACACTATTGTCAGAAATACAACCTAAAGAATTAGAAAAAGCAATTATGAAACTTGAAGCTAACAAATCCCCAGGAGCAGATGGCTTTACAGCAGAGTGGTACAAAACCTTTAACCCCTTGCACTCCGGTCAATTTTCCTAAAAACGCCAAAAAATAATGTGCCCAAAGTAAATCGAAAGCTGTTCTTCAACACTTTGCAGCATCTTCATGGGGTTGGTCTCATTTAAAAGAAAACACTTTGAATTTTTTGGCAAAACAGTCATAATCTCACTAAGTGCTCCGGCCACTGAGTTACAGTCATCTAAAATAGTGAACTTGAAGAAAATAAATTTGGCCTGGGTGTTTTTTTGGATACAAATGCTTGCAAGTAACACACAGCTTCAGATCCGGGCTGGAAAATGCAACAGAAATGTAGAACCAAGTGTTATCCAGCTGAGGTCCAAATTTTGTAACAATTAGGGATGGGCATAATTTACCGATTAACCGATAATTGATCATTAAGAATTTCACCGAGGAAGTTCATTTTCGTCGACAAACCGTTTTTTTTTTTTAAACAATCCGAGGTTATTAGTGCACGGCCGTCCTCAAACAATGCAATGGCAAAATTTGGGCACCAGGGGGCAACATTACACCATCGCCGTACCCTGGCGTGCCTCAGTTGATACATGCGCGCTTCCGTAGGGCAATCGCCAAATCATGAAGCGATTACGGCGAAGTGTTGCGTGGGACCATTTCAATTTAAAAAATGACCAGGTGTACTGCAATCACTGCAATGCAGCATACAAATATACCTCATCGACAGGGTCCATGGAACACCCTTATTACGCGAAGAAACCGCCAACAGTGGTTGCGCGCTGAGTAATGGCGGTCGGTGAAGATTCTTTTTTTTTTTTTTTTCAGAAACTTTATTGAGAAGGTCATGAAGATTCGGTAGAAGACACACACACACGTGTAAGTGTACATACATACGTAGATGTAAATAAAGTGTACATAAATATGTTTTTAGAACTCTTTTATTCTTATAACAAGATACGTAACTCAAGATGAAAATGATTTACTGCACAGGTTAATGAGAGCTTTACTGCTCCTCAGGTGCTAGAGGCGCAGGATCGTCGAGGGAAGCTGCAGGAGGCGGCGTCGTGGCTCGACGGGAAGACTATTTCGCACAAAATGGCACAAGAGAACAGCAAAAAGTTCCGCGCGGCTAGACTAAGTAACACGAGCGATAGAGCAATGAATGCGGTCTTCGTTTGTTGGGTGGCCGCTCGGCAGGGACAGAAGCTGGGTAAAACGTCTCGGCCAATCAGCTTGCGGGGTGAAACGTCTCGGCCAATCAGCTTGCGAGATTCCCGAGCCGAGCCAACATGACAACAGCGAACAGAGAGAGAGGTGGATTTGAGTTGTGCGGCTGTCCGTGCACCTGATGTTCTAATGTAGTCTACCTGCCTTGTTACGTACCTAAAAATGTTAATGATTAACCGATTATTAATCATTAATTCTCCCGACGATCGGTGAAGAAAATTTCACCGAATGCCCATCCCTAGTAACAATACCACAAAAAATGAATATATTACACAGCTTTTTCCTCAGGTAGTTCCCAGGCGTTTTGGAACTGTGCCAAATTGTGCCAAATGGCACAGTTTGGAAAAACGTCTGTAACTTTTGAATGATTCAATGTAGAACCTTCATTTTGGGCTCTAATGAAAGGTCACACTCAGAGCTGTGTCTGTCTCTGTGTGTGTGTGGGGGGGGGGTGTCCCCCCCCCCCTCGCTACAGAGGATGGACACTGGCCATCGCTACATGACGGATTAGCCTCATGTGGGATGTGGGACAGCAGCTCAGTCACCGTGGCGCCCCCCCCCCCCCCCGCTACAGAAGAATAGTCAGGAATAAAGAATAATTTAGCTTATAACACCTTACCTCTTCACAGCAGCGTCCTGGTGAACTTCTCTTCCTCATTGTGAATGAATGAATGAATGAATTTGTTTATTTCGGATAGTACATTACAGGTTAAAAGAAACTGTATAATATAACAACAAGGTCAAATTAGACAAAGACTCCTTCTACTATACAGTTCCACGTGAGTTATCCGAAATGGGTGATGGCTGAAGCCGCAGCTTATATTGCCCACCCATATTCCATCCAAGAATTCAAAGGAGAAAAAAGAGAAAACAAGACAAGAGCGATTACAATTTAAAACAAGGCTAAGACAAAATATGACTGAGAGAAAAAGAAAACTGAGCTAGTCTAAGTTAAGCGGTTACTATTCAAAAACAAATCTAAGACATAGTGTCACAGAGAAAAAAGAAAAACTAAGCTATAACACAACACAGGCTAGAAATGTCAATCCTTATGTGAGTTTACATGTCGTCTTGTAAATATGTTTGGAGTATTTCTTCCTTTAGTTTTTGTTTAAATTGTCCAAGCGTTGTACATGATTTTAATTCAGGTCCAAAATCGTTCCATAATCTGACACCTTGCACTGAAATACAGTGTTGCTTGGTAGTTGTTCTCACTGTAGGCTTTTGAAATATAAATGTTCCTCTGAAGTGATATCGTTTCTCCCTTGTTTGGAACAACTTTTGGATATTTGCGGGCAGTGATAGATTCTTCACTTTGAACATTATTATTGCGGTTTTAAAGTCGATCAGATCTTTCAACTTGAGAGTTTTTTGTTTAAGAAAAAGTGGGTTTGTTGGTTCCCTGTAAGCTGCTTTGTTGATTATTCTAATAGCTCTCTTTTGAAGCATAAAGAGTGGATATATGTTTGTTTTATATGTATTTCCCCATACTTCATTACAATATGTCATGTATGGGAGTATTAATGAATGATACAAGGTGTATAGTGTGGGTTGATTCAGCAAATTTTTCACTCTGTGTAATATTGCAATTGATTTGGATACTTTACCTTTTATATAATTAATATGTGGCTTCCAACACAGTTTGTTATCAATTATTACTCCAAGGAATTTAGTTTCGGATACCCTTTCAATCTCTACACCATTTACACTGAGTTTGGGTACTGGGTAGTTGTGATGGTTGTTAAAGACTATAAATTTTGTCTTGCTTAAATTGAGCGTTAATTTGTTTGAATCAAACCACAGTTTCAGCTTTCCTAATTCCTTTCCGAGTGTATCCAGAAGTTGTTCCAAATTGTTTCCACTGCATAGCAGGTTAGTGTCATCAGCAAACAATATTAAGTCCATTTTTTCTGAAACTTTACATATACAGTGGTACCTCTACTTACGAACGTCTCTACATACGAAATTTTCAGGTTACGAGACGCCTCAATGGGAAAATATTGCCTCTAGTTACGAACAAAATTTCAGGATACGAAAGGCAAAAAAAGTACGCGCGCCTCGCAGCTCCCGTATTTTACCGAACGTAAACATACCTGTAGCTGCTCTGCCATTGGCTATCGCCTAGCATCTTCCTGGTATCCCATTGGCCACGAATGGGTGCGTTTGGTTGATCTCGCTTTATCTTATTATTATTTACTATTCTTACTACTTTATTTTATCCTTCTTACCTCTTGTAAGACTGTTGACTAAACTACACAATTTAGAGAAAAAAAAATTAACTGCCATGTTTATCACCATCTACGTTATAACTCTGTACTTTCACCTTGTTCTTAATAAAGTTTTGGGGAAAAAAAAAAAAAACATCAACGATCAGCACGGTATTAAAACAAAAGGAAGCCCTTACAAGCCGATAAAAGCAAACGTCCTTGGATCGTTTCATCACAAAACGTCAGGCAAAAACCACTGATGAGACAGAACATGAACCAAAGAAGGCAAAAGGTGACGCCGACGCTCGCAGTTAAAAGGTAAATGAACATAATTTTTATTATTCTTTCTCTTTTATTATTCTTTCTCTCATTTTAAACTCTCATTTTATGTTTATTGTGCAGTAATCTAATTGTAACATGTATTTGTTACATGTTTTGATGCGTTTTTACGATTTATAAAAAATTTATGCCCGAATTTTGGGGGCTTGGAACGGATTACGGCATTTACATGTAAAATGCGCCTCTACTTACGAATTTTTCACGTTACGAGAATTCTTCCGGAACGAATTAAATTCGTAAGTAGAGGTACCACTGTATCATTTATATACATATTGAATAATAATGGTCCCAAAACTGAACCCTGTGGGACTCCACAGGTGACCTTCAGTAGCTCTGAGTTTTTGTTGTTAACACATACAAACTGATATCTATTCTTTAAGTAACTTCTTAACCAGGACAGTGCTACCCCTCTAATACCACAATTTTGTAGTTTCTTTAATAATAGATTGTGATCTACTGTATCAAATGCTTTTTTAAGATCCAGGAATACTCCAACTGAATACTCTTTATTTTCAATGGCTGTTGATATTTTTTCTGTAAATTCCATTAAGGCATATGCTGTTGTCCTTTTGTGTCTGACCCATATTGCTGCTCACACAATAAATCATTCTTCAGTATGAAGTTGTCAATTCTCTCATAGAATATTTTTTCAAGTATCTTGGAAATTGCGGTAATAGTGAAATTGGTCTGTAGTTGGAGAGTTCCCCTCTGTCGCCTGTCTTGTAAATCGGAATTACTTTAGCTATTTTCATTGCATTGGGAAATATACCTGATTGGAGAGACAGGTTACAGATATACGTCAGTGGTTTCACTATGCATTCGATAACAGTTTTGACTAGTAGCATATCAATACCATCGCAGTCAGTAGATGTTTTACTTTTGAACGATTTAACAATTTCAATGACCTCTCTTTCGTCTGTGTTCTTTATGAAGATGGTGTCTTTTACAGCAGTGTTATTGCATATTGAATCACCTGTTGGCACCGTAGTGGGTATTTCTCGGCAGTTTAGGTCCAATGTTAACAAAAAAATTATTAAATTCATCTGCAGGTGAAGCTATATTCACATTCGGAGTCGATTTATTATTTTTTGGAATGTTAGTTGGGTAGCTGGTATTTCTGCTTTTATTTCCAAGGATACTGTTGATTATTGTCCCATGTATTTTTAATATTGTCTTTGTTTTTTTCCAGTTCTTTACTGTAATAGTCTCTTTTACTACATCTTATTATATATGTTAACTTATTTTTGTATGTTTTATACCACTGCTCTGCTTCTTTTGTCCTTTTCTTTATGAAAGCTTTATATAATAAATTTTTCTTTTTACACGCCTTTTGTAGTCCTTTGGTTAGCCATGGTTTGTCAGTAAATTTGTGTTTAAGCTTTTTTTTAACTAATGGGCAGTTTTTTTTCATAAAGAGTGGTTACAATGTTTATAAATGTGTCATAGGCTTCATTTACATCTGATACATAGACTTCTGTCCAGTCTTGCTTCAGCAAGTCCTCTTTAAAAGAACTGATTGCGTTTGGTGATTTGTGTCTGAACGATTTTGAGATTTTTCCTGGGTTGGGCCCCGTGTGGCCATGGATAAGTGCAAAGATTGGCAAGTGGTCGCTTATATCATTTATCAATAATCCACTTTCTATTTTCTTGTCGAGAACATTGACAAACAGGTTGTCAATAAGTGTAGCAGAGTGAGCTGTGATTCTACTGGGATGTGTTATTGTGGGATATAGACTCATGCTGTACATAGAGTTCATGAACTCTGTAACTACATTTTGTTGATGTGGATTAAGTAGATCAATATTGAAATCTCCACAAATTGCTACCATTTTCTTACTAGTAATATTATTGTACAGCTCGACTAATTTATCTCTGAATGTCTCAATGCAAGTTCCCGGCGTTCTGTATATGCAGCTTATGATTAGATTTTTTGTTTTGTCTAGGTCAATCTCAACAGTAACACATTCCAGAATCCCTGGTAGTGCTGAGGACATTTCATTTACAAGCTTACATCTATATAGGTCATCAATATACAGTGCAACACCACCACCCTTTTTTTGAGATCTGTTAATGTTAAACATCTGATATCCCTCTATTGCCATCAGGGGAGCCTGGTCAGCATTAAGCCAGGTTTCAGAGACTGCTATAGCTGTGAATTTTCTGTTTAGCTGTTTTAAATAGTCCTGAATCTGTGAGAAGTTTTTGTTAAGACTTCTGCTATTGAAGTGTATTATTGACAGTTTACCATCTAATTGCACTTGACTTTTGAATTGCTTTTCAGTGTAATATTCACAGTGGTTATGAATATTATTGAAAAAGTGGTTATCAGGATCAATATCATTCTCCATCTCTTGTGGTTTATGTTCAGCATAGTGGCATATTTTTAGAGTTTGAGTTTCCTCACTCTGTGTTTCATAGTCAGTGTTCATCTGTATTTATCTAAGTCAGTAGCATCTCTGATCATTATACTTTTTGCTTGCTCAGGTGTTCCATTTAGTTTAATCCAAATTCTACAATTTCTTGTCCAGGTTGTCTGTATCTTATTATGTTTCTTTAGCATCCGTGCCTGCCGTGCTAATTCAGCGTTTTTTTTTGTCAGGTGTTCATTTAGGTAAACTTGAGTTTCCTTTAGTTTTTTGGCCTGCCTCAGTATGTCATTTTTCACCCTCCTGTTCACAAAGCGCATCACAATTGATTTCTTTGTTTTGTTATCTTTCTTCGGTAAAGCATAACAGGCTGAGATCGCATTGGCTTCTACCTTAATGTCTTTATCATTAAGGAACTGAAGCACTTGGTTTTCTAAGGACATTGATTCACTTATGGAAGCATGTTCACCACTCAGTCCTGTAGCGGCATGGGCGTACGACTGATATCTGATGTCTAGTCCACTTATAACTATGTCATCAATGCGAGAACCTTGTTCAAGATCCTCGACGCGTTGCTCCAAAAGATGCCCGTGTTGCTCCAGGTCCATAATTTTTTTGTCTTTTTCTTTTATTATTGAATGTAGGGCTTGTACCTCCTGTATTAGGTCTAATATTTTGTCCTGCTGGCTAGTCACTTTGGCCAGTTCTTCTAACACAAAGTTCAGAGTTTTTTTATTTCTTCCATTTCCTCTTTTTTGGGTGGCATTTTACTGACCTGTGGATAGAAATAAGCAGAGAATCCGGCTAGGCCTCAACTAGCTCGGTCGCTACTGGACCCGCCGCTCCTGCGCAGCTTCTCCGCCGAGTGACGCTGCTCAGCTCCGCAGATCACCGCCGTCTATCGCCGGCGCCTGCCTCCGTCTACCTGGCCAGTTATGTCGTGCACCGCCGGCGCAGCCGGAATCCACCGATCACAGCCACTCGTCGCCGTCTGGCTAGGCGGCTCCTCCGCTGGGCCCCGTCCCCGTCAGTTATGTCGCACTCGCCCGCCGGCGCAGCTCTATCCACCGATCACCTCCGCCGATCGGTGGCCGTTCACCGTCCGCTCGCTGTCGTCCAGCTGGGTGGCTTCTCCTCTAGGCCCCCTCTAGGCCCCGTCACCGACCGCCGTCAGTCTGGTAGTTCCTCGGCTGGGCCTCGCAATTGGGCACCGGTTCAGGCCACTGTCCTGCTGGATCCAGGTGGCCCCCGTCTCTCACCAACGCCGCGCCCGATCTCCCAATCGCCCGCCTTGGTTGGTTCGTCCTCCTTTTAATCCTTCTCTCCTCGGCTCCAGATGGCCAGATTGTAAAGAATGCCTTCTCACTGCCTGCAGTTACTCTGGGTTAGCATCTGGGTTTAGCATCAGAGGGCGAGCCCTTTAGAGGTCGGAAACGGCGGGCGAAACAGAGCCAGAATCTGCCAGAACCTTCACCAGGTCAGCACTGGGTCGTAAGGGTATTCCCCACGTTTGTTGGTAGCCAACAGAAGTCCTTATTTTGATGGTTTTGCTTAAAATTCTCGGCTCATATCAAGCATTACAAGTGCAGCACCGGAAGTACACCACCGGAAATTGTCAGACGAACGCGACGCTGGTCCGCTCGTGGTTCTGGTCTCGCGACCCGATCAAAACATAATTCCGTTATTGCGGTTTTGTGCTTCCATGATTGCGGTTTTTGGCGAACGATTTTTCAAAACAAATACAGTAGTAATTAAAAAAAGACTGGCGAAGGCGTGTGTGTCACTCAGCCTTCGTCGTCAGCCTCCGTCGGTCTATGACCATGGAAGAAATCATAACGTCTCATAATGTCTAATCCTTTTTTGATCCGCTCCAGCAGTCAGTCTTCACCCAGCCTTAAAAAAAAAAAAAAAAAAAAAAAAAAAAAAAAAAAACGACTCGCGAACTTCTTTGCTTCAATTGGCTCACTGCATTCACAGCCTTGGTAGGCGGGTCCTTCTGGCTAGGTTTTCAGTCATTGGCTCTTCAAGGTTTCAGAAACCCAATTCAAGGCTCTTATTAGTCGAATGAGAGGTCAATCAGATGAACTAATCTGTTCGCGGCTGGTGTCTGCAGCTTTTATTTTCAGTGCGCGCTTGGACACCACTACATCACCATCACCACCTACATCACCATCTACACCATGCGTCCTAGAGCACACGAGAGCGCCCCTCCGTGCGCTCTAGGACGCAGAGACTTGCCCCATCCGTGGTACAACGGAGCGCAAGAGGTTAAACAGCAACTATCTCCTCTCCTCCTGAAAACATTTAATTATGTCCTCCACACGGGAAATCCCCCCCTCCTGGAGAGAAGGGGTCATTGCAGTCATACCTAAACCTGAAAAGGATAAACTAGACTGCTCCAACTACAGATAATCAGTGTGTTAAATCAGGACTATAAGCTTTTTACCACTATCCTTGCCAAAAGGTTAGAAAATATACTGACAGACTTAATTCATTTAGACCAAACAGGCTTTATAAGACAAAGACGGACACAAGATAACATTAGACGCACTTTACACATAATTCATCATATAAAAAAATATAATTTAAATGCAGCCATATTGGGATTAGATGCTGAAAAAGCATTCGATTCGGTTGACTGGTCTTTCCTATATAGAATCTTATCCAGTTTCAATTTTCATAACAACTTCATTAGAACTATCCAGGCATTATATAAAAAAACCCAACAGCTAAAATAAGGATTAACGGTAAATTATCATCTTTTGAACTGGAAAGAGGATGTCCGTCAGGGCTGCCCTTGTCTCCCACTGCTCTTTTGCAATCTTCATAGAACCTCTGAGCCAATGGATAAGACAGAATCAAAAAATTCAAGGTATTACACTTGGTCAGAAGGAACATAAAATAGCACTCTTTGCTGATGACATTTTAATATACCTGGGGGCAGCCGGACACCTCTTTTCCAGAACTAATCTCAGTTTTTTTCAGAGTATGGAGATGTATCGGGGTACGAATTAAACATGCATTAAACCCAAATTTTAACATTCAACTATGACCCAAATCAGTATTTACAAAGCAAACTCAAAACTAAGTGGGAGATGGAATCTATGAAATATCTGGGGGTCAATATCCCGAAACAACTCAACAAAATTATAACACTAAACTATGATCCACTGATGGCAAAAAATAAAATCTGATCTAGCAAGATGGAATATGATACCATTCTTGGGTACTGCACAAAGAATTGAAGCAGTCAAACATGAATATACTTCCACGTCTTCTATACCTTTTCCAAACAATACCGGTAGAACCTCCCCAAAAAAAATATGGCAAGAACTGGACAGAAGGATCTCAAGATTCATATGGCAGGGCAAGAGACCTAGAATCAGATATAGAGCCCTACAGCTAAACAAAGACAAAGGTGGGCTCGCGCTGCCAAATATCAGGGACTATTTTAAAGCCGCACAAATTAAAACTTTAGTAGAGATATGTAACCCAGTCTACACTGCACAATGGAAGGAGATGGAATGCCAAATAACAAGTGACCATTCCCCTACAGGCGATAATAGGGAACAATGCCTTACCTAAACTTTTGAATAACACTAACCCGTGGATAGAGGCCTCGCTAAAAATTTGGTTTAAGATAGTCAGAGAGAATCAAACTAAAGAACCCTATCGATTTCTGCAATGGATTGCCTATGATCAAGACTTTACTCCTAATAAAACAGACACTAGATTTAAAAAGTGGAAAGAGAACGGACTGATAAAATATTACGATTTTTTAAAGGGCAAACTTTAAGAAGTTTTGAAGATTTGAAAAAAACAAGGTCTAATAAATCAAGACCTTTACAGGTTCTTTCAGCTTAGACACCACATAAACAAAATACTTAAAAAGGAGGATTTGGAAAGGGCCCAGTCAGGTGTTCTGAAGGTCTTCTTAATGGCATATAAAGGGATCCCAGGGATCAGATACATTTCTAAAATATACCAAGGTCTTCAAGATTTAAAAGGAGACAACACATCATATATGAAGGAGAGATGGGAAAAAGAGGGGAATTTCACTTTACAACTGGAAATATGGGAAAAGCTAAATAAACAACAATGGAAAAGTACCTCATCCCTGCAGTGGAGAGAATTTGGATGGAAAAATTTGGCAAGACTTTTCAGAACACCTGCACAAAACAAATTTACTCGTAAGGGGTTGAATTGTTGGCGCTTGTGTGGTGAAGAGACTGCAAATCATTTTCATGTGTTTGGTCCATGTCCAGTTATCCACCAATACTGGACCAATGTACAGACAATATTGGGGAAAATATTCAAAATAACAGTTCCCTTTTCTTTTGTAACTTTGTATTTGGGTTTACTACCGGAATCACTGGAAAGACGACGAGAAAAATACTTATTCACTGTTTTAATATTGGCAAGTAAAAAAGCTCTAACAAAAAAATGGATGTTGAAGGATTGTCCTACACCTGAAGATTGGATTAACGTGATTTAGGACATTTATTTGATGGAAAAGTTGACATTCGCACTGAGACAGGACATGGATGGGTTCTTGAACTTTTGGCAACCCTGGAACGCATATGTGTCTTCCATTAGATCTAATCTTTGACAGATACCATTTCAGTAATGGCACCTCTCTTTGTTCCAACGCTACTCAGATACTCTTTTTTATTTTATTTTTTTGCTCTGTTTTTGTTTCTTGTTTTGTTTGTTTTTGTTTTATTTGTTCTTTCTGTAATTTCTTTTTCTTTCACTTAAAAAAGGGTGTTGTAGTAATTATTTTTCCAGTGTTGTCAAAAAACAAAAAAAAAGGGAACATGTGATGAAAATCTGAAACGCGCATGCGTACCTCGATTGAAGATGGCGACAAGCGGATGAAACTTCCAACCCCGAACCAAGATTTGCTGCTAAATCTGTGAAAAAGACTTTGGTTGATTACCAGCAAATCCTGCAACCGGACCAGCGGCAGTGGGGCTTCGCCAACCAGCCTGGCAGGTGTGGGGTTGTCTGCTCTGCACCTGTTGTGGGAGACCAAGCGGCACCTCCGTTGGTGGTGTGTGGTGGCGCACCTCGCGCGCCCCCTTCTTCTACATCGGCCGGCGGATCGTCTGGGCTGCAGGAGACACCTTCATCGTGCGGCGGTGGGTGGCGGAGCTGACGGTGGAGAGGCTGACCGGGGATTCCGGCCGGATCGGGCTGCGGCGGCGGAGCTCGGTGGAGGAGCTGGCTGAGGCTTCGGCTGAATCCGAGGTCGGCTGGACCAGATAACTGGTAGCACCGGAGATTGTCCTGCTGTCATCGGCTGCGGGATACACCCGGGAGAGCTTGGCTTTGCTGGCGGGATACCTGCTGCCGGGCTGCGACCCAGGCTAGCGGTCTCTGTTAGCCACCGGGAGAGCTTCGGATTTGCTGCCTGGTGGAACAGGCGCTAGCTGGAGGCCTCCACTAGCAACTGAGGGAGCATTGGCCTCCTCGGCTTCACCGGTGGATCCAGTTATTCAATTGCTAGTCAACAGGTGAGCCTCTCCCTTGATTCTAATCAAATCAAATCAAAATCAACTAGTCATTATGCCTCCACAAAAAGAGTCAGACACAGGGAGAGGAGCTGGAGGAGATTAAACTCTCCCTAAACTTTATGTCTGAGGAAATATCAAAAAATAGCTAAACAACAAATGCTGCTTGTTAACCTTATGGAACAAGTGCGCGAGCTAAAGGCTGAAATTGTGGACAAGGACAAGAAAATTAAATCCTTAGAAAAATGTGTGGATGAACTTGAACAATATACAAGAATGGATGATGTCATTGTGAGCGGTCTGAACACCAGACACCACTCCTATGCATGTGTGGCAGCTGGAGTTGGTGATCAGGATGGGCAGGATGAGACACTGGCTGAGTCGCACACTCTTGAGCAGCAGGTATTGACCTTTTTCAATTCTAATAATATTGTTGTGGACGAGACTATTTCGGCTTGCCACACATTACCCAATAAAAACAGTAAATTAAAACCAGCAATTATCATCCGATTCGTCAGTAGGAAAGCAAAAATTGATCTTCTGCGACAAGCAAAAAAACTGAGAGGAACGGCTGTCTACATAAATGAACATTTAACAAAAAAGAACTCCGAAATAGCTAGACAAGCCAGGGCCCTCAGAAAACAAGGAAAAATACAGTCGACAAGAAACTGTAAGGTGTGGATAAAACTGCTTGGCACTCCAGAAGACGCTAAAGTAATGATGATTAGAGAAATGGAGGAATTGGACAGATTTAAACCTTAGCCCTGATTCAGGAATAACGGTGCAGTAATCATGAGTGGAAATTTTGTGTTCTTTTCCTTTTTTCTTCTTGGTGTACATGGTTGTCATAAATTATGTTTAGTACTTTAGTCAATCATTCTTCCTCATTTGATGATGGAGGTGTAGTGGGGCAAATTGAAGCTGGAATTTTGTTAGTGCTGAACAGCAACCACAGGACGTTTTGGGAGGGTGTTGACCCAGACAACAATTATTTTGGTCATATTAACCCCTTGCACTCTGGGCAATTTTCCTAAAAATGCCAAAAAATAACGTGCCCAAAGTAAATCGAAAGCTGTTATTCAACCCTTTGCAGCGTCTTCATGGGGTTGGTCTCATTTAAAAGAAAACACTTTGAATTTTTTGGCAAAAAAAAACATGATCTCTCTATGTGCTCCGGCCACTGAGTTACAGTCATCTAAACATACAGTGGGGGCAAAAAAGTATTTAGTCAGCCACTAATTGTGCAAGTTCTCCAACTTAAAAGATGAGAGAGGTTTCCAATTTTCATCATAGGTATATCTCAACTATGAGAGACAAAATGAGGGAAAAAAAAATCCAGAAAATCACATTGAAGGATTTTTTAATTAATTAATTGGTAAATTCCTCAGGTAAAAATAAGTATTTGGTCACCTACAAACAAGCAAGATTTTCTGGCTCTCACAGACCTGTAACTTCTTCTTTAAGAGGCTCCTCTGTCCTCCACTTGTTACCTGTATTAATGGCACCTGTTTGAACTCTTTATCAGTATAAAAAGACACCTGTCCACAACCTCAACAGTCCAGGACTCCAAACTCCACTATGGCCAAGACCAAAGAGCTGTCAAAGGACACCAGAAACAAAATTGTAGACCTGCACCAGGCTGGGAAGACTGAATCTGCAATAGGTAAGCAGCTTGGTGTGAAGAAATCAACTGTGGGAGCAATTATTAGAAAATGGAAGACATACAAGACCACTGATAATCTCCCTCGATCTGGGGGCTCCACTTAAGAGCTCACCCTGTGGGGTCAAAATGATCACGAGAACGATGAGCAAAAATCCCAGAACCACACGGGGGGACCTAGTGAAATGACCTGCAGAGAGCTGGGACCAAAGTAACAAAGGCTACCATCAGTAACACACTACGCCGCCAGGGACTCAAATCCTGCAGTGCCAGACGTGTCCCCCTGCTTAAGCAGTACATGTCCAGGCCTGTCTGAAGTTTGCTAGAGAGCATTTGGATGATCCAGAAGAGGATTGGGAGAATGTCATATGGTCAGATGAAACCAAAATAGAACTTTATTGTAAAAACTTAACTTGTCATGTTTGGAGGAGAAAGACACCATACCTACTGTGAAGCATGGGGGTGGAAGCATCATGCTTTGGGGCTGTTTTTCTGCAAGGGGACCAGGACGATTGATCCGTGTAAAGGAAAGAATGAATGGGGCCATGTATCGTGAGATTTTGAGTGAAAACCTCCTTCCATCAGCAAGGGCATTGAAGATGAAACGTGGCTGGGTCTTTCAGCATGACAGTGATCCCAAACACACTGCCCGGGCAATGAAGGAGTGGCTTCGTAAGAAGGATTTCAAGGTCCTGGAGTGGCCTAGCTAGTCTCCAGATCTCAACCCCATAGAAAATCTTTGGAGGGAGTTGAAAGTCCATGTTGCCCAGCGACAGCCCCAAAACATCACTGCTCTAGAGGAGATCTGCATGGAGGAATGGGCCAAAATACCAGCAACAGTGTGTGAAAACCTTGTGAAGACTTATAGAAAACGTTTGACCTCTGTCATTGCCAACAAAAGGTATATAACAAAGTATTGAGATGAACTTTTGTTATTGACCAAATACTTATTTTACAAGGAAGTTACCAATTAATTAATTAAAAATCCTTCAATGTGATTTTTTGGATTTTTTTTTCTTCTCATTTTGTCTCTCATAGTTGAGGTATACCTATGATGAAAATTGGAGACCTCTCTCATCTTTTAAGTGGGAGAACTTGCACAACTGGTGGCTGACTAAATACTTTTTTGCCCCACTGTACTGAACTTGAAGAAAATAAATTTGGACACAGTGTTTTTTTTGATACAAATGCTTGCAAATAACACACAGCTGTCCGATCCGGCTGGAAAATGCAACAGAAATGTAGAACCAAGTGTTATCAAGCTGAGATCCAAATTTGGTAACAATACCACAAAAAAATGAATATTTTACACAGCTTTGTTCTCAGGTAGTTCCCAGCGTTTTGGAACTGTGCCAAATTGTGCCAAATGGCACAGTTTGGAAAAACATCCTGTAACTTTTGAATAATTCAATGTAGAATCTTCATTTTGGGCTCTAATGAAAGGTCACACTCAGGGCTGTGTGTGTGTGTGTGGGGGGGGGGGGGGACAAAAGACTGGAGTTCGGCCCTCGCTACATGATGGATTACACTCCTTGCATGCTTTCACAGCGGCCCCCCCCCTCGCTACTGTGTGTGTGGGGGGGTTGTCCCCCCCCCACCCCCTCGCTACAGAAGACGGCCATCACTACATGAAGGAATAGACTCATATGCTTCCCCCCGCGGACCGGGGGGCGTTCGGACCGTGAACGCCCCCCCCCCCCCCGCTCCTCTTCTGCAGCGGGGGGGGGGGGGGGGGGGGGCTTCACAGTCCGAACAACGGCAAATGAACCATTTATCGCGGTGCACGCACTTCGTACTTCGTGCGCAGTACAGTTGTAATTTACCAATCGGTCAAAAGTCATTTTTGGATTACAGTTTTGAGGGAGAAATAATAATTTAGCTTATAACACCTTACCTCTTCACAGCAGCAGAGTCGTGGCGAACTTATCTTCCCCATTGTCAGACGAACGCGACGCTGCTCTGCTCGTGGATCCCGATCAAAACATAATTCCAATATTGCGGTTTTGGTGAATGATTTACGACCTTTGTCGTCGGTCTATGATGACGGAAGAGAATCCTAAACGTCTATTCTGCTGGAATGAGTGCAGGTCCCACTTGTGGGTGGTCTCAATGCTGCGGGGTCTGTAGTAAGATTCGTCCAGCGTCCTTTGTTTTCATCTGCTGCAGCAGTAAATCTCTCTTCACCCAGCCTGAATTTCTGTGCTTCAATTGGCTCCTGCATTCACAGTAGGCGGGTCCTCCTTCCTAGGTTTTCATTCATTGGCTCTTCAAGGTTTCAGAAACGCAATTCAAGGCTCTTATTAGTCGAATGAGAGGTCAATCAGATGAACTGATCTGTTCGCGGCTGTGTCTGCAGTTTTTTTTTTTTTTTAGTGGCGCTTGAACGCCACTACATCACCATCACCACCTACATCACCACAATCTGGATTATGCGTCCGAGTGCGCACGAGGGCGCACTCCTGCGCCCTCGTGCGTCCTAGGACGCAGAGACTTGCCCGCCCATGGAACAACGGAGCGCAAGTGGTTAATAATAAGTGTGTTTATTATGAAGAACAACAATTAAATGGAATTATGAATTTGGATCAAACATTAACAATAATGCATATTAATAGTAGGAGTCTCTATGCAAACTTTGATAGTATTAAGGAGTTTTTGAATCAATTTAATACACCATTTAGGATTATTGCAATAAGTGAAACATGGATTAATGAAGAAAAAGATGTAAATTTTGAACTAGATGGATATGAGATATACACACAAAATAGGAAATGTAAAAGCGGTGGTGGGGTAGCACTGTATGTTGATAGAAAATTAAAAAGTAAAAAAGTAGACAGCATGACATCAGCAGTGAATGAAAGTATGGAATGTTTAACAACTGAGATTACGATGGAAAAAAGAAAAAAATATAATAGTAAGTTGTATATATAGAGCACTGGGATCTGATATGGAAAAATTTAAAAATGGGATGGAAAAGATGTATGCAAAAATAAGACAAAAGGATATCTTTATTTGTGGTGACTTTAATATAGATTTGATGAAAACAAAACAACACAAACCAACTGAAGATTTCTTAGATACAATGTATAGCTTAACCTTATTTCTTTTTTTTTTGTAATTTGAATTTTATTGGGTTTTCAATTTAGAAAATAAAACAGAAACAAACACAAAAAAAACAACAACAAAAAAAAAACAAGTATACCCAGTGAGAGGATAAAACATTCCATTTCCTCCCTAATACTCTTAAAATGATTAGCTTAATCTACTACACCTATAAAGGTAAGATAGGATCCCCACTTATTATAGAAGCTGTCCATCCTGTCCAGAAGCTTATATGAAAGGCGTTCTAGTGCAGCAAGCTTGCCCAGCTCCCTGAGCCATTGAGCTACGGGTGGGGCAGAGGAAGATTTCCAGTAAAAAGTGATCAACTTTCGGCCCAGCATCAAAGCAGTCTGAATCCACTCGGCATCAGAGATTGGGTCTTGAATCATTGATGGATCCCCAAGGACAAAAAGTCTCTGAGTAAATGGCACTTCTTGCTTAACAATTGTCATAATATGTCTATGGATCTGCAACCAAAAGTCCTGTATTACCGGACAACTCCAGATCATATGGATTAATGTCCCCTCCCCCTGTAGACATCTCCAGCAGCTTGAAGAGTGAATGAGATTCGCTCTCAACATTTTACGAGGTGTCCAGTAAAATCGATTCAAAATTTTTAAATTGAACAAGTCTGGTTTTCAATTCCCTAGACACTTTCTTCCCATTCTTTAAAATATTTGCCCATTCAACATCAGTAAATTGTGAATTCAGATCTTTTTCCCATACGTGTTTAAGGAATGTAGAATCTTTATTTGAGCTCTTAAGGAGCATTAAATAGAAATTTGAGGCCTTAGATCTTTTGCCACAGGAACTCAAAGCCTGGGTGAGCCAATCTACATCAGGAGGAGGGGTAGTTGTAGATCCAAAGACTTGACACAGCAGATGTCGAAGTTGTAAATATTTCCAAAACTGATTCTGTGGTAGTCCATACTGTGCCCGTAGAACATCAAATGATTTGAGAGCTCCCCTTCATATAGATCTTTTAACATCAAGATGTCCTTTTTCACCCAGATTTTCCACATAAATGGGGATTTTCCAATATGGAGACTTGGGTTAAGCCAAATAGAAGCCATAGAATGAAGATGAGCGCTAAACTCTAGTATAGAAGCAACTCTCTTCCAAACGTCTTGTAAAAAGGATATAATAGGATGCGACTGAAATTCAGAAGACAGTTTAATTGTAATTAGATGTACTAAGGGAAGAGGGCTGCTCAAATAATTCTCCAAATAAAACCAAGGGGGCGCTCTCTCAGGGGGGGAGAGCCCAATGAATCAAATGTCTAAGACTAAAAGCGTAATGATATAAAACCAAATTTGGGACCCCCAAACCTCCTGAATCTATAGACTTCTGCAATCTTTTCAACTTTAATCTAGGGCGCTTACCATTCCATAAAAACTTATTGCACAACCTATCAAATTGTCGAAAATAACCAACTGGGAATCCTAAGAGGAAGAGATTGCAGAAGGTATTAAAATCGGGGTGCACAAATCATCTTAATAACATTGACCTTGCCCCAGAGAGACAAAAAAAAGAGGTGACCACCTTTCTATGTCTATTTTAAATTTTTCAAGCAAGGGTTCAAAATTAATCTGAATCAGATCTGATAAAATGTGAGGAAACAGGATGCCAAGATATTTAATTCCTAATTTTGGCCAAGAGAAGCCTATATTTTGACCAAATGTAAACAGTGTTTTAGGGCAATAAGATGTTAGAGGGAGAATTTCTGATTTTATCCAGTTAACTCTATAACCAGACAAACGTGAAAATTGGTTAATAATTTTAAGAAGAGCTGGAATTGATTTTTGAGGTTGTGTAATCAGTACCAATGCATCATTAGCATACAACATTATCTTATGGGTACTGCCATGGACCTGAATACCTGGAAAATTGCCGTCTTTGCGGATAGCAACAGCTAATGGTTCTAATGCCAAAGCAAAAAGCAAGGGACTTAAAGGGGAGCCCTGGCGCGTACCCCTATAAAGTCTAAAAGACTGTGATGTAACTCGATTTGATATTACTGAAGCTCTAGGTTCATTATATAGTAATTTAATCCAAGAAAGAAACTTTGAACCAAAACCAAAAGTCTCTAGAGTTGCAAAGAGATACTGCCACTCAATCCTGTCAAATGCTTTTTCAGCATCCAGGGAGAGGGCTGCCACTGGAGAGAGGTGTGCAAGTGAGGGATCATTTTGAACTAACCATATGATATCAATAAATCGCCTAATATTGTCTGCCGCACCCCTGGAACGAATAAAACCCACCTGATCAGGATTTATAAGAGATATCATTACTTTATCTAATCTTAATGCCAAAATTTTGGAGAGAATTTTACAGTCACAGTTTATAAGACTAATTGGTCTATAATTCTTACATTCTAACGGATCTTTATTGCTTTTTAAAATAAGCGAAATGAAAGCCTCTGTTAAAGAAGGGGGCAAACGGCCTTGTTCAAAAGATTCCGCAAACATTTTCTAAGAGTAAAGGAGAAAGCTCATCAACACAGGCCTTGTAAAATTCCGCAGTGAATCCATCAGGGCCCGGTGCCTTTCCAGTCGGGAAGCTCTTAATCACTTTCACAATTTCCTCTTTAGTAATTGGGGCGTCAAGTAAGTCTATTTGTTCCTTCGTTAGGGAGGGCAAAGATAGGGATGATAAAAATGCATAGATCTCTTGAGATCCAGCCTCCATTTCAGAAGAATAAAGCGAGGTGTAAAATTCTCTGAAAGCACCATTAATTTCATTTAAGTCTGACACCAGAGTACCATCCTGTGTCCTAATAGCAGATATAGTACACTGAGCTTCTTTCATTTTAATATATCTAGCCAGCATTTTGCCAGCTTTGTCCCCCTCCTCAAACTGTTTGTGCCTAAGACGAAATAGGGAAAATTCAACTTTTTGTGTTAGAATTGAATTCAGCTCATACTTAAGCTTCAGAAGGGGTGACAAATTTACTAAATTTGTGTCTTGTTTGAATGAAGTCTCTAATATAGCTATTCTCCTCTCCAACTCAATCTGTTTAGCAATGTTAGTTTTCTTTTCAAAAGATGCATATTGAATAATATGTCCCCTAATAAATGCCTTAAAGGCCTCCCAAGCAACCCTGGCAGAGGGAGCAGAATCCCAGTTTGTCTCAAGATATAAGGAGGTCTCTGCTTTCAAAGAGGACACAAAATCTGGATTAAAAAGGAAGCTTGAATTAAGCCTCCATCTAGAATTTTTTTTCAACTGACAAGGCAGGATCATATATGTAGAAAAACAGGGGCATGATCTGATAGTATTATGCTACCAATGAAGCTCGAATTTACAGAAGAAACAGAAAATTTTGACATTAAAAAATAATCAATCCTGGAAAACACATTATGAACAGTGGAATAAAAAGTGTAATCCCTTGTGGACGGATTAAAAAGCCGCCAAACATCTACCAAACCAATTGCATTGCACATGTCTTTCAATGTAGAGCCAGATTTAGATGAACGCTGTGAGGGGGTGCTCCGATCTAAAATGTTGTCCATGACCTGATTAAAATCCCCGCCTACTAAAATGGGATAATTACCCATTTCGCTTAATTCGTGTTCCAATTGTGCAAAAAAATGCACAATCAACTATATTTGGTGCATAAACATTAGCGAGTATCATCCTATGGCCCTGAATTTCTATAAGAATTATAAGGAGTCGTCCATCATCATCACTAACCTCTTTTAGACACTTGAACTGCAGATGTTTATGAATAAGGATTGCTACCCCCCTGCTCTGGCTATTACCATAAGACGCAAACCCATGGCCCACCCAGTCCCGACAGAGTTTTTTAGATTCTGAGAGACGCGGGCAGTGAAGATGGCTGCTTAGGTGAGGAGCACCGCAGTGCAGACAGCCTTTTTTTTTTCTTCTACAAGGGCGTTTTTCTCTTGTTTCCTCAGCTGAAATTACTATTATAAATACACTTTACATCAAGACTGGATTTGTGGAGAACAGGATTAGTATGCCAACGCAACAGCAGAAAATTAATCTTCGCCCCAAAGCCGGTGCTAGCAAGGAAAATCTGGCTAGAGCTGGTGATACCACATCGAGCCCTCCTCCCTCTCCGCCACCTTCAACAGGTGCAGGTGTTGCCAAAGACCAAATGGCGGAGGACATCTCTAAGATCTTTGAACTGTTGAAGGAAATATCGGAGAGGCAAGACGCCAAACTCAACTCTATTGAGGCGTCAATGAGGGCGGTGGACACCAAGCTAACGGAGTTAGCTACCCGGCTGGGAGATGTGGAGTCTCGCATCGCTTTTCTTGAGGATGCTAATACAGCTCTGGATGCTAATCCCCCCGCAACCCAGACGCAGGTAGAAGATTTACTTTTGAAGCTGGACGATTTAGAAAATAGATCACGCCGAAACAATCTACGCTTTGTCGGCTTTCCAGAAAATTGTGAAAAATCAAATGCCCTTACCTTCATGCACAAAGCTATCCCACATCTGCTGAAAATGGAGTTCCCTGGAGGGCTGGAAATTGACCGTGCGCATCGGAGCCTCGCTGGACGCAGACCTGACGGGCATCCGCCCAGGGCTATCCTGATTCGACTTCTGCGCTTCCAGGATAGGGAGCGTATTGTGGAGGCAGCGCACAGGATGGGAAAGCTGGATTGGAATGGTCATCACATCATGATTTTCCCGGATTATTCCAGACGAGTATCCGAGATGAGAGCGGCGTTCAAGCAGTGTAAACACCTGCTGCACCAGAAGAAGATTGCATTCTCTCTCAGGTACCCTGCAGTTCTCGTTGTGAAGTTGGCAAGTGGTAAACAGGAGTTCACTGACCCTAAAAAAGCATTGAACCTGATTCTTTCACTACCGTGAGACATTGATGAACAATGGTATGAATATATGCTATATGTTTATTTGTTATACATTTTTGACTGAGGATTTGATGCAGTATTAATGTAAGGTTCCTTTTTTTTGCCCACGCTTTGTTTATAGGCATGAGGCTGCTGCGATGTTGCAGCTCTCCCTAAGTTTATTGCACTGTTCACAGTCACGGTCCTAGAGTTTTTTATTTTCTTTTTTTTGGTTGGTGCGGTTTTTGTGCACCGATGGGTGACATTGGTTTCAGGTCACCGATTATGTTACTTTATGATTATGTGGTTTTCGGTTTTGTTTTTTGTTTTTTTTGTTTTTTTTTTGTATTTTTAATTTTTATTGTGTTTGTCTTTTGCCCAGTGAGGGGGTTTTTGGTGGAGAATTGCTGGATATTTTGGATGGTAATATGTACCGTTTATGATGTCGGCTAATTGTCAGAGCTTTCTTAACCTCATTACTTGGAATGTTAAAGGCCTTAACCACCCAATTAAGAGGGAAAAAAAATTTGGCGTTTATTAAATCAAAAAAAGTGGATGTAGCGTTGCTTCAAGAGACCCACCTCACTAAAACAGAAGCTTAACCTTATTTCTAAAGATTACAAAACCTACAAGAATAACGACACACTGTGCTACCCTGAGACAACATTTTTACCAATGTTATTGAATATAATATGGTGAGTGGTATAATCATAATAATAAAGTGGATCGTCACCTTATCGTGGTGGGGGGGTTTGCGTGCCTCAGTGATCCCAGGAGCTATGTTGTCCGGGGGCAATTTGCCTCTGATAGGGTCTCCCAAGACAAACTGGTCCTGGGTGAAGGGCCAGACTAAGAACGATCCAACAGACTCTCATGATAAATTGTATATCAAGGATTCAGTGTACCCCGCCCGGTATGGGGTTACCGGGGCCCCACCCTGGAGCCAGGCCTGGGGGAGGGGCTCGAAGGCTAGCGGCTGGTGGCCGGGTTTCCACCCATGGGACCCGGCCGGGCTCAGCCCGAAGGAGTTACATGGGTCCGCCCTCCAGTGGGTTCACCACCTGCAGGAGGGATCATGGGGGTCCGGTGCTATGTGGATTAGGTGGCGGTCAAAGGCGGAGACCTTGGCGGACTGATCCCAAGCTTTCTAAACTGGCTTTTGGTACGTGGAATGTCACCTCTCTGGTGGGGAAGGAGCCTCAGCTGGTGTACGAGGTTGAGCGATACGGCTAGATATAGTCGGCCTCACCTCAACACACAGCTCCGGTTCCGGAACCAGTCTCCTGGAGAGGGGCTGGAGCTTGGCCTTTTCTGGAGTTGCCCCGGGCGAGAGGCGACGAGCAGGGGTGGGTATTCTTGTATCACCCCACCTTGCTGCCTCTATATTGGAGTTTTCCCCGGTGGACGAAAGGGTTGCTTCCCTGCGCCTTCGGGTTGGGAAACGGGTCCTGACCATCATTTGTGCCTATGCACCAAATGATGTTTCAGAGTACCCACCCTTTTTGGAGTCTGTGACTGGGGTGCTGGAGGGTGCTTCTCCTGGAGACTCCATTGTCCTACTGGGGGACTTCAATGCGCACGTGGGCAACGACAGTGAAACCTGGAGGGGGGTGATTGGGAGGAACGGCCTGCCCGATCTGAACCCGAGTGTTGTTCAGTTATTGGACTTCTGTGCTAACCACAGTCTGACCATAACGAACACCATGTTCAAGCATAAGGGTGTCCATATGTGCACCTGGCACCAGGACACCCTAGGTCGCAGGTCGATGATCGATTTTGTTATCGTATCATCAGACCTGCGACCGTATGTCTTGGACACCCGAGTAAAGAGAGGTGCAGAGCTGTCAACTGATCACCACCTGGTGGTGAGTTGGATCCGATGGCAGGGGAGGAAGCCATTCAGACCTGGTAGACCCAAACGTATAGTGAGGGTGTGCTGGGAGCGTCTGGCTGAGGCCCCTGTCCGGGAGGTCTTCAACTCCCACCTCCGGAAGAACTTCAACCACATTCCGAGGGAGTCTGGAGACATGGAGTCTGAATGGGCCATGTTCTCTACCTCTGTTGTTGAAGCGGCGGCCCAGAGCTGCGGCCGCAAGGTGGTCGGTGCATCTCGTGGTGGCAACCCCCGAACCAAGTGGTGGACACCAGTGGTGAGGGGAGCCATTAAGCTGAAGAAGGAGTCCTATCAAGCTTGGTTGGCTTGTGGGACTCCTGAAGCAGCTGAAGTGTACCGGCAGGCCAAGCGGAGTGCAGCTCGGGTGGTTGCTGAAGCAAAAACCCTGGTATGGGAGGAGTTCGGTGAGGCCATGGAACAAGACTTTCGGTCGGCTTCAAAGAGATTCTGGCAAACTGTTCGGCGGCTCAGGAGGGGAAAGCAGCTCCCCGTCCACACTGTGTATGGTGCGGATGGGACACTGTTGACTTCAACTGGGGATATCGTCGGGCGGTGGAAGGAATACTTCGAGGATCTCCTCAATCCCACTGATACGCCTTCCACAGAGGAAGCAGGGTTTGTGGACGAGGGGGATGACTCGCCTATCACAGGGGCTGAGGTCGCCAAGGTGGTTTAAAAATCTCCTTGGTGGCCGGGCCCCGGGGGTGGACGAGATTCGCCCTGAGTACCTCAAGGCCCTGGATGTTGTTGGGTTGTCATGGTTGACACGCCTCTGCAACATTGCGTGGAGGTCGGGGGCAGTGCCTTTGGTATGGCAAACCGGGGTGGTGGTTCCTCTCTTCAAAAAAGGGGACCGGAGGGTGTGCTCCAACTTTAGAGGGATCACACTCCTCAGCCTCCCTGGGAAGGTCTATGCCAAGGTACTGGAGAGGAGAGTCCGGCCGTTGGTCGAACCTCGGATTCAGGAGGAGCAATGTGGTTTTCGTCCTGGCCATGGCACATCGGACCAGCTCTTTACCCTCTCGAGAATTCTTGAGGGTTCATGGGAGTTTGCCCAACCAGTTTACATGTGTTTTGTGGACTTGGAGAAGGCATTTGACCGCGTCCCTCGTGGATTTTTGTGGGGGGTGCTTCGGGAGTATGGGGTATCGGGCTTGTTGTTACGAGCTATTCGGTCTCTGTACGACCGTTGTGAGAGTTTGGTTCGTATTGCCAACACTCGGTCGGAGTCATTCCCAGTGAGAGTTGGACTCCGCCAGGGCTGCCCTTTGTCACCGATCCTGTTCATAATTTTTATGGACAGGATTTCTAGGCGCAGCCAGGGAATGGAAGGTGTCATGCTTGGTGACCACAGGATCTCATCTCTGTTGTTTGCAGATGATGTTGTCCTGTTGGCTTCATCCAGCAATGACCTACAGCTCTTGCTGGGACGGTTTGCCGCTGAGTGTGAAGCAGCTGGGATGAGAATCAGCACCTCCAAGTCCGAGTCCATGGTCCTCAGCCGGAAAAAGGTGGATTGTCCTCTCCGGGTTGGGGACAGGCTCCTGCCCCAAGTGGAGGAGTTTAAGTATCTTGGGGTTTTATTCACGAGTGAGGGGAAAATGGAGCGAGAGATCGACAGACGGATTGGAGCAGCATCTGCAGTGATGCGGACGTTGTACCGGTCTGTTGTGGTGAAGAGGGAGCTTAGTTCTAAGGCAAAGCTGTCGATTTACCAGTCAATCTACGTTCCTACTCTCACCTATGGTCACGAGCTTTGAGTAATGACCGAAAGAACGAGATCGCGGATACAAGCGGCTGAAATGAGCTTTCTCCGTAGGATTGTTGGACTCACCCTCAGAGATAGGGTGAGGAGCTCATCCAGGAGAAGCTCAGAGTAGAACCGCTGCTCCTCCACATTGAAAGGAGTCACTTGAGGTGGTATGGGCATCTGATTAGGATGCCTCCTGGACGCCTCCCACTTGAGGTGTTTCAGGCACGTCCCACTGGGAGGAGACCCCGGGGCAGACCCAGGACTCGGTGGAGAGACTATGTCTCCCAGCTGGTCTGGGAACGCCTTGGTATCCCCTCTGAAGAGCTGGAGCAGGTGGCTGGGGAGAGGGAAGTCTGGGCTTCTCTGCTTGAACTGCTGCCTCCGCGACCCGGACCGCCGGAAAAGCGGTAGAAGATGGATGGATGGAGTGGTATAATAATAAATTATATTAGTGACCACTTGCCTGTATTTGTTTCTTTAGATGTTAATTATGGGGCTAATGAGAGTAAGAATAATAATAAACTATGTAAAAAGATTATCTATAAAAGAATACGAACAGAAGATGGAATCAGTGATTTAAAAGAAGACAGTTACAGAATTGGGATGCTATCTATAGAGAGAAAAATGTGGACTTGGCATATGATAAATTTATTGATATATTTAAATGATTATATGATAAAAACTGTCCAATTAAAGAAATTAATAAAAAACACATATACAAAAATTGCCCATGGTTAACCAAAGGGTTACAAAATGCTTGTAAAAAGAAAAATTATCTCTATAAAAATTTTATTAAATTAAGAACTAAAGAATCTGAAAAAAGATAAAACATATAAAAATAAATTAACTGATATAATATGAACTAGTAAAAAATTATATTATAGGAAAATGTTAAATAAAAATAATATAAAAGGAGTCTGGGATATATTAAACAAATTAAGGAAAAATGGAACTAAGAAAATGATATATCCACAGTATTTTACTGATAATTGTGGTGATATTTATGATAAGAATATGGTAGTAAATAAAATGAATAAATTTTTCGTAAGTGTTGGGCCAGAGTTGGCAGCAAAGATTCCAAATCAAGGAAAAGACACTGTGAGTGAGACTTTAATTGGAAGTAACCCTCGGTCAATTTTTCTTACAGCGGTGGATGAACTAGAGGTAAAATCTGTTGTTGAAAAGTGTAAAAATAAATTATCTACTGACTGTGATGGTATTGATATGGCACTAATAAAAAGAACTGTTGATGGTATATTAAAACCATTCACATATATTTGTAATTTATCATTTCAAACTGGTTCATTCCCGCAGAAAATGAAAATAGCAAAAGTAATTCCATTATTTAAGCAAGGAAATAAACACCAATACACAAACTACAGACCAGTATCACTTCTCCCACAATTTTCAAAAATTCTGGAAAAACTTTTCAACAACAGATTAGAAAACTTTTTAAATAAACAGGATGTGCTGAATCAGAACCAATATGGGTTTAGAGCCAAAAGTACAACATCGTTGGCGATAATGGATGCAACAGAGGAAATAATAAATGCATTAGATCAAGGAAAATATGCAATTGGTGTGTTTATAGATTTTAGAAAAGCATTTGATACAATAAATCATTCAATACTTCTTAATAAATTGCAAATGTATGGTATTTGGGGAATTGCTCTGAAATGGGTTTCAAGTTATCTATCTGAGAGACAACAATTTGTGAAAATGGGAGAATATCTGTCTGGGTGTATGGGAATTGCCTGTGGGGTCCCCCAAGGGTCAGTATTGGGCCCCAAATTATTTAACATATATATAAATGATAGTTTCTAAATTATTAAAAATAATATTTGCTGATGATACTAATTTATTTTATTCTGGAAATAATTATAATCAACTAATCCATACTATAAATAATGAATTAAATAAGCTAAAAAAAATGGATGGATTGTAATAAACTATCACTAAATATAGATAAAACTAAGGTAATGATATTTGGTAATTGTAAAAATAAAGAAGATATACACATGCATATAGATAATGTAGTTATTGAAAAAGTTAAGGAGATCAAGTTTTTGGGTGTAGTACTGGATGATAAAATTAGTTGGAAACCACATGTCAGATACATACAAAATAAAGTTGCAAAAAATATTGCAATTATAAATAAAATTAAGCAGGTCCTAGATTATAAATCACTTCATATTTTGTATTGTTCATTAGTACTTCCATACTTATTGTATAGAAGTTTGGGGTAACAGTTATAAAAGTAAACTTAATTCATTGTTAACCACTTGCACTCCGTTGTTCCGCGGGCGGGCAAGTCTCTGCATCCTGTGACGCACGAGGGCGCGCGAGAGCGCGCTCGTGCGCCCTCGTGCGCATGACGCATGATGGTGGTGATGGTGATGTAGTAGCGTCCCAGCGCCACTCAAAAAAAAACTGCAGAGACAGCCGCGAACAGATTAGTTCATCTGATTGACCTCTCATTCGACTAATAAGAGCCTTGAATTGGGTTTCTGAAACCTTGAAGAACCAATGAATGAAAATCTAGGAAGGAGGACCCGCCTACTGTGAACGCAGGAGCCAATTGAAGCACAGAAATTCTGGCTGTGGGTGAAGCGATATTTACTGTTGCAACAGATGAAAACAAAGGACGCTGGACAAATCTCCTACAGACCCAGGCTCACCCAGCAGCATGGAGAACACCCACAAGTGGGACCTGCACTCATTCCTGCAGAATAGACGGAGGCCGACGACAAAAGTCGTAAATCATTCGCCAAAACGGCAATAATGGAATTATGTTTTGATCGGGTCCATGAGCGGAGCAGCGTCGCGTTCGTCTGACGCGTGGGAAGAGCTGTTCGCCACGACTCTGCTGCTTTGAAGAGGTAAGGTGTTATAAGCTAAATTATTATTTATCCCTGAAAACTGTAATCCAAAAATGACTTTTGACCGATCGGTAAATTACAGCTGTACTGCGCACGAAGTGCGTGCGCCGCGATAAACGGCCAAATGGCACAGTTTGGAAAAACATCTGTAACTTTTGAATAATTCAATGTAGAATCTTCATTTTAGGCTCTAATGAAAGGTCACACTCAGGGCTGTGTCTGTGTGTGTGTGGGCGGGGGGTCGTCGTCCCCCCCCCCGCTACCAAGGACCAAATTCGGCCCTCTTCATGACGGATTACACTCTTTTTTTTTTTTTTTTTTTTTTTTTTTTTTTTTTTTTCCTTGCATGTTTTCACAGCGGCCCCCCCCCCTCGCTACTGTGTGTGTGTGTGGGGGGGGAACCGTGAACGGACCGTGAACGCCCGTCATGGTCTGCAGAAGAGGAGCGGGGGGGGGCACGGGGGGGGGCACGGTCCGAACGCTCCCCGGTCCGCGGGGGGGGGAGCATATCAGTCTATTCCATCATGTAGCGATGGCCCTCTCCTGTAGCGAGGGGGGGGGGGGGAGCCGCTCTGAAAACATGCAAGGAAAAAAAAAAAGAAAAGAGTGTATTCCGTCATGTAGCGAGGGCCGAATTTGGTCCTCGGTAGCGGGGGGGACGACCCCCCGCCCCCCCACACACACACAGACACAGCCCTGAGTGTGACCTTTCATTAGAGCCTAAAATGAAGATTCTACATTGAATTATTCAAAAGTTACAGACGTTTTTCCAAACTGTGCCATTTGGCACAGTTCCATAACGCCTGGGAACTACCTGAGAACAAAGCTGTGTAAAATATTCATTTTTTGTGGTATTGTTACCAAATTTGGATCTCAGCTGGATAACACTTGGTTCTACATTTCTGTTGCATTTTCCAGCCGGATCGGACAGCTGTGTGTTATTTACAAGCATTTGTATCCAAAAAAACACTGTCCAAATTTTTTTTCTTCAAGTTCAGTATGTTTAGATGACTGTAACTCAGTGGCCGGAGCACGTAGAGAGATTATGTTTTTTTTGCCAAAAAATTCAAAGTGTTTTCTTTTAAATGAGACCAACCCCATGAAGATGCTGCAAAGGGTTGAATAACAGCTTTCGATTTACTTTGGGCACGTTTTTTTTTTTTTGGCATTTTTAGGAAAATTGCCCGGAGTGCAAGTGGTTAATATTACAAAAAAGGGCAGTCCGTGTTATACACAAAGTCGGGTACCTCGAACATACTAATTTATTGTTTACATTCGAAGTTATTGAAATTATGGGATCTGGTTCATTATTACACAGCACAATTAATGTTTAAAGTTAGTAAAAACCTCTTGCCACACAATATACAGAATCTATTCAGGGAGAGAGAAGGGAAATATAATTTACGGGGGAATACAAAATTTAAAATTCACTTAGTAAGATCTACACAGAAGAGTTTTTGTGTGTCTGTGTGTGGGGTAAAATTGTGGAATGGGTTGGGGGAGAAACACAGGCAATGTCCCAACATCTATATATTTAAATCAACATATAAAGAAATGATTTTTGAGCAGTATGAGAATGAAGGGCAGTGATGTTACATTGTGTCTTCAGTGAGGGAAGGTTGTTGTGTGTTATGGTGATTGTGAAGGTGATGGTGTTGTTTGTGTTTGCATTGAACATGCCAGAATTGTATGTTTATTGTTGTTGCAATATTGTTGGATATGGACTGTCATTGTTGTGTCATTTTTGTTGTATAATTTGACTGTGGGTGTATTATGGTGAATGTGGTTGTGGGATAATGATGATTATGAGTAATACTGTAATTTGTTTGGTGTGGAGAAGGGGTGGGACTGTATAAGCGTTGGCTTCTTCCCACTCCTTTAGAACATTTTATTTTTGGTTTGTTTTTTTGTTGTTTTGAACTCTTTTTTCTTTCTTTAACAATGTTCAAATTAAAAATCAATCAATCAATCAAAAAATGTAAACAATGCAATGCTGTAATGACATGCATACCCTTTACAAAAACTTGAATTAAAAAAAAAAAAAAAAAGCAGAAGAGGTATGTAAGCTGTGAAGGCATTTATCATGGTTTTAACCCGCAGGTAACGGGAGCAATAATGGAAGAGTCGCTGAGCTAACGGGTTTGGTTAGGAGCTTGAGTTGGTTCATTTTGTCTTTTCAATTATTAGTTTTTACCCTTGGCCGGGGGATCCTGGGTTTGATCCCAGCCCCCGACCAACAGTGATCTGTGTGGAGTTTGCATGTTCTCCCCGTGTCTGTGTGGGTTTACTCTGGGATTTCTCTGGTTTCCTCCCACATGCCAAAAACATGCAAGTTAGGTTAATTGTCATCAAACTGGGGATTCTAAATTATCCTTAGGTATGACTGTGAGAGTGAATGGTTGTCTGTCTCTCTGTGTTGGCCCTGCGATGGACGAGCGATCTGTCCAGGGTGTACCCTGCCTCTCACCCAAAGATGCTGGGATAGGTTCCAGCCCCCCCGCGATCCGAAAAGGATTAAGCGGAAGAAGATGAATGGATGGATGTTCTTTATTATGTACCCGGCAAGTTAAGATGACCGAAATTCATGAAGTCAGTGACTTTAATTCGTCAGCAGCTTTCAGACAAACTAAACGTGCCAACCTTTGGATTTTAAAATAAGGGAGGTTTTTCCTGCTGTCTGGGTGGTGAGATTTCTAAAAACATCTATAAATATACTGAAATATTATAACAGAAATAACTGCATCTTTGGTCATCTAAGTTATTTCATTAACTACAATTTTATTAATTTTTTTTCTTTGTTAGAGTTAAATTATCGCTCTGTTCTGGCTCTGCAAAATTATGGTCAAAAGTGTACATTGTTATCAGGAAAAAGTTAAAATACCACAGTCTGTAATTCTGGATGGATGGATGTTTGAAATTTATTTAAAAAAGTTTTATTTTAAAAAATAGACAAAATTAAGTGGAAGAAGATGGATGGATGGATGCTTTTACATGAGTAGAATTTCTGGCTACTGTTCCCATCTCTGCTCATATAATTTAAGTATGCATGAGTAAATTACTATTATGAATGTTTTTCCCTTCAAATACACATTTTTGTCATTTATGTAAACCATGACAAAAAAATCCTGTAGGACAAAACACGACAATTGATATTTTCTAACCTGTTTGTAAACCACTATAGACAGACAGAGAACCAGAATTAGACAGGGCTCAGAGAGGGCAAGACGAGACCGAAGAGAGGAGCCAAGGAGAGGAAAGTGTTCAGGCAGAGGGTCCAGGAGAGATGAGAGCAGAGGGAGGAGAGAAGGATGACACAACTAAAAAGTCCAAACAGGACATCTGGGTGGGACCCCAACTGGCCCAGTATTCCAACATTCAAGCCTCGGTTGTACAATACTTCAAATGGTAAGTTCCATATGCATACTGCGCAAAATTTAAAAAAGGAAAAAAAGAAATGTAGAATAAAATTAACATATTGCGATTGCAATAGTGTTGTGCCCCCCCCCCCCCCAAAAAAAAAAAATGTTTCCACCATGCCACAGTCTTTAAGCCACAGGAAACACTGACATTGTGGAGGAATATGATCAAGCGAGATGGGACGAGCTGGAAGGTTGCAAAGTTTTATTTCCTCCATCAAAATGAGACACCCATTGTAGCTCTGTGAACTACTGTGCTGTTGAGACATGTCACACAAGCTCTTTTATACAGTGATACGGGAAAAGAATGCATGGCACATTAGCATAACAGTCAATACACATGATTAGAATGACATTGGTTGGCTCGAGGACACCTACATACAGTCCCGTCTGACTGCCTCCTGTGGCTCTTTGTCCGTCTGTGCATTGTCCTCTGTATGTAAATTGTCTTCCGTTTCCTCCAGCCCTGCTGAGTGTGAATTAGTATCGGTCTGCATTGTGCTGGGTCACCACACAGCTCCCCCCAGAACGCTCAGAAGGGGCTGTGACGCCCCCCCCCCCCCCCCCCCGGTCGTTTGGGTTCCAGCTCCGGTAGAACTGTCCTGCTGTAGAGGAGTGTCGGAGGGCATGTCAGTCTGTGGGGGGGACGGGGTAGGGGTGGAAAAGACAGTGTGCACCGCTCCGGGTCCCAGCACGTTGAACGGCCGTGGATCGTGGGCACACGGGGCTGGTGCGCATCGTGCATACTGTAACCAACCAGCAATCGGCTGGCTTTAGGGAGTGATGTGCGGGAAGAGCGCTGTGGAGGGGGAGGGGGGTGGGAGTAAGTGAGTGCCGGCCCGGGATGTCAAAGGTGTCTGGGCCACGCAAAAATTGCGTGTGGATCCACAGTGGTGAGGGACTTTCCTGGTAAACCTGGCGGTGATCCACAGTGGCTGTGAAAAAAAAAAAATTAAGTCTCTGACTCCTCTCGTGGCTCGGTCCAGCGAGGATGTGGGGAAGGCGACGGCCAAATTCCCCAAGGATGCGTAGCGGCTGTGAAACAACTGCAGCTGTGTGAGGGACTTGGTGGTGTGGCTTTAGGGGCGGACGCATCCCTAAAGCCCTCGGGGACAGCAATCGGCTAGACTCCCGTTGTGCGCCGTGGCTGAGAAACCCATACAAAGTCCTGTGTGTGGGCCGCACGTCTGCTTCAGATGCGTGAGCAGCCCTGAAGGTTCCAAGGATGGCGACTGGCCGTGTTTCTCAGGCATGTGCAGCGGCAGAGGACGCTGTATCAGTCTATGGAGCCGGTTTTTCCCTGTGCGTGGTGCGCGCTTGGCACAGTGAGCACATAGCTGGCAGTTGCGCTGCCCTCTTAATCCTGCGGTGTGCGTGTGGGGCTTCTGTGCGCGGGGAGGTCCGCTGTCGTGAGGTGAGTCACGGTCGGGGAGCTTGGTGGAAATCAACGCAGACGGCGCCGAGGACTTCCCCGTTCAGGCTGCTTCCTTCGGTTCGCTCGTGTCGCCATTCATGGTGCGTGTCGGTCCCAGCGCTGCCGCTGATCCTCGTGGGTGTAGATGAAGAGGTTGCAGGCGTTCGCTGGTCCTCTGGAGTCCACAGCGCGGTGAGAGGGAGCAGATGGTCATTCTCTCTCGTCAGGTCACCAGTGTGGAGGAATATGATCAAGAAAGATGGGATGAGCTGGAAGGTTGCAAAGTTTTATTTCCTCCATCAAAATGAGACTCACATCGGAGCTCTGTGAACTACTGTGCTCTACTGTGCTGCTGAGACCTGTCACACAAGCTCTTTTATACAGTGATACAGGAAAAGAGAATGCATGGCACATTAGCATAACAGTCAATACACATGATTAGCATGACATTGGTTGGCTCGAGGACACCTGCATACAGTCCCGTCTGACTGCCTCCTGTGGCTCTTTGTCCGTCTGTGCATTGTCCTCTATATGCAAATTGTCTTCCTTTTCCTCCAGCCCTGCTGAGTGTGAATTAGTATCGGTCTGCATTGTGCTGGGTCACCACAACATAAGTATTCACAACCTTTGCTCAATAATTTGTTGATGCACCTTTGGCAGCAATTATAGCCTCGAGTCTTTTTGAATATGATGCCACAGGTTTGGCACGCCCAAATTTGGGCAGCTTCGCCCATTCGTCTTTGCAGCATCCTCTCAAGCTCCATCAGGTTGGATGGGAACCATTGGTGCACAGCCATTTTGAGATCTCTCCAGGGATGTTCAATTGGATTCAAGTCTGGGCTCTGGATGGGCCACTCAAGGACATTCACAGAGTTGTCCTGAAGCCACTCCTTTGATATCTTGGCTGTGTGCATAGGGTTGTTGTGCTGCTGAAAGATGAACCGTCGCCCCCGTCTGAGTCAAGAGCACTCTGGAGCAGGTTTTCATCCTGGATGTCTCTGTACATTACTGCATTCATCTTTCCCTCTATCCTGACTAGTCTCCCAGCTCCTACCACTGAAAAACATCCACACAACATAATGCTGCCACCACCATGATTTGCTGCAGGGATGGTATTGGCCTGGTGATGAGTGGTGCTTGGTTTCCTCCAAACATGATGCCTGGCATTCACACCAAAGCGTTCAATCTTTGTCTCATCAGACCAGAGAAGTTTGTTTCTCATGGTCTGAGAGTCCTTCATGTACCTTTTGGTAAACTCCAGGCTGGCTGCCATGTGTCTTTTACTAAGGAGTGGCTTCCATCTGGCCACTCCACCATACAGGCCTGATTGGTGGATTGCTGCAGAGATGGTTGTCCTTCTGGAAGGTTCTCCTCTCTCCACAGAGGAATGCTGGAGCTCTGACAGAGTGACCATCAGGTTCTCGATCACCTCCCTGACTAAGGTCTTTCTCCCCCGATCGCCCAGTTTAGACGGCCAGCCAGCTCTAGGAAGAGTCCTGGCGGTCCCGAACTTCTTTCATTTACAGATGATGGAGGCCATTATGCTCATTGGGACCTTCAAAGCAGCAGAAATTTTTCTGTACCCTTCTCCACATTTGTGCCTTGAGACAATCCTGTCTCAGAGGTCTACAGACAATTCCTTTGACTTCATGCTTGGTTTGTGTTCTGACATGCACTGTCAACTGTGGGACCTTTTATAGACAAGTGTGTGCCTTTCCAAATCATGTCCAATCAACTGAATTTACCACAGGTGGACTCCAGTTAAGCTGTAGAAACATCTCAAGGATGATCAGTGGAAACAGGATGCTCCTGAGCTCAATTTTGAGCTTCATGGCAAAGGCTGTGAATACTTATGTACATGTGATTTGTTAGTTTTTTATTTTTAATAAATATACAAAAATCTCAAAACTTTTTTTACATTGTCATTATGAGGTATTTTGTGTTGAATTTTTAGGAAAAAAAAATTTAATCCATTTTGGAATAAGGCTGTAACATAACAAAATGTGGAAAAAGTGAAGTGCTGTGAATACTTTCTGGATGCACTGTAAATCCGCTGTTTTGGCTGCAGTGATATAAATGCATATGGAACATTTATAACTACTAAATGCTGCCTCTAATCTTTAGAGTAAATCGTTAAAGCACTCATCTAAATCTAACACAAGGCAAACTGATCACTGCTCAATGTAACCTGAGGATATATTGCTCAATATAACTGCAGTATAAGGATGCACTGCTTGATATAACCTGATATGATCAAATAATTCTGTGCTGCATCAGATCTGTCAAGAGATTTGAGCACGCATGATCACGTTCAGATTGATAATCTGTCCTCAGAGCCAAGAGAAGGCACCAGCTCAAGAGGGCTGGCTCTGTGAGTCATCTCAGGCCGGAGACCTTTGAGAATTTGGTGGAGAGGAGGACACTAAACAAACTGCGATCCATCATGGACAATCCTGATCACCCTCTCCACCACACACTGGACAGACAGCAGAGCACTTTCTCCAGCAGACTGCTACAGCTTTGCTGCCCAACGGTTAGGTACAGGAAATCTTTCCTGCCACACCCCATTTCACTGTACAATAACTCACTCTGATGTTGAATTCTGGTCATAACTATGCTGCCATACTGCACCTTGCAGTCTAATTGGTACCTCACATTTCACCCTGCACCTGATAGTCCTGCATTGTACAGCGGGTATGATTCATGTTTTTATACGGGTCATCTATGATGTATGTAAGTTATTTAGGCAGTTTTAATTTCCATGGGTAATCCCTTTGTCTATTATGCTGTGTGTGTTTGTCATTTTGGTCATCTACTGTCATGCTGCGGTTACACTGTAATTTCCCAGGTTGGGATCAGTAAAGTACATCTGCCTATTTATCTGTGCATGTTGTGATGACCAAAAACTGAATGTGGCTAAAAACTTGCCTCCAGAATCTACTTTGTGTAGTCAAGCAGGTTTCTAGTGAAGTGAGAGTAGACTTTCATCTGTAATGGTCTCATTTTATTGGCTTAATCTCAGTTATTACATAGTTTCTCTTCCATTTCCTCTTTCTTTTGTGGTTTAGTTCTTTCCTCTTTTTCTATGCTTTTATGCATATTTACACAGAGATGAGGTTTTCCACATTTGTACTATAACCATTAAAAAGATGTAGCTCCTCTTTGTCGCATGATGTAAAGTGAAAAAGAAATTTAGCGGTAATTGGCATTTTCACAAGGCAGAATGAAATATGGGGTGGGGGACTGTTCATAGTTGTGTATGCTAAACCATGAAGCCATAAAGAACTCCACTGTCATTGGTATGTGGTGTAATGACATACCTCTCCACTTCTGCAAAGCCTTTAGGATCAAAGTTTGGTCAAAAATGTTTTTTCTATTTGTTCTGTTTGATTTTCTTTGTTGATTTTGGGTATGACTTAAATGTTTAGGTTATTGATTTTAAAATTGTAACGGGGTAGGCACTATATAAGCACCTGCTTCAGCCTACACCTTTTCGGTTGTTTTTTTGTGTTCTATATATCTTGTTGTTCTTATTTGTATGTTCATTACAGAATAAATTCATTAAAAAAATGTTTACCATCATTTTTCATTCTAAGTTATTTGACTTCCCCATGTACAGCAGGAGAAGTTTGCAATTTCAGTTGTGGTTTTTCTTTATGTAGTACATTATGGTTTGGGGTTTTCTTTTACTTGGTTTGGCAAAAGAAAAAATGAGGATGTATGACTTGATGCAATCAGGACATTCATTGTTTTGAGATAAGTTGATATGTATCACGAGTGAAAATGAAACTTTGTCAAAATGTTTCCCAAAATTTCTTAAATGTTGAAATCAAATTCAGTATCGGGTACATTGGTACAGGAACCCCCCCCCCCCCCAAACACACACTTTTTTTTTTTGCTTACCTCCAAATATCCTGTGTGAATTTGCTCTAAACCTTAGTCTGCATCATTTTTTTTTACTGCAGGTTCTTGTTTTAAGATTTTCAGTTTCTGATGTAGTTAATTAGTTGGGCTGTACCAGAATTTTCAATTATCTCCTGATATCAATTTGTTGCACTGGTTGTCGGTTTTCAAATTGGGTAGTTAGTTATTAACAGTATCTTTCATTGTGCTTGTTGTTTTTTTTAAATAAAATACAGTGTTTCCTCTGGCTTAAATACCTTGGCGTGGTGGCAACATATTCCCCCGCCCCGGGGGGTAAACATACCAGAATATGTTAATTTTATACTATGTATTTCTTTTTAAAATTTTACACCGTAACATTGCATGTGGAACTTACCATTTGAAGTGTTGTACAACCGAGGCTTGAATCCCAGACATCCTGTGTTTCAACTTTTTAGTGGCGTTATCTTTCTCTCCTTCCTTTGCCTGAACACTTTCCTCTCCTTGGCTCCTCTCTTCTGTCTCATCTTGCCCTCTCTGAGCTCTGTCTAATTCAGGTTCTCTCTCTGTCTATGGTGGTATACAAACAGGTTAGAAAATATCAAGTGTCATGTTTTGTTCTGAAGGATTTTTTTTGTCATGGTTTACGTAAATGACAAAAATTTGTATTTTTATTCTAGTGTTTCTTTTTTCCATTGAGAGAGTAGGGAAGGGACAGAAACATTCATAATAGCAATGTACTCAAGCATACTTAAATTATATGATCAGGTGGGTATAGTAACCAGAAATTCTACTCATGTAAAAGCAGTGCTTTGAAATTAATAATTAAAAGTAGGCAACCAAACATTTCTGGTTGAGTTAATGGTACAAAGAGCACCCACTTAAAAACTTGAGTAATGACTTCAGTCGTCAAGGTTTGAGGTTTTTCTCAAAAATTTATAACAATTTTCTTATAGTTTTCAACTTTTCTCTGTAAATCTAAAGTTGAAACCATGTTCCTCAAATTTGTAGTTTCCTCTTGTAAAATTGACTTTTCTTGTACATTTGAAACTTCATCATAAATTTGTGGATTATTTTATGACAAATTTTTGTCTTTTTTTTTAAATAAAATTAGTTTTTAGATAAATTTGAAACGGACTGTGGCATTTTTTTTTTTACTTTTTCCTTATAACAATTTACATTTTTGACCATAATTTTGCAGTCAGAACAGAACAATAATTTAACTTTGATTACAAAGAAAAAATATTAAAGTTGTATTTAATGAAATAAATTGTAGAAGAGCTTGGAATAACGAGGCGATGTGACTTATAAACCAAAGTTTATTATCAACTTCGCTCCTCTAACAAGTCTCATCTAGTGCAGCAGCAGAAGAAGTAAGAGATCGAACACATTCGGCTCTACATACTTAGACTCACACATAACAAAAGACATGCATATCAAAGCTGACATCCCTCATTATCTTAATCCCCCTCCTTTGTCTTGGTACCCCTCCACCTGGCCCTGGGAGGTCAGGGCGACCTATCTGGTCTCCACCGCAGCACCTGGGATGCTCTTTGATCTTCACTGGCGGTTGAGACCTTTTGTCCTGTTCTGAGGTGTGAAGTCGCTTTACATATGTAATCACCAAACATTCTCACATGCTTATACATATGTAGGTTATGGGATATATGATTAATATAGACCACAGCCCCCCCAAACGACTAAGAAAAGGACAATAGAAAAATTCACAGTTTAAGATAATTATTATGACATACTAACTGCTACACCTCTTGACAAGGAAGAAACTTTCCAGCAGCTATGCTCCTGTAGAGAATTCAGTGGTAATCATAACAGCGTAGTAATATCACAAGTCAGTCTTAAACTGTTACAGCACAATTAGTGAACAACTTTTGAGTAGTTTGCATCAGTCCCTGTGCTGTCTGGGTTTAAATCTTCTCCCGAATCTGCTGTGGGTCCGCTTGGGCGTCCTGGTGGGACCTTCCTGTAAGGAATCTGCAGCTTGGGGAGGAGAGTGATTATTCGTTCCCTGCAGGGGGGCTGAGTCTTTTCTCTTGGGGGGTCTACCCCGCCGAGGTGCTCTCGCCAACCGTGCAGGCTCGTCTCTCAACAAGAAGGCAGGTTTAAGTCTGTCAATGCTGACTGTTTCTTTTCTGTCCCCTAAATCAAGCACAAAATGCTTATCACCAGGTTCCAGCACTCTGAATGGTCCATCGTATGGTGGGCGGAAGGTTGGTTTTAAAGCTTCATGCCTAACAAAAACGAATTCAGCGTTTTTTTTTAAAGCTTGGGGAACAAAAACCCGCGGAAAAGAGTGATGTGCCGGTCCGGGGAGAGTGTCAGGGCCGTTGCTGCCTAAAAACCTCGGGGCTGGAAGATGCCCTGGCTCTGGGTTCTCTGGTAAAAATTCACCTGGGAGCCTGAGAGGTTGTGCAAAAACTAATTCTGCTGGGGAGGCATCTAGATCCTCTTTAGGCGCAGCACGCAACCCTAAAAAAAACCAGGGGAGTTTATTTACCCAATTTGTATCCGTTAGTGAGGCTCTGAGGGCGGCCTTTAAAGATCTGTGAAAACACTCGCATAACCCATTAGCCTGAGGGTGATGAGCGGTGGTGCGGTGAATTGTCGCTCCTAAGCTGCTGGCCATAGCTGACCAAAGCTCTGAGACAAATTGAGGCCCCCTATCAGACGTGATGTCCGATGGGACGCCGAAACGTGCCACCCAGTTTGTCAAAAAAACGCAAGCGACTTCCTCCGCTGTGGTTGACGCCAGAGGGACCGCCTCAGGCCAGCGCGTAGTACGGTCTATCATTGTTAACAGATGTGTGAAACCTTGGGAGGAAGGTAGTGGTCCCACGAGGTCGACATGAACGTGGTCGAACCTTCTAGCTGGGATTCGAAAAGGCTCTAGAGGGGCTTTTGTGTGTTTGTCTATTTTGGCGCGCTGACAAGAAATGCAAGTCTTTGCCCATTCCTTTACGTTTTTGCGCAGGCCGGGCCACACAAACTTTTCGGCGACCATTTTAACCGAAGCGCGCACACCCGGGTGCGCGAGGGAGTGAATTGAGTCGAAAATACGGCGGCGCCATGCAGCTGGGACTACCGGGCGAGGTCGGCCGGTTGAGATGTCGCATATTAGGGGGGGCACACCGTCACGTAAACCCCTTTCCTCCAGCCTTAACCCTGTTGGTCCAGACAGGAGTGCGCGCACGTCCGCGTCACTACTTTGCTCCTCCGCCATGGCTGCGTAATCTATCCCTACATGGATTGGGGCTGCATATGTGTCCGCGTTGGCGAAGAGTTCTGCGGCTGAGGTAGTGTGATCTATCTCCTCGCGCTCTGGCGATGTCGCAGCACGAGAGAGGCAGTCTGCTACCACGTTAAGTTTGCCTGCCACATGTCGAATGTCTGTGGTGAACTCTGAAATCGCAGCTAGTTGTCTTTGTTGCCTGCCTGACCACGGTTCGGAAATTTTAGCCATCGCAAAGGTGAGCGGTTTGTGGTCTACAAAAGCCGTGAAACGCCGCCCCTCCAGCCAGAACTGGAAGTGGCGGATGGATAAATGAAGCGCTAGCAGCTCCCTGTCAAAAGTGCTGTATTTACGCTCAGTTTGGTTTAGCGATTTGCTGAAAAATGCCAAAGGTTGCCAGATTCCGCCGACGTGTTGTTCTACAACCGCCCCTACGGCCAGGTCTGAAGCGTCTGTGGTTAGCGCAATGCGGGCCGCGGGATCAGTGTGAACCAACAATGTGGCGTTAGCTAGGGCACTTTTTACTTCCGCGAAGGCGCGTTCGCGCTCCGGGGTCCATTCGACTGCGTTGGAAGGTTTTTGTTTTCTGAGTGCGTCATATAGGGGCTGCATGAGCTGAGCTGCGCGGGGGAGGAAACAATTGTAAAAATTAACCATTCCCAAAAATTCTTGCAGCGATTTGACCGTTTGTGGCCGTGGGAAACTTTTTACTGCACGAACTTTGTCTGGCAGTGGGACTGCCCCCTTCGGTGAAACTGTGTCCCAAAAAATCAATTTGTGACACGCCGAATTTGCATTTGGCTGGATTGATTATTAACCCGTGCTCTTCTAGTCTCCGAAAAACCATAGTGAGATGCTGTTCGTGTTCTTCCTCAGACGAGCTGGCTACCAGCATATCGTCGAGGTAGACGAACACGAAGGGGAGGTCGCGTAATACCGCGTCCATCATCCGCTGAAAGGTTTGAGCAGCGCCTTTGAGGCCAAAAGGCATCCGCAAAAATTCAAAAAGACCGAAGGGGGTTATTACAGCTGTTTTAGGAATGTCTTCTGCTCGAACGGGGACTTGGTGATAGCCACGGACCAGGTCTATTTTTGAAAAAATGCACGCACCCCGCCAGATGTAGTGAAAAATCTTGGATGTGAGGAATTGGGTAGCGGTCATGCGCTGTCGCATTGTTTAATCTGCGGTAATCGCCGCACGGTCTCCAAGAACCGTCGGATTTCGGGACCATGTGAAGCGGTGACGCCCAGGGGCTTTTTGAGCGCCTGATAATGCCTAGTTTTTCAAGGGTGGTAAACTCGTCCCGAGCTATGGCGAGCTTGGTCGCGTCTAAGCGCCGAGCTTTGGCGAATACGGGTGGGCCCGTTGTGGGAATAAAATGTTCGACCCCGTGCTTCGCCACTGTAGCTGAGAATTTGGGAATTGTGAGTGCTGGAAATTGGGTGAGGAGTTGATCAAACTTACCTCCTGCTGTAGTGACGCTGGCCTGCACGGGTGGTGGAGAAACTCGAGCTTAGCAGGGAATAGAAGCAAAGGACAATGCATTAACCAAGCGTCTGTTCGCTAGATCGACTAATAACCCATGTGCACACAAAAAGTCTGCACCCAACAAGTTAAAACTCACCGCCGCTACAACAAATGTCCATCTGTAGTTGCGGCCATGGATGCGGAGGGGCAGGTTCCTTTCGCCATAAGTGTCGATGATGGAGCTGTTGGCTGCCATCGCTCCATTGCCCCGGGGGCCCATGGCCCGGTCTGTTTGGGAGGGCATGATAAAACTCAGTTGAGCTCCCGTGTCAATGAGGAACTGCTTGCCGGTGTGTCCGTCCGTCACATATAGAAGCTTGCTTTTTTCGCCGAGAACCGCCGCTGTTAACGGTTCTCGGCTTTGGCGTTTCCCGAAATCGTGAATTTGCAGGGGGGAACGCATTTGTAAGCCTTCTCGGTGAAGCGGTGGTGGTAATAACAGACGTCGCTCCGTCTGTTACGTCTTGGCCATGTCGCTGCCATGGCGGGCGGATTCTGCTCAGTGGTTTGTGGCTCCCCGTCGCTCCGGACATTGGCGTTGAGGTCTGCGGATGCTGCTGTGGGTGTCTGTTCACTGCAGGCGTTGACGAGTCGCTGCGCTTCGCGAGCCAGCATGCGGAAGTCTTGCTGGGTGCTGCATCGCATGTTGGCAAGCGTCCCCCATGTGTGGCGGCAGCGTACTGAGGAATATAAATTGGAAGAGGAAGTTGTCATTGTCCTCTTCTTTGAGCTGCAGCAAGTCCTCCATGAGGGCCTTGGGTCTGCATTCTCTGTGGCCGTAGACTGCCAGGATCCTCTCGGCTCTCTCCTCGGCAGAGGGGACGAAATTCGCCACGATGGTCGCTTTCAGTTCTCTATATTTGTCCTGGGCCGGCGGCCGCTGGATTATGCTCCGCGCACATCTCGAAGTGGCGGCGATGTGATAAAACTTTGTATCGTCAGCCGTTACGCCCGCAAGTGCAAACTGGGCTTCAGCTTGCTGAAACCACGAGGTCGGGTCTTCCTGCCAGAAGTCCGGCAGCTTGACGGTGACGGCGTTTGTATGGGCCGTCCCTGATGTGTCCGCAGGGTGAGAGTGCCTTCCTTCGGCTCTCGCAGCGGCGCTGGTGCTCGGTTGAGCCCTCTCTGTCACTTCTGCCGTGGGGGAACGTCGTCCATCTGTTCCCCTGTCTGCATGGGAGCCGGCGTCTGCCTGGGTCGCCACAGATGAGTCCATCGCGGGGGAACGCCTCTGGTCCATCCTCGCGTCAGGGTCACCAGTGTAGAAGAGCTTGGAATAACGAGGCGATGTGACTTATAAACCAAAGTTTATTATCAGCTTCGCTCCTCTAACAAGTCTCATCTAGTGCAGCAGCAGAAGAAGTAAGAGATCGAACACATTCGGCTCAACATAGTTATACTCACACATAACAAAAGACATGCATATCAAAGCTGACATCCCTCATTATCTTAATCCCCCTCCTTTGTCTTCGTACCCCTCCACCTGGCCCTGGGAGGTCAGGGCGACCTATCTGGTCTCCACCGCAGCGCCTGGGATGCTCTTTGATCTTCACTGGCGGTTGAGACCTTTTGTCCTGTTCTGAGGTGTGAAGTCGCTTTACATATGTACATGCTTACACGCTTTACATTCTCACATGCTTATACATATGTAGGTTATGGGATATATGATTAATATAGACCACATAAATTAACTTAAAGGCGACGGACAGACGAAAACTCAAAATCGCTAAATCATATCTCAAATTGTTGTCTGAGACGAGCTAATTGGAACCCCACATGTTTTGGTGTCAACGTATGTCGCATAAGGTGACAATGCACTCTTGAAGTACGCTGTTGTGGAGAGCTGTCTGACCCAGCCAAGATCAGCGGCTAAAATGGCCACTGACTGTGTGACGTCATTTCGGTGTGGCACACAGTCGGCGGACATTGCTTTTTTTTATTTGATGTTTACGTTTTAAAATCGGCGATTACGGATATTTCTCGGAATACTTTTGGATTACAAATAGATTATTTATTAACATTAAGATTTCAGGAATCGAATTAATTATGGTTTGTCGTTGTGTTGTGTACGGGTGCGACGTTATACCAGAGGAGCATGCTGTGAGTGTTTTTGAATGTCCTGTCCCTGTGAAAATCAGAACGGCATGGGTGAAATTCGTTCAGAAAACGCAAAAAAAAATGGACTTATGTCGGTAAAACACCAAAAATGTGCAGTAGAGATTTCATTGACAGCGATTTCGAGAATAAGATGCAATTTGTGTCACGACTCGCCGCTCCTCAGCGGCTTCAGCTGCGCGCACACCTGCCCCTCGTCAGCACATCCCCATAAATCCATTCACACACACCTGCTTGTTGAATAAAGCTGTTAAATCTATCCTGAGCCTGCATGCGTGTTTCCTGGGCCAGACATTATGTCAATTTGAAATGAAATTTGCCAAAAGATTTCTGATAAAGAAAACGGCTATTCCAACTATATATGCCTCGATTGAAAGTGTGACTCTGAGAACAGGGTCAGTGACAGTGGCGATCAACTGTCAGAACACGAGAAGTAAACAGGGTAAGTTTTTTTTTATTTTTAATATTCACTGCAAATGTTTACTAAACATCTTAAATGAATTCCAAGCCATGGTTTGCATTGCCTTACCAACTTATCAAATATTAGCATATTAGGGTGTTCATACTCATCAAATATGAAATATTCAGTGCTGTATAGGGAGGTGGTTGTGCCTGTTTGATCAATTTATATTTCTATGTATGTAATCCAATTTGAGACCTCTTGGATAAAATTATGATCTACTTTTTTTGCAGATTTTATCAACTGTCACTCAATGTTGATGTTTCTGACCAAGCAGAGGAAGCTGATGAACAGGACTTTTATGTAAATCCAAATTTATACCATAAAATGGTAGAAAAATTATTGAAATGTATATGACATGCGACTTTGATGAATGCTGAGCTATGAGAACTATAACATTGACATGAACATTAAGAAACTCAATATATGATTTTACAAAACTTTATTTAAATAACATTGTTCACAAATCTAATCTTGGTAGGCAAAATCCCTTGTAGTGATGAGATGGGAAGGTTTCTCTGATGAGGCTCACCGCACAGGCAGGCAACATAACCCTCACTTCTTCTCCAAAAAAATCCCCAACACTATGAATCTGTATCGCCTGAAAAATATGGGGTTGGCATTGATTATTCCGTTTGCATTGATTATTGAATGTATTGAATGGTTTCTTCATAATTCATCTGGGAAATTAAATCAAATGAATAAATATTGTTTATAAACTCACTCGTGTGGATGATGACGGCCGCTGGGCCATCATCTGTCTCATCAGCTCCAGCTGCGCACAGACCAGCAGGTGCTAATCAGCGGCTGAGAAGATGATGATTAACAACATGTCATCAGGCAGCGAGTGACCAATGGGTAGTTTTATTTTTAAAATTAAGTGTGTGACCATGCATGTCGCCAAAGAAAAATATTTCTAAGCATCTTTTACCAAGAAATATCTTACAGCCGATCGTAAACGTGTTCTTTTCCCGTCCGTGTTGCGTCTTCCTCCTCTCCCTCTGCCTCGAACAAATAAGGCTGACAGGCCACACACCACCCAAAACGTCTTCATTGTCAATGTAATCATTTATATTGAGGTCGTCAAACTCTAGAAAATAATCGCTGTCCGAATCACTTTGCTCTCGTTCTGCAATTTTTTTTCATACCGAATTGACGTGAAGGCTGCACGCACCCATCGGGAGATGGCGGTACTGCAGCATCACTGAGTGAAAGATGGGCTATGACCAAATAATTTCATTTATGGAGGATGGTGACACATATTAAATCAGGGGAATGGGAAGAATGGAATATTTTCCTACAATCAGTTGATTGGTTCAATAAAAAAATGTCAATGTCCGTCACCTTTAAATGACCAAGGATGCCATTATTTCTGTTATAATATTTCTTTGTTTATAGTTTTTTTGTTTTTTTAGAAATCTCCTCACCACCCAGACAGCAGGAAAAACCCTTCTTATTTTGAAATCAAATGTTGACATGTTTAGTTAGTCTGACGGCTGCTGACAGATTAAAGTCATTGACTTCGTGAATTTTGGTCATCTTAACCTGCCAGGTACATAATAAGGAACTGTAGCGGGCTCTAAAGCCATAATTCACCACAATATGTGTTCATGTACAGAATGATCTGTTTAGGCAGTTGTAATTGCGAAGTGACTACACGGCCGGGAGCCGGTCTCCTAGGATCACAATATCTGGCCGGGAAGCACCTACAATTCGATTCTTTTTTTTTATTCAGTAGTAGAAAATACACAAAAATTACAAATATGCTAATAATACAAGTAAATACCTCCTAATTTGGCTATTTGGTTATTATTTTTTTTTTTTTTTTAAATGCACATATTTATTTATTTTCCATCAGGCGCGTCAGAGAGCCCTTTGGGTCCTTCGCTCCCTGACAGCTCAGGCACTCAGCAGCTCGGGTGTTTCACACACATACACATCCACACGTCATTCATTCCCATTAACATGTTTTAGGGTTTTGTTCAATACATTGCACAAAACCACTCCTGCACGTGGGTTTTTCATTCACTAAGTGGCTCTGGCCACTTAGTGCGGACATAAATGGCTGGTCGTTTAGCAACGGCCGTTATAGTTGTGCGGTCAGGCTTTCTCATCAGGCACCTCTCTTGGCAGCCGCTGAAAGACCTCAGTTTAGAGCTAGCGTTTTTAGCTGTTGCTTTGTCACTGCCGCTGGAGGATAAAAACGGCACGCCTGCTCTTGTGAGAAAAGAGAGAAATTGCCAGTCTCATAACTTAATATTGTAGTGCCTGGTGACATACAGTATATCCTCAGCAATTCATCAGTCCCCCTGCCTTTCCCTTCATATAAAGCTGGCTGCATTTGAATTCTAACCACATCTCTTAGCTAAGCGACTCTTCCATTATGGCTCCCGTTTTCAGCGAGTTAAAACCATGATAAACGCCAGTGCTTGCGTACCTCTTATGATTTTTTTTTCCACGTTTAAAGTACTTTAATAAACTCATGTTTCTGTCGGACAGTCACGCTTAGCGAGACACTGTTTGCTGACTGGAAAACTCGTGTGAGCGGGGCGCTTCTAAACTCTGCGCGGATGACGGCCACGTGCATTGTTCGTGTGCTCGCTTGCGGAAAGTCATTGCTTCATATATTTTTATTAATAAAATCATATAGGCTTGGCGTGGCGGTACGATTTCTAGCGAGGCGGGCCGCCACGGAGAAATGTTACCAGTGGAAATCCTGAAATATATGATAAGTTACCTTTTCTAAATTTAGCCCAAATCATCCTGCACATTTAGGAGAAACATTTCACAGGTTTACATGAAAAATGTAAGAGCTTGATGATAAAGTCACAAAATTTACCAAAAAGGTTACAAATTTACACAAATTAGATGGGTAGATGTACTTTATTGATCCCAAACAGGGAAATTGCAGTGTAACAGCAGCATGACAGTAGACAACCAAAGGACAGAAACACACACATGACAGACAAAGGGATTACCCATGGAAAGTAAAACTAACACTACTATAAAAACCTATATACATCATAGCTGAATATATGGTGACTCATATAAACACATGAATCATATCCGCTGCACAATGCAGGACTATCAGGAGCAGTGAAATGTAAGGTACCAGTTAGACTGTAAGGTGCAGTATGGCAGCATAGTTATGACCACAATACAACATCATAGTGAGTTATGGTACATTGAAATGGCATGCGGCAGGAAAGATTTAATGTACCTGGCTGTTTGACAGCAAAGCTGTAGTAGTCTACTGGAGAAAGTGCTCTGCTGTCTGTCCAATGTGTGGTGGAGGGGATGATCAGGATTGTCCATGATGGATCAGTTTATTTAGTGTTCTCCTCCCCACCACTGTCTCAAAGGTCTCCGGCCTGAGACCAATCACAAAGCCAGCCCTCTTGATAATCTTGTCAAGTCTGTTGGTGTCGCTGGCCCTGATACTGCAACCCCAACAGACAGCAGCAAAGAAAATGGCGCTGGTGACAATGGTCTGGTAGAAAAGCTCCAGCATCCTGCTGCACACGTTGAAGGATCTCAGCTTCCTCAGGAAGTAGAGTCTGCTCATCCCCTTCTCGTGCTTAGCATTAGTGTTGGATCTCCAGTTCAGCCCGTTGCTGATCCTGACACCCAGATATTTGTAGTCCTCAACCACCCCCACATCCTCCCCCCAATCTGCAATAGCTGAGAAGGCGTCCTCTTCTTTCTGAAGTCAATCACCATTTCTCTGGTCTTGCTGACATTCAGCCTGAGGTGATTCTGCTCTGTCCACTCCACAAATCTGTCTACCAGTGCCCTGTACTCCCCTTCCTGTCCCCTTCTTATACACCCCACTACAGCTGAGTCGTCAGAATTTCTGCAGGTGGCATGACTCAGTGTTGTACTGAAAGTCAGTGGTGTATAAGGTGAAGAGAGAAGGAAAGGGCACAGTCCCCTGTGGAGCTCCCTTATCACTACTCACCATGTCAGACAAGACACTGCCCAGCCGGACAAACTGTGGCCTGCCTGTCAGGTAGTCGGTATTCCAGGAGATCAGAGCTGTTGACCCCCCATTACTCACAGCTTCTCACCCAGCAGGAGTGGCTGGATGGTGTTAAAGGCACTGGCGAAATCAAAAAATGTGATTCTCACAGAGTCTCCTCCGCCATCCAGGTGCAGATGGGGTCGTTGCAGCAGGTAGATGACAGCATCTTCAACTCTTAAATGGGGCTGGTATGCAAACTGCAGAGGGTCCAGCCACGTCTTCATCTGCGGCCTGAGGTGGGCTAAGACCAATCTGTCCAGGACCTTCATCACATGAGATGTGAGGGCAACTGGTCAATAGTCATTCAGGTCCGACGGAGATGACTTCTTGGGAACAGAAACCAGGCAGGACGTCTTCCACAGCACCGGTACTCTCTCCAGACTCAGGCTCAGGTTGTACAGGTGTTTCAGTACCAGAGCTAGCTGGCTGGCACAGGTCCTCAGGATCCTGGTGGAGATGCCATCAGGGCCCGCCGCCTTCCGCTGACGGAACCTCTCCAGCTGTTTCTTAACCTGGTCTGTATCACAGTGATGTGAGGGAGGGGCCTGATGTCCCCCGAGGAGGAGGGGGGTGAGGGGGGAGATGGAGAGAGGTGCTACACAGGAGGGTGGGGGAGAAGGGGTGTGTGGGGATCTGGCTGTGTTGTTGGGGTGACAGACTGTCAGTTGAACCTATTAAAAAAAATAGATTCAGTTCATCAGCTCTCTCCTGCCTCCCAGATGTCTGCTTGACTCTCCCCTTGCACCCAGTTATTTGTTTCATTCCCAGCCACACATCTTTAGCGTTGTTTTGCCTGAGTTTATTCTCCCATCTTCCTCCTATAATTGTCCTTGCACCTCCTCAGCATCTCCCTCAGCTCATGCTGCACTCCCCTCAGCTTCTCCTTGTCTCCGGACCTAAAAACTCTTCTTTTTGTTCAGAAGCGCTTTCAGGTCACTCGTGACCTATGGTTTGTTGTTGGAGAAGCAGTGTACAGTCTGAGCTGGCATGGTCGTGTCTTCACAGAATCTGGTGTATTCTGTGATGCAGTTGGTCGTATTGTCTATGTCCACCCCATGTGGTTTACAGAGTATGCCCCAGTCTGTCATCTCGAAGCAGTCCTGCAGTGCATCAGCAGCCTCCTGTGTCCACCTCCTCACAGTCCATGTATAAGCAGTCTGCCTTTGCACAAGGGGAACGTACTTGGGTGTTAACATGGCTATGCAGTGATCCGATCTGCCAGTGGGGGGGGTAGAGCTGTGGCACTATATGCATCCCTAACATTGGCATACAGTAAATCCAATGTTTTGTTTTCTCTGGTGGGACAACCAACAAACTGGTGAAAGTTTGGTAATGTTTTTCCCAGTGAGACATGATTAAAATCACCCGTGATGGCCTTAAATGCATCCGGGTGCTTCTCCAGTAATGTGGCCATAGTGGAGCTGATGACATCACAGGCCACCGCTGCGTCAGCTGACGGAGGCACATTGACGATAATTACTAAGGCACACTTCATTTTTCGTGGCATATAATAAGGTCGCATACTCACAGCCAGCAGGTCAGTGTCCGGGCTGCAGCACTTTTCCTTCACATAAATGTGTCCAGGATAGGGCTGTTGCAATAACTGCAATTATGTAATACCGCGGTATGGACACGCCTACCGTGGAAGAAAACGATCGACCGCAACAATCGCGGTGTTCACTTTGTTGTGTGTGTGTGTGGCTATATCTCTTTGTTCACTTATGTGCCCCTCTTGATTATTAAATAAATTGCTAAATGAAGTGTATTTTTTATTACCAACAGCATGTTTTGCACCCGGTACTCTAGAAGTTCCCACAGCACACGGTGCTACTGCCGTTTGAGGCACTCTCTCCAGACTGACTCCAGCAGGCAGTTTGTGTTGAAAACATTTGGACTCCTTGTTAAATACAGCCGTTAACAGTGAGCACTGAAAGGGCACAAAGTGTGTTATTTCCTTCTGAGTGGAGTGTGTATGCTCCTGACTGTGTATGAGCTCCGAGAGCAGCTTGTTTGAACAAGATTTTTCGGACAACAGCAAAAATCACAGAGACAAGAACCACACAGGGTCCTGTACGGAGACTGTCCTACTTATAAGCTGACTGTTGCTGCAGTCTCCAGTCCACACACACCCCTTAGTTACCGCCACTGCTTTATGAAAATTTTGGTTGTTTTATTTTTTAACCGAATCAGCAGTTCATGCCTGTATATAGGCTGCGTGCCCACCAAACAAGTTTTTTTTGTCACCCGACTGCCCTGAGCTTTTTTTTTTTTTTTTTTAGTGTTTGTGCACAGCGCTCTGGGGGGTGGGAGTCTGTGCCCTGTATCTCAGCACTTCCGCGTTTCCTACTGTCAGACTTGCTACTGATTGTTTTTTTGTTTTTTTTTTAAATCAGTCTCTAAATAACAATGGACAGGAAACGTTTTCTAGCAGCTCTGGATGTAAAATATAATGACACGGAAAGCTGGAGTCAGAGTACAGACGAGTACCGGCATCCTATGTCCCGCCTACACAGCAGTTCTGATTGGCTGCTTGGTCTGGCATTGACAAGCTCAGCTGCAGTCTCTGAAAAGTTGAACCGTTTTCTGCTCTGAGTACCACGACAAAAAACAGCCACCGCCGAGAGCGCTTCAGCGCCGAGAGTACTTAGCGCTGTAAACGCTGGACTACATAGAGAATGATTGGAAAATAGCCGCCCAGAGTGGACAAAACCCTTATGTGGAAATGTAGCCTAAAAGAGCAGATCTCCGCACAGTTGTAACACACGCCCATAAAGTTGAGTGCGAGCTGCAGCGAGACTCTCACAGCTTCCCTCATTTGCCACCTGTTATAAACCCTGTTTCAATTACGAATCCAAAGGGTCCTAAAAACGTTAGCTCAATACCGCAGTATGCGGTATTATTGCAATCTACCATCACCGTAGGGGAAATTCCTCTACCGCGACAGCCCTAGTCCAGGATCACACCACCATTCACTTTATTCACAAGAAGTGTCACTCCTCCTCCCCTCTTTTTCCTGCTACTTATCACATCTCTGTCCCCCATATAGTCTTGAAGCCAGGTATCGCTACGTTAACATCCAGGATCTGTGAGTGTAACAATGTCTCTGTGAAACGCATGATACTACACTCAGGATATTCCTTTTGCATCCTGACCAGCACTGTAAGCTCATCTGTTTTGTTCCCGAGCGATCGCACGTTCCCGGTGATGACCATCGGTACAGCCGGCTTATGCTTCCTCCTTCTCGTCCTCACCTTAGCTCTAGCCCTTCGCCCATGGTGTCTCCCCTTTAGCTCATCCGGCAAATGTGAAAGATGTATGGGCAACATATGCCCTGCCATCTCTTTAGCTCCTTTTGGCTTTGCCAGAATGAGCTAAAAATCATCGCCCTTAATTTGTAGCACTGCCACATATATTACCTTTTTTTTTTTTAATAAAGAAAATAGCTCTAGTGGTTCAAAATAATAGTGTAATTCAAGTAAACTCCATTCACTGTTTGTATCCCTATAGCTGTTTTGTATTCCTTATAAGCATTCCTTATTTAATTGTTTATTTTGCGGTTGTAAACCATTGGCTGTCACTGTGATCACCTGACCCCAGTCAGTTGATTGTCGGCTGGTGAGTAGAGGTGTGAGTCTTCAATGATCTCAGGATTTGATTAAGATTCAGGCATCAGTGGCTATGTTTACATGGACACAAGTAACCGGATTAAAAGCCTGATCGGAATAAAAATGCTTCATGTAAACATGCCAATCTGAATATTCTGACCCGATCACGCTCATTCTGATCAAAATTTCATTCCGATTGAGAGGGGTGGGTTATGCCGTTTGTTAATCCGAATGGTGCGCATGAAAACACTTATTCCGAACGTAGGGCAGAAAATATGTTTACTGCGCATGTCTGTACACCAGCTGCACGTCGACGTGAAGTATTTCCGCCTTAGCAGCTGCTAGCGGAAAACATAGCGGGAGTAAAACAAAACTGGTCTGTATCGTCCTGCTGTCTCCCTCTGTTCGTCATATGCAGAAGTATGTACTTGTAGCTTCATTACTGAGACCAGCAGAAGCAAAAGTACAGTCTGAATAACACAATACAGGTCAATTTCGACACAAAGCGGGGCTTGCTAACACCGGAAGTTGCTTCTTCTTCTACTATTTTCGGAATGTCGAAATGTTGACATGCGCATGTCAAAGTGATTTATTCTGTTCAAACGTGTGACACATGGAAACGCACGTCCTAATCAGATCAGCTTTTTCAGGATCCATGTAAACAGTAAAATTCTGATCTGAATTGTAATCAGATTGATGAAATTTTGCCCATGTAACCGTGGTCAGTGATTCACGATTTATGATGCATCTTTATGCATATCTATGTTGCATCTTCAGTTATAAATTTTTTTTCTATGTAACCTCTAGATTTCAGTGTTTATTTTTGCATTTTATGAATGAAAAAACACTGAATTGCTGTGTGGATCGAGTTATAAATACATTTTCTTTGCTTTACTATATGACTACTTTTTCAACAATTAACAGAATAAGTCTAATGTGAACTCTTTATTTAGAAAGTGCTTAGACAGCAAGTTTATATCAAAGGGCTGCTTCTCTTCAGTCATGTGATGGTGACATGATTAGTTTTATGCAGCAACTCTGTTACCTGTGCTTTGGTTTCATTGTGCCGTGTGGGTGCAGCTTTGTCAGTAAGTAGCTCTGTGGCGGGAGCTTATAATGTGGCTGAGAGCTCCAGTAGTTGCCGGGCCGGAGACCCTGACTGTGAGTACTGCCGCAGAATGGCCGGTGCCCCTTGTTTGGTCAGAGTTGGTCAGTGGAGTCTGAGGTGCCCTTTCCACCCTCTGATCTCCGCCTGGCTTGGTGTGCTCTTTGGGGTGTTGCTGGGTCTGGGTGGGGACAGCTGCCGTGGTTCAGACTTATTGGTCTGAGCAGTTTTTTTTATTTGTTTAATCATTAAAGTGTAACTGCTGTAACAAAAGTTTTATTTTTTTGTGTGTATAGGAATATCCTTTACATTCCTACCCTCACCTATGGTCGTGAGCTTTGGGTAATGACCGAAAGAATGAGATCGCGGATGCAAGCGGCTGAAATGAGCTTCCTCCGTAGCGTTGCTGGACTCAGCCTCAGAGAGAGGGTGAGGAGCTTAAGGTGCGTTCAGACCAAACACGAACGGGCAAATTTTTCACGTGGGGCGATTACATTATAACTCAGTGTAAACACACGAATACATATGAATTCACGGTCTGAGTGAGATGCAGACAGGCGAAGTTGCCATTGTAACTTCTGCAGCAGTGTTCAACCTACTGTGGAAATCCTCAAAATGACCTCATGCTTTAGGTTTACATTATCCAACGGTGGGCTCACCTGAAAAAGTTGTCCCTGTCTCCAAAACTTTATAAGAGGAGTGTTTTCCGTTGCTAGCTTGCTAGCCTTGTTAGCACGTCTGTGGCAGGAATCCGTGGGTAAAGACCTCCCGATTTAGCTGAAAAGCTCGCGGTCCTCCTGTTCCCAGGTGAGTGGCAGTCTCATTTTCAAACTAGTTTACTCTGCAGTGGTGATACTTTTACTCTCCGGTGACGGCAGAATCTCAAAGCTAGCATATTCCCTTGGACGTGAACGTGCAATTTCGCGTGTACTTGCCTCTTTCCATTCACTTTGTATGGATTTGCGCTGCCCGTTCGCGTTTGGTGTGAAGGCACCTTTAGTCATCCAGGAGAGGCTCAGAGTAGAACCACTGTTCCTCCACATTGAAAGGAGCCAGTTGAGGTGGTTTGGGCATCTAATCAGGACACCTCCTGGAAGCCTCCCACTTGAGGTGTTTTGGGCACGTCCCAGTGGGAGGAGATCCCGGGGCAGACCCAGGACTCGCTGGAGAGACTATGTCTCCCAGCTCGTCTGGGAATGCCTTGGTATCCTCTCTGAAGAGCTGGAGCAGGTGGCTGGGGAGAGGGAAGTCTGTGCTTCTCTGCTTGAACTGCTGCGTCCACGACCTGGCCCTCCGGAAAAGCGGTAGAGGATGGATGGAATATCCTTCATAGCAATATATTGTTGAACAACTGATCTCTTGTTTACTTGTCTTGCAGCTCTTTGAACAATTTTTTTTTTATCCTGATTGCAATTTTTTGGTAATTCTTTTTAAAATGTGGATTTTTTTCACCATCAGTTGCTTTCATGTTTGGTTTTGGCACCCCAGTGGCTCTAAAACCACCTCAAAAACAAATATGTATTGCTCAAAATAGTATATTGTGGCTTTTTACCCACAAAAAAAAAACTTTCATTGCCTTAAGGTGCCATCACACCAAATGCGAACGGGAAGGGCTTAAAGTTTTCCAGCACCGTGCCAGATTTCCAGCGTGTGCCGTGTTATTGTTTTTTTTGAGCTGTGGGGAAATGTACTTCTTATTTCTGTACACAGAAACACTTTTTGTCCAACCTATCTGCAATGGTGGATGAATAATGCTCAAAATAAACAGTCAGTTCTGCATAGTGTGCAGTTCTTTTAAGATATTTAGAGTAGTAAATATAGTATTTGGGATGGCAGAACATATTAAGCTTGCGCGCTCCACTGATCTCTGTAGAAAACCTGGATAACTCACGCCCCATTAGGGAGTACAGAGCTGAGTGAAGCCACCTGGCCGCCATATTAGGAAGGGAATCGAGTTGACATTATGTTTAGCGGCCGTCGATTTCTATCCACCTTATTCCTAGGCCCCATGATGCCTTGTGTGAATTGTGGTAGCAACTTCCGGTACTAGTTTAGAACGTATGGTTATCACTGGAACGAGACACTTTTCCTTGTTAAAAAACAATGACTTTGGCATCAGAAATGTGGGAACACGGCCTTTTGCACCTCAAAAACAGTAATATAGTCATACCACTTCCCCCAACTATCTAGGGATAGGAAGATGACCTTAAAAAGTGGCCTTGCAAACAGTAGCTTCGTTTGTTAGCGCCGCTGCTAAGATGCTAACGCCGTAAACAAATCAAAGCTCTGAGGTATATCAGCACCTCCACTGCAATAAAGTCGGCTGCATTTTGTTAAAATATGTTGGACATAATCAAATTTACCTTAGAGCAGACGTAGAATCTAGTTAGAACCACAAAGAACCACAACACTGTGGGTCTTTTAATGTCGGGGTAATGCAGATGGCTACAGCTGTTTATTTTACCTTGAAATTAAAATGCTTATGCTGCTGTCATGCCGTGAATTCTTGTTATTTAACTTAACACGTACAGACCTTTTATGGCAATTGTTAAAAATTTTAATGATCTATATTTTGTGATAATTTAAAAATTAATGCATGCTGAAGCTGTTAGTCCATATTGTTCCAATGCAGTGCAGTGAATGCAAACCCCCCCCCCCCCCAAAACACCGATTTGATATCTTTCTTAAATAGTTAAGCCTTAGGAAGCAAACTGTTACTATTTATCTATAAATTCATGAAATGTCTGCCTGTGTGTCTGTCTGGTTGTTCCATGCATATCTCTTGAACCGTTTGTCAGACTGGCCTCAGATTTTAAACGCATTTTCCTGAGGTTATGAGGGTGTGCATCCCCGAATATGGAGTCGCTCAGTCAAAATATGTAATTTTTATCAAAAGTTTAGCCACCGCTGTGTCTTAGGCTCAGACTTCTAGAAGTGTGGGCAGGGTTTGGTTTCGGATTGACTCCACTACAGCTCTCCATGTGCAAAACAAGGAAGCGAAATGTGACAAATTTGACTCGAAAAAAGATAATGCTTAAGATTTAATGCTTAAAAAAATATACCATAAAGTTGCTGTGATTGCATAGGTCTAATGGATAAGTCGGCATGGAGAACATGATTTGCTGCTGGGGAAGGGGGGGAGGGGGGAGCAGCAGCTGAATCGCTGGCACCACGGGTAAGCTCCATGTGCAAAACAAGGAAGCGAAACGTGACAAATTTGACTAGAAATAGATAATACTTAAGATTTAATGCTTAAAAAAAATCATATCATAAAGTTGCTGTGATTGTATAGATCTAATGGATAATTCGGCATGGAGAACATATGGAGTCGCTCAGTGAAAATATGTCATTTTTATCCGACTGACTCCACCACAGTGCTCCGTGTGCAAAACAAGGAAGCAAAACATGACAAATTTGACTAGAAAAAGATGCTTAAGATTTAATGCTTAAAAATTATGCCATAAAGTTGCTGTGATTGCGTAGGTCTAATAGATAATTCAGCATACATATATTTGAGATCCATTGTAGTGCATCATTTTATATTTTAGCAATATTTTGTTATTAAAAGGTTTTTTTTAAACTTTAATGCTAAGATTGAGGCGGTGCTCATATCGTTGCGCTGGGGCGATACTGAGACCAAATGAACTGAACCTTGAGGGTGTGACTGGCAAAGACTGAGCGCTGTCACTCTATTGTAAGCGTTTGTTTTTTATTGATGTGAGAAGATTATATATTATTATTATTCTGCCTAAACTGTTGCACTTTTGACCCTCGAAACTTTAACCCACCCATCCATCCATCCATCTTCTACCGCTTAATCCTTTTCGGGTCGCGGGGGGGCTGGAGCCTATCCCAACATCTTTGGGCGAGAGGCAGGGTACACCCTGGACAGGTCGCCAGTCCATCGCAGGGCCAACACAGAGAGACGGACAACCATTCACTCTCGCATCCATACCTAAGGACAATTTAGAGTCCCCAGTTGATGCCAATTAACCTAACCTGCATGTCTTTGGCATGTGGGAGGAAACCGGAGTAAACCCACACAGACATGGGGAGAACATGCAAACTCCACACAGAAGGGTCACCAATGGTCTGGGGGTGGGATCGAACCCACGATGGTTAGGGGTGGAATCGATCCCGTGACCTTCTTGCTGTGCTGTCACAGTGCTAACCACTGCTCCACAGAGCTGCCCTAAACGTTAACCAAAATCACTTTTTTTTCCACACACACCTCAGACCCGGTGAAAAATTTTGTAAACTGGAAAAAATATGTGCCCCATGCTGAAAATTTATCCAGCGTATGGTTGATACATCCCGCAATCATGGATCAAAGGTTGTAGTGCTTTCCCCCCATGTGTGTGTTTTTGTTTTTTTTTTTTGTTTTTTTAAACCTTTGGTTAAAAAAAAAATAGGTGGATCCAATCAGCTGATCACTGGAACCAAATGATAAATCAGCCTCAGGGAAAAAGCATACGCTATGCATTATATTTTTTTCACTTTACTGGAAATATTTTTTTTTTTTTTTTTAATACCATCAGTTAGCATGCTTTTGAGCCAGGTCGTGTCTGGCCACGTAAGCTGTGTTTGAAAGTGGAATACAGAGGTGTAGCCTATATGTAGGCAGTCACACATGTTAGACTTTGACAAATATGAAAAGGACTGAACTGAGATTTATTTGATTGTGTGAATATTAATTACAGAATAATTAAAAATGAATGGGATATCCAATATTAGCCACTGTTTAAGAACCGCTTGTTTATTTTTTTTTGTCAGATCACTTATTTGTGTGATCTTTTATGAGTTATTGAGTGCTGCAGTTTGGTGACGGTCACCGTTTAGCCAAACTGTGCATGTGGCCACATATGATATGCAGTTGATCTGGGCATTCTGCTCCACTATTATTAACTTTTAGTAATTAACTTTTAATAATTGTGCGAGCACACCGAGAGGAGCGCCATCGTGCCCGTAGAAAGTAAGTATTCCTGTATGAAACGGGTATCCCAATCAGGCTGCAAAGGGACTCCCGTGTACTGTTGACTGGGGCAGGCTGGGCGTGCCTCCCTGCGAATGACCGTGGAGCGGCCGGTCAGACACCGGTGGGAGAAGCAGCAGCTGAACCGGTGGATTGCAGTGCTTTGCAAGAAGCCAAGCTCAGCCTGCCCGGTTAATAGGAGTCTCGGCTGTTGCTTTACCTGTGGTCCCAGCGGTTCAGCTGCTGCTCCACCAACTCCCCCCCTTTCCCCATGCCGAATTATACATTAGACCTATGCAATCACAGCAACTTTATAGTATACTTTTTTTAAGCATTAAATCTTAAGTATTATATTTTTCTAGTCAAATTTGTCATGTTTCGCTTCCTTGCTTTGCACACGGAGCTTACCGTGATGAAAGCAGTTCACCTGCTACACCCCCTTCCCCTTCCCCCAGCCATGTCGAATTATCCATTAGATCTATGCAATCACAGCAACTTTATAGTATATTTTTTTTTAAGCATTAAATCTCAGATATTATCTTTTTCTAGTCAAATTTGTCACATTTCGCTTCCTTGTTTTGCACATGGAGCCCTGTGGTTACTGATGCCGTAATGTGCGTATTATCCAATCGGTAGAAGTCAATCCGATACCAAACCCCACCCACACTTCTAGAAGCCTGGGCATGAGACCGAGTGGTGGCTAAACTTTTATTGATTTAAAAACTACATATTTTGAATGAGTGATTCCATATTCAGGGATGCACACCCTCGTAACTTCAGGAAACCATGTTTAAAATCTGAGGCCAGTCTGACAAATGGTTCAAGAGATATGCGTCAAACAGACACAGAAACACACAGAGATTTCGGGAATTTATAGATAGACTAGTGCATTGCCCGTAGAACGCAAGTATTTTTGTCTGAAACAGGTATCCCAATCAGGCTTTACAGGCCCAAATGTAGGCTGTGTTTGAAAGTGGAATACAAAGAGGTGTAGCCTGTATGTAGGCAGTCGCATGTTAAACTTTGACAAATATAAAAGGGAGTAAATGGCACTAAGATTTATTTGATTGTGTGAATATTAATTACAGAATGCCTAAATATTGAAAATGAATGGGACATCCAATATTAGTGACTGTTTCATCTCCCTTGTTTATTTGTTTGTCAGATCACTTATTTGTGTGGATTTTTTTTTTTTAATTTATTATTATTTTTTTTAGCACTTATATTCAAGATAATAGTGTATCTTGCACTTTGGGGAATGGGAGTTTAGTCATCATAATTATTTTAGTTTAGTTTATATCACTGTTCAGTGATGGAGTTCAGTGTAATATTGAATTTCTTCTGTGTATCATCAATAAACTCCTGCAATACAAACAGCAGGGATTATAACAGCTAGTCCTTTCATCGAACCTTGTGTATCCTCAAACTCATGCAGTACTATAACAGGACATGTTTACAAATATCACAGCAACTTACTGTATAATTTTTTCAAGCATTAAACCTTAAGTCTATCTTTTGTTATTTGCACTACGGGTAGCATTACTGTACATGGACTGCGGTTATTGTTTTTCCAGCCTTATTCCTTTTCTTTTTTTATATTGCGCACACCACTGAAGAGAGAGAGAGAAACGCCATTTCAATTCTCCTGTATGTCCTGTACGTATATCGGCTGTTCTGATAGATATGCTAAAATGTCAGAACACTGGATCCAATCAGCTGATCGCTCGAACCACAGCGCTCAGCTGTTTTCCATGAAAAATCAACCTCAGGGCAAAAGCACACACCATGCGTTTTTGTTTTTTTTTCTTCACTTTATTGAAAATAGACTTTTTTTATCGCCATCAGTTAGCGTGCCTTTGAGCCAGGTCTGAACACTGTTTCTCCTGGCATGTTGTGTTGATTTGTCAGACCCAGTCCTCGGTGACGCTCCACCCATTCTGCTCACGCACCTCATTATCCACATATGGCGAATTATCCTTTAGACCTACGCAATCACAGCAACTTATGGTATAAATTTTTTAAGCGTGAAATCTTAAGTATTATCTTTTTCTATCGTTCAAACTTTCATTTCCTTGTTTTGTCCGGGGAACACTGTGGTGACTGACAGATCGTGATGCTGTGTGTTATCCAGTCAGCATGGTTGTGATGCTGCGTATTGTCCAGTCAGCATGGAGTCAGTCTGAAACCCTGCCCACACTTCTTGAAGCAAGCTCATGAAGAGAGGCAGAGTGGTGGCTAAAACTTTTATTGATAAAAATTACATATTTTGACTGAGCAACTCCATATTCAGGGATGCACACCCCCATAACCTCAGGAAATCACGTTTAAAATCTGAGGCCAGTCTGACGAACGGTTCAAGAGATATGCATGGAAGAGACACACAAACACACAGACAGAGATTTCTTGCATTTATAGATGGATGTTGGCTATCTTGGTCAGGCAGTACAGAGATAATGAAATCTTGTCTATCTCCTATCAATGATCTTGTAATTTGAGTTTTGTGCAGCACAATATTTTTGTGGCATCACCATGCCATCTGGAATGCCTCCTGCTATCATTACGTTTGTATACAAGTTGCAACACGTTGTTCTCCTAAGTAGCTTGTTTAAACCTATTGTTATGGCACCTTCAGGCTTGTATTTGCCAGGATGTATAAAGACTAAGAGGAAGCTAGTGTATCAATTTCATCCCACTGACACAGCCTGTCCTGGATTATTATCTTGTGGTTTACAAATGATGTGCTATTTTGACTGCAATAAAACCTTGTCTCTAACACCATTGCATTTTGGTAAAGCACATCCCTTGGCAGCGTTTCATGTGTTTTTGTGACTCTTTCCATTTACGGAATCCTTGATGCTTCTAGGAGTTGCAGTTAGCACGACAGCACACGAAACCAAACCACAGACAACTTTAGTGTACTCTAGTACTTGATATCGGAATCCTTTTGCTTTGTAAACTTGGATTAGTCATTGGGGAAGTCCCCTGGAGCAACTTGGTTTATTTTGCTGTTTTAATCCAAGACTGCTTGGCTGTGATCATCAGTAGACCTGGTTGACAGGCCAGATAGAACAAGATCTGGAAACCTCGTGTATGTGAAGACATGTACAGTGTCTATACAGTAAAAAGTCTACACACCCCTGTTCAAATGCCAGGTTTTTATGATGTAAAAAAAAATGAGACCAAGATGAATCGTTTCAAAACTTTTTCCACCGTTAATGTGACCTATAACCTGTACAACCCAATTGAAAAACAAACAGATCTTTTAAGGTGAAAAATAATTTAAAAAAAAAAAAAGCTTACAATAACTTGGTTGCATAAATTTATGCACACCTTGTTATAACTGGGGATGTGACTGTGTTCAGAATTAACCAGCCACATTCAAACTCATGTTAAATGGGAGAAAGTACACACCTGCCACCATTTAAAGTGCTTTTGATGAACTCCAAATAAACTTCAGCTGTTCTAGTAGACTTTTCCTGACATTTTTGTAGTCACATCTTGCAGCACAAGCCATGGTCCTCAGAGAGCTTCCAAAGCATTTGAGGGATCTCATTATTCCAAGATATTAGTCAGGAGAAGGGTACCAAAAAATTTCCAAGGCATTAAATATACCATGGAACACAGTGAAGACAGTCATCAAGTGGAGAAAATATGGCACAACAGTGATGTTGCCAAGAACTGGACGTCCCTCCAAATTTAATGAAAAGACGAGAAGAAAACTGGTCAGGGAGGCTGCCAAGAGGCTGACGGCAACATTGAAGTAGCTGCAGGAATTTCCGGCAAGTACTGGCTGTTTAGTACATCTGACAACAATCTCCCGTCTAGGGTAGCAAGGCAGAAGCCTTATCTTACAAAGAAAAACATCCAATCCTGCCTACATTTTGCAAAAACACATTTGAAACGCAAACACGTGGGAAAATGTATTATGGTCCAGTGAAACCAAGGTTGAACTTTTTGGCCATAATTCTAAAAGGTATATTTGGCACAAACACAACACTGCTCATCACCAAAAGAACACCATACCTACAGGGAAGCATGGTGGTGGCAGCATCATGCTTTGGGGCTGTTTTTCTTCAGCTGGAGCTGGGGCCTTAGTCAAGGTGGAGGAAATTATGAACAGTTCCAAATACCAGTCAGTGTTGGCACAGAACCTTCAGGCTTCTGCTAGAAAGCTGAAGATGAAGAAGAACTTCATCAGTTTAGACCTCTTTCACCCACTTTGGCTCAATTTGTTGTGATTTATGACAACAAATTCTTTGAACCAAATACATATTGATATTTAGTACTTGTACTTTTATATTAGATTAAGAAAAAAAATATTAGTTAAGATGGACTACTTTGAGTTCTTTGAGAAGAGAAGATGTCCATTATAATAAAACAAAAGGATGTGGATATGTTCAGCTCAATTCAGCTTTATTTATATAGTGCATTTTGGGGCACATATATGCACATATGTATATGACTGCATGATTCATACGTATACCACCTTAGGCTTCACATCTGAGACGGAACAAAGGACTGAGCCGCTCTGGAGATAACACGAGGGTGTGAAGTTTAGTCTTTGGCATGCAAAGAGACAGCCTTGGGGGATTTCGCCCAGCGGCCAGAGACTGAGAGGTGGAGTGTGTTAAGATCGGGGGGAAGTTACATTGTGACTGGGATTAAGTACCATGTGACTGTATGTTTGATGTCCTTGGTATAAAAGGGACAGATGTTGGAAGATTCATTCTCTCTCTCTTTCTGTGTTTGGATGATGTTGGAGAATGTGAATAAATCTGACTTGAGAAATAAACTCAGTCTCATCTTTCCCCATTCTCCACAGCATATTCACAACAGCAGTTGTCTCATAGCACTTTCAGCTGTAGGGCAGACCCCAATATTGCAGAAAGACCCCAACAATCAAGGGATCCCCTATGAACAAGTATTTGGCAATGGTGGACAGCAAAAACTCCCTTTTAGCAGGAAGAAAACTCCAGCAGAACCACTTTCAGGAAGGGACGGTCATCTGCTGCAACTGGCTGTGGGATGAGGGGATAGAGGAGGAGAAGAAGAAAAGAACAGACATGTAAAGGGCAAACAACATGATGGGAACTCAGTCTATTGGAGAGAGCAAACAGATGTTAATGAACAGCAAAAATATTACATTGAGATTGAAGAAAGAAGTGAAAGCCTAGTGTGTTGTGGGACATGCATTCTGTGAATGTGCCAGAACAACAGCATATACTGTAATGCCAGAGATATCATTTATTTCATACATACTGTGTATTTCACATTACCATTAAGACTATGGGAGCATGCATATATTTAGCTGTGTTAGTAATTGATGGTAAAGTAGGTTAGCTTTAAATCACAGCTTCCTTCTTTTCAAATGTATTGTGTGGAACTTTTGGAAATTTGGGTGTTGGTGACATATTTTGGCCAATAAAGCCCTTTTTAAACTGACCAAACAACACAGGGAACCCTCCAAGAACAGTGTTGCATCTGTAGTTTGATTAAAGCGTACCTGTGGTGGTCATGAAAAAAAAGATATTATATTGAGCCCCTGTCTCACGTTCTAGTTCTAGTTTAAGTTCAAATTCAAGTTCAAAGCAATGTGATATAAATCCATTGCTGATGTGCTGGTTCAGCTATGTCTGCAAAACATGCAAGCAGCCATACTGGCAGCTACATGGCCTGCCAGGATGCTTCCTGTGACGAAATATCGTTGGCACCGCGATCCGGATCAATATTGGCTGAGCCTGGAGTGCCCGGATGAGCAGTGGCTTTCAGGATATTCTAATTCAAATTCAAACGTTTATTTCAAACTCAGGGTTCATATTAAATGCAGAACTAAAACGAGTAGAAAATAAATAAATAAATGCTTAAATTCAGCGGGTCGTCTCGTCTGATCTGAGGTCGCGGCCGCAACACGGCAGATGATTCGGCTCCTCCCTCGCACAGGAGGAGCAGACACTCGGCGCTCTTGTTACAACAAAAACATACAATGCGATATGGATATCGCAACATGGCGGAATGTAAAGCCTTTGGATGTCTCAATAATAAGCGAAAAAACAAAGAAACACTTCTTTTGTGTACCCAAACCCAGCTCACCTTGTCAGAAGATCTTAGCGGAAAAGTGATTGCGCAATCGCCAAACAGGGCACAGATGAATCCTTTCAGACGAAATTGCGTTGTGTGTGAGGACCACTTCGTCACTTTAACCCTCAGAAGACCTTTCTGGCTCAAACCTGTAGCCATGTTGGATGAATTCTTCCTCAGTCTGACAATTCAGCCATAATAGAATAAAAACACTCACAACAGCACCCTAGTCGCTCATACAGGCGGAGTATTGGCAACGATATGACGTCACATCCGCATGTGTCATGGCTGCGCGCAGAGTTTTCATTGGCTGGCCATGCCTGCGGTCGTATTTGCATATTTCTATGGTGGTATATGGCTGGAAATAATTATTTAGCCAAATAACGAAAACTTTGCCTAATGTTTTCAAGTTGAATGCATTTAGACGACCGCCACAGGTACGCTTTAAGTGATAAGTTCCCTGTAAGGGTGTGCCATATCATATCATTCACGATAATACAGGTATAAATTTTGATACTGGTGTAAAAATGAATATTGCTATATTTGTGGCCTGGTGTGTGATGATGTCACACAGTTGCGCTGCTGATGGAAGTTGCGTGTTATGGCAAAACAAATATGGCGTGGAAAGCTACCGATCTGTGGTTGGAGTATCTGCTTCTAGTTGTGTTGAAATACTGTAGTTTAGTTTTAAGGCAGTTTCAGTGATCACTCCTGCAGGTGATGAACCCACTGGAGGGCGGACCCATGTGCCTCCTTTGGGTACACTGGGTCCTTGATGTAATGTTTTTTATGGCGATCCACTGGACCGCTGTGAGGCTGACCCTTCACCCAGGACCACTTTGTCCTGGGAGACTCTACCAGGGGCAAGTTGTCCCAGACAACATAGCTCCTGGGATCATTCGAGCACGCAAACCCCTCCACCACAATAAGGTGGCAATCCATGGAGGAGTGTCCTTTTATTAATTAAAATAAATTATTAAAATGAAAATATGGATTAATGAAAGCACCAAGGTGCTGTGCCTTGGCGCCTGTGGCATGGTAGCATGGGCGGCTGTAAAAAAGTGGCACTCCGACCTCTACTGGCCCGGGATAGTTATTACAATACTTTTTTTTGCTGCGGCATTGACAGAAGTGGTGAGTTAAATAAAACCGTGTTATTTTGAAATTCTGGTAAATTAAGTCAAGAAAATATGGTGATACAATGATAAAAGCCTTTAGTTCCACTAAATTTTGACCGGGCAAGCTGAAACAAAGAGGCGGACAGACAGACAGATACACACAGCCACAAACAGACACACTAACCGATTACTCTATGCCTCTGTTTCACCGAGGCACAAAAATGAAAGATTCACTGTTGATATGAAAATTAAAATTACAGTAATTATCACAGACATTTTAGAATCCTGTAAAAGGAAGGACAACTTTGAGCACTGAATGCAACCACCGATCTGTGCTGAGTTTGATAGAGCGACAGACTTAACAGATATTTAAAATGTCTGTGACCACTATCTCAGGTTGACCGGCACTTTGATATCAGCAAAATGAGGACTTGAAACTTGGCACACTAGAGAAATGAATTCTTTTCTGCAGGGGATTAGACCCTGGTCTGTCGGCGGTTTGAAAAAGACATCCATGGTTGTTAAGGTGTTTATTTATGCTAATGAAATCCTTGACTTCAGCTCACTACTTTTGATTCAAAAGCAGCTTAAATGAGCTGCTGCTTCATTCATTTCTGAGAACTGTGGTTCAAAGTTCAAAATGCATCCCTAAAATTTCCGTATAGTACATTTAACATTAATCATTTGAGAGAATATTTTAAGTAGTTATCTTTCTCTAAATGTGTATCAATACCAAATATTGTTTATCAGACTCTTGGTCTCTTGGAGTCCTCTGAACCACAGCCCATTAGAAGTTCAGACAGAAACTCTCTCATTAAGTCAGAAAAACAGCAGTTTCCCTACAGTCGTGAAAAAATTAAACACCCTGTTAAATATTCAGTTCTTTATTAAGAAATGTTCAGATATTGATGTCTAATCTTTTTTTTATCTCTAGAAAAGAAGGTGATTTAATTGCAGGTAAATAACAGAAATTAACCTTAAACAAAAGATGGCAACAAAAATGTGTATTCTAACTGAGGAAAAAGTTAGGGCACCCTACCGCCTAATAGCTAGTGTTTACCCCCTTTGGCTGAAATAACTTCAGTGAGACCCTTCTTGTAGCCATCTACCAGTCTCTGACATCAGTCTGAGGAAGGTTTGCCCCACTCCTCAATGCAGAATTCTTTTAGCTGTGAGATGTTTGAGAGGTTTCTTGCATGTACAGCCCGTTTCAAGTCACTCCACAGCATCTTAATGGGATTAAGATCTGGGTTTTGACTCGGCCATTACAGGACTCTCCATTTCTTAGTTTTTAGCCAGTCTTTGGTGGGTTTACTGGCATGTTTTGGGTCATTGTCATGTTGCAGGGTCCAATTCCGCTTCAGCTTTAATTGTTTTACGGATGGTCTCATGTGGTCCTCAAGCACCCTCTGATACACTGTTGAATTCATGGTGGATTCTATGATGGTGAGCTGTCCAAGTCCTGCTGCAGCAAAGCATCCCCAAACCATGACACTTCCACCTCCATGCTTCAAAGTTGGTATGACATTCTTTTGTTGGAATGCTGTATTTGGTCTACACCAAACACGTCCTCTGTTTTGGTGTCCAAATAATTCAGTTTTAGACTCGTCTGTCCGAAGAACATTATTCCTGAAGTCCTGGTCTTGTCTGTTCTGTCTGGTAAACTTCAGTCTGGCCTTCATGTTTCTCTTAGAGAGCAAAGGTTTTTCTCCTTGTACACCTCTCATGCAAGTTAAACGTGTGCAGTCTCTTTCTGATTGTAGAGGCATGCACTTTCACATCAACAGTTGCAAGAGCCTACTGTAGGTCCCGTGATGGCATTTTAGGGTTTTTGGAGAGTCCTTTTAGCATCTTGCGGTCTGCTCTCAGGGTGGACTTGCTTGGATGGCCAGATCTGGGCACGTTGGCAGTTGTTTTGAATGTTCTCCACTTGTAGTGTGGAGAGTGTTGGAAATGAGGAGGCCGGTTTACGAGCAGACGAAATTTATTAACACTCTCTCATCAGACATGCACATAAAAAGCATGAAACAGCCAAACCAGGTTTCTCCTTATAAACTCAACAGATCATCTCACATCTGCATGACATTTCACATCATACTGCATGACATTAACCCCACAATACATTTCCCTTAAACCCCCAGCTCCCTCTTCCTGCCAACTCCCCATGACGTCCCTGTCTATTATTCTCTTTGTTTAATCACTGCATCCTGACTGAGACGCTGTCTGCTGACTCCTCTACAATATGCATTGCCACAGTAGACTATTTTCCAGACAGTGGAATGGCTGAGTTCAAAGTCTTCTGAGATCTTTTTAAATCCATTACCAGACTCAAAAGCTGCTGCAATCTTCTTTCTGAAAGCCTCAGACAGCTCTTTTGATCTCACCATGGTGTTTACTCTCACTTCAACAGTCAGGAGCACACCAAACTAAATGTCTGAGGTGTAAATAGGACAAGCCTCTTTCATAATGCTGAGTAACGATGTTCTCATGTGCACCTGATGTGATACACCTGTATGTGATTTTAGCCATTTTAAGTGGGAATAAATGTGGGGGTGTCCCAATTTATTCCTCAACAGAAATTGCACATTTTTAGAATTACATTTTACCAAAAATTTTAAAAAGTCTTTTCTTCAGTTTTGTTTAGTTATTACTTGGATCTCCCGGTATTGTTAAAATTGATATTAAATATCCATGTCCAAATATGTTAAACACATAGGATTTCATAGGGTGTCCTAATTTTTTCACATGACTGTATGCCAGGAGTGTCCAATCATGTGCCATGGAGGGCCAAGACCCTGCAGGCTTTACCTCCAACCAGTGTCTTCAACAGCAGATTTCACTGAACTTCTTCCCACTGATTGCTGATCAGTGAAAACACCTGCTGAAGAGAATGGGTAGAAGAGAAAACCTGCAGGGTCTTGGCCCTCTATGGCACATGGTTGGACACCCCTGCCCTATGCCATGTCTCTGTGGGCAAGACAATAACCTCTAGACTGGAGAATATGCTTAGGTAATGAACTGTGGAGTGAAATGAGGAAGTGTAAATGCCCATAATAGAGTTCTGTCTCTTAAATTTCTTTTATGAGCAGATAAGATCATCACTTTAAAAACAGAAATAGCAATAGCAGACTGAAACTGCAAACATTTGCAGAGGGTAAAAATCCCCTCAGACACCATCTGTAATTGAGTTTCTGGATTCATAAAGGTATATATTTTTTGTTGACCTAAAATTTAGGAAAACACCCCCCTTTATTACCTCCGCCAAGGAAGGAGGTAATGTTTTTGCTGGCGTTGGTTGGTCTGTCTGTTAGCAACATTACTGCAAAAATTGTGATCAGATTTTGATGAAATTTTCAGGAAATATGTGTAAGGGCATGGGTAACAGATGATTAGATTTTGGTGGTGATCCGGATCACATTCTGGATCCAGGAATTTTTTGAATAATATTTTATATATTGCATTTTTCATGTACTGCCTCTTTAAGACGTGTCCATTGGGTTAGTGCATGGCCATGCCATCGGGCCATGGACCTCTGCAACCCGGAAGCAGTGTACTTTTACCACCAAACACTGTAGAAAAAGTAAAATGGCTTGAAACAAAAAGGGATGTGGTCTCCATCCACATAGTATGTGATGATTGACATTATTTCGTCTGAAGATGCCAAGAAAAAGCAAGCCAAGTTTGTGGTTTAAAACAGGATTTGGAGTGCGTGTGGACATAACTCTGGCTAGCAGACAAGGATGTGAGCCACATGACCCACACGGTATGTAAACACAGTAAATTTCAGCACTGGACAATGTTTAAATTTTTTGTTTGTGAAATCACAATAGGCCTGTTCTATTATGCTCATTTACTACGCACCACAGCGATATGATGCCGCACTGTTGTGTAATATTGCTTAATAATTATGAACCTTGTCAGTAAATGTAAAGGGAGAAGAGTGGATGAAAAAAAAAAAAACGAAAACCGACCTGAAAGATTCAATAAACCATGATGCTGATTTAAGGTGGAATTGCCCAGCCCCAATGTATGGTCAATACAATTATGACAGTCTTGTTACCTCCGCCAAGGAGGTAATGTAATCGGGTGGTTTGTCTGTCTGTCCGTCCATCTGTTAGCAGGATTGCACAAAAACTACTGGTTGGATTTTGATGAAATTTTCATCAGAGGTAGCCCTTGGGCCAAGGATGGAACCATTAAACTTTGGTGATGATCTGAGAATGCATACTCCCACCAAGAACCTTGTTTGTATTTGTGCAGCAGGATTACACAAAAACTACTGCATAGATTTGGATGAAATTTTCACCAGAGGTGGTCCTTGGGCTAGAGAGGAATCTATAACATTTTGGTGATGATCCCAGAATGCATACCTCCACCAAGGCTCTTATCTTCTCACAGTGCATTCGCAAGAATCCTCCAAAGCTAGTGGATAGACTTGATGCAGTTTTCACCAGAACTGGCTCGTGGCCTACACACAAACCCATTACATTTTGGAGGTGATCCATGAGGGATTAAAGGAGACTTGGTGGAAGTATGCACTCTCTGAGTGCTTTTCTAGTTATTATAATGTAGTCTTATTGTTTTTGCTGCTGTTTCTCTGTCTGTTAGCAGGATCACGCAAAAACTCCTGGATGGATTTGGATGACTTTTTCACCAGAGGTGGCCCTTGGCCCAAAGATGAACTCATTAGATGTTGGAGGCGATCCGTGAGTGCATACCGCCGCCAAGGCCCTATCTCACAATGTACAGATGGATGGTGATATGGGAGGACAAAGGAAGGGAGGGACAGAGCCTTGGTGGACGTATGCGCTCTCTGAGTGCCCTCTAGGTCCTTATGTATAACATTCTGGATCAAGATTTTGTTTAGCATTAATTTTCAAAGTGAATAACATTTACAGTGGCCTGCTTTTAGTAAGACTTTCATTCATGTACAATTGTTTGTTGTCCATGCATGAAACTCTCTCGTGTCTTTGTGTTTCTATCTGTTTATTCCTGTATATAGTGTGTCTCTTATTAACCAGGGCTCTGTAGGAATACTCGGACTAAGAATGGACCAACTTTTTTTCTCTATTTTAGCCGGTCTTTTTCTAGCTTTCTTTTCTTTTTCTCTTCCTTGGGCAATGGAGATCAACAAAGGTGGGGGCGGACGCATTGTTTACACCAGTGAACAGCTGATTGCACTGAGGAGGCTGGAGGCTGGAGTGCTGCGGCCAGCAGTGAAGCCCCTCATCCCGGATGAGCTGAAGAGGAGACACCGCGGGCGAAGGGCTGGAGCGAAGGGGAGGAGGAAGCATAAGCTGGCTGTACCGATGGTCATCACCGGGAACGTGTGATCGCTGGGAAATAAAACAGACAAGCTTACAGCGCTGGTCGGGACGCAAAACGAGTATCATGAGTGTAGTTTCATGTGTTTTACGGAGACGTGGTTACACTCAGATCCCGGATGCAAACGTAGCGATACCTGGCTTCAAGACTATACGGGGGGACAGAGACGTGAAAAACAGCAGGAAAAAGAGAGGAGGAGGAGTGGCACTTCTTGTTAATGAAAGGTGGTGTAATCCTAAACACATTTATGTGAAGGAAAAGTGCTGCTGCCCGGACATTGAACTGCTGGCTGTCAGTATGAGACCTTATTATATGCGGCAAGAAATGAAGTGCGCTTTAATTGTTATCGTCTATGTCCCTCCGTCAGCTGACGCAGCGGTGGCCTGTGACGTCATCAGCGCCACTGCAGCCACATTACTGGAGAAGCACCCGGATGCATTTATGGCCATCACAGGTGATTTTAACCATGTCTCAGTGGGAAAAACTTTACCAGACTTTTACCAGTTTGTTGGCTGTCCCACCAGAGAGAACAAAACACTGGATTTACTGTATGCCAACGTCAGAGATGAGTATAGTGCCACAGCTCCCCCACCCCCACCCCCCATTGGCAAATCGGATCACTGCATGGTCATGTTAACACCCAAGTATGTCCCCCTTGTGCAAAGGCAGCCTGCTTATACACGGACTGTGAGGAGGTGGACACAGGAGGCTGCTGATGCACTACAGGACTGCTTCGAGACGACTGACTGGAGCGTACTCTGTGAACCACATGGGGTGGACATAGACAATATGACCGACTGCATCACAGAATACATTAGATTCTGTGAAGACATGACCATGCCAACTCAGACTGTACACTGCTTCTCCAACAACAGACCATGGGTCACCAGTGAGCTGAAAGCACTTCTGAACAAAAAGAAGAGAGCTTTTAGGGCTGGAGACGAGGAGAAGCTGAGAGGAGTGCAGCATGAGCTGAGAGAGATGCTGAGGAGGTGCAAGGACAATTATAAGGAGGAAGTTGGAAGAGAAACTCAGGCAAAACAACACTAAAGATGTGTGGGAGGGAATGAAACAAATGACTGGGTGCAAGGGGAGAGTCAGGCAGCCATCTGGGAGCCAGGAGAGAGCTGAGGAACTGAATCTGTTTTTTAATAGGTTCAACTCACAGTCTGTCACTCGAGCAACACAACCAGACCCCCACGCACCCCTCCCCACCTACCCTCCTGTGCAGAACCTCTCTCCATCTCCTCCCTCCTCCTCCTCAGGGGGCACCAGGACCCTCCCTCACTTCACGGTGACTACAGATCAGGTGGAGAAACAGCTGGAGAGACTCCGTCAGCGGAAGGCTTCGGGCCCTGATGGCATCTCCACAAGGACCCTGAAACACCTGTACAACCTCAGCCTGAGTCTGGAGAGGGTACCGGTGCTGTGGAAGACATCCTGCCTGGTTTCTGTCCCCAAGAGGTCATCTCCAACGGATCTGAATGACTACCGACCAGTTGCCCTCACATCTCATGTAATGAAGGTCCTGGACAGACTGGTCTTAGCCCACCTGAGGCCGCAGGTGAAGACGTGGCTGGACCCTCTGCAGTTTGCATATCAGCCTCATTTAGGAGTTGAAGATGCTGTCCTCTACCTGCTGCAACAAGCCCATCTGCACCTGAATGGTGGAGGAGATACTGTGAGAATCATTTTTTTTTTTTATTTCGCCAGTGCCTTTAACACCATCCAGCCACTGCTGCTGGGTGAGAAGCTGCGGGTGATGGGGGTTGACAGCTCTGTGATCTCCTGGATTACTGATTACCTGACAGGCAGGCCACAGTTTGTCCGGCTGGGCAGTGTTTTGTCTGGAGTGGTGGCTAGTGATACGGGAGCTCCACAGGGGACTGTGCTCTCTCCTTTTCTTTTTACCTTATACACCACTGACTTTCAGTACAACACTGAGTCATGCTACCTGCAAAAATTCTCTGACTCAGCTGTTATGGGGTGTGTAAGAGGAGGAGAGGAGGGGGAGTACAGGGCACTGGTGGACAGATTTGTGGAGTGGACGGAGCAGAATCACCTGAGGTTGAATGTCAGCAAGACCAGAGAGATGGTGATTGACTTCAGGAAGAGGAAGGCTCCTTCTCAGCCACTGCAGATTAGGGGGGAGGATGTGGGGGTGGTTGAGGACTACAAATATCTGGGTGTCAGGATCAGCAGCAGGTTGGACTGGAGATCAAGCACCAATGCGGCGCACAAGAAGGGAATGAGCAGACTCTACTTCCTGAGAAAGCTGAGATCCTTTGTGTGCAGCAGGATGCTGGAGCTTTTCTACCAGACTGTTGTCGCCAGCGCCATCTTCTTTGCTGCTGTCTTTTGGGGTAGCAGTATCAGGGCCAGAGATACCAACAGACTTGACAAGATTATCAAGAGGGCTGGCTCTGTAATTGGTCTCAGACCGGAGACCTTTGAGACAGTGATGGAGAGGAGAACACTAAATAAACTGCGATCCATCATGGACAGTCCTGATCACCCCTTCCACCACACACTGGATAGACAGCGAAGCACTTTCTCCAGTAGACTACTACAGCTTCGTTGTCGAATGGCCAGGTACAGGAAATCTTTCCTGTCACATGCAATTTCACTGTACAATAATTCATTATGATGTTGTATTCTGGTCATAGCTATGCTGCCACACTGCACCTTACAGACTAACTAGTACATCACTTTTTCACTCTGCTCCTGATAGTCCTTCTTTGTGCAATGGGATGATTCATGTGTTTATACGGGTCATCATATATTAAGATATGATGTATATACAGTGGGGCAAAAAAGTATTTAGTCAGGCAACAATTGTGCAAGTTCTCCCACTTAAAAGATGAGAGGTCTCCAGTTTTCATCATAGGTGTACCTCAACTATGAGAGACAAAATGAGGGGGAAAAAATCCAGAAAATCATTGTCTGATTTTTAAAGAATTTATTTGCAAATTATGGTGGAAAATAAGTATTTGGTCACCTACAAACAAGCAAGATTTCTGGCTCTCACAGACCTGTAACTTCTTCTTTAAGAGGCTCCTCTGTCCTCCACTCGTTACCTGTATTAATGGCACCTGTTTGAACTCGTTATCAGTATAAAAGACACCTGTCCACAACCTCAAACCGTCAGACTCCAAACTCCACTATGGCCAAGACCAAAGAGCTGTCAAAGGACACCAGAAACAAAATTGTAGACCTGCACCAGGCTGGGAAGACTGAATCTGCAATAGGTAAGCAGCTTGGTGTGAAGAAATCAACTGTGGGAGCAATTATTAGAAAATGGAAGACATACAAGACCACTGATAATCTCCCTCGATCTGGGGCTCCACGCAAGATCTCACCCCGTGGGGTCAAAATTATCACGAAAACGGTGAGCAAAAATCCCAGAACCACATGGGGGAACCTAGTGAATGACCTGCAGAGAGCTGGGACCAAAGTAACAAAGGCTACCATCAGTAACACACTACGCCGCCAGGGACTCAAATCTTGCAGTGCCAGACGTGTCCCCCTGCTTAAGCCAGTACATGTCCAGGCCCGTCTGAAGTTTGCTAGAGAGCATTTGGATGATCCAGAAGAGGATTGGGAGAATGTCGTATGGTCAGATGAAACCAAAATAGAACTTTTTGGTAAAAACTCAACTTGTCGTGTTTGGAGGAGAAAGAACACCATACCTACTGTGAAGCATGGGGGTGGAAACATCATGCTTTGGGGCTGTTTTTCTGCAAGGGGACCAGGATGACTGATCCGTGTAAAGGAAAGAATGAATGGGGCCATGTATCGTGAGATTTTGAGTGAAAACCTCCTTCCATCAGCAAGGGCATTGAAGATGAAACGAGGCTGGGTCTTTCAGCATGACATCCTTCACCGTTCTCTGTCCCACCTGGAGAAGCCCGGGAATGTGGTGAGGATCATGTTCTTTGACTTCTCCAGTGCTTTCAACACCATCCAACCGATGATCCTGAAGGACAAGCTGCTGCGCGCAGGGGTGGACCAGCACCTGTCATCATGAATCCTGGACTACCTCACGAACCGGCCTCAGTTTGTGAGAACCCGGAACTGTGTGTCCGACACGATCATCAGTAGCACGGGACGCCCCCCAGGGAACGGTGTTGGCTCCCTTCCTGTTCACTCTTTATACTGCGGACTTCTCACACAACACAACACACTGCCATCTACAGAAGTTCTCTGATGACTCTGCGATCGTTGGCCTCATCTCCAATGGAGATGAAGCTGAGTACAGAGGGCTTATCCAGGACTTCGTGGACTAGTGCCATCGGAACTGCCTCCAGATCAACACGAGGAAAACTAAGGAGCTGGTGGTGGACTGCCGCAGGCATGGACAACCCCTCACAGCACCAGTAAATATACAGGGAACAGACATTGAGATGGTGACATCCTACAAGTACCTGGGTGTTCATCTGAACAATAAACTAGACTGGTCACACAATACTGATGCACTCTACAACAAGGGACAGCGCAGGCTGTTCCTGCTGAGGAGACTCAGGTCTTTTGGTGTACAAGGGGCGCTGCTGAAGACACGGTGGTGGCATCAGCCATCACTTTTGGAGTGGTCTGCTGGGGCAGTGGCATTACCGCAGCCGATAGGAAGAGACTGAACAAACTGATCAAGAAAGCTAGCTCTGTCCTGGGGCAGCGCCTTGACCCGGTGGAGGAGATAGGAGAGAGAAGGACGGTGGCTAAACTGTCATCTTTGCTGGAGTCCGAGTTCCACCCTATGCAGGACATACTGAATGCACTGAGGAGCTCATTTAGCAGCAGACTACATCATCCCAGGTGCACAACCGAGAGGTTTCGCAGGTCCTTCCTACCAACGGCTGTCAGACTGTACAACCTAAGCAGGGCTGCTCGCAGAGATAGCAAAAAGACGTAACAACCTAATAGTTTTGAATGCAAAAGATGCAATAGACTTACACAGTGGTCCCCTCCGGCATACAACTAGGAAAATACCGGTCGCTATTGGAGGGTGAGAATATGTATGGGTACATAATCATACCATGTAGGATAACTAAGTAGAAGGTTGTGCTGTTTCATCCCATCTAGCAACAATGCTCTGCACTGTGTACGTTTATATATTTGCATATTTATTCCATCTAGCTACAATGCTCCACACTGGGTGTGTTTATATTTATATATCTACACTACCGTTCAAAAGTTTGGGGTCACCCAGACAATTATTTTGTGTTTTCCATGAAAAGTCACACTTATTTACCACCATGAGTTGTAAAATGAATAGAAAATATAGTCAAGACATTGACAGTGTTAGAAATAATGATTTGTATTTGAAATAATAATTTTTTCCTTCAAACTTTGCTTTCGTCAAAGAATCCTCCATTTGCAGCAATTACAGCATTGTAGACCTAACATGATTGCACAAGGGTTTTCTAATCATCCATTAGCCTTCTGACACAATGAGCGAACACACTGTACCATTAGAACACCGGAGTGATAGTTGCTGGAAATGGGCCTCTATACACCTATGTAGATATTGCACCAAAAACCAGACATTTGCAGCTATAATAGTCATTTACCACATTAGCAATGTATAGAGTGTATTTCTGATTAGTTTAAAGTTATCTTCATTGAAAAAAAGTGCTTTTCTTTCAAAAATAAGGAAATTTCTAGGTGACCCCAAACTTTTGAACGGTAGTGTATATATTTATTCCATCTAGCTACAATGCTCCGCACTGTGTGTTTGTATATCTACATACTATTCCATCTAGCTACAATGCTCCGCATTGTGTGTGTTTATATATTTACATATTTATTCCACCTAGCTTCAATGCTCCGTACTGTGGGTGTTTATATATCTACATATTTATTCCATCCAGCTAAAATGCTCTGCACTGTGTCTGTGTGTGTGTGTGTGTGTGTGTGTGTGTGTGTGTGTGTGTGTGTGTGTGTATGTGTGTGTATATACACTACCATTCAAAAGTTTGGGGTCACCCAGACACTTATTTTGTGTTTTCCATAAAAAGTCACACTTATTTACCACCATGAGTTGTAAAATGAATAGAAAATATAGTCAAGACATTGACAAGGTTAGAAATAATGATTTGTATTTGAAATAATAATTTTTTCCAGATACTCAACCTGCTCAAAGGAAGGTCAGTTTTATAGCTTCTCTCACCAGCTAAACTGTTTTCAGCTGTGCTAACATGATTGCACAAGGGTTTTCTAATCATTCATTAGCCTTCTGACGCAATGAGCAAACACATTGTACCATTAGAACACTGGAGTGATAGTTGCTGGAAATGGGCCTCTATACATCTATGTAGATATTGCACCAAAAACCAGACATTTGCAGCTAGAATAGTCATCGACCACATTAGCAATGTATATTAGATATTAGAGTGTATTTCTGATTAGTTTAAAGTTATCTTCATTGAAAAAAACAGTGCTTTTCTTTCAAAAATAAGGAAATTTCTAAGTGACCCCAAACTTTTGAACGGTAGTATATATATATATATATGTATATATATATATATATATATATATGTATGTATGTATATATATATATGTATATTAGCTGCTCTTGCTTTTTTTTCTTGCCTTCTGATTGTTGCTCTGAGTGTTGCTATCCCTGTGCTGTTGCAATCCTGGAATTTCCCCATTGTGGGACTAATAAAGGCTTATCTTATCTTATCATATCTTACAATGATCCCAAACACACCGCCCAGGCAATGAAGGAGTGGCTTCATAAGAAGCATTTCAAGGTTCTGGAGTGGCCTAGCCAGTCTCCAGATCTCAACCCCATAGAAAATCTTTGGAGGGAATTGAAAGTCCGTGTTGCCCAGCGACAGCCCCAAAACATCCCTGCTCTAGAGATCTGCATGGAGGAATGGGCCAAAATACCAGCAACAGTGTGTGAAAACCTTGTGAAGACTTACAGAAAACGTTTGACCTCTGTCATTGCCAACAAAGGGTATATAACAAAGTATTGAGATGAACATTTGTTATTGACCAAATACTTATTTTCCACCATAATTTGCAAATAAATTCTTTAAAAATCAGACAATGTGATTTTCTGGATTTTTTTTCTTCTCATTTTGTCTCTCATAGTTGAGGTATACCTATGATGAAAATTGGAGACCTCTCTCATCTTTTAAGTGGGAGAACTTGCACAATTGGTGGCTGACTAAATACTTTTTTACCCCACTGTAGGTTTTATAGTCGTGTTAGTTTTTACTTTCCATGGGTAATCCTTTTGTCTGTCATGTGTGTGTTTCTGTTGTTTGGTTGTCAACTGTCATGCTGCTGTTACACTGTAATTTCCCAGTTTGGGATCAATAGTCTGTCTGTCTGTGTACAAGAATTCAAAAATTTATTCAGTTCCAAATTGAATAAAGACTTCTCTGTTTTTATTAGGAATAGATTTGCATACATTTAACAACAAACCAGACATCAAACCCTCCATGGTCAAGGCAAAGATATCCCTTGATACGAATGTGTGCCTATATTAGGCTGCGTGTCCACCAAACACGTTTTTGTTGCCAGACTGGCCTGAACCTCATTTTTTACAGCACTTGTGCGCTGCGCTCTGGGGGAAAAAAAAAAAAAGTCTGTACCCTGTATCCTAGCAACAGCTTGCCAATCCCAGCTCAGCACTTCTGCTTTTCCCATCGAGACTTTCTATTTATTTTTTAATAGTAGTCTCTAAATAACGATGGACAGGAAATGCGTTCTAGCATTGGTAGCAGCGCTGGATGCAAAACATGATGACACAGAAAAGAAAATAACATGCAGGTTAGGTTAATTGGAGACTCTAAAGTGGCCCTAGGTGTGAATGTGTGTGTGAATGGTTAAGGGATAGCGCCGTATTGTGGCTGCTTCATCCATCCAGGTGGTGGATGCCCTCAATTTCCCCTCTGGGGATCAATAAAGTATACTAAATCTAAAAAAAAAAAATCTAAAAAAAATAAGTCTGGTTACATGACATCAACCAGTCGATAAAATAGCTGGGAGAGTACCACTGACTTGTACAGGAGTTGCACCTTGACAGTGCCCGTCTCAAGAAGTATTTTAGATTGACTAGGAGTCGGTTTGAACTGGTTTTGGAGAAGATTGGCCAGTCAAGTTCTCGGATGCAGACTAATTACAGAGAACCTATCTGCCCTTCTGAGGTGAGTAGAGTAGTCTATGGTCAAAAATTTGTTTATTTTTACATCTCTTTTCGTAAAACTCAGCTGAGATATGCTCAACACACAGTTTCCTGTACTCATAAATGACTGTCGGTATATGATCACATTTCACATTGGAGCTATTTTCATTTTTTTGCAGTCATCAACTGTACAAATTCACATAGTACCCATATTATCTACCACAACAAACTTGTAAGAAAGAAATATGACCGTGACAAAGGCACTAACACTCACCTGCTATGCCAACAGATGTGGACACATTCCTTCAAGCGTTTGCTTTCAAATTTTGATCATATCCTTTTAGTGTCAGCTGAAAGAGTACCGGGTTGTTTGATGCAGCAAAGATCAGGCTCTCCCCCGCCATCCTACCGTTCTCTTCTTCCTGTACCTACATCCTGTGTCCCGCCTTTCCTTAATTCTGATTGGCTGGTTAAGAAGGTTTGACATTGGCACGTGCAGCTGAAAAGTTCAGTTTTTTTCTGCTCTGAGCGTCACGACAAAAAACAGTCACCGCTGAAAGCATATTGGTGCCGAGGACGCTCAGCCCTTTATACACTGGACTTCGTAGAGAATGAATCAAAAATGGACGCCCACAGCAGAAAAAACACATTTGGTGGACATGCAGCCTTAGAATGTTCAGTCAACTGTAGAGAGTAGACTTTGTTGTAGGGCTGCAGCTAATGACTCTTTTACGGGTCAGGTAATTAAAGATTACTCGAGTAATCGGATACTTTTTTTTTTTTTTTTAAAGAAACTTGCATTAACCAATGTGCGGAACTTTCTTTCCTAAAGAGCAGTAGTAATTGTGCCAAACACTCAATAACACAGGTACACATTTATTGTAATTTTTATTGCATAGAATGTAACTTTAAACCTTATGTTACACCATAAAGTTCTGTTCGCTAGCCGCTAGTGTAACCCTTGCCTTATGTTAATTAGGTAAGGGAAATTATTAAGTGTAGACCAGTTGCTAGGTTCGTAAGGGTTACAGTAGGGAATTAAAATGAGTGTGGAATGAAATAGCTGGAGGCAAGGAATGAGCAATTCATATCTATTATTATTAAAGATAAAAGGAACAAAATATACAATTTACAAATATACAAATATAACAACGGCGGGCATGAAATAAAATCCCAAAAATGTCCTATTGAGCTCAGCGTTTGTTTGTCCTTTTTGTTTTAGTCGTTTGACCAGTCAAGATATCTTGTATTTCCAGACTCGGGTTTCTTTTCCTCTTTTAAAGCGGCGGCTTGAGTTGTTACCACTTTGAATTTTGGGCACTGGAGAGAGGAAGGATGTTCTTCCACCGAGATCTTGGTTCAGATCTCGGTTCAGGTCTCGGGTCAGGCTCGCCATCTCCATTCGGAGAGAATCCAGGATCCAGAAGGTTCTTAATTGGCAACCAAAAAAACCTAGCCTGCACAACAATAATATTATTGTTTACAGCTAGAGTAATTCGTTTTCCAATCTCTTCTTATATAACACTATAGCTTAGTGTTTAAATTCTTCTCTCATATTACTATTATTACAATCCAGTAATATAGTAAGATCTTACAATTCACATTTCACACCTTACATGCATATGTTTTCTTTTCTCAAAATCTCTGGTAGTACATGAAATACTTTTTTCTCATGTAACCAATTAAATGAATTTCTCTTTTTATCTCTACATCATTTAACCATGAAATTATGATTACAGTGATCCCTCGCTACTTCGCGCCTCACCTTTCGCGCCCTCAGTGCATCGCGGATTTTTCAAAAATATTCATCAAAAATTCAAAATTGAGAAAAAATGGGCAGGCGCTAGCAGAAGGCAGGGAGACTACATTAGAACATCAGGTATCAACACGGAGAGCCCGCACAACTCAAAATCCACCTCTCTGTTCGCTGTTCTCGTGTTGGCTCTGCTCGGGAATCTCGCAAGCTGATTGGCCGAGACGTTTTACCCAGCTTCTCTCCCTGCCGAGCACCCATACCCAGCGAAGGAAGACTGCATTCATTGTTCTTTATCGCTCGTGTTGCTTAGTCTCGCCGCGTGGAACTTTTCGCTGTTCTCTTGTGCCTTTTTGTGCGAAATAGTCTTCCCGTCGAGCCACTACGCTGCCTCCTGCAGCTTCTCCAGCTCTATCGGAAGCTGCCCTCGACGATCCTGTGCCTCTAGCACCTGACGATGAGGCATCACCTGAGGAGCAGTAAAGCTCTCATTAACCTGTGCAGTAAATCATCTTCATCTTGAGTTACGTATCTTGTTATAAGAATAAAAGAGTTCTAAAAACATATTTATGTACACTTTATTTACATCTACGTATGTATGTACACTTACACACACACACACACACACACACACACACACACACACACACACACACACACACTTATCATATGAGAGAGAGAGTGAGAGAAGGAACGTACGTATTATTTATGGGTGACGTCATTAGGGGTGACGCTACTTCGCGGTTTTTCACTTTTCGCGGTCGGTTCTGGAACCCATTAACCACGATAAGTGAGGGATCACTGTAATCCCTTTTAACCTTGTCTTTGTAAATCATGAAATGAAATACAATTAATCTATCACATAATCAGGGAATATACTGTCCCATTACTTCCAATATTCCCTTTTAAAATCAGTAAAACCCTGTCTGAGCTACTGGGTTTAGCATAACCTATGAATTTACATAGGAGACCAACACAACATGCTTTTAGCATCAAACTACACATTACATTCAACAGAAATGGTGCATAAGAACTAAAAGTACTTCTTCAGCATACTGTTGGGAACTGAAATCACATTTAGGAAAACCATACAGACACAAAAATAGCCTTTTCCATTGCTTTTAAACAGAAAAAATCCACTCGCGATTAGCATTAGCATGTATTGTTTAGTACACACTCGGTTTTCACTCACCAAGATGAGGTATCAGTGTGAACACAGCAAAAGTCACAGCCTCACGGCCTCTCATGCTCGTGCTCCCATCAACTTAGGATAATAAAGGTTTCAAATTAGTGTTTGGACAGTGTTTAGATTTATTTACAGCATCTTTCTAAATTAAACTCACCAAGAAGAGGTATCAGTGTGAACACAGCAAAAGTCACAGCCTCACGGCCTCTCAAGCTCGTGCTCCCATCAACAAGAAGACTCACAGGTCTCCACACAGACCGTCCACAGCCTCTCTCGTCCGCTCTCAGATCGCAAAAGACCGAAAACCGAGTGCGCGCCTGCTGCCTCTGCTCGGAAGGCGGGGCTAATATCGTTCTTAACGAATGAAAAGACCACAATCGCCCAATGTGACCGTGAAACAGGAATTTAAAAGTTGGATAATGAGGATCACACTTCCTCTTCCCAAAATAACCATTTTTCAAAATAAAATCACACAATTGCATTAATACAAACGAAATGTGAGAAAAAGGGTCATTTTCTCAGCTGGGTTACACCAGCATGCATTAGCTGCAGTGGTTATTTGTTCTTTGGTCATATAGCCATAATTAGCATAGCTGACTAAATTCTATCCATCCATCCATCTTCTACTGCTTTTCCGGAGGTCCGGGTCACGGAGGCAGCAGTTCAAGCAGAGAAGCCCAGACTTCCCTCTCCCCAGCCACCTGCTCCAGCTCTTCAGAGAGGATACCAAGGCATTCCCAGACTAGCTGGGAGACAGTCTCTCCAGCGAGTCCTGGGTCTGCTCCGGGGTCTCCTCCCAGTGGGACGTGCCCAAAACACCTCAGGTGGGAGGCGTCCAGGGCTGACTACATTCTGTTCATCTTTAATTTAAAATCTCAGTCATGTACCTTGTCTCGGGTGCACTGACTGTGCGTGATGTGGGATGTTTTCTGCCGAGATACTGTAACCTCAATATTGTAGGATGCTCGCTCGCCACTCGGCTTTACAATGTACACATTGCACAATGTTTTCCTTCAAGTTGAGCTTGAAATGATCTCAGACTTGAGATACTTTTGTTTTTTCTGACTTTATTCCTTTTTGCTGTTACTCACTCTGATATAATGCCATTAAACAGACATGTCTTGTTTACGTAGCATGACTGGAAGAAGGTCGTACTGGAAGAAGGTCATATAGACCAGAAGTGCTACATTAAATGACGAGTTGAAGCATTGATTTTGAATCGAGAAATTTTTGTTAAAGAATTATTTGAGTAATCGTTGCAACTGTGGCTTATATTATTCATATATCCATACCTACATACGTATAGACATAAGAGGAATGTTTAGAGATTGCATATGTAGAATGACCTCACGTCTCAGAGCAGGACAAGAGGTCTCGACCACCGGCAAAGATCAAGGAGCAGACGGAGACGCAGCGGTGGAGACCTGAAGGAACTTCCTGACCCCCCAGGGTCAGGTGGAGGAGAGAGAGGACAATAGAGGGAGATTACACTGACGTGGGATGTCGGCTTTGATATGCAATGTCTTTTGTTGTGTGTGGTATAAGTATGAAGGTCTGACTGCGCTCAGCCTCTTCATTCTGCTTCTGCATTGAGCTGAGACATGTTAGGGACTGGAAGCTGGCAATAAAGCTTGATTTATAAAATCACTTCGCTTCCTCATTTCAAGCTCCCTACATTGGTGACCAGACGTGAGAATGGACCAAAGACGTTCTCGTGCTGCAGACTCATCAGAGGCGGCCCATGCAAGCGCCGTCGCCGTCAAACTCCCAGAGTTCTGGCAAAATGACCCGAACTCGTGGTTCCAGCAGGCTGAGGCTCAGTTTGCACTGGCGGGGATTACGGCGGATGAGACCAAATTTTACCACATCGTCGCCAGACTCGACGCCGCCACATCAAGATGCGCGCAGAGCGTGATACAACAACCGCCCGCCAACGACAAATACAAGGAACTGAAGGCGACCCTCATCGAGAGTTTCTGCCGAGGAGAGGGCCGGGAGGATTCTGGCGACTTACGGCCACGGGGGACGCAGACCGATGGCCCTCATGGAAGACATGCTGCAGCTGAGGGAGGCAGACAACGACAACTTCCTCTTTCAACACATCTTCCTCAGCACACTGCCGCCGCACATGAGAGGGATCCTGGCCAAAATGCGGTGTAAGACCCAGCAGGACTTCCGCGCGCTTGCCCGAGAAGCGCAGTGGCTCATCAACTCCTGCGGCGAGCAGATGGCCACAGCAGCATCGGCAGATCTCGGCGTGGAAGCCCAGAGCATCGGAGAATCAGATTTATTGCCATTGTTCATGTAGTACACAAACTAGGAATTTGTCTCGGTGCAATGCTGCAACATTAAACATAAGATAAAAGAAATAAAAAACTATACATGCAATAAGTGTAGAATAAGAATGAGTAATACTAGTCAAAGCAGTTTTTAAATATATTAGCGAGCAGCAGATATTGTGGAGTACCACATAGTGCAGACGGTAATGCAACAGAAACGGTGATGATTGACATGAGTCTGGTTGAGCTGCTGTACTTAGTGCACGAGAGTCAATAAGTCACTTAGTGTTCAGCAGTCTGATGGCAGAGGGGAAGAAGCTGTTCATGTGCCAGGAGGTTTTAGTCTGAATGGACCGAAGTCTTCTGCCTGAGGGGAGGGGGGCAAACAGTACGTGACCAGGGTGTGAACCATCGGCTATGATCCGGCCTGCACGCCTCCGGGTCCTGGAGATGTACAGGTCCTGGAGAGATGGGAGCTTGCAGCCGATCACCTTCTCAGCAGTGCGCACGACGCGCACAGAATCACAGGCGACGGAGCAGAACCCGCCCACCATGGCAGCGACGCGACCAAGACGCAGCAAACGGGATGACCTCTGCTACTACCATCGACGTTTCGCCAAGAGGGCATACAAATGCGTGCCCCCCTGCAGTTTTAAGAGCTCGGGAAACTTCAAAGCCGGGAACCGATTAGCAGCTACGGCTCTCGGCGAGACAAACAAGCTGCTCTACGTGACTGATGGACACTCCGGGAGACAGTTCCTCATCAACACCGGAGCTCAGGTGAGCTTCATCACCCCGTCCTACGCAGACCGGGCAACAGGACCCCGTGGAAACGGAGCGATGGCAGCTAATGGCTCGATCATCGACACCTTTGGTGAAAGAAACCTGCCTCTGTCCATTCACGGCCGCAACTATAGGTGGACCTTTATTATAGCGGCGGTGAGTTTTAACTTGTTGGGCGCTGATTTCTTATGTGCACATGGGTTGTTAGTCGATCTTGCAAACAGACGCTTAGTTAATGCACTGTCATTTTCTTCTATCCCCTGTTCAGCTCGAGTGTCCCCACCACCCGTGCAGGCCAGCGTCGCCACAGCAGGAGGTAAGTTTGACCAACTCCTCACCCAATTTCCAGCACTCACAGTTCCCAAATTTTCAGCAACAGTAGCGAAACACGGGGTGGAACACTTCATTCCCACAACAGGCCCACCTATTTTCGCTAAAGCTCGGCGCTTAGACGCAACCAAGCTCGCCATAGCACGCGACAGAGGTTTGCCAGCTGGAAAAACTGGGCATTATTCGGCAACTCGAAAAGCCCTTGGCCATCACCACTACATATGGTCCCGAAAACCGACGGTTCCTGGAGACCTTGCCGGTGATTATCGCAGATTAAACAACGCGACAGCACATGACGTTACCCAATCCCTCACATTCAGGATTTTTCACTACATGTGGCGGTGTGCGCGGCATTTTTTTCTAAATAGACCTGGTCCGCGACTACCACCAAGTCCGGTTCGACCTGAAGACGTCCCTAAACGGCTGTAATAACCCTTTTGGGTCTTTTTGAATGTTTTGCGAATGCCGTTTGCCTCAAGGGCGCTGCTCAAACTTTTCAGCGTATGATGGACGCAGTATTACGCGACCTCCCCTTCGTGTTCATCTACCCCGACGATATTCTGGTAGCCAGCACGTCGGAGGAAGAACACGAACAACACCTCACTACGGTTTTTCAGAGGCTAGAAGAGCACGGGTTAATAATTAACCCGGCCAAATGCCGATTCGGCGTGTCACAAATTGATTTTTTGGGACACAGAGTTTCACCAGAAGGGGCAGTTCCATTGCCGGACAAGGTGCACGCGGTAGCAAATTTCCCCCGACCACAAACGGTCAGATCGCTACAGGAATTTTTAGGAATGGTAAATTTTTACAACAGTTTCCTCCCTCGCGCAGCTCAACTCATGCAGCCCCTATATGCCGCGCTCAGAAAACAAAAGCCCTCCAACGCGGTCGAATGGACCCCGGAGCGGGAACGCGCCTTCGCGGAAGTAAAAAGGGCACTAGCGGATGCCGCATTGTTAGTCCACCCCGATCCCTCCGCCCGCATAGCGCTGACCACAGACGCTTCAGACCTGGCCATAGGGGCGGTTGTGGAACAACAGGTAGGCGGAACCTGGCAACCGCTGGCATTTTTTAGCAAATCCTTAAACCAAACTGAGCGCAAATACAACACTTTTGACAGAGAGCTGCTAGCGCTTCATTTATCCATCCGCCATTTCCAGTTCTGGCTGGAAGGGTGGCGTTTCACGGCTTTTGTAGACCACAAACCACTCACTTTTGCGATGGCTAAAATTTCAGAACCATGGTCGGGCAGGCAACAAAGACAGCTGGCTGCAATTTCAGAGTTTACCACAGATATTCGACACGTGGCAGGCAAACTTAATGTGGTGGCAGATTGCCTCTCCCGTGCCGTGACATCGTCAGGGCACGAGGAAGCAGATTATACTGCCGCAGAACTCATGGCCAACGCGGACGCGTACGCGGCCCCAATTCATGTAGGGATAGATTACACGGCCATGGCAGCGGAACAAAGCAGTGACGCGGACGTGCGCGCGCTCCAGTCTGGACCAACAGGGTTAAGGCTGGAGGAAAGGGGTTTGCGTGACGGTGTGCCCCCCCTAATCTGCGACGTGTCAACTGGTCAACCTCGCCCGGTAGTCCCAGCCACGTGGCGCCGCCGCATTTTTGACTCGGTGCGCGCCTCGGTGAAAATGGTTGTGGAGAAGTTTGTTTGGCCAGGCCTGCATAAAAATGTAAAGGAGTGGGCGAGGACTTGCATGTCTTGCCAACGCGCCAAAATTCACAAACTCAAAATTCAAAAAGCTCCTCTGGAACCCTTCCGAATCCCGGCCAGGAGGTTTGACCACGTACATGTCAACCTCATGGGTCCACTGCCGTCGTCTCAGGGGTTCACACACCTTTTAACAATGGTAGACCGTACCACACGCTGGCCAGAAGCGGTCCCGCTGGCGTCAACCACAGCCGCGGAAGTCGCTCGCGTTTTTTTAACAACCTGGGTGGCGCGTTTCAGCGTCCCATCGGACATCACGTCCGATAGGGGGCCCCAGTTTGTCTCAGAACTGTGGTCAGCCATGGCCAGCAGCTTAGGGGCGACAATTCATCACACCACCGCGTATCACCCTCAGGCTAACGGGTTATGCGAGCGTTTTCATAGATCTTTAAAGGCCGCCCTCAGGGCCTCACTGACGGATACAGATTGGGTGAATAAACTTCCCTGGGTTTTATTAGGGTTGCGTTCTGCGCCTAAGGAGGATCTAGACGCCTCCCCGGCAGAATTAGTTTTTGCACAACCTCTCAGGCTCCCGGGTGAGTTCTTACCAGAACATCCAGAGCCCGGGCACCTACCAGCCCTGAGGCCCCTAAACAGCACGGGACTGGACACGCTCCCCGGACCCGTACATCACTCTTTTCCGCGGGTTTTTGTTCCCCAAACTTTGAAAAACGCCGAGTTCGTTTTTGTTAGACACGAAGCTTTAAAACCAACCCTCCGCCCACCATATGATGGACCATATAGAGTGCTGGAACCTGGTGATAAGCATTTTGTGCTTGATTTAGGGGACAGAAAAGAAACGGTCAGCATTGACAGACTTAAACCTGCTTTCATGTTGAGCGACGAACCTGCACGGGTGGCGAGAGCACCTCGACGGGGTAGACCCCCCAAGAGAAACAACTCAGCCCCCCCGCAGGGACCAAATAACCACTCTCCTCCCCAAGCTGCAGATCCCTTACAGGACGGCCCCGCCAGGACGCCAAAGCGGGCCTGCAGCAGATTCGGGAGAAGATTAAAACCCAGACGACACATAGACTGATGTAAAATTGACAAAGGGTTGTTAACTATGCTGTCGGATTGTGCCGTTACAGTTTTAAGGCTGACTTATGACATAAACTATACCGTTGTTGTTACCACTGAATTTTTAACAGGAGCATGCTGCATAGCTTGAAGGTTAACATGACTGCTAAAGATATTTTTCCTTTTTCCTGTTGAGATGAATAACAGTATGATATGTCATGAATGTTATCTTAAATTTTATTGTCCTTTTCTTAGACGTTTGGGGGGGGGCTGTGGCTTATATTATTCATATATCCATACCTACATACGTATAGACATAAGAGGAATGTTTAGAGATTGCATATGTAGAATGACCTCACGTCTCAGAGCAGGACAAGAGGTCTCGACCACCGGCGAAGATCAAGGAGCAGACGGAGACGCAGCGGTGGAGACCTGAAGGAACTTCCTGACCCCCCAGGGTCAGGTGGAGGAGAGAGAGGACAATAGAGGGAGATTACGCTGATGTGGGATGTCGGCTTTGATATGCAATGTCTTTTGTTGTGTGTGGTATAAGTATGAAGGTCTGACTGCGCTCAGCCTCTTCATTCTGCTTCTGCATTGAGCTGAGACATGTTAGGGACTGGAAGCTGGCAATAAAGCTTGATTTATAAAATCACTTCGCTTCCTCATTTCAAGCTCCCTACACAACCCTACTTTGTTGTTTTTGTATCGTAGCATTTTGGAGATAATTTTTGGAAGCACAATGGGGGTGTTTGAGTCGGCACAAGACATGATAATTTCAGGGTGAATTCCCAACAAACATCTTTGCATTGTGAACCAGTGATGAGAAGAAAACTAATATAAAAAAAGCATAGAACTTCCACAGTTGGTTGTTGCTATGAGAGTAGACCTCTGGCAACTCTCAAAAGACGTGACCCATGGTCTATTTTAGGCCTTTCCCAACTGCTGAGGATGGTCCCAAGGGGGTGGATGACTAGCTTCTTTCACACAGTAATGAGTGGAGCCTATATGCTTATCCCACAACACTGGAGGACCCCCTAATTCAATTTTGGTATGACATGGGTTACAGTATTAAGTACAGTTTTCTAATGTGAAAAGTTATGTGCTCTCATTGATGTTAAAGTTTAAACAAGTCCTGATCTTCATCGCTCATCCTTTCAGTGAGATGAATTACATGAACCAGTGCAAAGTTAAGTTATCTGAACTCACCGGAGTTGGGGGCGGGGGGGGGCAAGCCTGCTCTCTGTCAGATTGCATCACTTTCCCATCATCTGGTCACCCTTGTATCCACACTTCCTGTCTCACAGCTGGCCTGCCAGTCTCCCATGACCCTTTGCTGCTATGCTGCTGTTTTGTTTAGAGAGAGTTTAGGACAGCTGGGATGAGATGCACTCATGGGATTTTTATTTGGTTGTAATAAAACATGTTTTTGTCAGTCCACCACCTTCCCGCTCTGTCAGTTTCCATAGCAGATTTTACCATGTACCCAAATTGTAAGTTTTGGTATAAGTTGAAGGAAGTGCAGCAGTGCCAGAGGGGCTGAGTGAGCACTGAGCATAAAGAGCACATTCCAGAAGGCAGTAGAGCCCTGTGATTTTAGCAGGCTGTCACAGGGATTAGGTTACTCTGTCTGCCTCTGTGAGCTCATGCTGTTGCTGTCTCAGTGCCTCAGCAGTCCTGCCAACCAGTGGTACACTATTTACTCCCACACTGTACAGAGACGGGGATCTGTAATTGTTCACTTTTAGCTTATACAGTATCTAGACATTGTGACTTACCTTTACAACAACTCCCTGTATCTCTGGAAATGGTAAGCAATATTCTTCTGCTTATGCTATATGGAAATTCAGTTCCCTTCTTCTTGTGCAGGTCTCCATTATAGCATCCCCATCAAGTGTATTATCACATAGGCCACTAGGTGTACTCTTAGACTTGATATTGATATCTATGATAGTTCTTTACTGCATACACACAAGAGGTTTTGGCAGCAGCTGTAGACTCCAGGATGTGGTGAACTCCTGTCACTGTTGCTTTGTGTACAAGAACTCGCAAAGTTGCACCCTGCGTCTCCATTACATCACTGACTTGCAGTTGTTGTGGTTTGTGGTTAACAGTGAGACTTCTCAAATTTTATTGACAAGTAATATAATTTCTGAACATAACTAGACTATCTCTGTGCTTTGCTCATTTATCAAAACCGTGATGAGATAAAGATTAGTAGTATGTTGCTGATGGGGAAACAGCTGTGGTATGAATTGTTTCTTCTGATAATGTGAGTTTGCTGGTAATTTGTCAGCTGTGGTTGATCTGCCACTGGCTACAACTGCTGTAATGGTAGTGATAAACTGGAGCCAGAGTCACAGCTTGGTTTACAATACTGCATAGTTAGAATATACAAAAGTGCTGATTTGTTCTATAAACCTATATTTATATTGCTGAGGATTCCAGTGCATGCCTTCTCATGACCGTTTTGTCTTACTGTTACTATCCATGCGTTCTTTTTTTTTTTTTTTTTAAATTAAGTTTTTGTAAAGGGTATACATGTCATTACAGCATTGCACTGTTTACATTTTCATCACATATTCCCCTTTTTTGACATTGGAAAAAAATTATTACAACACCCTTTTTTTTAAGTGAAAGAAAAGAAAAATTAAAAAAAAATAAAAAACCAAAAAAAGAGCAGAAAAATAAAAGTGAATCTGAGTAGCGTTGGAACAAAGAGAGGTGCCATTATTGAAATGGTGTTTGTGCAAGATTAGATCTGATGGAAGACACATATGCGTTCCAGGGTTGCCAAAAGTTCAAGAACCCATCCATGTCCTGTCTCAGTGCAAATGTCAACTTTTCCATCAAATAAATGTCCTGAATCACGTTAATCCAATCTTCAGGTGCAGGACAGTTTTTCGACATCCATTTTTTTGTTAGAGCTTTTTTACTTGCCAATATTAAAACAGTGAATAAGTATTTTTCTCCTCGTCTTTCCAGTGAGTCCGGTAGTAAACCCAAATACAAAGTTACAAAAGAAAAGGGAACTGTTACTTTGAATATTTTCCCCAATATTGTCTGTACATTGGTCCAATATTGGTGGATAACTGGGCATGATCAAAACACATGAAAATGATTTGTTTCTTTTCACCACACAAGCGCCAACAATTCAACCCTTTACGAGTAAATTTGTTTTGTGCAGGTGTTCTGAAAAATCATACCAAATTTTTCCATCCAAATTCTCTCCACAGCAGGGATGAAGTACTTTTCCATTGTTGTTTATTTAGCTTTTCCCATATTTCCAGTTGTAAAGTGAAATTCCCCTCTTTTTCCCATCTCTCTTTTATGTATGATGTGTTGTCTCCTTTTAAATCTTGAAGACCATGGTATATTTTAGAAATGTATCTGATCGCTGGGGTCCCTTTATATGCCATTAAGAAAACCTTCAGAACACCTGACTGGGCCCTTTCCAAATCCTCCTTTTTAAGTATTTTGTTTATGTGGTGTCTAAGCTGAAAGAACCTGTAAAGGTCTTGATTTATTAGACCTTGTTTTTTCAAATCTTCAAAACTTCTTAAAATTTGCCCTTTAAAAAAATCATAATATTTTTATCAGTCCGTTCTCTTTCCACTTTTTAAATCTAGTGTCTATTTTATTAGGAGTAAAGTCCTGATCATAGGAAATCCATTGCAGAAGTCGATAGGGTTCTTTAGCTTGATTCTCTCTATCTTAAACCAAATTTTTAGCGGGGTCTCTATCCACGGGTTAGTGTTATTCAAAAGTTTAGGTAAGGCATTGTTCCTTATTATCGCCTGTAGGGGAATGTCACTTGTTATTTGGCATTCCATCTCCTTCCATTGTGCAGTGTAGACTGGGTTACATATCTCTACTAAAGTTTTAATTTGCACGGCTTTAAAATAGTCCCTGATATTTGGCATCGTGAGCCCACCTTTGTCTTTGTTTAGCTGTAGGGTTCTATATCTAATTCTAGGCCTCTTGCCCTGCCATATGAATCTTGAGATCCTTCTGTCCAGTTCCTGCCATGTTTTGGGGGTGGGGGTTGTTTGGAAAAGGTATAGAAGACGTGGAAGTATATTCATTTTGACTGCTTCAATTCTTTGTGCAGTATCCAAGAATGGTATCATATTCCATCTTGCTAGATCAGATTTTATTTTTGCCATCAGTGGATCATAGTTTAGTGTTATAATTTTGTTGGGTTGTTTCGAGATATTGACCCCCAGATATTTCATAGATTCCATCTCCCAGTTAGTTTTGAATTTGCTTAGTAAATATTGATTTGGGTCATAGTTGAATGTTAAAATTTGGGTTTTATGCATGTTTAATTCGTACCCCGATAACTCTCAATACTCTGAAAAACTGAGATTAGTTCTGGAAAAGAGGTGTCTGGCTGCCCCAGGCATATTAAAATGTCATCAGCAAAGAGTGCTATTTTATGTTCCTTCTGACCAAGTGTAATACCTTGAATTTTTTGATTCTGTCTTATCCATTGGCTCAGAGGTTCTATGAAGATCGCAAAGAGCAGTGGAGACAAGGGGCAGCCCTGACGACATCCTCTTTCCAGTTCAAAAGATGATGATAATTTACCGTTAATCCTTATTTTAGCTGTTGGTTTTTTTTATATAATGCCTGAATAGTTCTAATGAAGTTGTTGTGAAAATTGAAACTGGATAAGATTCTATATAGGAAAGACCAGTCAACCGAATCAAATGCTTTTTCAGCATCTAATCCCAATATGGCTGCATTTAAATTATATATATATATTTTTTTTATATGATGAATTATGTGTAAAGTGCGTCTAATGTTTTCTTGTGTCTGTCTTTGTCTTATAAAACCTGTTTGGTCTAAATGAATTAAGTCTGTCAGTATATTTTCTAACCTTTTGGCAAGGATAGCGGTAAAAAGTTTATAGTCCTGATTTAACACACTGATTGGTCTGTAGTTGGAGCAGTCTAGTTTATCCTTTTCAGGTTTAGGTATGACTGCAATGACCCCTTCTCTACAGGAGGGGGGGATCTCCCCTGTGTGGAGGACATAGTTAAATGTTTTCAGGAGGAGAGGAGATAGTTGCTGTTTAAAGGTTTTGTACCGCTCTGCTGTATAACAATCTGCTCCTGGGGATTTGTTAGCGTTAAGTTTCATAATTGCTTTTTCTAATTCTTTAGGTTGTATTTCTGCCAGTAGTTTTTTATTTTGTGACTCAGTAAGTTGGGGAAGATTTAATGTATTTAGGAAGGCTTCGGAAGCATTTTTGTGTTTTTTGAGGGGGTACAAGTTCTTGTAGTAATTCTCGAAGCTTTTGAGAATTTCCTGAATTCTAAATTTTATTTCCTTTGATACTGGGTCTCTGATTTTGTAGATTGCTCTCTCTGTTGTTTCCTCAATTTATAGGCTAGTAATTTTGCCGATTTGCTACCTGTTTCATAGTATTTTTGTTTCAGAAATGTAAGTTTCTTCTGGATTTCTATTGTGTAGATCTCGTTTATTTGTTTTTTAATTTCCTTAATTTTAAGGGGATACTTCTCCATTTTCATTTTCTTCCAAATATTTGAGAATATCTGATTCCAATTCATCTTTCAGTGGTCCTTTCAGCACATTTGAATTTAACCTCCAAGAAAATGTATTATTTGTGTATTTTTGGATATTTAAGTCCATATAGATCGGACTGTGGTCAGAGAGATCCATCAGCCCTATTTTACATGTTTTTACTCTTCCAATGTCTCTATTAAACATAAAAAAAAATAGTCAGTCCTTGAGTGTGATGAATGTGGTGCTGAGTAAAATGTATAATCTTTTACACTGGGGTTGAATTCCCTCCACATGTCACAGATTTCCATTTCTTTTAGTAGCATCTGAGTTTTTCTACTTTGAGTGTTATTTTGATGTGGAGAATTACCTGATGCATCCCAGTATGGATTTAGTCTTGGATTGAAGTCTCCACCACATATCACTAAACCTTGGGCTTTAGTTATCATTAGGTCAAATACGTTTTTATAAAATTTCCAGTTAGCCCCTGGAGGTGCATATGCATTCAGCAGGGTGATATCTTCTCCCTCTAGCCGACCAAGTACCACGCCAAAATCTCCCTTCTTTATCTTTGTGTTCTGAATTTTTTTTCAAATATAATTTTGGTTGAGATCAGTGTCGCTACCCCCCTCCTCCTCCCTGACTTATATGAAGATGAAGAAATCAGTTTAAACCCTTGTCTATTAAGTTTAGTGTGCTCCAAGTCTGTTAGGTGGGTTTCCTGTAAAAATATTATTCCTGCTTTGTCTTTTTTCATTTTGCCTAGAATCTTGGATCTTTTAACTGGATTCAGGATCTCTTTTACATTATATGAGATTATTTTGGTTACACCCTGTTTCTCCATTGTGTTGTCTTATTTAGTATAACAGTATAGTGGCCCTCTTTTATGCTACTCAAAAACTGAAAGAACATTAAGAACATAAAAAACATTAAGAACATAGTATATAAAACTTTAAAACAAAAAACTGACAAAAGATCTTCATGAGCTGAGGTCTTTTTAGTGACCTTAGAAGAGCCTTGATGGTGTGTTGGCTCTGAGGGAAATTCCTTAAACTCTTACGTGCTGAGGGCCCTCTCTTACCCCTGTAAGTTGTCCCATGTTTTTAACGTGATTTTCAGATACCAATCCGAACTTGTATAGATTTTTTTTTTTTTGTGCCTATACCCTATGAAATTGTGCGCAACCTCCCACCACCATCACAGCAGACAGATCACAAGTTTTTTTTTTTTTTTAAAGACTTATTTGTTTCTAATATTATGACTGTTCCATGAAATGTTTTACCACTTCATATTTGCTGATTCTGCATCTCCTTTAATGTTTATCTTGTAGGAGGAGGGTTGGATGCGCAGATTGACTAAAAATATTGTTATTCCCTCCTGAAAGCGTCCAGTTTTTCCTTAGAGCCCTTGCGCGGAGTTTCCCGCTGTTGGCCCGTGGATTTTGAGGGTCTCTGTGTGCACCATGTTTGAGCCTTGATTCTTTCGATCGGGTCTGCTGCGGGTTTATACACCGTTACCGGGAGCCCTCTTCTCGCCATATCCCTGGTTGCTTCTTCCTCAGAGTTGTAGAGACACGTCTCTTCCCTGTAAAAAACCCTCAGCTTCGCCGGAAATGGAGTTTGAAAGCGCAGTTTCTTCTCTCTTAGTACTTTTTTAGCGTCATTGTATTCCCAACGTTTTTTAAGGACCTCCGGGGCGTAGTCATGCTCCACAAAAACTTTTCTTTCTTGGTGCATAAATCCTTTTTTCTGCCAAGCCAGTCTCAAAACCTCTTCTTTTGTTCTGAAGTTGGAAAACTTCACCACCATCGATGGCGGGGGAGCTTCCGCCGACGGCCTTGAGTCTAATGAACGGTGCGCCCTCTCTATTTTCAAATCGGTGGATTGGGGAATTTCCAACTTCTCTCTCAGTATGGTTTCCACACATGCAGCCATTGTGGTGAAACCATCCTTGACTCCTTCTTTCAGACCATGAATTCTTATGTTGTCCCTTAGTCTTCCTTCCAGGTTGGTTAGCTTAGCCTCCAGTCTTGTCTGTCGTTTGAGTAATTCCAGCGTGGTTTCTTTCAGCCCTTTTATTCTTTCCTCTGCTTCCATGATTCGGGCCTCAGCCTGGTCCACTCTGTTGTTTGTCCTCTTTATATCGTTTTTAATTTCACAAAATTTGGCCCAACACTCTCGGCGAAATTCTCTTAATTCTTGAAGTATCGTTTTTAAGCTAACCGTGTTGCTAGCCTCATTCTGCTCCTCTATTTCCGAGTGGTTGTTGTCTTCCAGGTCAGATTTTCCGGCCAGTGTGTGTCTTGGCCTGGTAAATGTCGATCTCTTCAGTTTTCCCTTAGGCATGATGACTTTGTCTTTTGATTTTCACTCTTCCATAAATCCGTTAAATCTGATTTTCATGGTATTTTCACGGATGGGATCTGGGAGCTTCAGCGTTAAGCTGCTACCGCTATGGTGTCCAGACCGGAAGTCCTCTATCCATGCGTTCTTTTAAGATTTAATTTTGAATTAAATCATTCATTAAAAAAAGGCATGCAGTTTATGCAATCTACAAAACACTGTTGGCATTAAGAGCTGAATTACAGGTACATCTCAAAAAATTAGAATATCATGAAAAAGTTCAGTATTTTTTGTCACTCATTTCAGAAGGTGAAAACCTAGACGACTTGGTTGACGACTGCGCTGACTTTGGTCTTGATAAAACTCAGTGGACAAACACCAGCAGATGGCCTCTGTTCAGATAAAAGTAAATTTTGCATTTCATTTGGAAATCAAAGTCCCAGAGTCTGGAGAAAGAGTGGAGGGGCACAGAATCTAAGTTGCTTGAGGTTTAGTGTGAAGTTTTCAGTCAGTGATGATTTGAGGAACCATGTCATCTGCTTGTGTTGGTCCACGGTGTTTTATCAAGACCAAAATCAGCGCAGTTGTCTACCAAGACATTTTAGAGCACTTGATGCTTCCCTCTGTTGACGAGCTTTATGGAGAAGCTGATTTCATTTTCCAGCAGGACTTGGCGCACCCCCCCCCCCCCCACACACACACACACACACACACTGCCAGAAGTCTCAAAACCTGGTTTAATGACCATGGCATCACTGTGTTTGATTGGTCAGCAAACTCTCCTGACCTAAACCCCATAGAGAATTTTTTTTTTTTTTTTGATTTGATTTTTTGATTTTGGATAATTTATTGATCCCCAGAGGGGAAATTGAGGGCATCCACCTGGATGGAGGAAGCAGCCACGGTACGGCGCTATCCCTTAGAATCTATGGAGTATTGTCAAGAGGAAGTTGAGACACCAGACCCAACCATGCAGACGAGCTGAAGGTCACTATCAAAGCAACCTGGACCTTCATAACACCTCAGCAGCACCACAGGCTGATCACCTCCATGTCACGCCGCATTGATACAGTAATTAATACTAAAGGAGCCCCGACCAAGTATTGAGTGTGCACATGGACATACTTTTAAGTTGGCCAACATTTCTATTTAAAACTGTTTTTTAAAATTAATTTTATGTAATATTCTAATTTTTTGAGAATCTGAATGTGGGGTTTTCATGGGCTGTAAGCCATAATCATCAAAATTAAAATAAACACTTGAAATATATCACTCTCTGTGTAATGAATCTATATAATATATGGGTTTCACTTTCTGAAATGAGTGACAAAAAATATTGAACTTTTTCATGATATTCTAATTTTTTTAGATGTACCTGTATATGGACTAGAAATCATATCCCGATTAGGCTGAGTAGCAAAAAATGGCAAAAAAAAGATGTCACAAATACTTTTTAGTGATCAACATCAAGTGGGAAATGGGTCACTGGTTTATTTTAAGTGTATTTGGTGTCTTAGACAGATGCTGCTTAATTTTTGTTAAACACATTTTTCTTATTTAAGGCTGCGTGTCCACCAAATGCGTTTTTTCAGCTGTGGGCAACTATTTTCTATTCATTATCTAGTCCAGCCTCTACAGCGCTAAGCACCCTCGGCGCTGAAACGCTTTCAGCGGTGGCTGCTTTTTGTCGCGGTGCTCAGAGTTGAAAAAATTTCAACTTTTCAGACTACAGCTGAGTTCGTCAGTGCCAAACCTTTCTAACCAACCAATCAGAATTAAGGAAGGGCGGGACATAGGACGCTGGTACAGTCTGTACTCAGACTACTGTTTTCTGTGTCATAATATTTTGTGTCCAGAGCTGCTACCAATGCTAGAATACATTTCCTGTCCATTGTTATTTAGAGACTGCTATTAAAAAATAAGTAGAAAGTCTGACTATAGGAAAAGCGGAAGTGCTGAGCTTTGAGTGACAAGTTGTTGCCGCAATACAGGGCACCAGACTTTTTTTTTTTCCCAGAGCGCAGTGCACAAACGCTGAAAAAAGACATTCAGGGCAGTTGGGCGACAAAAAAAACGTGTTTGAGTGGACACGCAGCTCTAAGGGAAAGTGAAATTATAAACGTATAAATCATTAAAGCACTGTATCACAACCTGCTAGTTTAGAAATAAAACAAAATAAAAATACTGAAGATTCTCAACTACTGTCAACCCACTGAATTTACCAGCAAGTTCTGCTGGCACCGGTGGCGGCAGGTGGGTTTAGCCACTGTGGCAGCACAGTTTACCCTCTGGCCGGGGGATGGGATCGCGGTGACTCAATGAGGTCGTGGCGTGCGATCCCAGCCACCGACCAACAGTGAGCTTGTGTGGAGTAGTTTGCATGTTTCTCCCCCGTGTTGCGCGGGTTTACCTCGGGATTTCTCCGGTTTCCTCCCGCACACCAAAAACATGTAAGGTTTAGGGCGCTCGCGCACGCAGCGACCAGCAGCCGGTGGCTTGTCACCAGACTGCAAACCAAGTCTACCTACGGGTACAAATAAGTAACAAAAAAAAACAAAAAAAAAAAAAAAAAAAAAGTTCTTTAGCTGGTGCATTTTTTGCTGCTACTACATGTGTCTCTGGCTGTGTGTGTGAGGGAATGTACTGTGTTGTTTGCAGTCTACCAAGGGACTGCAGATGTAAACTAGATACAGTCATTCAAATGGTTCATCTGCTTTCAATATGGTAAGATAAGAGGCCCCCACAAATCAATGGGTCATGGCAGCCACATCCATCTCCTCATTATTCTCCATAGTATTCAGTGGATGAGCCACTCATTTTCTTTGTTGTGGATGCTGTAATTAAATCATTTACTGGATTAAAGCAGTGGGAGTCCCTTTGGCTCATTTTGTGTCAAACTTCTGGAAAACTACTGATTAAGCCTTTTTGTGCAGGTCTTACATTAATTCAAAAATAATTAAATGACAATTTCTTTGCAGACCCTTAAAAAAAAAAATAAAAAAAAAACAAAAAAAACAAAAAACTTTAAAAGGTATAAGTAGTACAAGGAGGAAAACACAGTAGCTACAGGGAGTAGGAAACATCCTACAGTCAACCACAAACCACTAGATCTGACCTCCATGCCATGCGGTCTGAGTCCCTTGTTTACAACCCAAATAGCTTGTGCCTGCTGGAACAGTTTTTGCTTTCTATCAGCTTACTGCCATTTTCATGGCTCAGTTGCTCATTATAAAGGTCACGGGCTGTTTGACTTGGAACAATAATTCATTACATCATTGCATTTGATAATATTTTCTACAGAATATTTCCAGATCAGTAGCCCTTGCTGGCAAAAACCAATACATGTCTCCGTGGTGGCCTCCTGAATAGTCAGATGGAAGATAAATTTAAAGATCAGTAATTTCAAATCAGTTTTGCTTGAGTGCATTTGAAGAGATTTGTCTTCTAATTGTTATTTCATATATGTTAGAAGAAATATTTGGATTTTATGTCCAAAAGCTGACAAAAACAAGATTTTGTAGTAAGAGGTTTGTTGATGGGTTTTCCCTTACCTGTTAATCAGTGTCATGCAGAAGGGTAAATTAAAATCCTCAGTAGGTGTCAATATGACACCTTTTGAGCTGTTTGACCTGTCTGACCTCTTGTTTAGTGCTCTTTAGTGGCGACTGGTCTTGGCTCAGTCTGCAGCTCTGCGATGAGTTCAGATGCATCTGTCGCCTTACTTTCTTGATCCTCCTCACATCTGCACGGTCATAAGTCACTGCAGTGTTAATGTGCACTTAATGTTTAGCTGTCCTAGGTTTGTGTGTATTTGGATGGGGGGATGAAAGTAGAAACAAATGAAATGCTATGCCTTTTGAAAACAAGAGGTGGCCTTAGAAGGAAAAAAAGCCTACACTGATCCTGTGTGGACATATTATAAGGGTGTAGCAAATAGAAAAATGGTGATAAAACTGAGGTTTTGTTCATGAAGCAGGAGCATGTCTATATACAGTAGACTAAGCCAGGGAGTGGAAGCGATTGTCTGCCTTTGTCTTCATGAAGTAATAAATCAGCTTTGTTTTTTCTCATGGCCGCCTCCCCAACATGTCTGCACACGTGTTTATTACTAATTTAATTAAGGGTGGAAAAGTGGCAGGCAGCAACATGCCATGAGATAAAACCACAATATACACCCAAATGTTTTGTTTGGTTTTTTTTTTCTGTGGTGCATAAAGTCAGTAACACCCTTCATAGAAAAATGCAGCCCAGGCATCAATTTTGGGATCTTTTTATCTCACAACTGCAAACCTTTAGTTTTAAAATTCTTATAGTTATCTCAAGATCTCAACTTTTACTGGAGTGAAGGATTGGCCCAGTATTTTTAGCTGAAAGCTAGCTTGACCAGCTCTGGTTGTGTTTGCCTAAGATCAGATTCTGAGTCTATCTCAAAGACAGCTGTAGCTGAAATCTAGACACCACTTCTTCAAATAAAAACCAAGAGGTCCATCAATGAGATCAGTGTCTGGTCCCTGAAATCAGTCGGGGGTGGGAGAAAAGGTGAAACTTCATCCACTCTCATGACATCAGAACAGCTAAGCATAAGCTACAGTTGTGTCTCACACCCCGTGTTGACCCAAGTATCTGTGGTATCAACCAAAGCATATTCAGATTGTGCTGATGGCATCATGGGTCATGAGACCAGTTTTTAGTGAATGTGCTCAGTGTTGGGCATGAACACAACTTTCACAGTGGATCATAGTACTCTATAATCGTTAATTTTAGCCAATCCCCAGCATCTGTGCAACATTGAAATTTGATCCAAACTGCAGCTCACAAAGGCTGCAGAAATAAGAATATTTATAGAAGTGTTTTAAAAACTTTGAAACAATATCATTCATAATTGGCACTGAATGACTGTTCATCATTCTTGTCACTCTGCCTAGGCTCAGTCCCTTTATTCTTAGCGACCGTAGTCTTTGCCATCTTTGTGGTTCCTTTTTTCATATTTGATGCCTTAAACAAAAGCCAACTGTTGAGCCATTCTTTAGAGGAAATTATCTCCTGTGTAAATTTCTGACAAATGTAGATATTGAAAGATAAGGTTTATACATCTAACAACTGCTAGTGTGGAACACTGGAAAGAATAGTAATTTTTTTTTATCTGTTATAGCAAGTACACAATTGGTGGAGGGAAATTATGTGACGAGACTAAACTTTGGAAATGGTTTCTGGCATTCAGACAGGAATCTGGTCAGATCCAGTGTACTTGGATTACATGTGGTATCTCAGCATAAATATACTAATAGGAAAGTACTGTGTTGACAATGGCTAGCTTTTGTCAGCCATTTAAAGTACTCTCTGAAATATCATGGAAAAAAATGATGTATTATCAACATACAGTATGTTTGAGTTGATTTAAAGTAGAATGAATGTTTAATTTTCCTACATCCTGTGTTCTTTTTTTCAGGTCAACAGAATTATTGGAGCCCTGGGATTTCTCAGCTTTGATGCAGTACAGGTATCTGATTTCTGCTGGTGTAAAAATGTAATTTTCTTTGTCTTGCCTAATGAAGTGGCACATCTGGAGAGTAAAATCTTTGAGCAAATGTATGAAACAGATACTTGTGATCCATACCTGGCTAATTTATGCCAGTACACTAATAATACAGTTAACCCCTTGCACTCTGGTCAATTTCCCTAAAAACGCCTAAAAATAACGTACCCAAAGTAAATCAAAAGCTGTTCTTCAACCCTTTGCAGCATCTTCATGGGGTTGGTCTCATTTAAAAGAAAACACTTTGAATTTTTTGGCAAAACAGTCATAATCTCTCTAAGTGCTCCTGCCACTGAGTAACAGTCATCTAAACATACTGAACTTGAAGAAAATAAAGTTTGCCTGGGTGTTTTTTTGTATACAAATGCTTGCAAATAACACACAGCTGTCAGATCCGGGCTGGAAAATGCAACAGAAATGTAGAACCAAGTGTTATCCAGCTGAGGTCAAAATTTTGTAACAATACCACAAAAATTGAATATATTACACAGCTTTTTTGTCAGGTTGTTCCCAGGCGTTTTTGAACTGTGCCAAATGGCACAGTTTGGAAAAACGTATGTAACTTTTGAATGATTCAATATAGAAGCTTGATCTTGGGCTCTATTGAAAGGTGACACTCAGGGCTGTGTGTGTGTGTGTGTGTGGGGGGGGGGGGGTTGTTTATTCATTCATGAATGAACAAACAAGCCCCCACACACAAAGAAGCATGCCACGTAAAAAATGTGTGGCTCTTTTTTTAGAAGAAAAAATAACCTACAGTGCAATAAAAATTATACTAAAATATCTAATGTAGAGGATAACAACTCCCACCCACCCACCCCCACCCCCCGCTGCAGAGGACGGACATCGTCCATCGCCACATGACGGACAGCGGGGACGGTGCGCCGCGGTCTACTACGCTCAGTTGTACTAAAATATCTGCAATATATCTGCAATCCGCTACAGAGGAGTGGCGGGGGGGCGGCGTTCACGGTCCGGACGCGGCGCACGGACCGGTCCGTCATTTGGCGATGATGCACAGTTGTAATTTACCAATCGGTCAGAAGTCATTTTGATTACAATTTTCAGTGATAAAGAATAATTTAGCTTATAACACTTACCTCTCCACAACAGCAGTGTCGCTGGCGAACTTCTCTTCCTCATTGTCAGACGAACATGACGCTGGTCCGCTTGTTACGACTCGTGGTTCTGGTCACGCGACCCGGTCAAACCATGATTCCATTATTGCGGTTTTGCGCTTCCATGATTGTGGTTTTGGCGAACAATTTTTCAAAACAAATAAGAACAGTAGTAAGAAAAAAAGACTGGCGAACGCGTGTGTGTCACCCAGCGGCTTACACAAAACAGATTTTATGCATGGGACGCACGCTTTCAATCGTTGAACTTCTCTGCTTCAGTTGGCTCGCTGTATTCGCAGCCGTTGGTAGGCGGGTCCTTCCTGCTAGGTTTTCAGTCATTGGTTCTTCAAGGTTTCAGAAACCCCATTCAAGGCTCTTATTAGTCGAATGAGAGGTCAATCAAATCTAAACCAATCAAAGCACTCCTTTGGCTTTCTATTCGCGGCTGTGTCTGTAGTGGAAGAACGGAAATGCAGCCTTTTTTTTTTTTCAGTGCGCTCTGAGACGCACAGTGTGCGTCCTAGTGCGCACGAGGGCACGCTAGGACGCAGAGACGTGACCGCCCGCGGTATCCCGGAGTGCAAGAGGTTAAACACATCCTAAGAACAGTAAAAGATTTTTAGTGTTTAATAGCTTGAAAGTGTAATATAGAACACTGCTTTGATGCCTATTCTTTCCCAGTGTCCCTAGTGCAAGATGACGGAAGAGGTGATTGTCATCGCCAAGTTTGACTACATGGCTCAGCAGGATCAGGAGCTGGACATCAAGAAAAATGAGCGGCTCTGGCTCCTTGATGACTCCAAGTCCTGGTGGAGAGTTCGAAATGCCACAAACAAAACAGGTTTTGTGCCTTCCAACTATGTGGAGAGGAAAAACAGTGCAAGGAAAGCTTCTATTGTCAAGAATCTCAAAGACACACTTGGTAAAAAAAAAATAAAAAATTCTGCTTTGTTTTTCTTTAATGTTGAATTTTAATGTTTAATGTTTTAAATGTCATATGAGAAAACCATATATAAAAGGGTCATTGATTGCACCTTTTCCTACATTTTAACAGTTAGCAGGTCTTAAGGAAAAATTGAACAAAGTATGTCACAGACATTTCATTAATTATTGCAGCAAATTTGCCTTTTGTTTTTCCAGCCTTTCTGAAAATGGCCTGATTGAGTGTGTATACCTTTAAATCTTCAGACTGGATTCAACTCCGCCCTCCCTCTTACATCACTACTGCTAACAACATTGACTGGCTAGCTTCTAGCCTTTAGCTTGGAATCAAATATATCCTGAGTCGAATACGAGTGAGGTCTGCCCTGAGATCTTTTGTGGCATTGGTGGAGAATTTCTGTAAAACGTCTTTACATTTGTTAGTGACCAAGGAAAGTCTTTTTAACAGTTTTGAAGGGGTTCTCTGCTTACTCTGTTGAGGATCCCGGGGCTGACTTGAGGGCCAACTTGGCCTGCTACCCCTGAGCTAACTAACGTTGCCTGAAAGAACAAATGAAATAATGTATCACTGGTTGACAGGGGTGTGTGGTTCAGTGTTTCCTCTGGCTTAAAGTCCTTGGCGCGGTGGCAACATATTTTTCCCGGGGGGGGGGGGGGGGGGGCAGTAAACATACTGGAATATGTTAATTTTATTCTATTTATTTCTTTTTAAAATTTTACACAGTAATGTTGCATATGGAACTTACCATTTGAAGTATTATACAACTGAGGCTTGAATATTGGGCCAGTTGGGGTCCCACCCAGACATCCTGTGTTTAGACTTTTTAGTGGTGTTATCCTTCTCTCCTTCTTCTGCCTGAACACTTTCCTCTCCTTGGCTCCTCTCTTCTGTCTCATCTTGCCCTGTCTGAGCTCTGTCTAATTTGGGTTCCCTGTCTATGGTGGTGTACAAACAGATTTGAAAATATCAATTGTCATGTTTTGTCCTGCAGGATTTTTTTTTTGTCATGGTTTACATAAAATGACAAAAATATGTGTATTTTTTGTATTTTTATTCTAGTGTTTCTTTTTTTCCATTGAGAGAGTAGGGAAGGGAAAGAAACATTCATAATAGTAATGTACTCATGCATACTTAAATTATATGATCAGGTGGGTATAGTAACCAGAAATTCTACTCATTTAAAGCAGTGCTTTGAAATTAATAATTAAAAGTAGACAACCAAAAATTTCTAGTTGAGTTGATGATACAAAGAGCACCCACTTAAAAACTTGAGTAATGACTTCAGTCTTGAAGGTTTGAGATTTTTCTCAAAAATTTTTAACAATTTTCTTAGATTTACAGAGAAAAGTAGAAAACTATATCTAAAGTTGAAACCATGTTCCTCAAATTTGTAATTTCCTCTTGTAAAATTGACTTTTCTTGTACATTTGAAACTTTATTATTATAAATTTGTGGATTTTTTTATGACTAATTTTTGTCTTTTTTTTTTTTTTTATTTAAGTTTTTGTAAAGGGTATACAGGTCGTTACAGCAATGCATTGTTTACATTTTCATCACGTGTTCCCTTATTTTCTGATATCTGACAACATTGGAAGATTAATTCTTACAACACCCCCTTTTTTTTTTTTTAAAGTGAAAGAAAAAGTGAAATTAAAGAGAAAACAAAACAAAACAAAAAAAAACAAACCAGCAAAAAACAAACAAAAAGAAAAAGTAAGTAAATAAAGATAAAAGAGCATCTGAGTAGCATTGGAACAAAGAGTGGAACCATTATTGAAATGGTATTTGTCAAAGATTAGATCTAATGGAAGACACATATGCGATCCAGGGTTGCCAAAAGTTCATGAACCCATCCATGTCCTGTCTCAGTGCGAATGTCAACTTTTCCATCGAGTAAATGTCTTGGATCACGTTAGTCCAATCTTCAGGTGTAGGACAGTCCTTCAACATCCATTTTTTAGTTAGAGCTTTTTTGCTTGCCAATATTAAAACATTGAATAAGTATTTTTCTCCTCGTCTTTCCAGTGAGTCCGGTAGTAAACCCAAATACAAAGTTACAAAAGAAAAGGGAACTGTTATTTTGAATATTTTCCCCAAAATTGTCTGTACATTGGTCCAATATTGGTGGATAACTGGGCATGACCAAAACACATGAAAATGATTTGCAGTCTTTTCACCACACAAGCGCCAACAGTTCAACCCTTTACGAGTAAATTTGTTTTGTGCAGGTGTTCTGAAAAATCTTACCAAGTTTTTCCATCCAAATTCTCTCCACTGCAGGGATGAGGTACTTTTCCATTGCTGTTTATTTAGCTTTTCCCATATTTCCAGTTGTAAAGTGAAATTCCCCTCTTTTTCCCATCTCTCTTTTATATAAGATGTGTTGTCTCCTTTTAAGTCTTGAAGACCTTGGTATATTTTAGAAATGTATCTGATCCCTGGGATCCCTTTATATGCCATTAAGAAGACCTTCAGAACACCTGACTGGGCCCTTTCCAAAACCTCTTTTTTAAGTATATTGTTTGTGGTGTCTAAGCTGGAAGAACCTGTAAAGGTCTTGATTTATTAGGCCTTGTTTTTTCAAATCTTCAAAACTTCTTAAGATTTGCCCATTAAAAAAATTGTAATATTTTATCAGCCCTTTCTCCTTCCACTTTTTAAATCTGGTGTCTGTTTTATTAGGAGTAAAGTCCTGATCATAGGCAATCCATTGCAGAAGTCGATAGGGCTCTTTAGTTTGATTCTCTCTGACTATCTTAAACCAAATTTTTAGCGGGGTCTCTATCCACGGGTTAGTGTTATTCAAAAGCTTAGGTAAGTCATTGTTCCCTATTATCGCCTGTAGGGGGATGTCACTTGTTATTTGGCATTCCATCTCCTTCCATTGTGCACTGTAGACTGGGTTACATATCTCTACTAAAGTTTTAATTTGTGCGGCTTTAAAGTAGTCCCTGATATTTGGCAGCGCGAGCCCACCTTTGTCTTTGTTTAGCTGTAGGGTTCTATATCTGATTCTAGGTCTCTTGCCCTGCCATATGAATCTTGAGATCCTTCTGTCCAGCTCCTGCCATGTTTTTTTGGGAGGTTCTACCGGTATTGTTTGGAAAAGGTATAGAAGACGTGGAAGTATATTCATTTTGACTGCTTCAATTCTTTGTGCAGTACCCAAGAATGGTATCATATTCCATCTTGCTAGGTCAGATTTTATTTTTGTCACCAGTGGATCATAGTTTAGTGATATAATTTTGTTGAGTTGTTTCGGGATATTGACCCCCAGATATTTCATAGATTCCGACTCCCAGTTAGTTTTGAGTTTGCTTAGTGAATAATGATTTGGGTCATAGTTGAATGTTAAAACTTGGGTTTTATGCATGTTTAATTTGTACCCCGATAAATCTCCATACTCTGAAAAAACTGAGGTTAGTTCTGGTAAAGGATTGTCCGGCTGCCCTAGGTATATTAAAATGTCATCAGCAAAGAGTGCTATTTTATGTTCCTTCTGACCAAGTGTAATACCTTGAATTTTTTGGTTTTGTCTTATCCATTGGCTCAGAGGTTCTATGAAGATTGCAAAGAGCAGTGGAGACAGGGGGCAGCCCTGACGACAGACATCCTCTTTCCAGTTCAAAAGATGATGATAAATTACCGTTAATCCTTATTTTAGCTGTTGGTTTTTTATATAATGCCTGTATAGTTCTAATGAAGTTGTTACGAAAATTGAAACTGGATAAGATTCTATATAGAAAAGACCAGTCAACCGAATCGAATGCTTTTTCAGCATCTAATCCCAATATGACTGCATTTAAGTTATATTTTTTTATATGATGAATTATGTGTAAAGTGCGTCGAATGTTGTCTTGTGTCTGTCTTTGTCTTATAAAACCGGTTTGGTCTAAATGAATTAGGTCTGTCAGTATATTTTCTAACCTTTTGGCAAGGATAATGGTAAAAAGCTTATAGTCCTGATTTAGTACACTGATTGGTCTGTAGTTGGAGCACTCTAGTTTATCCTTTTCAGGTTTAGGTATAACTGCAATGACCCCTTCTCTCCAGGAGGGGGGGGATTTCCCCTGTGTGGAGGACATAATTAAATGTTTTCAGGAGGAGAGGAGATAGTTGCTGTTTAAAGGTTTTGTACCACTCTGCTGTATAGCCATCAGCTCCTGGGGATTTGTTAGCTTTAAGTTTCATAATTGCTTTTTCTAATTCTTTAGGATGTATTTCTGACAGTAGTGTTTTATTTTGTGACTCCGTAAGTTGGGGAAGGTTTAATGTGTTTAGGAATGCCTCGGATGCATTTTTATGTTTTTTGTGGGAGTACAAGTTCTTATAGTAATTCTCGAAGCTTTTAAGAATATCCTGAATTCTGAATTTTATTTCCTTTGATACTGGGTCTCTGATTTTGTAGATTGCTCTTTCTGTTTGATGTTTCCTCAATTTATAGGCTAGCAATTTTGCCGATTTACTGCCTGCTTCATAGTATTTTTGTTTCAGAAATGTAAGTTTCTTCTGGATTTCTAATGTGTAGATCTCATTTATTTGGTTTTTAATTTCCTTAATCTTGAGCGAGTCAGTAGAATGAGTGTTGCCTTTGTGTTCTTTTTCTAGGTTCCTAAGTTCTGACTCTAATGTGGATAGTTTTTCTTGTCTTAGTTTCTTTTGGGTTGCCAGTTTTGCAATAATCTTTCCTCTTATTACAGCTTTGCATGCATCCCACAGTATTAAAGGGGATACTTCTCCATTATCGTTATCTTCCAAATATCTGAGAATATCTGATTCCAATTCATCTTTCAATGGTCCTTTCAGGACATTTGAATTTAACCTCCAAGAAAATGTATTATTTGTGTATTTTTGGATATTTAAGTCCATGTAGATCGGACTGTGGTCGGAGAGATCCATCAGTCCTATTTTACATGTTTTTACTCTTCCAATGTCTCTATTAAACATAAAAAAATAGTCAATCCTTGAGTAAGATGAATGTGGAGTTGAGTAAAATGTATAGTCTTTTACACTGGGGTTGAGTTCCCTCCACACGTCACAGATTCCCATTTCTTTTAGTAGCATCCGAGTCTTCCTGTTTTGGGTGTTATTTTGATGTGGAGAATTACCAGAAGCATCCCAGTATGGATTCAGTCTAAGATTGAAGTCCCCACCACATATCACTAAACCTTGAGCTTTAGGTTATCATTAGGTCGAATACATTTTTATAAATTTCCAGTTAGCCCCTGGGGGAGCATACACATTCAGCAGGGTGATATCTTCTCCCTCTAGCCGCCCAGTTACCAAACTGTATCTCCCTTCTTTATCTTTGTGTTCTGATTTTTTTTCAAATGTAATTTTGGTTGATATCAATGTCGCTACTCCCCCTCCTCCTCCCTGACTTATATGAAGATGAAGAGATCATTTTAAACCCTTGTCTACTGAGTTTGTGTTCCACGTCTGTTAGGTGGGTTTCTTGTAAAAATATTATTCCTGCTTTGTCTTTTTTCATTTTGCCTAGAATCTTGGATCTTTTAACTGGATTCAGGATTCCTTTTACATTATATGAAATTATTTTGGTTACACCCTGTTTCTCCATTGTGTTGTTTTGTTTAGTATAACTGTGTGGTGGCCCTCTTTTGTGCTACTCAGAAACTGAAAGAACATTAAAAACAAGAAAAACATTAAGAACATAGTGTATAAAACTTTAAAACAAAAAGCTGTCAGAAGAACTTCCTGAGTTGAGGTCTTTTTAAAGACCCTGGAAGAGCCTTGATGGAGTGAAGGCCCTGAGGGAAATTCCTCAAACTCTGTTACGTGTTGAGGGCCCTCTCTTACCCCTGTAAGCTGCCCCATGCTTTTAACGTGAGTTTCAGAACCCAATCCAAACTTGTACTGATTTTTTTTTTTTCCTTTTATGCCTAAACCCTGTGAAATTGTGTGCACCCTCCCACCCCCATCACATCAAACATTCACGCAAAAACAGTATTTGTTAGTATGAGGAGAACATGTGGATTATTGTCACATTTCTATTTTAACAAGTTTTTTTTTTTTTTATTACAAAGACTTATTTGTTTCAAATATTATGACTGTTCCATGAAATGTTTTACCACATGCTGAATACGCATCTCCTTTAATGTTTGTTACCTTGTATGAGGGGGGTTGGATGTGCGGATTGATTCAAGAGAAAAAAAAAAAAAAGGTCGCTATTCCAACCTGAAAACGGATAGTTTATCCGCGACGCTCTGGCGCTGGGTTTCCCGCTGCTGGTCCGTGGATTTTGAAGGTCTTTGTGTTGTCCATGTTTGCGCTTTGATCTTCTCACTCGGGTCTGCTGCGGGTTTAAATACCGTTACCGGGAGCCCTCTTTTCGCCATGTCAGCTGTTGCTTCTTCCGCCGAATTATAGAGACACGTTTCATCGCCGTAGAAGACCCTTAACTTTGCAGGAAATGGAGTCTGAAAGCGCAATTTCTTCTCTCTTAACACCTTTTTCGCGTCATTGTATTCCCTGCGCTTTTTAAGGACCTCCGGGGCGTAATCGTGTTCCACGTAGACTTTTCTCTCCTGGTGCATAAATCCTTTTTTCTGCCAGGCCAGTCTTACAACCTCTTGTTTTATTTTGAAATTGGAAAATCTTACCAACACCGAACGTGGGGGCGCTTCCGCCGCCGGCCTAGCGGCTAATGAACGATGTGCCTTTTCTATCTTCAAGTCGGTGGTTTGTGGAATATCCAATTTCTCTCTTAGTAAGGATTCCATACATTCTGCCATTGAGTTAAAACCGTTTTCGGCTCCTTCTATCAGACCATGAATTCTTATGTTGTCTCTTCTTTGTCTTCCTTCTTGGTCGGTTAGCTTAGCCTCTATAGATGCTTGTCTTTTGCGTAGGTCCAGCACAGAATCTTCAAGCACTTTTATTCGTTCCTCTGTTTCCAAGATTCGGTTCTCGGCCTGGTCCACTCTGCTGTTTGTCCTTTTCAATTCTTCTCTGAATTCCCGAAATTCGGCCATAACTTCTCGGCGAAATCGTCGTAGCTCCTCAAATAGTGATTTCAGGCTAACCTTTTTGTTAGCTATCACCAGTTCCTCGTCTTCTGAACGGAGATCTTCCAGTTCAGATTCTCCGGCCGATACGTGTCCTGGCCTGGAGAATTTCAGTTTCTTCTGTTTTCCTTTAGACATGATGATTTTGTCTTTTGATTTTCACTCCTCCAAAAATCCGTGAAGTTTGATTTTCAAGGTGTTATCCTGGATTGGGTCTGAGAGCTTCAGTGTTAAGCTGCAGTCGCCATGGCGTCCAGACCGGAAGTCTGTTTTTTTTTTTTAAATAAAATTAGTTTTTGTTTTTTTTTTTTTAGATAAATTTGAAACAGACTGTTTTTTTTTTTTTACTTTTTCCTTTTTTTTTATTTAAGTTTTTGTAAAGGGTATACACGTCATTACACCACTGCATTGTTTACATTTTCATCACATGCTCCCTTTTTTTTGTTTGTTTTTTGACAACATTGGAAGAATAATTATTACAACACCCCTTTTTTTAAGTGAAAGAAAAAGTGAAATTAAAGAAAGAACAAAAAAAAAAAACAAAAGAGCAAAGAACAAAAAAAATAAATAAAAATAAATAAATAAAAATAAAAGAGCATCTGAGTAGCGTTGGAACAAAGAGAGGTGCCATTATTGAAATGGTATTTGTCAAAGATTAGATCTAATGGAAGACACATATGCGATCCAGGGTTGCCAAAAGTTCAAGAACCCATCCATGTCCTGTCTCAGTGCGATTGTCAACTTTTCCATCGAGTAAATGTCTTGAATCACGTTAATCCAATCTTCAGGTGTAGGGCAGTCCTTCAACATCCATTTTTTAGTTAGGGCTTTTTTACTTGCCAATATTAAAACAGTGAATAAGTATTTTTCTCCTCGTCTTTCCAGTGAGTCCGGTAGTAAACCCAAATATAAAGTTACAAAAGAAAAGGGAACTGTTACTTTGAATATTTTCCCCAATATTGTCTGTACATTGGTCCAATGTTGGTGGATAACTGGGCATGATCAAAACACATGAAAATGATTTGCAGTCTTTTCACCACACAAGCGCCAACAATTCAACCCTTTACGAGTAAATTTGTTTTGTGCAGGTGTTCTGAAAAATCTTACCAAATTTTTCCATCCAAATTCTCTCCACAGCAGGGATGAAGTACTTTTCCATTGTTGTTTATTTAGCTTTTCCCATATTTCCAGTTGTAAAGTGAAATTCCCCTCTTTTTCCCCATCTCTCTTTTATATATGATGTGTTGTCTCCTTTTAAATCTTGAAGACCATGGTATATTTTAGAAATGTATCTGATCGCTGGGGTCCCTTTATATGCCATTAAGAAAACCTTCAGAACACCTGACTGGGCCCTATCCAAATCATCCTTTTTAAGTATATCGTTTATGTGGTGTCTAAGCTGAAAGAACCTGTAAAGGTCTTGATTTATTAGACCTTGTTTTTTCAAATCTTCAAAACTTCTTAAAATTTGCCCTTTAAAAAAATCGCAATATTTTATCAGTCCGTTCTCTTTCCACTTTTTAAATCTAGTGTCTGTTTTAGTAGGAGTAAAGTCTTGATCATAGGCAAGATTGTAGAAATCGATAAGGTTCTTTAGTTTGATTCTCTCCAACTATCTTAAACCAAATTTTTAGCGGGGTCTCTATCCACGGGTTAGTGTTATTCAAAAGTTCAGATAAGGCATTATTCCCTATTATCGCCTGTAGGGGGATGTCACTTGTTATTTGGCATTCCATCTCCTTCCATTGTGCAGTGTAGACTGGGTTATATATCTCTACTAAAGTTTTAATTTGTGCGGCTTTAAAATAGTCCCTGATATTTGGCAGCGCGAGCCCACCTTTGTCTTTGTTTAGCTGTAGAGTTCTATATCTGATTCTAGGTCTCTTGGCCTGCCATATGAATCTTGAGATCCTTCTGTCCAGTTCTTGCCATGTTTTTTTGGGAGGTTCTACCGGTATTGTTTGGAAAAGGTATAGAAGACGTGGAAGTATATTCATTTTGACTGCTTCAATTCTTTGTGCAGTACCCAAGAATGGTATCATATTCCATCTTGCTAGATCAGATTTTATTTTTGCCACCAGTGGATCATAGTTTAGTGTTATAATTTTGTTGAGTTGTTTCGGGATATTGACCCCCAGATATTTCATAGATTCCATCTCCCAGTTAGTTTTGAGTTTGCTTAGTAAATATTGATTTGGGTCATAGTTGAATGTTAAAACTTGGGTTTTATGCATGTTTAGTTCGTACCCCGATAAATCTCCATACTCTGAAAAAACTGAGATTAGTTCTGGAAAAGAGGTGTCCGGCTGCCCCAGGTATATTAAAATGTCATCAGCAAAGAGTGCTATTTTATGTTCCTTCTGACCAAGTGTAATACCTTGAATTTTTTGATTCTGTCTTATCCATTGGCTCAGAGGTTCTATGAAGATTGCAAAGACCAGTGGAGACAAGGGGCAGCCCTGACGACATCCTCTTTCCAGCTCAAAAGATGATGATAAATTACCGTTAATCCTTATTTTAGCTGTTGGTTTTTTATATAATGCCTGTATAGTTCTAATGAAGTTGTTATGAAAATTGAAACTGGATAAGATTCTATATAGGAAAGACCAGTCAACCGAATCGAATGCTTTTTCAGCATCTAATCCCAATATGGCTGCATTTAAATTATATTTTTTTATATGATGAATTATGTGTAAAGTACGTCTAATGTTTTCTTGTGTCTGTCTTTGTCTTATAAAACCCGTTTGGTCTAAATGAATTAAGTCTGTCAGTATATTTTCTAACCTTTTGGCAAGGATAGTGGTAAAAAGCTTATAGTCCTGATTTAATACACTGATTGGTCTGTAGTTGGAGCAGTCTAGTTTATCCTTTTCAGGTTTAGATATGACTGCAATGACCCCTTCTCTCCAGGAGGGGGGGATTTCCCCTGTGTGGAGGACATAGTTAAATGTTTTCAGGAGGAGAGGAGATAGTTGCTGTTTAAAGGTTTTGTACCACGCTGCTGTATAGCCATTTGCTCCTGGGGATTTGTTAGCTTTAAGTTTCATAATTGCTTTTTCTAATTCTTTAGGTTGTATTTCTGACAGTAGTGTTTTATTTTGAGACTCAGTAAGTTGGGGAAGGTTTAATGTGTTTAGGAATGCTTCGGATGCGTTTTTATGTTTTTTGAGGGAGTACAAGTTCTTACAGTAGTTCTCGAAGCTTTTAAGAGTATCCTGAATTCTGAATTTTATTTCCTTTGATACTGGGTCTCTGATTTTGTAGATTGCTCTCTGTTTGTTGTTTCCTCAATTTATAGGCTAGTAATTTTGCTGATTTGCTGCCTGCTTCATAGTATTTTTGTTTCAGAAATGTAAGTTTCTTCTGGATTTCTATTGTGTAGATCTCATTTATTTGTTTTTTAATTTCCTTAATTTTGAGCGAGTCATTAGAATGAGTGTTGTCTTTGTGCTCTTTTTCTAGGTTCTTAAGTTCTGACTCTAATGTGGTTAGTTTTTCTTGTCTCAGTTTCTTTTGGATTGCCAGTTTTGCAATAATCTTTCCCCTTATTACAGCTTTGCATGCGTCCCACAGTATTAAAGGGGATACTTCTCCATTATCATTTTCTTCCAAATATCTGAGAATATCTGATTCCAATTCATCTTTCAGTGGTCCTTTCAGGACATTTGAATTTAACCTCCAAGAAAATGTATTATTTGTGTATTTTTGGATACTTAAGTCCATATAGATCGGACTGTGGTCAGAGAGATCCATCAGTCCTATTTTACATGTTTTTACTCTTCCAATGTCTCTATTAAACATAAAAAAATAGTCAATCCTTGAGTATGATGAATGTGGTGCTGAGTAAAATGTATAATCTTTTACACTGGGGTTGAATTCCCTCCACACATCACAGATTCCCATTTCTTTTAGTAGCATCCGAGTTTTCCTACTTTGAGTGTTATTTTGATGTGGAGAATTACCTGATGCATCCCAGTATGGATTCAGTCTTAGGTTGAAGTCTCCACCACATATCACTAAACCTTGGGCTTTAGTTATCATTAGGTCAAATACATTTTTATAAAATTTCCAGTTAGCCCCTGGAGGTGCATATACATTCAGCAGGGTGATATCTTCTCCCTCTAGCCGCCCAAGTACTAAACTGTATCTCCCTTCTTTATCTTTGTGTTCTGATTTTTTTTTTCAAATATAATTTTGGTTGAGATCAATGTCACTACTCCCCTCCTCCTCCCTGACTTATATGAAGATGAAGAGATCATTTTAAACCCTTGTCTATTGAGTTTAGTGTGCTCCACGTCTGTTAGGTGGGTTTCTTGTAAAAATATTATTCCTGCTTTGTCTTTTTTCATTTTGCCTAGAATCTTGGATCTTTTAACTGGATTCAGGATCCCTTTTACATTATGAGATTATTTTGGTTACACCCTGTTTCTCCATTGTGTTGTCTTATTTAGTATAACAGTGTGGTGGCCCTCTTTTATGCTACTCAGAAACTGAAAGAACATTAAGAACATAGTATATAAAACTTAAAAAAAAAAAAACTGGCAAAAGAACTTTCTGAGCTGAGGTCTTTTAGTGACCTGAAAGAGCCTTGATGGGTGTGTAGGCTCTGAGGGAAAATTCCTTAAACTCTTATGTGCTGAGGGCCCTCTCTTACCCCTGTAAGTTGTCCCCATGTTTTAACGTGAATTTCAGATCCCAATCCGAACTTGTAATGAATTTTTTTTTTTTTTTATGCTTATAACCCTATGAAATTGTGTGCACCCTCCCACCACCATCACAGCAAACATTCACGTTAATACAGTATTTGTTAGTGTGGAGAGAACATGTGGATCATTGTCACATTTCTATTTTAACAATTTTTTTTTTTTTTTTAAAGACTTATTTGTTTCTAGTATTATGACTGTTCCATTAAGTGTTTTACCCCCATGCTGATTCTGCATCTCCTTTAATGTTTGTTACCTTGGGGGGGGGGGGGGTTGGATGTGCAGATTGACTAAAAATATCGTTTTTCCCTCCTGTAAACGGCCAGTTTTTCGTTGTAGCTCTGGCGCTGGGTTTCCCGCTTTTGGCCCGAGGATTTTGAGGGTCTCTGTGTGGACCACGTTTCAGCCTTGTTTCTTTCAATCGGGTCTGCTGCGGGTTTAAACACCGTTACCGGGAGTCCTCTTCTCGCCATATCCGAGGTTGCTTCTTCCGCCGAATTGTAGAAACACGTCTCGTCGCTGTAGAAAACCCTCAGCTTCGCCGGAAATGGTGTCTGAAAGCACAGTTTTTTCTCTCGTAGTACCTTTTTAGCGTCGTTGTATTCCCAACGCTTTTTAAGGACCTCCGGAGCGTAGTCGTGTTCCACGAAAACTTTTCTCTCTTGGTGCATAAATCCTTTTTTCTACCAAGCCAGTCTTACAACCTCTTCTTTTATTTTGAAGTTGGAAAACCTCACCACCACCGATCTTGGTGACGCTTCCGCCGCCGGCCTAGGGGCTAATGTACGGTGCGCCCTTTCTATCTTCAAGTCGGTGGATTGGGGAATATCCAGCTTTTCTCTCAATAAGGATTCCACGCATGCTGCCATTGTTGTGAAACCATCCTCGACTCCTTCTTTCAGACCATGAATTCTTATGTTGTCTCTTCTTAGTCTGCCTTCTTGGTCGGTTAGCTTAGCCTCCAGTCTTGACTGTCTATTGTGTAGATCGAGCACGGTATCTTCCAGCCCTTTTATTCTTTCCTCTGCTTCCAAGATTCGGTCCTCGGCCTGGTCCACTCTGCTGTTCGTCCTTTTTATTTCTTCTTTGATTTCACGAAATTCGGCCCAACACTCTCAGCGAAATCGTCTTAATTCTTTAAATACCATTTTTAAGCTAACCTTTTTGCTAGCTTCATTCAGCTCCTCGTCTTCTGAATGGAAATCCTCCGGATCGGATTCTTCGGCCGATGCGTGTGCTGGCCTGGTAAAAGTCGATTTCTTCTGTTTTCCTTTAGGCATGATGACTTTGTCTTTTGATTTTTCAACTCTTCCAAAAATCCGTTAGATCTGATTTTCAAGGTTTTTTCTGGATTGGGGCCTGGGAGCTTCAGCGTTAAGCTGCTATCACCATGGTGTCCAGACCGGAAGTCTCCTTACTTTTTCCTTTTAACAATTTACATTTGTGACCATAATTTTGCAGTCAGAACAATAATTTGACTCTAATTACAAAGATGCAAAGAAAAAAATATTAATAAAATTGTATTTAATTAAATAAAGTAACTTAAATGAACAAGGATGCCGTTATTTCTGTTATATTTCTTTATAGGTTTTTTGTTGTTTTTTTTAGAAATCTCGTCACCACCCAGTCAGCAGGAAAAACCTCCCTTATTTTGAAATCAAATGTTGGCACGTTCAGTTTGTCTGAAGGCTGCTGACACGTTAAAGTCATTGACTTTGTGAATTTTGGTCATCTTAACCTGCCAGGTACCGGAGTGGTGGCTCAGTTGGTAGAGCATCCGCCCCACACCCGGGAGACAGGGGTTCAAATCCCGGCCGGGTCATTACCAAAGACCATATAAAAAAATGGTACTTTCTGCCTTCTAGCGTGGTGCTCCGCATAATGGAACGGGGAAAGTAAAGTTACACACAGAGCTACCAGAGGACTGACCCCCGCTGTAGCTTTCACTACTTACAGTAGCTGTGTGGGGCCTAGGGTCAGAGAAACGGAGATAGGCGCCGCCCCATACACCAACAGGTGTGAAGGGAATTAACTAACTAACTAACTAACCTGCCAGGTACATATGGGGAACTGTAGCGGACTCCAAAGACTGAATTCACCATACACGTGTCCATGTACAGAATGATCTGTTTAGACAGTTATAGTTGTGCTCTCAGGCTGTCTCACATCAGGCAGCTCTCGAGGCAGCCGTGTGTTTTGACTGACGACCTCAGTGTTAGAGAGTGAAAAGAGAGTTAGCGTTTGTTACCTGTTTGCTTTTTGTCAGCTGCGCGCTTAGGAGAATAAAAACGGCTCGGCCCGTGCTCGTGCGAGAAAAGAAATTGCCAGTCGCTTCGTCCTGCAATTCCTACAGAACATAACTTAATATGTAGTGGCTGGTAAAATATATCCTCAGCAATTACTCTAATCCCCCCTTGCCTTTCCCTTCTTATGAAGCCGGCTGCATATGAATTCTAACCACATCTATTAGCTAAGCGACTCTTCCATTATGGAGTTTTTGCGTAGGCTCGTAAAAATCACGTGACTCGCGGGGGTAAACATAAACACGCCGTACGTGCCGCCATTTTGGATGGCAAGAGCAGCAGTTGCACTGTGACAAACCCAGGCGTAACTTGTACTGTTTAGCGATCAGAGATGAGTGAGGAGAACACACAGTCACAATCTGGCATAATAACATCCTATCATCCTCTTCAACAGCTGTCACTATGGCCCTGAAACGTGTCTGCGATGTCTGGTCACATTCAGTGGAGTCATTGCAGCTTCATAACAGCAGATCAAGGTGTTTTTAATCTTGCTCCCGTGCGCTCCTCTGGTGTGCTGAAATGCCTCAGTTGAACGGAGGTGACGGGTGTGGGGTAACAGCTGGAGCAATTAGCAGAACATTGACTGCCAGTAAGCTGCTCAGCGGGATGATTTGGGGGCAAACGATGAGATGATATCTTTCAAAGACGAAGGGGAGCAGGAGGAAAAAAAATATCGAAAACGTGTCTGCGGAAAGGGATGTGGATGATGTGAGTCTTGGCTGGTGAACGAGTCGGAAAACAACAGCAGCTCCTCACTCAGAGGTGAGTGAAGCGCACTGCGTGTTTTTTTTTTTTTTTTTGGTTTTTTTAAAGGCTCTCCACGGCGCACCGCGTTAAAACGTACCTGATTTTATGCACATGTACAGTAGTTTTCCTCCCCTTTCATGTGTGCATCGTAGAAGCAGAGAGGCGCCCCTAAACCACAAAGTTTTGTTTTTTTTTTTGTTACTTATTTGTACCCGTAGGTAGATTTGGTTTTGCAGTCTGGTGACAAGCCACCGGCCGCTGCAGGGCGCGAGCGCCCTAAACCCAGGTCTCATGCTCCCCGCGATCCCCCGGCGAGGGTAAAACTGTGCTGCCACAGGTGCTAAACCACTGCTCCACCTTGCAGCCCGTTATGACAAAGCGAGAGATTACGTCAGTGAAGGGTAATTATTCAAAAATCCAACTTTTTTTTTTTTTTTTTTTTTTTTTTTTTTTTTTGCATCTTCACACCGGCCATTTAATTCCCCGCTTATCCCCTTATCAGGGGGAAACAACAGAGTACACCATTTTGCGGAGTTTGTAGATACACGTGAGCATGTGGTTTTTTCACCCTGCTGCTGCTGTTTCTTGCCATCCAAAATGCGGCTCACTCTAACGGCCAGTGCGGCACGCCCCCCCTGACATCATATGCAAAAACTCCATTGCTCCTGTTTCCAGCGGGGTTAAAACCATGATAAACCCCTCCAGTGCTTACATACCTCTTCTGATTTTTTTCTGCATTTAAAGTACTTTAATAAACTCATGTTTTTGTTGGACAGTCGTGCTTGGCGAGACGCTGCCTGCTGACTGACTGGAAAACTCGCATGGGCAGGGCACTTCTTAACTCCGCGCGGATGACAGCCACGCGCATTGTTTGTGTGCGCGCTTGCGGAAAGTCATTGCTTCATATATTTTTCTTAATAAATTTATATCTCCTTGGCGTGGCGGTAAAATTTTTGGCGAGGCAGCCCACCACTGGGAAATGTTACCAGAGGAAACCCTGAAGTTTCAGTAGTCGACAGGATATGACCGGTCCCTGGAGTACAATAAGCACAGAAACATTTGCGAATGAGTGGCTTAACTGCTGTCTTTGAGGTGGCTAGCTGATGATGGCAGCTAGCCACTCGAAACAATGCCTAAGAACAACTTATATGGTCAAGTGTTGGTAGAACAAGGATTCCAGTAGGGACGGGAATCTTTAGGCTCCTCACGATTGGTGCCAATTACGATTCAGGGGGCTCCGATTTGAGTCGATTACAATTCTGGATGCGTCTTTTTTTCCCCCATTCTGGTTTTTTGTTCCTCCCACTGTGTGACTGTTGAGGGTTGGCAATGACTAAATGAAATGTCAGTTCCTCCAGGATTTTGCGATGTTGCGATCATGTCAATTCACGCAAAATCAGCCAGTCAGCGCAACTATTGCGCGACCTTGCAACTTTGTCCAATCACACCACAACTTTCCTGCAATTTTGGCCAATCCTCGTCAACTTCCGCCAATTTCACCAATCAAACACTACAGCCAGTGTTTGAACATTTTACAGTGCAGTGGCGGAGTGGTTAGCACTGCAGCAGCACAGCAACTCACCCTTGGCCAGGGGATCCTGGATTCAATCCCAGCCCCCGACCAACAGTGATCTGTGTGGAGTTTACATGTTCTCCCTGTGTCTGCGTGGGTTTACTCCGGGATTTCTCCGGTTTCCTCCCGCAAGCCAAAAACATGCAAGTTAGGTTAATTGGCATCAAACTGGGGATTCTAAATTGTCCTTAGGTATGACTGTGAGAGTGAATGGTTGTCTGTCTCTCTGTGTTGGCCCTGCGATGGACTGGCGATCTGTCCAGGGTGTACCCTGCCTCTCATCCAAAGATGCTGGGATAGGCTCCAGCCCCCCCGCGACCCGAAAAGGATTAAGCGGAAGAAGATGAGTGGATGGATGGATGGATGGATGGATGTAAAATCATTACTACATCTTGTCAATGAGCTTTAAAGCTGTGAATCTCCGTTCTGGACACGGACAAATGCACCCCCCACCCGGCCGTCCTGCTGTAAATGAAAGATGTGTGTCTAAGACAAGTGTGTGTGTCAAGACCAACGTGCAGTAAATAGACAGGTGGGAGTCGGGCACGGAAAGAGAGACAATATTGTCTGTATTTTTTTTATTTTATTTTTTTTTCAAAAAAACAAACTCCGATGGACAATACAGAGCAACAGAATAATTTTTTTTTTTTTCCTCTTTACCGAGTGGTTGGGGACTGTAGGGGAGTTTTCAAATGAAGGCTGCTGCCAATGATTTCTAAATCTATACTCTTTAACATGCATTCAATGCAGTTTAGCTGCTCTAATGGATATTGTGCTAAAGTCTGTATTTACTGTTGCACAAAATATTTTTTCTGTATAGCAGAAGTTTCTGCTTAATTTACAAATCACTGTAATAGGAAATTTTTGACAATCCTCTGATTTTCTTGTATTGTTATATAGAATGTCACTGCAGTAAACTGGAAAAAAACATCTGCTTTAAAATTTGTAATTTTTCCCTCAACTTTTAGTGCAAAAACCACTCTAAAAACATTGCAACTTTTATCGCAACTTTTTTAAAAAGCTCCCATGAATTTTGGCTTTTTTGGGCCGCAACAATCATAAAAACATCCCGTGAAATCCTGGAGTGACTGATAAGTAAATGCACAATTAAGTAAATGTGTCATGAATAATTGGAAATGAAAAAATCTTGCATTAAACAAGCGTCAATTACTTAAAATTACAAATAAATATATAATTTGTTAAATACATATAAGTATTTAAATAGTTAATTTATTTAAAACACAGTTATTTGTTTAACCACATAGTTTTTTCATGGTTACTGTGCTTCAGTGTGTTCATGGATTTATTTTTTCTGCCAACCTTATAATTAGTGTATTTATTTCATTTTGTCACTTCTGGCCCTCGATATGTGACAGCTTGGTAATTTTAAAGTAACAGATTTACAATGACGCTTTCTCACTTTCTTTTTTTTTTTTAGTAGTAGGTCTGCACCAGATTACATCAAAACTGACTAGACATTTGCTGCTATTGATTTGTTCACAGCTATCCTTTCCACACATGCCTCTTAAAGCTAATGCAACCAGAAAGCACAGTTTGTCTAAGCTACCTCCAGTTTGTTTTTGGCCACCCTCCTGTGGTATGTAATGTATTGACAGTCACCACAGGAAGACATCCCAGCCTTTTTTGTCTGAATTGTTGAAAAAGATGATTTCCTTCTCACTGTTCACTTAGTTCCAAAACTTTAGTGTGATTTTTCACGTCTCAAGGGCACTCTGATGCACGGTTGGTGTTTTGGTTTTACCTTAAGCATTTACTCGGGTAAGCAACTGACGTATTTTTAGATTTCTGATGTTTTATTTATAGCTTCTTCTTCTTTTTTTTTTTTTTTAAGGGTCTTACTCTGACAATGTCTTTACTTTTTGATTGTCTATAGCAAACACACAGAAGAAATTCTTATCCTTTTATTGTGTCTGGAATTAATACGGCACAGGTGGGTTTTTTTTTTTTTTTTTTTTTTTTTTTTTATACCTTTCCCTCCCCGTCAGCACTGCAGTAATATTCTTTCTGGGCACTAACATTTGCCAAGGGCTTTGCCAGGAGCAAACCCTAATGCAACTGTACAGGAGCCAAGGTTACATTTGTTTTTGCTTAATTCTTTGTGATGACAGATACTCATGCAAATTTGTGATACACACATCGGACTACTGGCATCCAGTCTGGGTAAGAGCCATTTAACCTGGCATTCATTTTTTTAGCTGTGATTTTGTCTGAGCATTCCTATTCTCTGGTAGTCTCGTAGATTCAGTGCTTAGAAGTGTTGTTTTTAGTTCCCTGTCCTTTTCAGCACAAACACACTGTTTTCTGTTCCTTGATTTCATTTTCTGGTCTGTCTCCTTGAGTGAAAATTCAACCCAACAAATATGTTTCTTGTCTGACAATTTTAAGAGTTACAAACTTATCTCAATGTTCAAGGTAGGTAAACATTTTCATGTTGTATGTTTGGCAAGGAAGAGAGGGACTATGCACGTTTCTCATTTGAATGTCTTGCCACAGTTTATTGGAATGATTTTGGCAGTTTGGAAAATTTGTACATTTCAGCTAAGGCTGGGGGAAAAATTGATAACGGTGTAATATCGTGATACTTTGTGTTGGCAGTACTGTGTTGATTCAGAGACACCAGTATTGTGAAACTTTGTTTAAACTATTTATATATGTTGCAAATACAAACTTGCCCACTTAGGTACCAGAGTAATTAAAAAAAAAAAACAACAGTTGACTTTTCAGTCCACTAGATGTTGCTAAATGCCCACTGTCTGGTTAGGTCATTATAGCAAAGGAGTCAATCCTGAGATCTAGCCAGGAGTTGAATATAACAAAGACCAGGATGCGAAATCACACCATAAGATACTGCAATACACTGAATATTGTGATATCATGTCGCATCACGGCCCAAGTATTGTAACAATATCGTATTGTGGGGCCTCTGGTGAGTCCCACCCCTAATTTTAACAGTGCTTAACAGCTTGACTTTTCTTTTGGTTTTACTTCGATACTATAATGCTGTATATTAGGGTTGTAACGGTACATGTATCTGTATTCAGATTTTTCGGTACACCACCCACGGTACGGTACAGAGGCGTACCAAGGTACGAACATGGACTATATTGAGTGACGGACAGAAAGTGTAACTGTCATATCACGTCAGTTCCTCCACTCCATTATCCGGCAGCCTTTCAGCGAACCTCTGCTGCTCTCTGATACAGGGATGAAAGATTGAAGTTGGGCTACTTCTAAACACCACACCAGTAAAACTGGTGAGTTTTAGCAAGTCAAGTTAGCACTTCTTATTTTCAATGAGTGACTGTCTCAGCTTTAGAAAACTGACAAAGCTGTTGGCATGTGCTAACATTACCGGTCTGACAATAACACTGGTCAACACCGGATTTATTGTCTAAGTTTTTTTTTTAGCTGATTTAGGACAATCTTGATGTGCCTGAATCCAAAAATACACATGTGGTTTGCTCAATCAGGTCAACTTTTTGAATTATGGCCACATGTTGTTTTATACGTTTTTGTTTACATGTACGGGTATTTTTGCTTTATATGACGCAAAATTCTTTGTCTTGAAATACACTGAATTTTGAACAATGATGACGAAACATTAAATTTACATGTACTTACCTTTATATAAAGGTAAGTACATGTAAATTTACAGTACATGCACAGTACTAAGTAAGTACAGGTTTTTACTTAGCACCTGATCGAGAGAAACGGATGTCATTTTCGGATTCAGCGGTGCAAAATTGTCTTAAATCAGTTGAAAAAACAGACGACTTACAAAAAAATTGTTTTTATAACCCTGTGTAATTTCTCTTGAACGGTGGTTGCTGACGGCTAAGCTATTTCAGTTCTGCTGGTAACGTGTTAACGGCAGTAAATGAGTGAATTACATGAGTAGCTTACTCTTTTTCATCTTCTCTATTATCGCAGTAATATAAGATAAGATAAGATAAGCCTTTATTAGTCCCACAATGGGGAAATTCCAGGATTGCAACAGCACAGGGATAGCAACACTCAGAGCAACAATCAGAAGGCAAGAAAAAACAACATCTAGTAAACATATGTCCATATTACTATAAATGTATATATATAGACACACAGTGCAGAGCATTATGGTTGGTTGGTGAATGTGCAGCAGAAAGTCTAAGCTCTCTCTCCGCGGATGCGGCGAGCCAGCTGGAAGTCTTTGGGCATGATGGTGACCCCCTTAGCGAAGAAGAGACCACCAGGTGGGCCTCGATGGTCTCCTGCAGAGCCATGACGGCGAAGCTCAGGAAACGCAGGACGGTCTTGAAGTCCTGAGCGATCTCCTTCACCAGGCGCTGGACGGGCAGCTTACGGATGAGCAGCTCCGTGGATTTCTGGCAGCGACGGATCTCTCTCAGAGCCACGGGCCTGTGACGGCGAGGCCTCTTCACTCTGCCGGTGGCCGGAGCGCCTCTCCGAGCAGCCCTGGTGGCTAGCTGTCTCCTGGGGGGCTTCTTCCTCCAGTAGATTTTACGGGCGGTCTGCTTGGTTCTTGCCATCGCTCTTTATTATTCTGTCTTATATTTCTTGCACGCCGCCTAAACTCCAGCCCGGCACCCGCGTCGTTTTCGCTACAGCTCCCGGTATGTCGAGTTTCCCATTAGCACCGGGCGGCGGCCAAGTGCTAGCTAGCACTAGCTCCTCCCCGCTGTAGCGTCTCCCCACTGCAAACCGTGGCTCCGTCGCCGACCCGGGAGACCCCCGGGGCGATCCGTGCGTCCGTGATATATATACAGAGTGAAAGGTGTATAAAAAAGAAGGAAGATATAAAAAAAAAAAAAAAAAAAAAAAAGGCTGTTGCAACGGGCAGCCTACTCGTGTGGCGCCAAATGAGGTTATAAGCCCTCATTCTGAATATTAGTGCATATCAGGAAATTGGAATACTATGATTTGTAATTTAATTTAAAAAAAACAACCTAATTATCACAAATAAATTAAAATGGCTTGAATATTTCACTGTATGTATAGTGAAGGCTCGCATTCCAGCACTGTAACTTAAAGCGTTTGTAAACTGTTATTTCTTTGAATTTTCATCTAAAACCTAATTATTAAACTTTTAACTTCTAGACCCAGCAAGGTTTCAAACAGGATGGACTAGTTTATTTTCTTTTTGACTTTAATGGAGTTGAATATTATTCATATTATTACTCCACTTTGTTTTGAACAGTAGAGTTCCAACAGCAGCAAAAGCAGATATTTTAGATTTAGATTTTTTTTTTTTTTTGATTTAGTATACTTTATTCATCCCCAGAGGGGAAATTGAGGGCATCCACCACCTGGATGGATGAAGCAGCCACGATACGGCACTATCCCTTAACCATTCACGCACACACTCACACCTAGGGCCACTTTAGAGTCTCCAATTAACCTAACCTGCATGTTTTTGGCATGTGGGAGGAAACCGGAGAAATCCCAGAGTAAACCCACGCAAACACGGGGAGAACATGCAAACTCCACACAGATCACTGTTGGTCGGGGGCTGGAATCGATCCCACGATCCCCACAATCCCCCGGCCAAGGGTGAACTGTGCTGCCGCAGTGCTAACCACTGCGCCACCGTGCAGCCCAATATATTTGAGTTTTATTTATTTATTTTTTGGGTTAAAAGACCAAACTTTAATATCTGTTATTTAATTGTGTTGCTACACTCTGTCAAGTTTCCAACTCATGTTTCATGGGACATTATTTTATTTAGTAGTACTTATTATTAATTAGTGGCATGGCGACCCCTGTCCTGTACAAGCCATAGAAAAGAAGAAATTCCCGAGGAGACTCTAGTTTAAAAAAAAAAAATACTTATGGGAACTTTTTATAATAGGCTGTTCAAACTTCTATTGTTGCACTTGTCTGCATTGTTCATTTCCTAAAAAGAGAATTTAATTTATTTTTATTTTATTTATTTGAGACTTTTATTTATTGGAGAAATTACTGCTGGCAGTTTTCAGTCTTTTTTGTCAATAAAGCTGTTCCCGCTTATGCAAAAAATGAGCAGTTTTGTGTTTTCCATTTTGTTTCTTTACTGTACCGAAAATGAACCGAACCTTAAAACCAAGGTACGTACCGAACCGTGATTTTAGCCGTACCGTTACACCCCTACTATATATACATCTCCTTCTGTTGTAGAGGCTCTTGTCAACACATTTCTTTTTCTTTGACAAATTGATGATTTGCTTCTGCTGAGGGAAGCCCTCTGCTACAACCTGGCTTTTTCAGAAATAAGTTAAAAACCTAAGGCTGTTCTTTGGTGCTTCTGACCTGAAGCGTCTGTACTACATACTATAACTGCATCGCACACCACGGTGTTTGCTAAACATTGCTGCTGGACATGTGAAATGTTCCTTCCTGTAAGTTGCACAGTATCGTGTGTGCACATGCATTGAGTGTGTTGTGGTTACAGACTGACATTCAGGATGTGTCTCTGTGTGAAAATTGATAAGAACAGGAAGGAGCTTTTTTTGTTTACAGGAACTAATTATGTTATTTAACAAGGAGTTGTATTTGTGATGTGGCTTGACTCACACATACAGTTTATTATGTTAATCCCCTGCCCTTTGAGTCACCCCATGACTTGCCCTGAAGTATTAATTTGTTGTCAGTGTGTGGTTGTCTTACACCATAACGGTCAGCTTCCCAATAGCATCCCACCTGTCACTACATCCGTTTATCTAATTGTTCACATGAACAGCTGCACACAAACACAAGCCATGCCTTGGTTACATCTGATACCCAATAAATCCTTCACTAATATAAGATGGATAGATAGATACTTTATTTCGAACAAAAAAGTATAACAAAACAAATGACAAATGCAATAAAGTAACAGTATAAAGTGTTCGAAAGGGAGAAGGAAGAAGTGAACACTTATTAATTCCATCTCCTCTTTTCCATAAATACACCCATGTGAATTATATACAAATTACCACATTTAAGACCGCAAGTAAACAATTTACTGTATTTTGTACAACTCAACATTAACACCCATCCATCCTAACATACATTGATGTCCATACATCAAAATCAGCCTCAAACAACACAGATATGCACAGTGCTGTCCCACCCACCATTCCATAGTGTCCCAGAGTGAGCATAGTGAACCATACATATAAATACTACCCTTCTAACATATATCCTTTGAGCAAATAATGTTTATACCTCTTTTTGAATTGAATTCTGTTTGTACATAGTTTCAGTTCCAGCTCCAGACTGTTCCACAAATCCACCCCAGACAGATATGCACATACTTTTCTTGGTTGTTCGTATCTTGGGTTTTGTAAAGTTTAAGTCTCCTCTCGAATTATGATCATTGTCTCTTTTTTTTAAATATTTTTTGTATATTAGTTGGGAGTTGATTATTAATTGCCCTGTACATTACTTGTGCTGTCTTAAATTTAACTAAATTGATGAACTTTGACATGTAACTTTAAAAACAACAAATTGGTATGGTCTCTATATCCTACATTATTTATTATCCTTATAGCTCTTTTTTGTAATGTGCATATTGACTGTAGGTTGGTCTTGTAGGTTTTTCCCCAGACTTCTACACAGTAGTTAAGATAAGGTAGAAACAGTGAATTGTACAGTAAGACCAATGATTTATAGTCCAAGATGTGTCTCGTCTTCCCCAATATGCCTATACATTTTGCTAACTTGGCCCGGATGTGACTGATGTGAGGTTCCCAGCAGATTTTGTCTAGCGTCACCCCCAGAAACTTATTTTCCTGTACTGTTTCTATTCTGGTATCATCTATCCATCCATTCATCCATCCATCCATCCATCTTCTAGCGCTTTTCCGGAGGTCCGGGTCGCGGAGGCAGCAGTTCAAGCAAAGAAGCCCAGACATCCCTCTCCCCAGCCACCTGCTCCAGCTCCCCAGAGAGGACACCAAGGCGTTCCCAGACCAGCTGGGAGACATAGTCTCTCCAGCGAGTCCTGGGTCTACCCCGGGGTCTCCTCCCAGTGGGACGTGCCCAAAACACCTCAAGTGGGAGGCGTCCAGGAGGCATCCTAATCAGATGCCCATACCACCTCAACTGACTCCTTTCAATGTGGAGGAGCAGCGGTTCTACTCTGAGCCTCTCCCGGATGACTGAGCTCCTCACCCTCACCCCCCTCATGGATCGTCACCTTATCGTGGTGGGGGGGTTTGCGTGCCCCAGTGATCCCAGGAGCTATGTTGTCCGGGGCAAATTGCCTCTGATAGGGTCACCCAAGACAAACTGGTCCTGGGTGAGGGGCCAGACTAAGAATGATCCAACAGACTCTCATGATAAATTCTATATCAAGGATTCAGTGTACCCCGCCTGGTATGGGGTTACCAGGGCCCCAAGCCTGGGGGAGGGGCTCGAAGGCTAGCGTCTGGTGGCCAGGTTTCCACCCATGGGACCCGGCCAGGCTCAGCCCGAAGGAGTTACATGGGTCCGCCCTCCAGTGGGCTCACCACCTGCAGGAGGGATCATGGGGGTCCGGTGCTATGTGGATTAGGTGGCGGTCAAAGGCGGAGACCTTGGCGGACTGATCCCAAGCTTCTAAACTGGCTTTTGGTATCATCTATCGTCACCATTATTTCATGATTTATTTTATAATTTCCAAACAACATAATCTTTGGGGTTTTTTTTAGATTTAGAGATAATTTATTTTTGTTGAACCACTGCGTTAACTTTTTCATTTCAGTTGTGACCACCTCTAAAACCTGCTGCAAATTCTCACCAGTGCAAAGGATATTTGTGTCATCCGCAAACAAGATAAATTTCAGAATTTTTGATACTTGGTATATGTCATTTATATACAAAATAAAGAGTTTGGGTCCCAAAACTGACCCCTGGGGCACACCACAAGTGATGTCCATGAAGGGTGATTTGTGCTCACCAATATTGTACAAATTGTTGTCTGTTACTTAAATAACTTTCCACCCAACTCAGTCCTACCCCTCTTATCCCATACCTTTCCAGTTTCCTTAGTAGTATTCTGTGGTCAGTGGTGTCAAAAGCTTTCTTTAAATCTATAAATACTCCTACAGCAACCTTTTTTTTTTTATCTATACAACTAGTAATTTCTTCTATAAGTTCGATCAGTGCCAAAGATGTAGATTTATCTGCTCTAAAATCATACTGGCTATCTGTAAGGAGGTTGTGTTTTTCAATGAAATCTTCCAGTCTCTTAGTGAAGATTTTTTCAAGTATTTTGGAGAATTGTGAGAGTAAAGAGACCGGCCTGTAATTTGTGAAACAATGACCGTCTCCTGTTTTGTATAGAGGTATTACTTTTGCTATTTTCATTTTGTTTGGAAATTTACCAGTTTGAAATGACAGGTTACAGATGTGGGTGAGTGGCTTAACCACTTGCGCTCTGTTGTTCCGCGGGCGGGCAAGTCTCTGCGTCCTATGACGCACGAGGGCGCACGAGGGCACACGAGAGCGCCCTCATGCGCGCTTGGACGCATGACGCATGATGGTGGTGATGGTGATGTAGTAGCGTCCAAGCGCCACTCAAAAAAAAACTGCAGAGACAGCCGCGAACAGATTAGTTCATCTGATTGACCTCTCATTCGACTAATAAGAGCCTTGAATTGGGTTTCTGAAACCTTGAGGAGCCAATGAATAAAAATCTAGGAAGGAGGACCCGCCTACTGTGAACGCAGAAGCCAATTGAAGCACAGAAATTCAGGCAGGGTGAAGAGAGATTTACTGTTGCCACAGATGAAAACAAAGGACGCTGGACGAATCTAATACAGACCCAGCAGCATGGAGAACACCCACAAGTGGGACCTGCACTCATTCCAGCAGAATAGACGGAGGCCGACGACAAAAGTCGTAAATCATTCGCCAAAACGGCAATAATGGAATTATGTTGATCGGGATCCACGAGTGGAGCAGCGTCGCGTTCGTCTGACGCGTGGGAAGAGCTGTTCGCCACGACTCTGCTGCTTTGAAGAGGTAAGGTGTTATAAGCTAAATTATTATTTATCCCTGAAAACTGTAATCCAAAAATGACTTTTGACTGATCGGTAAATTACAACTGTACTGCGCACAAAGTACGAAGTGCGTGCGCCGCGATAAACGGTTCATTTGCCGTGTTCGGACCGTGAAGGCCCCCCCCCCCCGCTGCAGAAGAGGAGCGGGGGGGGGCGTTCACGGTCCGAACGCCCCCCGGTCCGCGGGGGGAAGCATATCAGTCTATTCCATCATGTAGCGATGGCCCTCTTCTGTAGCGAGGGGGGGGGGGGGGCGTTCACGGTCGTTCACGGTTTCCCCCCCCCACACACACACACACACACAGTAGCGAGGGGGGGGGGGCCGCTGTGAAAACATGCAAGGAGTGTAATCCGTCTGTAGCGAGGGCCGAAGTCGGTCCTTGGTAGCGGGGGGGGGGAACGACCCCCCGCCCACGCACACACACACACAGACACAGCCCTGAGTGTGACCTTTCATTAGAGCCTAAAATGAAGATTCTACATTGAATTATTCAAAAGTTAGACGTTTTTCCAAACTGTGCCATTTGGCACAGTTCCAAAACGCCTGGGAACAGCCTGAGAACAAAGCTGTGTAAAATATTCATTTTTTTGTGGTATTGTTACCAAATTTGGATCTCAGCTGGATAACACTTGGTTCTACATTTCTGTTGCATTTTCCAGCCGGATCGGACAGCTGTGTGTTATTTACAAGCATTTGTATCCAAAAAAACACTGTGTCCAATTTTTTTTTCTTCAAGTTCAGTATGTTTAGATGACTGTAACTCAGTGGCCGGAGCACATAGAGAGATTGTTTTTTTTGCCAAAAAATTCAAAGTGTTTTCTTTTAAATGAGACCAACCCCATGAAGATGCTGCAAAGGGTTGAATAACGGCTTTCGATTTACTTTGGGCACGTTATTTTTTGGCATTTTTAGGAAAATTGCCCGGAGTGCAAGTGGTTTTAGCAATTCCTTTAATTACTTTTTTCACTATTGTCATGTCAATTTCATTCCAGTCCGTTGATTTTTTTTTTGTTCTTAAATTTACTCACAGTCTCGATAATTTCCTTTTCAGTAACTGCACCCAAAAAGATTGTTTGGATTTCTATCTTCTATTTCATTTACAGAACCACTGTTGTTTGTTTCTGCTGTCACTATTGATTTTGCTAATTCAGGACCAAAGTTTACAAAAAATTTATTGAAACCACTGACCACATCTTCCATATTATTTATCAAATTGCCATTTTCAGTAAAATATTCTGGATAATTAGCATTCTTAGGTCGATTACTAATAATCCCATTGAGTACTTGCCATATTCCTCTTAAGTTATTTTTGTTATCCTCTAATATTCTGTTGTAGTATTCTTTCTTACAGGTCCTCATTATATTAGTAAGCTTATTTTTATATCTTTTATATTTGATCTCAGCTTCCACCATTCTGCACTTAATGAATTGTTTATATAATGTATTCTTCTTTTTACATGCATTTATTAACCCCTTGGTGACCCAAGGAATTTTTTTTTTTTTTGTCTGTCACTGTATTGTTTTATAGGACAGTTTTTATTGTACAATGATTGAAATATTTGTAAAAGTTTATCATATGCTTTATATCATTTTCATCATAAACTATCTTCCAATCTTGTATTAATAGTTCCTTTGTCAGTAAATACATTGATTCTTCGGTTCTTATTCTTTTATATTTAATAGTTTTGGTATACTTTTTCTTCCTATAATCACATTGATAGACAACAAAAATCGGCAGGTGGTCACTGATATCATTCAATAAAAGCCCACTCCTGATATTATTTTCCATAATGTTTGTGAATATGTTATCTATTAGTGTGGCACTGTGTGACGTGATTCTGCTAGGTCCGGTAATTGTCGGATGTAAGCCCATACTGTGCATTGTGTTGATAAATTCTTCTGTCAAACTATGCTGTTTTGAATTCATCAGATCCATATTGAAATCCCCACAGATGAACATAACTTTGAGTTAGTTTTGCATACATTTTTTCCATCCAGTCCTTAAATAAGTCAATGTTTGATCCAGGTGTTCTATAAACACAGCTCACTACTACATTCTTCACATTGTCCAGACAGATTTCTATTGTAATACATTCAAATAAATCATCCACAGTTACTGACAGATTTTCAACAACCTTGTATTTCAAGCTCTTGTCAACATAAATTGCAACTCCTCCTCCTTTTTTCACTTTTCTATTTATATAATTTAATTTATAGCCATCCATGGTAAAATCCACTCCTTTCTCTTCACTGAGCCATGTCCATGTCAACTGATGTAAATAATCTTTAATGTTATTAAAGTTGGCATAGAGACTTCTGCTGTTGAAGTGGATCATAGAAATATTGAAATCAGATGTGACCATTGTGTTAAACTGATCATCTGTGTAGTAACTACAGTTATTATTGATGGAGCTAAATAAATTATCAGGGTCTATGTTATATTCTACGTCCTGTGGGTTGTGATCTGTATATTCAAAAACTTTCAGTTCTTGTTGTTCCTGTTTGTTGATCATTTGTTTCGTGTTGTTAAATGTCCTGATGCAGATGAGTATATCCCTTCAGTGTCCTACAGTTGTCTTTTGTTGCTGTGACTCCAGTTCATAACATTCATTGATATTTGTCCAGTTCCATAATATTACGGATGTTAATGACCTTGGCTTCTTCAGGTGATCCGTTTAATTTGATGTATATTTTACAGTTTGATGTCCAGGTGTTTTGAATCTTTTTCTGCTTTCTCAGGTATCTTGCTTTTCTGGCTGTTTCTGCGTTTTCTTTTGTGAGGTGCTCGTTTATGTAAATGTCCGTTCCTTTCAGTTTCCTACCTTATTTTAACAGCGCAGTCTTGTGTTTTCTGTTGACAAACCTCATGATCACAGCCGGTTTGTCGCCGTTTTTCCTGGGCAGAGGGTGGCAGGTCTCTATGGTGTTACAGTCCAGCTGGATTCCTTTGGACTGCATGAAGGCTGCCACTTGTTGCTCCGTGGATTTGTCTTCCAGCTCACCGAGCCTCCCTCTGCTGGCCGCGGCCACCACTCGCGCGTACGTTCGGGGTTTAATGTGGAGCCCCGTGATGATCACGTCATTCACCCGAGTGTTCTGCTCCAGTTCCGACACTCTGCTCTCCAGATACGCCAGCCTCTTGTCCTTCTCAGCGTTCTGGATCCGCAGCGCTTTCATCTCCTCGACCAGGTCCAGAATGTTTTTTGCTGCAGCTTAACAGCAGAAATCTCTTCAGCCAAGAAGTCCAGCACTCTTTTGATGTCGTCCACCTCCTCAGTCTGCTGAGCCTTTTTTTTTTTTTTTACTTATTTTGTACCCGTAGGTAGATTTGTTCTGCAGTCCGGTGACAAGCCACCAGCTGCCGGTCGCTGCGTGCGCAAGCGCCCCTTAACTCCCTAACCTGCATGTTTTTCGCATATGGGAGGAAACCGGAGAAATCCCGGAGTAAACCCACACAAACACTGGGAGAACATGCAAACTCCACACAGATCACTGTTGGCCGGGGGCAGGGATCGAACCCACGATCTCATGATTCCTGCGATCCCCCGGCCGAGGGTAAACTGTGCTGCCGCAGTGCTATCCACTGCACCACCGTGCAGCAAATCATGGGTCTTGGGACCCATGATCCCGGCCGATGTTTGTTGATTGTGATCGTAAGAAACAAACAAACAAAAAATAAAAAACGTGGGAGAAATCCCTTTGTTCTCCCAGAGTGTGAGGGGACTGATTGCTTCACCAGCCACTACAATATTAAGTTATGAGACTGGCAATTTCTCTTTTTTTACACGAGCAGGTTTATTCTCCAGCGGTAGTGACAAAAAAAACCCCAACTCAAAATGCCAGCTCTAAACTGAGTTTTAAGCAAGAAATGAACTGGGAGCCTTTACCTATGCGTCCTCACCTTACATGCCACAACCGGAAGTTATTGGTGAAAAAGATGTCATCTATAGAAGGTGTTTGACTAGTATTTACCACAAGTATTGGCGCCCTTTGTCAAACATCCACTTTCTGGCCTGTTGTAGGGTGTGTGGTTGTCATCTGAACAGACGTGTCATCATGTGTCTGCACCATGGATGTGTTTTTCTCCATGAGTGTTTGTGTGCATGAGTGTTTAAAGACTGGGTTTGTTGTAAAGTTATGAGTGTTTCTATACAGTTGCAGTCCTGTAACGCTGAGCGTTTAGTGACTGACTCAGTTTTTGCTGGGTGCGAATGGCTCCCTATAGTTTTGTTTTTGGTTTTTTTTACTACCCTCTCACAATTACCAGTCTGGGATATATATTAAGGAAATGGCTTCTTTATTTTCCATGTCTCTTTCATTTCTTTCTTATTCTGAGTTTGAGTCTGAACTCCCCTCCCTTCTTCCCCTCTCCATGAGGCCTCTGTACTCTGCCTTCCATAGCTGGGCTGGAGGCCTCTCTGTCCTACTCTCATTGGCTAAGCCTGACCACGTGGTCAAAGGGTGGGTTGCCCTGCTCTTCAATCCGCCCTGCTCTCTGGGTGTTCACATGGAATAACTACAGCTGCAGTGGAAAGAGAGCAGGGGCCCGGAAAGAGGGAGAGGCAGCGAGCCCAAAATGGACATGGCTAACCTATTCAAACATTTCTTTCGTGAGTTTTTAACTTTTCTAGTCTTCTGTAGCTCTTTACTCTTTTGTTTCACAAGTGGTGTAGAAA